>JAYKKO010000042.1:2400000-3082500 GCA_037074685.1 Glyphodes pyloalis
TCTTTATAAGTGTTCGCGGATAATTCCGTCGTCTATAAACTGTTTTTTATCATGTTTTTTTAGAAATAAAATATTTCTACTCAATCAATCAATCAATCAATCAATCAAGTTGTAACATGATAAGAAAACCAGGTACTGGTAATAGCATCTCAGTTAAATAGAGATCGAGTCGGATTTCCTTGCAACAATGTCTTTGTTCAAGTAGAGTCTTATCAAAGCGTTAATGAATCATTAGAATAAGAAAAAAACTAACTAGAACGAAACTCGAAATGTTGATGCTTGAAAAAAACTTCCGAGAAACTCGATACTTACGCCTTATTTCACACACAATAAACTTACTTATTTGTTTACTAGCTATGCCCGCAACTTCGTTCGCGTGGACTACATCCTTTCATGGTCGGTTTTACCCCTTTCTCCCCTAATATTCAAAACAAAAAGTAGTCTATAGTTAAATTCAAGTTTCGAGCTATATTTGTGCCAAATTTCATATCTCTAACTTCAAAAATAAACATTTTTCCATATAAACTTTCAAAGGTGGTATTACCCCCATCCCCCCCTTATTTTCTAATAAAAAGTAGCCTATGTCCGTTCTTGAGATTCAACGTCATACCAAATTTCATCAAAATTGGTTGAGAGGTTTAAGCAGGTAAGCGTTTAAGACAGACAGACAGAGTTACTTTCGCATTTATAATATTAGTAGGGATTAGTAGGATTATTAAGTGATATTTTTTGGCAACCTACTAATTAATATCTTTAAATGCAAAATAATAAAAGTTATTAATTTTTTAAAGTGCAAAACTCACTCACTGCCGGATTAGTCCCTCTCAGCGTATTAAAAAGTTCACAGCAATATTCTCTCGCGTACGATGTGAAAAGATGGAAT
Organism: Glyphodes pyloalis; assembly: GCA_037074685.1. NCBI lineage: Eukaryota > Metazoa > Arthropoda > Insecta > Lepidoptera > Crambidae > Glyphodes > Glyphodes pyloalis. Next base: position 2,400,884 of record JAYKKO010000042.1, read on the forward strand.
AGATAAGATTGTCTAGCGAAAATATGACGTCAGTATTCTTAGATTCACGAAATACTTTTGCGTCCAGTCGCTCCCAGCAATACCAATACAGAGTTCAATGAACAAAATATTATACTGCGAACATATTTCAACATTGAAGGACAGTGCATTGCTCTCGTAATGTTTATCGTACCTTCGGAGGATTACAGTTTGAAAATGTGGTTTTAAAATTTTTAGTTGAATCGTAAACTCGAGGTAAACGTAGTATTTTTTAATAGATGGCCAAAAAACCTCCTTTATACGCTTCCGTAAAAAGGAGGTTTTTTATTAAACAAGAAATTTTCTTAGGAGCTAAAGAAACTTCATCATAAAGCAGGTTTTCCCTTCGCATTGCCGTTCTGCTCGTGTTACCAACTTTAAAAACTTAAATCTGACACCCTTATTATAAAAGCGGGTGCCATCTTTGTTCTTGGGAAATGTTGCTTGCTTTCTTACTGAAAGTTTTGTTTTATTTTTTAAGCACTGGTATTTTTTTGCTATAACGCAAATTACACTTAACTTTAAACACACTTTTTATACGGAATTCATATTATGAAAGCGAAATACTGACTGACTGATTAATGACGAAATATCAGAAATTATAACACCTATAAAGAATTATTGATCAATTTGGAAAGTGGGAACCTGATAGGATGTCTAATCCACCAAGAACGGATTTTACGAAACTCAACCCCTAAAGGGGTAAAAAAGGGGTTGGAAGTTTATACAAAAATTTTCGAAATAAAAGACTCATTATTTCAAATTTTTGCTCTAGTGTAGAGGTGTATGATTGTTTTTATGTTTCTTTTATTATATCCTTTCATTTAATTTTTTGGAGCATAATTAACTCCACGCAAACGAAGTCAGGGGCAGCCGCTAGTCTACTTAAAAGCACGACTGCATCATTAGTTACTATAAACCTCAGTAACATGTCACATTAAACACCCGTGACTGTGTAAATTAAATATATAATATATTAGCTTAATATGAGAAGGTACTGAACTCAGTACAACTGCTTACAAACTAACGTCAACTGTTTCGTGTCCCCTCATCATCAATAACTGCAGGGTCGCGGAAGACAGGGAGGCCCGCAATGAAACACCGAGGTCCTCCTCTGCTTCCGCGATCCATCTCTGCCCCTATTGAACTTCTAGCAGAGAGCCACCTGCTCTCCGCGGCACAGCTCGAGATCCGTCTTAGCTTTACCCTGTGCGGTATGCGAGACTGGGCGGCAAGGCCAGCCTCAATGCACCGGACCACAGGGTTACTGAGCTCTCCCCCACTCCATCGTGACAAGATGTGGAACCCAGCGCAGGGAAACAATAGTGATAGCAGCTCGAACAATCTTAGTTCAAATCAACATCTAAGCGATTCTTTCTAATAACAAACCAATCAGCAGCTATTTTAATTTCCATTAAAAGTCTCATGTTCAATGGAGGGAATCTAATCATAGATTCAGATCAATTGCTACGGCATCTTATTGTTCTGGAAAAGGCTTGGCGCAGACTATAGATTAAGGGTATACTGATCGTAGTTATTAGGGGAGCGGACTGAGTCAAAAATACAAGATTGGTTTTAGCCCGATAAATAGTTACTTAAAAAATTCCAGACGCTTATTTTTCATATGCCAAAAAAATAAAAAAATACTGAAAAGAAGACGATGCCATGTTGTGAGGTTGGCAGGCTGCAATGTACCCACTAATGACGTTTTTTGATTAGGTGGAAAATGCAAGAATACCTTTTTTTTTTGCGGGGGGAAATGCTTGGCGCACCGCACCGTCACCCGAGGGAGGTGACGGCGTGTGTGGGACTCTCCTGCCCTAAAAAGGACAGGCCTACCCACTAAAACCCCCCGGGGGACCTCATCGCCTCAATGGTAATGCTGTGGGAAATTTTTTAAGAACCACCACCGGCAAATGCAGGAATACCTACGTGTCTTTTAATGTAACCTATTGTTTTTTCATTTGTCCAACGAATTAACAACGATACGCTACACTCAGAAGAGAGGAAGTGCACAGCGATTTATCGCTCGAACTGGAGCAGCCTACTGGTGAAATGCCTCCACCTTACAGAAGACCGCAGCCAAATAACAATCACTCCGGTGTAATTGTGTTCTTGCGTGTGAGTAAGGTTTCCAGAGCTCCTGGGGGGAACGCTACATTAATAGCAGGGGTAAAGCCTTCAAGGTAAGGGCGACAAGTCCAGTAACAGTTTTATTATAAATAAATAAATAAGATACGCCAAAGTCAAGATTGGACGCCAAAGTATTCTTAGATCGATTATGTCAATTAAAAAATGTTTTTTTTTTTTATCTGAGTGCCAATTTTTGGGGCTCTTCCAATTTAACCTCTGCATGTTTTAACAGAGTCTTTGTGTACTTCTTTTAGTGTTATATCATTCTTTCATACTCTTTTTGTCTACGGTTTGTTTATTACGTTTTGTTTTTTCTTAAAATTAAGAAATTTTATTTATTTATTATGAATAAATTAAATGGTTATTTCAATATATCGTTTGCGTCAAGACTAAAGTGCCGTACAAAGTTCACAGACACCGTCTGATAGCACTAAAAGCTTTCTTATTGTCATCGAGAACGCTCACACGATGGATGAGGTTATTATCAGTTTGCGAATTCATTCAATTTATATGCTTCTTTTTCTTTTCACTTTACTTTTTTTATAGAACTATTTTTCTATCGTTAAATTTACGTAAAATTTCTTGTTTTACTGGTTTTTCAGAACAAGATTATCAAAGCTTACTTCTCAATTTTATTACTTTTTTTTTATATTACACTTCAAGATTGACCTCATCCCACCTGATGTTAAGTGGTAATGAGGTCCTAACTTAAGGGCTTAGCTTAATAGTGTCACGAATGTAACAATTCAATTAAAACCCTAGACATACATAACCATATAACATGAAGAGAGGTAGGGCATAGCGATTTATCGCTCGAACTGGAGCAGCCCGACTGGTGAAATACCTCACAGAAAGTAGACCGCAGCCAAGTAACAATCACTTCTGTTTTGTTGTGTTCCTGCGTATCAGTAAGGTTTCCAGGGCTCTGGGGGGTGTTACATTAGTAGCAGGGGTCAAGCCTTCAGGGTAAGGGCGACAAGTCCAGTAATAGAATTATTATACTGTACTTGTCGCCTTTAAGCTAGGACCTCATTCCCACGCCCCTTCTGGGCGGAGGAGTCCCACACACGTCCCTGCTGCCGCTGCGATATGGTGCGAAAAGATAGCAGTCTCTCCCCCTTAAAAAAAAGGACCTCATTACCACTAACTACGGGTGGGATGAGGTCAATCTTGAAGTGTAATATAAAAAAACCATCTCCTTTTTTTAAACAAACACGTGGAGTGTTTGCTTAAAAACAAATATATGTATATAATAATAATAATAATAAATAATAATAAATAAATATTGGACAACATCACATACATTGCTCTGATTCTGTGGTAAGTAGCTAACGCACTTGTGTTACAGAAATCAGAAACAACGACGGTACCACAACACCCAGACCCGAGACAATACAGAAAAGTTCGTTTCCCATATTGACCCGACCGGGGATCGAACCCGGAACCTCTGAGATGGCGCGACGCCAAAGTCCGGCACGCTCGCCTCTCGGCCACGGAGGTCGTCGGTTTTATCTGTTGAACATCCCACTTAGTCACCACTCCATCTTCCTCAACACCAAAAGACTTAATTATAACACAACGCGAAATGCACTCAAAGATACGAAAACGGTAATTAAGCCTCGTAATTACTGTATAATTAAACAGCTGCCACAGATAACATAGAACATTTCTCACGCGTGTTGTCTGTGGGTACCGCCATTGTGCGTTACGTCATTAACGGTGACATTGAACTTGGGAATTGAAATAAGCGATTTTTTTAACGCTATCTCAGATAAAACGCCTAATTTTTCTCGAACCTCACATTGTTTTTTTTTTTAATATCGAACAGGGTGTTGTAATACTTTGATGAAACAGAAAATTTCATCTCCCCTTACGATGTGGCATTCGGGACCGTGACCTACACGTGTCACGCGTGCTGCTCTTCCAACTGAGCTAACCACAAGTTATCGTAGGCGATGAATTTCTGTTGTAACCTCTTAGCCTTCGATAAGTAGTTGTGACATTGTACGTTTCAAACCATAGGCTCCGCAAAACCAGTAAACATTAGTTGGATTAAGTATAAAAATATTCAACAAATTACCGCAAGGTATTATTGACTTACCCATGCATAGATTTAAGGTCTATGTTAAATCATGTTTAATGAAAAAGTTTGTAGTACCCACTACAAACTTGATGAATATTTCAATGATAACCATAGATGAACATGATAATTTGCTCGCTCGCACACCATATTTTTAAGTTCTCTAGCCCCAAATATTGTAAAGATTAGGATAACTACTGAGTTTCTTGCCGGATTCTTCTCGGTAGGATTAGGTTCCGAATCAGCTGCAGCTTCAATTTTGGTTTATATTCATTTTGACGATGCATAAGTGTTACTTGAAACCAATATGAGTAATTAATTGATTATGATTATTATGTTGGTTTCTTCTATCTAGTTTTTCTTCCAAATATTCTGTCTAACAATTTTAAACTAAGTAATTTACACTACAGTTTTTGAGTTGGTAGTGGGAATAACGAGAGTGTTGCTATGAGAGAGTCAGAGAGATAATAAAAAGAGAACTCGGAGTAGTTTTAGAAAAGAACAGAAAGAAAGAAGTTGAAACAACAAATTAAGAAGAGAGACTTTGATAGCATAAAGCGGCTGTTACTGATCCAGAAGACACAGGTTTCATCATCGTTTACCATTAGGTGAAATCAAAGCCAAGCTCTGCTCAGTTTGAAATGGACACAGCGAAACTATTTCCAACAACCTTTTTTGTACCCAAGCCCGCAATATTATTTATCTATCCGAAAATAGATGTAACCCAAACCAATAGAAACAAACAAAGCGCCGAATTACAGGATTTCGTAAGAAATCGTCCCATTTCTTCCCACGTTTCACATAATCCTCCTCTTTCATAATTGAGGCTTTCGGAGGCGAAATGGGTCGGCTTTTATCACACGTTGACGTCACTGGTTCCGTACAGATTAATATAACGTGCGTGCGTTCCATTTATGGCACCTACACAGAAGTTGTCAAACTGACACTGACGGGTTCCAATTAGTCGTAAAAAATATAGGCAAACTATGTTAAAAAATATATAGTATAGTAATTCAGGCCTTCAAAGACAAAACGGGTCGGTTTTTATCATACGTTGTAGTCACTGGTTCCGTAGAAATTTGTATAATAAAGTGCGTGGGTTGCATTTATGGAATGTAAACAGCACTTTTACTAACTCAATTGGACGTTAAAAAAGATAAATTAAAAATATTTTTGTAATTTTTTTCCCTTTAAACTTTACTTTAAACTTACAATATCATGACACGATTTTAAAGATTTTAATTCAAATTGTATAACATTTAATTCAGTAGTGTTTGTGACAAAAAGAAACAAACATAAATCCTGATATTCATATTTTTTTACACATTTCGCGTTTATAATATAGAAGGATTAAATAGTAGGTTATGACTAGGATAGTCAGATACGGAACTTGATGTGTACAAGCAAATTTTAACAAAACAATCACAAAATAAAAATAAAGACTTTTGCCTTTACCGATTATTTTTGGGTGCCATCGCAATATTCGACGAATGGAACACACTAGCAATGAACCTTCGTCCTTTGCGTCTAATGACAGACAACAACTATAAATTATTATGCCTAGATGGACTCCACGTCTGTGCTCGAAGATAAAGTAAACATGATGATGTCATAGTGACAAGTGTTGATACACATAATGAGTGTTCAGATGTTAATGGTAATTTGTGGTGTATGGAACTTATTGACGTTTGAAACTTTTCAGCAGTATTTGATCAGTTTGCCTGCTCCAATATATCTGACGGTGACTATACCCTAGACCATCCCAGTTCTATGAGAATAAGTGCAAATTAGTTTCATAGTGTTCAGGCACGTAAATAGAAAAAGTATTTATTCATGTAAACATTATAAAAGCATTTATTTACATAATATACTTACTTGAATTTGTACCAAAGCTATGGATTCTGTTTGTAGTTACGAGTGATAGATAAGGTTTAGGGACATATATCATAGGTATATTTTTTTAAACTGCTTACAACGTTTATTAAAATGTATTATCGCTAGTTCTTGATTGATATTTTTGCTATGCATTCTGTTTAGGCAGCGTCGCTTGTTTAACTATTAGACATTTTAATCTATACTAATATTATAAAGCTGAAGAGTTTGTTTGTTTGTTTGAACGCGCTAATCTCAGGAACGACTGGTTCGAATTGAAAAATGTGTTGTGTTGAATAGACCATTTATCGAGGAAGGCTTTAGGCTATATAACATCACGCTGCAACTATTAGGAGTGAAGAAATAGTGGAAAATGTGAAAAAAACGGGGAAAATAATTCATCCTTGAGGGCTTCCGTTGCGTGCGGGGTTGAAAGTTTGTATGGAAGCCGAAATCCACGCGGACGAAGTCGCGGGCGGTCGCTAGTTGTAAATAAAATAGGTGCATACTAATTGCCGGCGGTGTTGTGGATGAAAAGGCTAAGCTTATCTCCCACAACTAAGGCGATGAGGTCCACCGAGGAGTTTTAGTTAGGATAGCCCAGTTTCATTTCTCCCCGTCAAAATAAAAAATGTGCAATTTTAATGTATGTACCATCAAGAACTTGTAGAGACTTAGCTTTATTATAAAAAAAGTGTTTGTGTCAGTTTCCATGTAAATATGTACTAAACAGTTTAGCAATAGTATTACATACTAATACACATTATTTCCTCTACCTTAAGGTTGTCTGGAAGAGATCGCTTTCTAGCGATAAGACCGCCTAAATTGTACTATAATCAATCTGTAAAACCTATTTCTGTAAAGTTTTTGTGCAATAAAGTATATCTATCTATCTACACGTTTTTATAGTCTCTTCTTCTGTCTTAGTGGAGTCGATATAATTATGTAAAATTTATCTATCTTTAAAATGTAAATGTAGATAGGACTCATAATTTCCAATCTTATTAAGTAGGTGCTACTGTGCCTATACATACATACACAGATGAATAAGAATTACCAACAAAATACTTGTATATTTACGTAAGAAGTAAACAATGTTTTGTGAGATAAATCGGGAAGGATTTATTGCACTCACATAAATTTGTATGATTTATGTATGAAGTACCATCGGTTTAGGTTTAGTGTCGGTATTTACTGAACAATGCTATGCATTGAAATACGAAATTGCAATGTTAGTGTTTCAATTTGAGATGGTTTACGGTTGCTTTAGATAGGAAGCAAATATTTTGACTAAAATTAGTATACAAAGGATATATATACTTTAAAAATAAAGTAGGTACTTAAGTCATTCAGAATAAAGGTAAGCAAAACAAATGAAATTAAACTATTGACGTATTTATTTATTTTGTGCTTTGATGTGCCAGTTCTACCGGATTAGGCATTGTGGCCTGGTTGGTTGTGGTGCGTCAATCATTAAATTTTAATGTAGGTTAGACAGAAAGAGATCTGATGTGTAACCTGAAGTCGGTTTACATCCGTAGTCTACACGAACACGATATAACTTTCATATAATATTGTATTTTTGTGAGCCCCCGTCCCTAAACCTATATTTATAGACTACAGGCATACGTTTTACCTCAATCTCACTTGATTTAAGGTGAAGACAAGGACTTAGATTATATACATTCGTCTCGAAACTGGCTGTTCAGAAAATATCAAGATTATAAAGTTCGGAAAAAATTAATATCGACAGATCTTTTTTTTTTGCACTTCAAGATTGACCTCATCCCACCTGATGTTAAATGGTAATGAGATCCTAGAATAAGGGTGACAAGTACAGCATAATAAATATGTTACTGGACTTGTCACTCTTACCTTGAAGGCTTGACCCCTGCTACTAATGTAGCACCCCCCAGGAGCTCTGAAAACCATACTCACTAGGAACACAACAACTCAGAAGTGATTGTTATTTGGTTGCGGTCTACTGTAAGGTGGAGGTATTTTACCAGTCGGGCTGCTCCAGTGAATAGCACACCTATTAGCCAATCAACAGAATCGAAATTTGTCTTCTCATGCGATAAATTTGACGTATTGCGCATGCTAGGCCTAAAAGACTCTGGACCCTGACAAAAACAAACTATGTAAATAGTATTGTGGGATTAATATTTCATTTAACAACCGGTTTTTCATAAATAAATAAGTAAAATAAACAGGACTAGATCAGACCGGTGGATGAACAACAAAGTTTTTACCTAGTTCCCGTTTTACTCACTTTCACAGAAATATGGAACCCTAAGAGCTACAGTCCATTCCGAAAATTCTTTTCACTGAATCCCGTTAACATTTCCATTCCTGGAGCTCCAATTTTCCAGCTAACTGTTAACTGCATTGTTATTTTGGTCGGCGCCTGCATTTACATGCATGCTACGTGTCTGAGCTGCGGCCGCCGCACTTGGCAGCCAATTTACTCGCCTGTGTCGCCGCCAGACAGTGGAACTAGAATATACCTACTCGTACTATACTTAGAAAGCACATACGTACCCGGTCAATTCTCAACAGCGACAAAATTTGAGGACACGCCAAAATGACCTCTTAGATATTTACAATAAGATAACTGGTCAAAACGCGACAACTTTTTTTTATATATATATTACACTTTAAGATTATCCCCAACCCACCTGATGCTAAGTGGTAATAAGGTCCTAGCTTAAGGGCAACCAGTGCAACATTTTTTAGAAGTTAATGCGATTACTTACTGTTCGACGTTTCAGTTATTGCTTCACTCGTGGTCACGAGCTGACCATTCAGGCATCTTGCTAATCTTCATCCACCCTCACATTCTCCAGTAACAAAATGTTTGAAGTCACTTCGACACACTACACTGACTGTATCTGGAATTGTTTTAGATCGTCTAACCGCGGTAGACATTTGTTAATCACTGGGTTCGATGCTGATGATATATTGTATCGTGGGGTAGTACTAGGATAGCACGTGAAGCTATTAAAATAAACAAATACAAAAATAGACGGATAATTTTTTCTATTCGTCATATAAAAAATTAAAATGATTAAAAGTTTGAATTAAGAACTGCGCAATAAGTTATTTTGTTACGGAATGTAATAATGACATTTAAAATAAGTCGTATTGTACCTTATTCCACGTTACTTTTTAATAGGCAATTAAAAACTCGTGGCTCAATTCACTATAAATAGTCCAGTATTGATGAAAACAAAAGTACTTTCTTGTGCATTTTTTTTTGAGTCTCTGTTTTTAAAATGGTGCTTGATCGTCTGAGTGATATTGTGACTAAAAAATATTTTTTTTCATTCTTTCTAATAAACGAAAGTTAAGCTAAATTATAGCCATCGATTTGTATGTAGATGCGGCTTTTTCTCGGTTAACTCTGCAAATACCGCATAATACAAAAAATATACGGAAAAACAGCAGACAGCGACCGTCCTTAGCACTTATATAGAGATTTTATGGTGATTTTTTCCAGCGACCCACATTCACGATCTATCTCCGAATACCAGCCAAGTCTCGTTCGACTCCATCCATTATTATCTAGGACGGATAAGCCCATAAACCTATGTCATTGTCCCTGTATGCCCATTAATGGGACATATTGCCCCACTTCGCCAGCGGCAGTAACAAATTGCCCAAATGTCCAGCGTGGGTCATAAAAAGGCGATTTCTGCCAATCCTTATCGATTCGACATAACTGATGATAATAAAATTAAGACAGAAGGTACTAATGAGATTGAAATGGCCGGTTTCCGGGACGATTATTACGTTGATGATCTGATTTAAGTAGCGGGTTTTGGGGTCCTGGGTTGATTCCCAGGCGTGCAAAGAATCAGGGCAGTCTGAAAGTTTTGCGAAAGTTTTCATGTATGCACTGTGATTATTTTGAAAACTAAGGTTATTTAAAAGTAAAAATACTGTTGTTCGAATTTCATCTAGAGCGAGGGCCTCGGATCATTGGAGGGGCATACTCGTATGCGTAAGGTAAATGACGTAGATCAGATGTTCTTAAACCTCTTGACGGCCTTTGCGTTAATGACTAATATGAGTTTGAACCAACACTTTGACCTGTGTTTCGAAGCACAAAAGTCATCGTGATAAGTGTCACGAAGTTGAGTAAAATCGGTTACCCATCCAATGTCGGACCAGGGCATATGAAGCTTGACTTTCGGTAAAGTTTCCGATCCGCTGTTGCTACCGCGCTATGAGCGCCATTTTGTGTTATCCGAATTAAATTATGTAATTTCGCACACGTTCATAAATTTTACCCAAAATATAATTGTGCTTTTATTCCCATCTCATTTTAATCTGATTACTCTGCGGGGAATTTTTATCTTTATTATTATTGTAATAAATTGGCTTCTTGGAAAAAGCTCCAACGATTTACATAATTTTACTACTACGTTAGCACACACTTTCGTATTGAGCCCCAGATAGCCGAAGTAAAAAGGAAAATGTCGGATTCAATAACGAAAAACGATTTTTTATGCCACCTTTGGGTACTAGTCTGCTCCAGCTTACCTCTCGGAAATAAATACTAAAGTACCTTATTGTTTCAACACTCATTAAAACAAAACTACTTATAAGACTTGGTCCAAAGTGCTACACGTGGCAATAAGTTAGATACTGGCTACTAATCTGCTGAGTTTCATACCGATGTCTTCTCGGTAGATATAGGTTCCGAACCGGTAGTAGAATCACTTTGCATTGTATTCAATGATGATTGAAAAGTTTTATATCGAACCAACTTGAATGAAGAATTATTTGACTTTGACTAGTCTAAGAAGAAGGGTCTTAAGTGAATTTTAAGTTAACACCTTGTAAACACTATAGATGCAATAAAATATTGTGTATTTATTAATTTTTACAATTGTTACCAACTCACTTCGAACAGTAAAATAAAGTTTAAAATATAAAATACTAGCTGTGCCCGCGACTTCGTTCGCGTGGACTACATCCTTTCATGGTCGGTTTTACCCCTTTCTCCCCTAATATTCGAAATAAAAAGTAGTCTTTATTTTAATCCAAATTTCGAGCTATATTTGTGCCAAATTTCATATCTCTAACTTCAAAAATAAACATTTTTCCATATAAACTTTCAAAGGTGGTATTACCCCCACCCCCCTCTTATTTTCTAATAAAAAGTAGCCTATGTCCGTTCTTGAGATCCAACGTATACCTATACCAAATTTCATCAAAATCAGTTGAGAGGTTTAAGAAGGAAAGCGTAACAGACAGACAGACAGACAGACAGAGTTACTTTCGCATTAATAATAATAGTAGGGATTGTACATGCAAATCAAGAATCAAGTTAAAACTCCCGAATTTTCAAACAAAACCTTTCATTTGTACGTTTCCTTCCAGCACCAGTAAGCAACATTTCGCAAAGCTGCATTCCACTGAAATTAGCATTATTAATACTTTACAATCTTTTGCTTATAGAATATTATAAGGATATACTTTTTACCGCTGCCTTGCCTCTCAGACCTAATACAATACTAAATATTTAAAAGTATATGTTTCCTTGATGCAAATATGCAATTGTATTCTGAAGTGAACGCGTTATGCACTTTGCAGCAATGCAGGCGCTCCTTTCTCCAGACAGGTGGAAAATGCAAGCGATTTTTCAAAAGCTACGCTACAGCCATTTAATCAACTAGGTACTTTGTTTATCTAGGAAAATGTGCTGCAAAATTATGGAGAATACGAGTTTACGGTGAAAAATGTTAGCGACACCTCAATAAATATGCTTACGAACGTAGTTAAGAGATACAATTATCTATACAAATTATAAATAAAATTGAAGTGTCTGTTTTTAATATTAAAATAACAGCTTTTTACTACACGCATATGAATATATGTAGGTAATTTATACGGTATATATGCCAACATAAAATTTTTACAATCTTTGTTTGTCTGTCTGTCTCTCTGTTTGTTTATTCCGACTACCTAATCTATGAAATGGCTGGACCGATTTTGACCGGACCTTTACTGGTAGGTAGGTGATAAAATAAGTAGTAATTTCGGCTACTTTTATCTCAGAAAAATAATTTAATAAAAAAAATATGAATACCTACCTACTGTACTCCACGCAAACGAAGTCGTGGGCATAGGTAGTAAATAATAAATTTATCAGATGCGATATTTGAAAAATTTAGTTTTTCTTATTATACTTTAATACCAGGAGGCGTACTACAGAAATACATAATCTGTGAAAATTTCAACACTCTAGCTATCACGGTTCTTGAGATACAGCGTGGTGGCAGCAGACGGACGGACGGACGGACGGACGCACGAACACGGACAGGCAGACAGAAAGCGAACTCTTAGTAATAGGGTTCCGTTTTTACCCTTTGGGCACGGAACCCTAAAAACACATTAACAGGTCTACGCAAAATTATTTTTTTTGGGTTTCTGTTCGAATGAAATAATACAAAATCAATAGTACTAATTTGCACAAATAAAAAGATGTTTTTTCGGTAAAAACAAGCAAACTATATTGTCAATCAAAAATCAGTCAAAATAGAAAAAGTAAAAAAAGAGTAAAAAAGATAAAAAGGTGCAACCTTGCACATAAAGTGCAATGGTAATAATGTAATTAACAAGGAAGCTTCTCGAAATACGTTTTTTAGTGTTTCTTAGTTATTTGGTAAAGAAAAGGATTAATGTTTGAAGCTGTACTTAGAACACTTTACGTCAAACCCACAAACTTTAATTAATTTTGGTGAGTTTGGGTAACTTAATAGTAGGACTTACTGGAGAACTTGTATTTAACACATCTTCCGTAACTATCAAGTTACGGGTATACAAACTGTTTTCAATCAATATTTATAAATAAAAATAATTGACAAAATATCTGTGTGTCTTAGTGCAAAATTAGTAATAAGTTTAGCTATCATTTGTAAAAAAGACTACTGAGTTTCTTGCCGGTATCTTCTCTTTAGTTATAGGTTCCGAACCGGAGGTAGCTTCATTTGCTTTATTTAGAGACTATTCATTAGTATTACTAATCAAAAAAATCAAAAATCAAAATCAAAATCAAAAATATCTTTATACTAATGTAATATATGTGAATAAAAAAGATTGACTTTGACTTTGAATGCCACTATTCGTTTTAATTTTATGACTCAAGAACGGGCTCACCTATCTAAACGAAATATTTAGGCTTTGTTTAGACTATTTAGTAGATGGTATATGTGAAGTTTGCACGAGATCGTGCAAACAGTTCTTCATTTATCACATTATATGTAACAAATGAACATGCATGCGAAGTCACGACGGATACCTGTGTTTCGAAGCAAGAAAGTCATCGTGTTAAATGTCACGAATGTTGTCGGACCAGGACGTATGAAGCTTAACTTTCTTTAACGTTTCCAATCCGCTGTTGCTACCGCGCTACGAGCGCCATTTTGTGTTATCCGAATTAAGTTATGTAATTCCGCACACTCTCACAAATTTTACTCTGAGAATTAATGTCAATCCCAAATATAATTGTGCTTTTTTCCCATCTCATTTTAATCTGATTACTCAGCGGGGAATTTTAATCCTTAACACACAATTGTTTCAAAATTAAGAACGATAGAAGTTATTGAGTTCACCTTTATAAATTAATGAAAAACCATTCTGTATGTCGATTTAGATGTCATGTATTCTAATCCAGGGGAAAAACATCTTTGTGTATTGTTTCAAGTTGGGTTAGTCTGCTACTACAAAAAAAGTATTTTAACGTGCAGGCCGAGTCACGCCACTTTGCGCCATGTGTGGTGAAACGAAAATGTAATAGAAAAATTTGTGCAGCTGTTTTATGATGACCTCCGTAGCTGAGAGGCCAGTGGGCCGGTCTTTGACGTCGCGCTATCTCTGAGGTCTCAGGTTCGACCCCGGTCGGGTAATTATGGGAAACGAACTTTATATATTGTCTCAGGTCTGGGTGTTGTGGTACCAACAATCAGGAACAACGGGTTTCTATAAAACAAGTGTTTTAACTACTTACCACAGAAGCGGAGCAATGTATGTGATATCTAATATTTATTTATTTATTATCTTTCGAATTCCACAATGCAACGGTAGGTAAAAATTGTCTGTTTTTAATATTTAAAGTTCACTTCAAGCACTACCTATACAATTTCAAAATTGTAGGTAAAGAACGCCAGAAACGCACCGCAAATCCATTTTAATATTTAAACCATATCCGTTGCATTTGCGGGATTAAAATATTGCTACGATATAATGGAAATATGAATATTCAGACGTTAATCTAGTTCACTTTAGGTAAACACTGAATGTTATTTCTCAACAAGAAACCGGAACATTTAACATTTTTGCAGCAATAATCATCTTATGAATCAAACGAACTAAATCTTCATATGATTGCATCGAATATGGCGGGGTTACTTCTAGAGAGAGTAGGTACCTATGTACTTCTCAAGAACTCCCAGGATTTCACATCTTGTGAAAAATCGCGTCGTGGTGGGGCCGTGGAGGAAGAGGAGGATGCGGTATTGCATTTTCCGGTCTCCCTACCCTCCTTTGCCGGTGGGTCTCTGGACTCCATCTGGCTCTCAGAGGGATAGCTGGAGTGAGAGTGTCAGGTGTCCGCAGTGGCGGTAGGCAGCGGAGCCGCACAGCTAACCGCTGCTGGGTAGAATTGATCAAAATCCTTTCTTAGCGGATGTTTACGTCATAACATCTATCAGCATGCCAAATTTCAGTCAGATCCGTCCAGTGATTAGCGCAGTGCGTTGATGGGTCACTATGTCAGTCACCTTTCAGTTATATTCTTCTTAGGTACACTCTTACGAGAGTGGTCGTGGACCTCATTATGAATCACGGTGAGTAGCTATTTTAGTGATACGGCGCCATTCATCACGCACTGCAGCCTTCCGGGTACATTCATAAACCGAGCACTTACCTGCAGCCTTGATCAGGTTTGTCCATATCATTGGTGATGTACCACATACTCTGATGCCCTCTGCTGTAAGTTATATAAATATAGAGATTATTCTAAAAGTAGCAATTTATTTCTACACCAAATTACTACCGTAGTAGGTAATGTTGAAAAGGGTCGGTTCGAGGTTGCTCAGCCGTTTCTAATTATCACATAATCAGGTCCAACGTTTGTTTAGGACTTCGGGTCGATGCTCAATTTAAGGCTAGGCCTTGTCTAGTTTTCGGTCTAAAATAACACAGAAACGTTATCTTGGGAAGATCATCTGATCCTCAGTTAGTGTAATAAAGTTTAACCTCGCAGGGTTTAATGTATAGGTAGATACCTACCTAATGTCTACAAGTAGAGGTTCATTACGCGCGCGTACTAACTACTACCCCCCCCCCCCCTTTTTTCACATTTTCCACTGATTCTTCGCCCCTATTGATTGCAGCGTAATATTAAATAGACGCTGTTAAGCAATTATGTGGTAACCCACAAAAAATCAGAAATTTAGTTATAAATGCAGTCTTATTAATTAAAACACGAGGATTACGATAGTGTAATCCATTTTATTGAAAAAAAAAATGTTTTAATACAAGAACAGATTTGCTTTTTAAAACAACAAATCAGAATTTTGCATTTATGTGTTAAGCCACATAACACATAAATGCAAAATGTAATACGCCGTTTAGTAATTTAAGCATCAACCATTTTTAAGCTATTTCTATTTCATAATGAATTAATTTCAATAAATACATTAATTTTATGAATCTATGCATTTCAAGAATAGTAATGACACCGCATAACAATATTTTTTTGCTTCTTATAAGGAGAAAAGAAAGATTGTTCTCAATTAAACTAAACAGCCGATTACTCGAAACTAGCTCGGTGTGGGTTAACACACAGCGTCCAAAAGCCTTCCTCGATAAATGAACTATCTATCATAAAAAATTAATCAATTCAACTGAATATACACATGAATTTATAGTAAAAAGCATTTATTTCAATATGATAAATAGAGACACCAATTTTATTTAAATGTAAAGATAAAAACACCAACATTCTTATGGTAATTTAAATATATAAGAGGCGGGACAAAAGAAATTTGGATTTAATGTTACACGCAATAGTTTAATTAGTTTTAATAAACAAGACTTAACTTTCATATCTCATGTTATGGTTTAAATTTTTGTATAAAATGCAAAGAAACTTTTTCCTAACTATTAGGTATACGAGTAATATAATATAATAACCTATACCAAACCCTTTTTTTTATATTGCACTTCAAGATTGACCTCATTCCACCTGATGTTAAGTGGTAATGAGGTCCTAGCTTAAGGGCGACAAGTACAGCATAATAAATCTGTTACTGGACTTATCGCCCTTACCTTGAAGGCTTGACCTAATGTAGCACCCCCCAGGAGCTCTGGAAACCTTACTCACACGCAGGTAACTTAACTAATAAATCAGTATTTTTTTTTCAAATTATTGCAAACAATCTTGCCGAAAGTTTACTGAACCAATCTACCCCATTGGGAAGTTAAATACATTGAATAAAGGCTAAGATCCTAATATTAAAAAGCGTTGTACAGACAAAAACACGTCAAACTACACATTTTGAACCTTACATCGCCCGCAGAACTAATATCGAACAGGTGTCAACCGTGCTATCTACCGTACATACCTTAAAGCATGATCCACATTAACGACTTCTTTGTCACTAATTATATATGTTATGTCTTTTTTAATTCCTCAATGGTTTTATGGTTCAATGTTTATAATCTCAGGGTCTTGATTCGAATCTCGGGTCGTACAAAGTATGTTTTGAATGTATCGAACATAGCAAGGATTTCTCAACACCAACCTTGTTTTGTATTTTAAAAGCGTGGTGGGTGATACCCATATTTGTTACGATGAAAGAACAAAAGAGGCCTTACAGTGAGATAATTTTGCCATGCACATCAAGACCTAAATGCAAGCACGCTAAAGTCCACTTAAAGAAATATTGAAACCAATAAAAACTGTCTACGTTTATCATTCGACTAAGTTCTACGCAAAAAAGGATGTCTTATTCCGTATCTCCGATACTGGACTTTGACAAATGGCTGCCATTCATCGTGGAGACACCAACAAGCAGGTAGTTACCTTCGAATAGTAGGGATGGGGTGAAAAATATGGATTAAGTACTGCAGAGGTGGATACGTGTTTTTCTAATCTCCATGACGCCCACCATTTTGTGCAATCAAAGGTGTGTAGGAGTTTAGATGGCTCTTCTCCGATCTTTTAAGTGAGCGATTGGGAGAATTTTTCTTCGCTTTAGGGCCATCTTATTCACAGTGATGGACTGACTGACAGGCTTGTCTTTTTGTGGTAATTCAAGATGGTTTTTTCCTAGATAACTGATAATAATGACTGCAGAGCTTTTTCTTCGCCGGACTTTCGGGGAAGCGGAGGGCTCATACCCTTAAGCTAAGACTTGTCGCCCTTGAGCTTTTAAAAAACGATAGCGTTTTATCACTCAAACTGGCGCAGCAGACTGGTGAAATACCTCCTACTCCACCTTACAGAAGACCATAGCCAAATAACAATCACTTCTCTATTGTTGTGTTTCTGCGTGTGACTAAGGTTTCCAAAGCTCCTGGGGGGTGCAACATTAGTAGCAGGTCAAACCTTCAAGGTAAGAGCAACAAGTTCAGTAACAGCTATTATTATGCTGTACTTGTCGCCCTTAAGCTAGGACCTCAATCCCACTTAACATCAGGTGGAATGAGGTCAATCTTGAAGTGCAATATATAAAAAAGTTAGAACCTTATTACCTGGTTAACATCAGGTGGGATGAGGTGCAATTAATTGGTGGTATTAGTGAATAAATGAATATGAATATGAATAGAAAGCAACCCCTCAAGATGGGAGTAGCCTTCTTTTACGCAACCAAGACTCAACTTCTAAGCATATTTGTGTATAGTACTCGAGCAAACGTCACCATTAACTTTATTTCGAAACATATCTCTTTAGCACAGCCAAAAGCATTTTGAACTTAACCCTTATGTCGTGGGCATAAGGGCTAATATTGAACAGTTTGATGTGCTGTCATCCGTGCCTACTGTCTCAATCCTTACTCGATACGGCGTGATGGACGCATCGGAAATTGAATCCGAGTCAGTTAGCAACATTCGTTAGTTATCGTTTGAAACATAGACTTGGCCGGAACAAAAATGTAATAAAAAAATGAAAAACGATATTTTTTCTCGATTTGATTGTTGGTAACGTTATTTCTTCCAGTAGGTAACAGCGGATTGGAATTTTAAAAGGGTTCTTGATAAACAATGCTAATACTAAACATTGGTAAAAACCGGCCAAGTGCGAGTCGGGCTCGCGCACGAAAGGTTCCGTACAATTATCTTTGCTTATTTTATTTTATTTTGCTTTATTAGGACAACGAACAAGAAAAACGCTGACAATACATATTAAGGAACAACATAAACTTAAAGCTAAGCGTCTTCTTAATTAGAGGTTGGCACGGCATGCAATGTGGACTTACATTTTTATTTTATAAACAAAGGCAAAATAGGGCTTAAAAACATTATATTTGAAGTATTTATAAACACAATTGGATATGAAAAAGTCAGTCTCTATTTTGGCGACATATCAAAAGACCGAAGTATCTGACGCCTAAATTTCTGGAGCTATCTATCAAACATTATCTATTCAACATTAGACACCATGATTTATCTTTTATTTCGAAATATACAACTAAATATTCTGTGTATATTTTACGCGTATACCTGTTGATGTATACTGTACCATCGAACATAAACTTTGGGGACTGGTCTGCTCCAGCTTACCTCTCGAAAGTAAAAACTTACTTGAGTACTTAATTGTTTCATCACTCATCAAAACAAAACTATATGACTTGGTCCAAAGTGAGCTACACATAGCATTAAGTTAGATACTGATGCTGTAACTGATCTGCTGAGTTTCTTACCGGTGTCTTCTCGGTAGATATAGGTTCCGAACCGGAAGTAGAATCACTTTGCATTGTATTCAATGACGATTCAAAAGTGTTACATGTAACCTACTTGAATAAAGAAATATTTGAGTTTGAGTTTGAGTTGATATCTAAATAATATTTATAAAAATCAACGGATCTCTAACAAATTAAGCACGGTGCGCGATTCACACAATATAATTGAGTTTTGAGAATATTTAGTTATACATTCGTTTAATGTGTTTGTTCATTTTAATGGCTCAGTTAATTATATCTATGCATTGATTGGACTTGTTTGTAGTTCACGTTTAATTACGTCCATGCGAATTAATTTTTAATAAACCAGCTATAACAACGCAACTGCAGAGACACGATAATTTGGTACCAGTAGTCAATGATTTAAAATCGGGTCAAAACGGCCTCATATTCTCAAAGATTCTTAGCATACCTACCGTAGTCGTACTGAATAATATTTTTTAACAAAAAAAAGACAGAAACTAAAAAGGTAAGAATATTATTTAGGTTACACGAAGTAATTTGTATTCTTAAATAATTCCTTCTCACGAATTGAATAAATTTAAAGTCGATTAAAAATGCGATCCAAGTGGGTACATTTTTTTAATTTCCTTTTAACAAGATTGGATACTTAATTGATCATCTGAATTTTTTCTTATCTACAAAATGCACGTTTTATTTCTATTTAATTAAACAATTACATACTTTAGTTGTAAGTTAGAATTAACCATCTAACCGTATCTAAACCAAAAATATATTTAGTTGATGTATCAAATTAAATTTAGCAAAATTATTTTATTTTCAATAAATAAGATCTTATAAGGCTTATATGGAGTTTAATTCTAGTAACGTTAAAAGAAATCTTTTAACAGTAAACTTTTTTCTGGAAGAGAGAACTGACATGGGTTTTCGTGGAATATGTTGGAAGTGAAAGCATTTTACAGTTTTTATTCATTACATTTTTATATTAATATTAATGATTTGCTCAGCCATATACAGTACAGGACGTCTAGCCAAATGGCAAATATTGAGTTTCGATTCAACAAATTTAAATAATGGGATTGAAATTTGAAAAGAAAGAAAGAAAAGTTTATTTAGTAACATGAAACAGTATGTAAAGAACAACAACTCAAAATAAAATAATAGTCACTCAGGCTCATGTCAAAAGGCTCAGCATTTGTCGAGGTATCGGAGTGACACCCCGACGCTGGTCTTCCGTATATGCCTTGCAATTGTTTATGCCTTTCAAGTTTGAAGACCACGTGACTTTCCGAAGTAAAATGTTCTTGAAATTAAGTGTCAATACTCTTTATACTTTGTCAATATTGGATTGTCCTGACTCTTAGCTCATAACACAAGATACTTATACCACTATAGCCACCATCTACTGTTACCTTGCTGACATTACAATTAATTAAATTCTAAAATACTACTGAAATTGACTACTGGTATTTATTATTAGCCTAAAACAGAGCTAATTGCGTATGAACGTTTAATATAGAAAATTAAATATTTCCATTAATTTTAGGCTATACCATAGTAATATATATTGTATCATTGAAGTCTAAACTTTATTTAATAACAGGTAGAGTAGAAAGTGTGTGATTCATATTATTCCAAGGCACAAATTACAGATACTCAAATTTTCTCGATATTGAGAACATAGGATTGCTTTTATTTTACGACTATTATTCACTTATTCACTTTTACGACTCGAATAAGGGACAGGACATTTTATTATGGACTCGGATCTGAGGGGTTTGTATTAACTTGGGTAAAGAGATGGTGTTTCGAGACAAAGTGGAGATGAAACAATCGATCGAATCGCAAATTTAGGTATTTTATTTAGTAAGTAGGTAAGTAAGTGAAAAAAAAATCTTAAAATGTAAAGTATCTGTTTATTTAATGTCCGATTGCAAGGGTCTAGCCAGTTGTCAATTTTTGATATCGTTTCAAGTTTCAACAAGTTAAAAACATTTGACGTATAAACTTTAAGACTTTCGCGTTCCATTTTAAACATTTAAAATAATTTCACGGGTCAAAACGCGACACCATTTTTATTTAGTAGTTAATAAAATAAATAAATAAATGCGCCAGACAATCACACCAATCATCTGGTCTCAAACTAAGGTTTTCCCTTGTACTATGAGTACCAGACGACGGATACTAACTGGGGGCGTCATCCCAGCACACCCACATAATACGAACTACTTACTGCCCGACGTTTCGGTTAGGTTGCACCAACCGTGCTCGCGAGCTGACTGGTCATGCTCGCCTTCGGGGGAGCTTGCAAATCTTCATCCACCCTCACATTCTCACAACAAAATGTTATTGAAGTCACTTCGACACACGACACTGACAGTATCCGGAATTGTTTGAACAAACTAAGCGGACAATAGCTAAAAGAGTGAAATAACATATCAAGGCGGTCAAAAATCGTGAGACCAATAAATCTGCGGTAGCAGTTAGTGAAGTGTGTCGAAGTGAGTTCAATAACATTTTGTTTTGCGAGATTGTGAGTGCGAATGAAGATTTGCAAGCTCCCCCGAACAGATGAAGACGAGCAAGACCACGGTACCAACCTAACCGAAACGTCGGGCAGTAAGTAATCTGTATCGTCTTTTAAAAATGTTATGCGTTTTGACCGGTTAACTTATTAAACATGTTTAAATTCTAAAATAGAAATAGGCTTCGAACTGGTAGTTTTCATTGCGTTCAGTGACAATTTCAAACTTAACTTCGTCAGTCCCATAACAATGGCTGAGTAAATAGAATCTTTGTTTACTCATCCAGTTATCATTTCTACTGACACAGTGTCATCGTTTTCTTTGCATTAACAAACGAACTCACAAAAGAGGTTTTGAAAAGAGAATGCCACAGGAAACCATTAAACAAAGATGGAGAAAACGTCCCTTTGTACCGAATAGGCCCAGTAATTACATGATATTTCCATGTACTGTAAGTCCCTTTATATCATTAATTTCCGTCCGTTTCGACAAAGCGACGATATGCATAATTTACTCGTTATACAGACACCCTCTACAGTGTGGAGTTGAATTTAGCAATGAATCAGTGATGTCATGAATGGTAGCAGTAATAGACATTTTGTTTACATTTCTTCTTTTTGTGTTGAATGGCAAATAACCTTCTCTTGCGAAACGTCACTGGGGTGGTGGCGCTATGTGGTGGGTCGTTACATTCCCTTCAATATGGTTGAGTGAAGCGATGGCTGACACATACGTTGTGCTTGTGAACAGGTGCCACCTTTGCGGACTGGTCTGCTCCAGCTTACCTCTCGAAAGTAAAAACTTACTTGCGTACTTGATTGTTTTATCACTCATCAAAACAAAACTATATGACTTGGTCCAAAGTGAGCTACACATAGCAATAAGTTAGACACTGACACTGTAACTGATCTGCTGAGTTTCTTACCGGTGTCTTCTCGGTAGATATAGGTTCCGAACCGGAAGTAGAATCACTTTGCATTGTATTCAATGACGGTTCAAAAGTGTTATATGTAACCTACTTGAATAAAGAAATATTTGAGTTTGAGTTTGAAGTCTATCTCTACCAGTGTCACGTGAGGAGAACTTATACAAGTCCAGGGGTATACTACAGCTTTTCGTCCGTGGAGGCGATTAACCAGTTAAGGGGGTCTACTCCTCAAAACAAAACGTACAAACGAAAGGTTTCAGTTTTGAAGAATAATCAAACATTTTCGAAAGCAATATTTCGTTTAGTGAAAACGCTTAATTTACAATCGAAGTGAGTAGGTTTCTAGTATGAGAATAAAAAATTGCTATCTGTCATCGTATTCGACAAATTTTGATTTGAGGAGTAGATCGCACGATTTATTTTATTTATTTAAAAACTTTATTGCACAAAAAAGTACAACAGGTGGACTTAATGTTAGGGGCATTTTCTACCAGTCAACCCTTGGGCCATGTAGAGATTGTTTAGGGGTGGGGTAATAGTGAAAAAGAGCATAAGTAATAAAAAAAACTGAACAACTATAATAACTACTTAGCATTATAAAAGTCATTACGGTAACTATTAAATATATATAAACACTAGCTGTGCCCGCGACTTCGTTCGCGTGGACTTCATCCTTTCATGGTCGGTTTTACCCCTTTCTCCCCTAACATTTGAAACAAAAAGTAGTCTATATTTTAATCCAAGTTTCGATCTATATTTGTGCCAAATTTCATATCTCTAACTTCAAAAATAAACATTTTTCCATATAAACTTTCAAAGGTGGTATTACCCCCACCCCCCCCCCTTATTTTCTAATAAAAAGTAGCCTATGCCCGTTCTTGAGATTCAACGTATACCTATACCAAATTTCATCAAAATCCGTTCAGCCGTTTAGGCGTGAAAGAGTAACAGACAGACAAACAGACAGACAGAGTTACTTTCGCATTTATAATATTAGTATGGATACATGAATAAATATAATAGCTATATACGATCACAATCGGGTCTGTAGCTTTCCCCTTGGGGTATCTTACGTCTGTTGGATGAGCAGCACGCGGGAAACGTGAAGGTCGCAGGTTCAATACTCAATACTTAATAGATACTTTATTGCACAATGATGTTTCATTTACAAAGTAAAAGATACATCAGACCCTGCTAGGGCACAGCAACTGGACGAGAAGAGAGGACACTCGTTTTTCTTTTGTGTTATTGTTTAAAATAAAAAAATATATATTATTTATTAAGAGATCGCTCACCGCAAGGGGAAATAACAAAAATCTGTTTCTTTAAAACATGCATATTTTTATTGAAAATCAAAAAGGGTTTACCATACCCTTAACCTTATCCGTTGTTCGACCCTGGCTCATAACTAAAATATTCCAGAATTACGCATTTAAGTGGGCAATTTATAGTTCCCAACTCCAGCCAAAGTTTGACAGCCGAGGCAGTTGCAGAGTATAAAAAAAGATCTTTTATGCGAGCCCAAAGTTTGAAAGCAAAAGTATTGTCTAGTTGACGAGGCAGTTCGAAGTAGGTGGAAAACATTCCTTTATTCATGAAGAAACGTATAGTTTTCACGTAGGTTCGCATTCAGTTTCAAAAAGCCCGTTTATCATTTTCGTTGGAGATTGTCAAAGACACAGTATGAAGTGAAGCGATGGCTAGCATATACGTAAACATTATATATTTTGAGGGTTGACCTTGAGCAGACCAGTCTCCGGCATCACCTCATCAAAACCAAAACTATATGACTTGGTCCAAAGTGAGTTACACATAGCAATAAGTTAGATACTGATACTGTAAATGATCTGCTGAGTTTCTTACCGGTGTCTTCTCGGTAGATATAGGTTCTGAACCGGAAGTAGAATCACTTTGCATTGTATTCAATGACGATTCAAAAGTGTTATATGTAACCTACTTGAATAAAGAAATATTTGAGTTGACCTGTAGGTACACAAGCATGATGTATATGCCAGCCATCGCTTCACAACTATATCAAAGGGAACTCGTAATGATTTTCCATGACGATTGTAAACAGGATGCCTACCCCCTAGAATGAAATATGTCGGATCCGATCAGGGCCGGCGTTAGGGTGGCGCGCGGTTGGGCAACAGCCCAGGGCGCTCGGACTTAAACGGGCGCTAGAAAGCTACCCAGAGGTACCCAGATGTATTCGCCTAAATCGATATATTGATATACGCTTTTACAGGGGCGCTGGCGGAAATTAGTCCAGTGCGCCAGTAATGCTAGAACCGGCACTGGATCCGATGATACATTTGTTACAGTAGATATAGCCATAGGTAGATAGATATATTATATCCTAATTTGCACTAAACATTTATAAAAAATAACATAACAAACAAATTAAAATTGCCCACTTCCACTTGTTTTGTCTTTATTCATTTATAATTCAAATTGCACATAAAGTCTAAGCAAACACTTTAATATCCCTGCAACTTTCCTTGTAAACCGTATTCAAATACTAAAAGCGAATGACTTTTTAACAGTACACAAATCACGCAACTCCCACCCATATCCCAATACAAAACAGTCCATTTTACCTTTACTGTGTGGCACTAAAACTTGAAGACGCCTGTTTAGATCTGTATTGCGACTACGTAGAGTCCAATTTCGTGAATTGAAATGTTTGGACTAATGTAGAGAAGAGATACGAGGTTTTAAACCGTGTGTACTGAGTAAGCAAATGATCTCCGAAACATGCTGTACATGCGATTTCCTCGTTTCTTAAGGGGTTAAAGTAACGGTAAGATTTTTACGAAACTAAGGTTCAGTTGCACCAACTTTTTTTGTTGATCTATCCCGCGTTTAGAAACAACGCAGTGGTTTAGCCAATGTCTTGATATTGGCTTTTAAGAGAGACACGTTAAAAAATTTATACGGTCGAATTGAGAACCTCCTCCTTTTTTTTTAAAGTCGGTTTAAAATGAGACGGCGCGCGGTGGAATGAGGTAGTTCTTTCTATATTGAGGACCTCCTTATGCATCTAAAACAAATACGACCGACACATTAACATTGGAGACAATACAACGATTATATAGAAACGACAGGGGAAATTAGAATTTATAATCTAATGTCATACATATTAATACAGTAACATAAATATTGTATATATTTAGAAATGAGAAAGAGTTACAACAACTCGTTTTGACAGCTGTCAAATCTGTCTTAACCCAAATATGTTTTGCAGTTTATCGTCAAACCGTTTGTAACCTTCCTATTAATAGTTGCTAACTATTAATAGTTGTTCGAGAAACTGACTGAAATATTATACTAGTGACGTCACGCGACAATTCAACAAAATGTAACGCTTGTATTTCTTGATCAGTTGGCAAAAAAACGTATCCCATATTTTTGAATAATATTACAGACGTACTAAAAATCAATTTTTGCTTCCCTATTGTCAAATTAAAACTATTCTTTTTCTAGTAGAAATAGGATTCGAAATGGCAGTTGGCATTGTGTTTTATGAAACATACTCGAACAAAGATAAAAATGTAACTTACTTCTTTATTGTTTTTTTTTTTTTACTTTTTGATTTCAATAGCTTCACGTACTATCCTAGTATAGTAGTGGCGATCGGTCGAGAGGATTTAACGGTTATACAACTCCATCATATGATATAGTCCCATTTCTAATAGATGTTCTGCTTCCGCGGATTAGTCTGACGATTTTTGAGCTTTGGACTTTGAACCTAATCACTTTTTATCAATTTCGACTTAGAAGTTAGTCCTTATTACTATAAGAATTTCGAGTCTGCCCGTGAACAGTTGCCATTGCTTACATCAAAAGTCTTTATCAATCATCAAGAGCCAAAAACGCGCTCCTGTATAATAAAGCCGATTCCTCATTCCCCGTGAGTGAATGCTCTGAAACCTTGGAATCGACATGAGGGTTTACTCAATTCGGTTAAGGGACAAAAACACAGTGATCAGGGTATTTTCTATTCAATCACACAACGGCTAACGATGCCGAGCCAGTACATTTGAAAGGAGATGAAAAATTGGGGTACCTATAACATTTTTGGTCACAGTTTTTTAAAGCGAAAAATAAAAGAGGTTCAATGTAAGTTCGAAAGCTCAGACTGTACAATTTAACCTTTATAGTAAACATAGATTTATTTTCCTTACTGACTACTGATGATGGCCTTATCATCTTCACCGGACTTTCAGAAGAGCTAGAGCATCAAATCCTTAAAAATGTACACAACTGCCAAAGGCCGCCTGTATTAAGCTTCAGCTCGAGCCGTTGTTAGGAGATGAGAGACGTAGCTACGTCTCTCATCGTCCCGGTACGTGCCGGTATCGCGTGAGGGGCCCGAATGCTAGGAGAAAAACATGACGCATGTCCTCAGCAGCGGGAATGGTATAAATAGCGGTTGGTGTGGAGTGTTAGCTGTTGCGAGCTGTTTGTCTTCGTCCATAGCAATCGTGATGACGACGAGGTCTGAGCAATTCCTGAGTCTACTTTTGCAAGGGTGACCTACAGATGGGGCATGATCAGAGGCGGAATACACTAGACTACTCGGATGTCCAGCCTGGGTGACCAGCCTGCATTGTGTTTTTATGGTAGTGGCAAATTAAATCAAGTCTAGGCAATAGACATACACGAAATATCAATAATAAGCGAAAGTTACCTTATTGCTTTGCAGACCCTTTGGGTTTTCCCCCAAATATCAAACAGCTGTTATGATTATAACATGGGTAGATACCATTATTAATCTGATGAAAAGGTCGGAAGCTTAGATAAGTTATCACAGGAACAGCTGTGACGTCACAGAAATCACAGCTGATAAATACGGTGTTCCGTTTTCACTAATCTGTTACTAACGACCATCGGACGTTGCGAGGGCGACTGCCTTAAGTGGTCTGGACACGCGAATGGGGGGGGGGGGGGGGAGGTTTGAAGTAATTTATTAGTAGAACGATTGTTTGGTAATACTTAAGTATGGGCACTTGAAAATATAGACGGAACTATCGTGGAAATTCTTAATCTCAAAATGTGATGCACTATATATCTAACAAGTTCCTTATTCAATGTCAATTACATTGTGGTCACAGGTATGTGTTATTGGTTTTTTTCCAAATAAATAATACAATTACTTTAAAAACATCACATAGGTACATTAATCTGATTTTGTGGTTAGTAGCAAAAGCGCTTGAGTTATAGAAATCAGAAACAACGACGGTCGCACAACACCCAAACCCGAAGACAAAAAAGATCGTTTTCCATTGACACAACTGGATATCAAACCCTGGATGCCAAATTTTGGAACGCTCGCCTCTCGGTTAAGACGTTCATAGCTGTCAAAATAGATAGATCCAAATCTGTCCAAAATTACTGTCAAGACACTTGATTATTATGTCTTTACAAACACTTATTTACAAAGCAACCTGTGCAAGTATTTATTAGTTAACTCAACTTTTTCTGAATATACAGATAATAAATCGTACATTTATCAGCTAAGCTCTATCCACCCTTCTTCGCTGCGCTAATAAATCTACGGAGCTCATAAAAATAATTGAGAATTATTTCCATTATACAGGAACTTATTTATGAACTTACTTTTCTTTTGAAAAAGTAGCAGGGGAAATGACATCATAAAAAACATTATGTCTTTTTATTACGATGTTAGTCGTTAAGCGTAGACCGAGGCCATTTAGCGAGTTCAGAACTTCTAGCAGCAAAGAATTCACAACTGTGCACGATATGCACGCTACCCATGCCGCGTTTTATTGGGACACGCATATGTCGTAGCCATATCGTAGAATAGGCTATCGCCTATATGCCATTCTCGAAAAATTGTTATATCAATTACTGATAGAGGCGATGGAATTGCTTTGTATGTGTATCCAAATGGCGGCTGTTAACAACCATTTTGTTTCTTGCAGTAAAAAAGTGAACATTCGTAAGAATAAGAAGAACGAATGAAATATAGAAAAAATCGAGCGAAGAAGAAGTTTCGACCAAGAGATAAATAAAAAAAATCGTAACGTCTCCATTTTTTTTTATAAATATTTTATGGACACACGTTCACGATATGGTCAAACGTAGATGACAAAATCGTGGGATGTCCATGTATTTGCCCTCATCATGAAATGTGACCACTTCATGAAATTTGATGTGGACAGGTCTACGATAAGGCCATGACACATATACTATTACTAAGGAGGTACTCACATCTGCAATTCGCTGATGACATCATTTTAATGACAAAGTCCTCTTTCCTCCACGATCCACCTCTGCCCTTGCGGGCTTTCCGCAGAGAGCCACTTGCTCTCCACGGCCCAGCTCGGGATCCGTCTTCGCTTCACCCTGTACTGTATCGGAGGCTGGGTGGCAAGGCCAGCCTCAACGCACCAGACCACAGAGTTACATAGCCCCCCATCGCTACAAGAAAGTGGATCCCAGCGGGGGGAATTTACAACCCTTAGTCCAACAGCCAATTATTGATTCACAGGTCTTGTAGTGTGTGACTCACCTCTCCACACATGTATTCATCTAGTATATAAGTATTAGCCCTAAGTAATTAGAGAGACAATTAAAACTATACTCGAGTTGACAACACGTCTTTCGATCACTCCCGGTCCCAACATTACATGGCGACCCTGCCAGTGCTGCCTTTGGGCAGTGCTGCGCATGGATTTTTTTTAACTAGTTAAATGTGAAAAGTAATAAGTGAAACCGGACTACAGAATTGAAATAAAAAGTGTTGCTTGAAAATAAGAAAGACAGTTCCTGATGGCGAAAAAATAATTGTGTGATGTTTCTGAGCGTCTGGCAAATCGTGGCACCAGACGAATTTTATTAATGTGTTGTGTGCTGCAAGTGATGATGTTGAAAATGAGAGAATGCTGGCAGCCGGGAGGGTACGTGTCAGAGGTTGGAATGTTGCTGGCTGCCGGGAGAGTCGGTGTCTGATGAGATGAGGTCATGAAGATAGAACGCGCCGGGAGACACCAGACCATGACACCGACACGGGATTTTTTTTTATTATAATAACATTTACTTTTATTATTGTCATTTCTTTTATTTAAAGATTTAAGGTGGTTAACTAGCTGTAGTATTTAATTGATGGGCCCTACCTTACTATTATCTGCTTATATTTAAATGATTTTTTTTAATAATTCCTTTTTTAAAAACATTTTAAAATGTAACTTTATCCAATGATAGATACTCTCAATTAATTAAAATGACATTTGAAATAATAATTAACATATGTATTTACCTAATTCATTCATTTTTAAATGAATCCTAGTTTTGTGTAAATTTAAATAGATTATTTCAAATTACAGTAAGTTTTTGTAGATGTTGATAATTTTGGTACAGAAAGTTAGTAATGATTTAAATTTAAACTACAAGTTATTTGACAATTATGCGTATTTTAATAATCAGCTTGAACATTTGGTTCCTTAAATTTTAATTTAATTTTCAAATTTCTATAATCAGGTTTGATTAAACATTGATTTTCATTAAAAACGTAACCGTTTTTTTAATTATTTGTTATCTACTTTGTTAAAAATCACATAGCAATGTCCATAGTAACAAATTGTGAAATTGATGACCTTATTAGCGTACAAAGTTATGCGCGCCGGTAAATGACACCACCTCCGTATAAGGAGCGTGCTTCATAAACATTGAAGACTTTTGCACAGTTTATCGATGGTTTTAATTAGACGTACTTATGTTTTATGTTCGAGTATGATCTAGACATTTTAGAGAATTAGTTATTTAGAAATTTAAATTTTTAAAAGAGTTTACAGCATTACTTATTTTTGAACTTTAATAATATATTCGAATGGAAATTTAATTTTAGATACAAAACTATAATTGTCTTTTTTTTTTGTTTTATGTGTATTTCATTGATTGATTAAGGTATGTTTTGGATAGTTTATTGAGTGGTTATGAGTTGGGAATGATGTATTTTAAATATTTTGTATTACAGTTGGACTGATCACCCAAAAGCAAACAAAGTATTTTTATACTGAAGGATTAGGTCTTTTTGAAGGTATACGGATGTCTCAAATAATGAGTTGATGTTATAATGAAGATGGGGAATAATATGAAATGAGTAAAAAAAGGTACAGACTAGGGCTCAGATCCTTCATTTGATCATTGGTGTCGACGAGTTTCGCTCCGTGAAAATAGTTGGAGATCTGTAAATCTTAAACCTGTTGACCCTATGAGTGATTATGAAATGTGTAAAATGATAAGTGGAATAAATAATTGTCTGTACCGTAGGAATATAATGATGTTAATGAGGAATGAGTTCGGGCAAGGCCAGCCCAAATTATAATAGTAACCCCAGGAGATATGAAATGAATAGTAGATATAGAAATATGGATGTAATGGAAAGGAAATAAGAGAGGAAGAAAGTAATGAAATAAGTAAAATATATATGAGTTTTTTTTAAAAGGCTTTGACTTTGCGAGATTTGTAATGCTATGTGTATTTGTAGGTACTCTGAAAGGTTTATTTTTTACCAACGCTTGTTCTGTAATAATTGATTGTCAATTTTTTTTGAGCAAAAATGTTTACTATTTGTAACTTTGAACATTATGTAGAATAATATTTGGATAATGAGAGTATCTATATATAAAATCATGTTTACATATTGCTTACCTTTATTCGTGACTATTTGTATTTTATCGGGACATATTTAAGTTAAAAAAAAAGTAAAGTACATCTTTTTCTTTTTTTTTTTCAATAATAGGGGAGGTGTAGTGTGTGACTCACCTCTCCACACATGTATTCATCTAGTATATAAGTATTAGCCCTAAGTAATTAGAGAGACAATTAAAACTATACTCGAGTTGACAACACGTCTTTCGATCACTCCCGGTCCCAACATTACAGTCTGTTGAATGAGGATTTTGATCCAAAAGAGTTCCTTTCTTGTCGCTATCTTGAATCACAACACCAAAACATGACTTATGCCCAGTTCCAATATTTACAATTCGTAATCAGATCGACTATCAGTTATTTTTTTTTTCATATTGCACTTCAAGATTGACCTCATCCCACCTGATGTTAAATGGTAATGAGGTCCTTTTTTTTTTTTTTTGACGGGGAGAAATGCATTGACGCACCGTACCGCCACCCTGAGGGGGGTGACGGCGTGTGTGGGACTCCCTGCCCTGAAAAGGGCAGGACTACCCTAACTAAACTCCCCGGTGGACCTCATCGCCTTAGTGGCGGCGTTGTAGTGGGAGATTAGCTTAGCCTTTCCATCCACAGCACCGCCGGCGGAATGGCCGCTTTCGCAGCCCCGACACTTCCCCCCTGGGTGGTAGGGGGAGTAAGCGGGGGTGGTCAATCCACTAAACCATACCCGCCTCGCACTGGAGACCGTGAGTGCAATGCCGACTGGGGTGCCCTCACACCACCAGCCAACTGGTCTCCGTGCGGAAGAACGGCGCGGTCGTAGCGCCGCCGCGCCCTGGCTCTTCTGCGCCTTCTTAGCGCTGGGGAGGACGGGTCGTCCTCCCTGTGGCGCTCTGCCTCCTCCTGCGAGAACGTCATCTCGCAGAAGGAGGCTACCGCCGCCCAGGCGTCCTCGCCCCCGAGCATGGCTTGGACGATGCTCGGGAGGGAGAGATTGGCCCCTATTACGGGCGTTAGGGCGGCTCTCTGTTCTGTCCACGACGGGCACGAAACCGGTAATGAGGTCCTAGCTTAAGGGTGACCAGTACAGCATAATAAAGCTGTTACTGGACTCGTCGCCCTGACCTTGAAGGCTTGACCCCTGCTACTAATGTAGCACCCCCCAACAGCTCTGGAAACCTTACTCATACGCAGGAACACAACAACACAGAAGTGATTGTTACTTGGCTGCGGTCTTCTGTAAGTTTTCAGTTTCAGTTTTCAGTTTTTCTACGAGTCATTAATTTTAATTTTAAATTTACTTTCCATATCAGCTGTCATCAGTCGTCTGTCGGTCGTTTTCAACTTACGCCCCGTATAATTTATTACTATGCGTAAGCAGAACGATTCGTTTTCTAAATATTGTAACCGAGCTTTATCCAGTTCATTATAGACAGCGCGACATGTTCGCATGAAAATATCACTTACACGACCTCGGGCCTTGAAAACTCAATTTTCTCACTTAATCCACTTTTATGGAGTGCTGGCGTGTTTTGAACGACCTAAGTTATTGCGACGTGCGAGTTTTATGGATAAGTTAGACAAGTAATATGATTTTTTTGCAAACAAGTTGAAGCTGGAATTAGAAGTGTTCGAATCTGGAGTTTTATGGAGATAAAGTTTAATAGCGTTATGGTATGTAGTTAAGAGTTTTTAGTTGAAATATCTGTAAGCCTGCTTCGAAATGGGCAAAGGACGGGGTTTCGTTTATGAAGATAAATCAAAAGTTTGGAATTCAAATTGAGTTTTATGATTGAAACAATTTTTTATAGTTTACCTACTTAGTATCTGAGCTGCATAGAAACTGGCTTTTTTAAAACTCTTATAATTGAATCAAAGTCAATATTTTTTTATTCATATAGATTACATGAGTAATACTTATGAATAGTCTCTATATAAAGCAAATGAAGCTACCTCCGGTTCGGAACCTATAACTAATGAGAAGATACGGAAGAGACTCAGTAGTTTTTTTTACAAATGAAAGCTAAACTTATTACTAATTTTGCACACAGTTAGTTTATCATTATTGTAAATAAAAATATTGTAAAATAAAAATTAAAAATCGATTATTGAAAAAATATATAAAAAAACAAAAGTATTTTTTAAATTAAACTAAACAATAGGACTTACATGCATCATCGTGGCCTATTCTGACATTGATTGAGAAAATGCGTTATATATTTAAAAAAATATATAAAACACGCAAGTACAGGCGAGCAGACTAGGTAGTGAGTGATCTACACGTTCTTGTCATTCAAATACTCTTCTACTTTGTAGTAGCCTTTTATCAAAAGACAACGTTTGACAAATGTCTTAATTTTTTACAAAAGTACCTCAACATCACAACTTGAGGGAGATTAGTGTTATTGTTTTAATTTCCAAAACATAATTATATTTCTTATTCAACGAATGGAAGATCGAATAAAACATGTGACTCAAAAACACGAGCTTCGAAATGCTCTGAAACGATCGACGTATATTTTTATTGAAAAGTTGAAAGCAAAATTACAGCTTTCATAAACTTCCTCGAGCGACAGTGAAGCTCGGAACATACGTCTTGAATTGTAAAATTCATGATTAACCCTTAATTACTCTCATGTAGTAAATGGATGCATGCCAGGGGCTGAATTAACCCCTAATTGATTTTAGTTGATAAGTTCACATGTTTATCTTGTGACTTATTAATTATAACAAGTAATTTATTACATAAACAAAACAAATAAACTTAAGATAACACTAGCTTACAAAAAATTCAAACTAAAATTAATAAAAAAATAAATATTTTAAATAAACAAAGAAGGTCCCTGTGGTAAGGTACCCAAAATGCTGGCTGCATTACCTCGCTGAATAGCGATTGAAAGACGCTGGGCGAGGTAGCAGCCAGCCTTTGGGTCTCCTGTAACGTTGATAAGTCTTTTTGAAATATCTTTAATTTAAAGTAAGTTAATAAACTAGGTATAAAATGTTTCAAATTAATAAAAATATACAAAATTAAAAAAGCAATTTAATGACACACAAAATCACATTTTAGTTTTGAAGAAAACATTTGGAAAAGGTAAAGGTATCTAAAATACTGTAATTTTACATTTTCTAAGTTCAATGTTAATTTTCTAATAAAAAAAACATACAAAATTAAAAATGCAACATGACTGTTAAAATAATACCATTATACGAAGTTGAACATAAAAAAAACACGTCAGTAGTAGAACCGATCCGCTGAGTTAAATAATATAGAAACATCCCTCCAATTAGAGCCAATGTGATGCCAACATAAAATATTAGAAATGTTTAGGACGCTGTTAAACTACAATTTTAACTAACGTACAATTATTTTTTAATTATCAAAGCCGTTGACCCCATGCGAGCAATTTAGGGTTTAATGAGTATCATTTGAAGTCAGCAGAAATAAACATATCATAAAAGTTGTTTATTTGTCCTTTGATAAAAAGCTACGCATCCAAATGCCCACCGTTACAAAAATCACAGTTTTCCAAAAATAATTTAAAGACCAGTTTCAATTTCCATCTGCCTATTCTAATTCATTTAAATAAATCATTTATACAAATCAAAGGTGACATTACCACCGGTTGGGAAATCCAACTACCGAAAAGATACTGACAAGAAACTCGATAGTTTTGCTCACAAAAGATGTTTCCTTTGTACACTTTGGGTTTCAGTTTAGTTCAACCTACTAGAGCCTTCCATCTCATATTTGACCTTATTTTGTGTCAACTACCGGGTACGTTTTCTTTCTTTTTTTTGGATTGAATGGCAATCGAAGTTTTTTCCGAAGTCTACCTCTGCTAGTGTCACCTGAGGTAAGTATTATTTATTTATAAACATACAAACATAATCTTTACATGCTAACCCTAATACAATTATGTCGTTTTTGATGCCATATTAATAGGCAATCTTAAGACCCATTATAAAATAAATCAGATTGCTCTGCCATGGCATTGAGATTGATATTGATACAATCGTTTCTCTCGGTCACGCCATCACGCGTCAACTGCTGGATCATTTCACTTTTTTTTTATTATCAGAAGAAGATTCTTATGAAATAATATTTCGCGGAATAATATATTAGAAGATCGTGGATGAAAACCAATTCGAATTACATAGTCGTCGTTAAAGGACAACGTCTGTCGGGTCAGCTAGTTTCACGATCTCGGTCCCGATGGGGTGGAGCGTGTCAGGTGGCCTGACACGCTCCAGCTGCGTATTTGCGCGGTGAGATGAGCCGCTTCGCGGTAGGCGCTGTCGGGGAGCCTGTGTAGAATCCGCAAGAAATCCCGACTCCCCCACAACTGCGCAGCGTTGGCCACCGAGGGGGTTTTAGTCGGTGCGAGCCTGACACACCACTCTCTGTTCCCCGCTGAGAGTGACGGTGTGGTAGGCATTTCCCTCTTGACAAATAAAAAAAAAGGTAGTTTCACGATAAAACACGGGTATTTGGTGCTCGTTTCAAGGAGTATCAAGTTAGCTTAAGCTCGTTTTAAGACTTTGAATTTGGTACGCAGACTTTGATTGACGAATGCAGAATGCACTTAATTGCACTTTTTAGACCGCAGCTAAATAACAATCACTTCTGTGTTGTTGTGTTCCTGCGTGTGAGTAAGGTTTCCAGAGCTCCTGGGGGGTGCTATTAGTAGCAGGGGTCAAGCATTCAAGGTAAGGGCGACAAGTCCAGTAACGGATTTATTACGCTGTACTTGTCACCCTTAAGCTAGGACCTCATTATCACTTAACATCAGGTGGGATGAGGTCAATCTTAAAGTGTAATATAAAAAAAAAAACTTAGTGCTTTAAGCTACTTACCACAGAATCAAGAGCAATTTATGTGATGTTGTCCAATATTTATTATTTATTTTGTGCTTTCTATATTCAGAAGTTCCAAAAACTGGTATGAGTTCCTCACATTTCCTACCGTGTGTGTTATTTCGCATTCCGATACAACAGAAATGTATTTGAAATATTCATGCGCAAATTTTGCCTTGTACACTGGTGGTGTATTTGCAAATCCTCTTACATATGTGACGGAATTGTCCTACGGCGCGTGGAAAATCTAAATGTATTTTTAGGTGTTACGATGAATACCGATGAGCTTGAATTGAGAAAGTGGTGGTTTTGAGTTTAACACCTATTTTGAAACCTTAATTACTCGCATGAATGGATGCTCGTATGGGTTCTGATATAAACCTAAATAGATTGTAGTTGATGATTTGAGATTTGTTTGAAAGCAAATAATATTATTTCAAAGAGTAAAATTATTGTAAATTAATTAAATAGCTTCTGAAAGCGGGCGGAACACCAGTACTAAAAGTCCTTCAGAAGCTATTTAATTCCTCCTTGATCGATGGCAAAACGCCGGAGGCATGGAACAGGGGTGTTGTGGTCCTGTTCTTTAAGAAAGGTGACAAAACCTTACTGAAGAACTACAGGCCCATAACACTGCTGAGCCACGTCTACAAGTTGTTCTCGAGAGTCATCACGAATCGTCTCGAACGCAGGCTTGATGACTTCCAGCCTACCGAACAAGCCGGTTTCCGAAAAGGCTATAGTACCATAGACCACATACACACGCTGCGACAGATTGTACAGATTCATTGGCATAACAATAAGAAATCACAGGACTGATAAAAAACCGAAAGTAAAAAAAACAATTGGCGTCTGAAAAAGTGTAATTAAACGTACTAAGAAAATTAGTTTCAATAGATGAAGGCACCACGGCTTTCAGTTTAGCGTCTATCGTTAACCTTTAATTACTCGTATGGGATAATATTATAAGAATCTATATGTAAAACTGCATAGCATTATTAATTTATTGTTGGTTTAAGTATTAAATTATTAAACAAGTTACCTGAAAATATTGCCAACGTGTAGAGTTCTCAGATAAAAAAAAAACAAAAAGGACTAGGTACTTACCTACTATAAAGTAGATGATTATTCAAATGGCAAACATCCAGAATATCTTTAATTATTAAAAATCTAGTTTTTAATATTTAATTTAAGTACCTAGAAAAAGGAAACATTGTTATATTTGAAAAGAGTGTCCAGTTTCTTGCCGGCTCTTCACAACATCATCAACATTCCGAATATGGCGGAAGAATGTAATTGGAATTATTTTTTGGGGAGATTGTAGCGAGAGAGAGAATATTTTTAGGTCCCAGAAACGATGTATTCGAGCTATATGCGGTCTAAAACCCACGGACAGTTGTGTGCCAATGTTTAGGTCGCTAAAACTGCTGACGTTCCCCTCACTATACATCTACGAAATTTGTGTTTATGTCAAGAGTAATCCACAACAATTTGTCAAATTAGCTGATATTAGAAACAGACCATTACGAGCACAATATCGTCAATTATTAAAAACTGGTGGATACAAAACGGCCCTTTTGAATAAAAGTGTGTTTGGAATGGGTCCCATCATTTACAATAAAATACCTGATAGCATAAAAACATTGAACCTGCATCTATTTAAAAAGAAACTAAAACGACTACTGATTGATAAATGTTATTACTCCATTTCCCAATTTTTAAGTGACGCTTTATAAGATTATAATTATTATTATTAATTTTGTTATGTTTGAAAATTTCATTTAATCCAGTTATTTAATTTATTATGACGCTATTATTATAACTTAGTGACTTAGGTAAAGATTAATTTAATTTTAATGAATTTATAAACTAATATATGACATTTCTACGCCCTTAAGGGTAAAATATGCTGAACTCTTTTCTCTGTAACACCTGTTTCTGGGTACCATATTTTTAAGAAATAAATGATATTCTTTTCTATTCTATTCTAAGAATGCTTAATTTGTGCTGACGTTTTATAAGTGCTTTTGTAAAGCTTAAATGGATAAAGATGTGTTCTATTATATTCTATTGTATCCTTAAAGACTGAAGCTATCTGTAGCATAATTTGTAAGTCAATTTAAAAAAAAACAATTAATACACAACTCTAATACCTACCTTAATAAGCCCACTCGACCTTTTCGGGCAAACTAACTCGTTAAAACCCGCTAAACGGCCAACTTCGGATAAGCTGCCAAACTACAGGCATTACGGCTCGATCGGGAAAATTGGCATTTTAATTGGTTTCAGTTTTAATGAGTCGCTCGAAAATAGCACCGGATTCATATGGATTGTGTTTCTAATGGAAGGGCTTGCAAAACTTAAAAGTAGTATTTAAACTATTTATTTAGCAAAAACGCGTCGAGGTTGCAATTTGTGATGCTCGTTCCAAACTTAATATTATACTAAAAGATCATGAATTTTAATTTAAGAAGTTTTATTTATAATGTCCACTCAACCTCTCGGGGCGCGGGGGCAGCCGCTGCAGCGGCGGAAATGCGGAAACGCAATAAATACTCTGCACTCCACGGGTGCTACCGTTTTGCCCCGTTTGGCGTGGAGACTTTGGGGCCTTGGGGTCCGGAGGCCCGAGCATTATTTCGAGAATTGTCCGCTCGGCTTATTGAGGTTTCTGGTGACCGGAATGCTGGCAACTACCTCAGCCAACGCATTGGTCTGGCTATCCAAAGAGGTAACGTTGCCAGCATCCTGGGAACCCTTGATACCGGAGCGGACAACCCTTTGTAAATATTCTGTACATTTTCAATCGATTATTTTTATTATTATATTTTTATTAATAAGTTAGTTTAAGAGTTTCTTATAATTTTCCAATTTTAATTTGTGTTTGATGAATAAACATTTTTTTAAGTATTAAGTATATTAATATTACAACATTGATGAGTTCGTTTAAACGCGCTAAACTGAGGAAGTACTGGTCCGAATGAAGTCTTTATTTTTGTGTTGGAAAGTCAATTTATTGAGGAAGGCATTAGGCTATATAACATCATACTGTGAATAAAAAAAAGAGCGAATAATCAGTGGAAAATATTGAAAAACGGAAACAATCCAGGTGCAATGCTGCAAAGGGTCGCTAGTTACCTATTGAATAAAGCTTTTTTTTTATCGTAGAATTCAATTCTCGATCAGATCAATTTGGTAAACAAACGAACGGTTGTACGTGGAAGTATATGGCAATACATGAATGTCTGGATGTGTGTTTCTTACTGTTTCACGCCAAAACTACTTTAAGATTTAAATACATACATATTGAAATAATGTGAATGAAGTTGCTGGCAACAGTTAGTCAACTATAATCAATTAAAAAACTTTTTGTTCTTGATCAATAAATAAGGGCGGCTGTATTGAGCTTATTAAATTTCGAAATGAAATTACTTGCCCCAGATTTGCCGTGAGCATTTTGAACTAATAAAGATTACTTCCAAAGTTTTGTTCCTGTTTGAGTTGAAAAGTCCTTGGAACCCAGCTCTTCAAAGATTAACCCTTTATCCTAAGGTTCTCAAATGGTACAACGCAGTACCCCAGTTGACATGGGCTGGGAGAGGCGTCCGATAGGCACTGCCAGTTATTACTTTGTATTTTGAGAGAGAGTCTCTCGACTTGTAAGAGTTTGTAAATATATATATGGATTCATGTATTTAATACGACTATTTTTTAACGACTTTAAAAAAAGGAGGAGGTTCTAGGTATACGGTCGAATTAAGAACTTCCTCCCATTTTTTAAAGTCAGTTAAAAATACAATATTTTTTACGGCTCAAATTAAAAGTTGCCTTAAAAAGAGATGCAATAGCCCTTTTATTTCGCTCCTTTCTCATCGATACATATATTATAAAAAGAAAATATTTATATTTTTGTATATTTTTAATGAAAAAACTCAAAAACAACTGTACTTATTTAAAAAAATACCATTAGAAAGCTAAATTCACCCTAAGTAACATAGGCTGCATTTATTACTAGAAAAAACTAAGTAGGTACACACGTACGACGCAGTCATGGGTAGGCGCTAGTCCTAATTAAAAATTCATTTCTTTCATGTAAAGTTTTTGTTCGACAATCTGACATTTAATTTCTGGTTTAAAATATTTCTGTCACAAGACAAACCATGTAAATAGTTTTGTGGGACTATTGTATTTTATTTGTATTCCACTGTTTGTTCAATAACTAAATAAATTAATAAAAACCCCTAGTTTTGACAACACCAACAGTGAGGTAGCCACTTTAGCAAACCCACCAATCCTCCCCAAGATATTTGGGGAGTGCGCAAAACCTGTGCTGCCCTCTCACTCACCACCAAATCATCATACTGTTTGGGCACCGCTGCCTTAACCCATTGCTTTCGACCCGAACCGATTCAGCAATATAAAACGTATTGGAGCTTTGTTTACCAAACGCAAATCTCATTCAATAATAATTTAAATACCATTAAACTCTTCACACTTCAATCAACATCCCTTCACGAGAATTTCTTTGAAGGCCCCCGAACTCGCCAAAATAATTTATTAATCAAATAAAATTGATTCTGGGTACTGGAGCAAAATAGCGCTTAAGGCTTAGGAAATTGAACACAAGATTAAAGCTGCTTTTGAAATCGTTTCGGAAGGTAACTTGCGTCCATTTTGCGGTTCTAATTAACTTTTAATCCGGGTGCTTAATAGTCAAGGATAGACCTTCAATGGTGGTTATTAAACTAAAATATGGTAGCAGCGAAAGAATAGTGCGTTATTTTGTTGTCATGTTTTCTTTTGTTATGTAGTAGTCTATAAGTTATTGAAAGATAAGATTAAGAGAGATATGAAATGGTAATGGGAGATGAGAGGTAGTAATTTTGACAACCTCCGTAGCCGAGAAGCGAGCGCGCCGGACTTTGGCATCGCGCCATCTCTGAGGTTCCGGGTACAACTTTTGCTACTTACCACAGAATCAGAGCTATGTATGTGATGTTGTCCTATATTTATTTATTATTTGTAAAGGCTAATGACTTGAAAGTTCGCAAAGGGTTGCTTTTATAGCGTAGGTGAATACTAAGAAAAAATTTTTTGTTTGGGGTAAAATGAGGGTTCAAAGATAGTGAAATTATCCCGTTTTTGAAATTATTCGAATGTAATTCAGTATGAAAGTTCTTCATAAAAAGCCATAAAACTAAATTCACGTTTACAAATTCGCAGTCTACAGTTAGTGGTAGTATAACGCTTGCAAAATAAATAAATATTTTTTTGCATCTGAGACACAGTACCTTTTTTTTAATTTATTTTTTTTTACGAGGGGAAATGCTTTGACGACCCCACTAAAACCCCCCGGTTGGACCTCATCGCCTGAGTAGTGATGCTGTGGGAAATCGGATGAACCTGAGACATGGTACCCTAAATATAAAACGCTAAACGGTTCGATGGTCTAGTGATGTACCGGTATGATCTCTGTGTCTTGTGTTCGATTAATGAGTGTAGCAAAATCTGATTCGGATTCGGATGGGTTCCGAACCGGAGGTAGCTATAGATCGTAATTATTTTCAGGTAATGCTTGACATTATCTGCATTAAAACTAATCACAAACTTTGGAAATAAAATAAACATGAGTAGAATTACAGTCATACAATCAAAAATTTACTCTCAAGATTGCGAAAACTCTACCTTACCTCCTTCCTTTGCCTCGAAGTAGAGTTACGTAATGTTTAATATTAGTAGAGTCGATCTGTAGCGGATCGCTGTTGACTGAATATCAATAGGATTCAAGATCCGACTTATCGTCTCTACCACTCTAGGTAGAGCTAGCATCTTTACATCGCTGAAAAGGAAAATGTGAAAATATTTTTGTTTGCCTGAGACTTTTTTTTCATTGAACACAAGACATCTAAAAAAAATTACTTTAAAACTTTCACGTTATATTTTATACACTCACGCTGTTTGAATTGGAATTACGCCCGGTGTCCGCAGTAATCTTGTCTTTTATTTTTACTTCGAGCAATGAGTAGTTCGCCTTAACTACTAGGGTAAAGGAAGGTATATTGGTGATATAGGTAACTTGATGATAACGTTTTAAACTGATTGCCACACAATGTTAAATTTAAATTTTATTTAAAATTTAAATAAAACACAATTGCTTACACTCGTAGCAACCTCCTTAGCGCTGTCTCATGAATGTGCTCGCATAGGGAATTTTGTGGCAATCAGTTTAAAAAGTTATCATCAAGTTACCTATATCACCAATATACCTTCCTTTACCTACATATTTTGACGCGTTTTGACCCGTTAATTTATTTTAAACTAGCGACCTGCCGCGACTTCGCACCCATACGAGTTTGTCTACATTTTTCACTGATTCCTCCTTTTCGTCGCAGCGTGATGCCTTAAAAGGAAGAAGAAAGAAAGAAAATTCGTTTATTGACGATCACACAATTACCGATCATACAACCAATTTCAACCAATCTACATATTAATTGCTCGCAAAGTGTGACGTATTGATATATTACCAAACAAAACAACAAACCTCAAGCATTTAATCTTCCTCGATTAATGGACTAGCCAACACAAGAGTTTTA
This sequence comes from Glyphodes pyloalis, assembly GCA_037074685.1. NCBI lineage: Eukaryota > Metazoa > Arthropoda > Insecta > Lepidoptera > Crambidae > Glyphodes > Glyphodes pyloalis. The sequence continues at coordinate 2,443,489 of JAYKKO010000042.1, forward strand.
CAATTCGAACCTGTAGTTCCTGAGATTAGCGCGTTTGAACAAACTGTTCAGCTGTATAAAATCAGTATAGCAATAAAGATAAATGCGGTTTACGATTGTATATCTATCTTTCTTTCTTTCTCTTAACTAAATCCGAACTTGTATCCTTTATCAAAGTATTTAAATAATGCTAAGCTTTGTTGGTAATTAATTTAATTTCATATATTTATTTCTATTTGTTTATATCATATATACTTTATGGAAATTTATATATTTATTTATTATATAGGTATTTATTTGTTTATTATAGTTTTATTTATCTTTACGTATTTTTTTTATATTTTTATCTTGTTATGGTATTTATATTGATATTTTCTGTTAGTATTTTTCTCAAGCATTTTGCACGGCTGTACCCGTTTCTCGATGTCTATTATTTCCTCTACCTAAAGGTTGTCTGGAAGAGTTTGCTCTCTAGCAATAAGACCGCCTATATTGTACTTAAATATGTCTGTAAAACCAATTTCTGTAAATTTTCTGTGCAATAAAGTGTATCTATCTATCTATCTTTATTAGTATAGCAAAAGAGTATGTTTCAGCCAAATGAAGGCGACCGGTGAATATTCCTCGTTGTATACAGCACGCGTGTAGAGTTCTATGTAACTTATCATGGATTCCGTCGAGGCCATACATTTGGTAAGATCAACAGCACATCAAGGTAAACACTTGCAGTTCTAAATTAGATCTTATGACTACGACATAAGGGCTTAAATATTTTGTCTCGTCTCAAATTTTACAAGGCATAGCGATTTATCGCTCGAACTGGAGCAGCCCGACTGGTGAAATACCTCCACCTTACAGAAGACCGCAGCCAAATAACAACCACTTCTGTGTTGTTGTGTTCCAGCGTGTGAGTAAGGATTGCAGACCTCCTGGGGGGTGCTTCATTAATAGCAGGGGTTAATCCTTCAAGGTAAAGGCGACAAATCCAGTAAGAGATTTATTAGGTATGCTGTACTTGTCGCCTTTAAGCTAGGACCTCATTACCACGTAACATCAGGCGGGATGAGGTCAATCTTGAAGTGTATTTAAAAAAAAGGCATCAGATATCCGGTTGCTATCCGGTATCCGGCCTATCCAACCATTATTTTACTGTCCGGACGAATACCGGATAGTGGCGCACTATTCGGCCGGATACCGAATAGTTTTTCTGTTTGGCAATTAACTTTGAAAGGTTAGTATACAAGAAAACAACAAGAAAATATCAATATACACCACTATTTACATTAAACACAAAAAAAAACCTATCTTTTCAGCAAAATAGGTGGACGCACGTGTACTGCATAAGAAATATTTCCGCACAATGACTTAATAAAACTCGTTTCTTGGCTAGAAAACGGTCCGCTCGAACCTACAATACGTAACAGGTTGAAACCTGGACGACGCGCCGGCCGACAAAGTAAAATTTAGGTATCGTTTGGCCGGCCGAATATCCGGTATCCGGCCAAACTACTGTCCGTTGCATTACTAGTAAAATTCCATAGTGTGTGGTCTGGCTTGCTTTTGTCAGTCCATGTCATGTTATTGTGGTTAGTTATTCTATAAACAAGGAGATTAACTGAAACCTCTTTTATTATTGTTATTATTTCTTTGTAATTACGATATTTTATTTTTATTTACACATCACAACCTAAAATACCAACCTAGTTATAGGAAGAGCGGGACCTCCTGGCACAAGTATCTGCGCATACTTAATAGGCGGTCTCAATCATTAATGGCAAAATGTAACATTGTGATTGTAAATAAACATTTTTTCATTTCATTTTCATTTTCATGTCGAGGCACATTCGGGCCATAAAGTTGTTCACGCGTCAAGTTACTTGTTACTTGATAGGCTTTGAATCGATCCACTTTAAAGTTTCTACTACACAACACTGACTGGAACTTAGTTGAACTTATACTTACAACTTACACCTTTGTTCCCAAACTAGTTTTGAGAGAGCAAACAAATAATTCTAAGGTGTCAACGCCGTTAAAGAGGACTTATAGTTACATCCGTCATATTGATTTTTAAGCTTCCGTAGCCAAATGGCGAAAACGGAACCCTTATGGATTCGTTATGTCTGTATGTCTGTACATCGGTATGTCAGAGCCAGTTTATACTGAAACTTAGGACCTATACTTACTGTTAAAACTTAGATGTAGATGTATTCTGTGAACCGCATTAAGATTTTTTGTAAAATTAGAAATACTTAAAAGTGAAACTCATAAATTGTTTTATCTTCAATCCAATACGTGTGGGGTATCTATGGATAGGCCTCCAAAAATGTCTTAAATATTTAATATTTTTTCGTGTTACTTGCCTTTAAACTATATTTTATTTTTTATTGTAGTTGTTATGCGTTGAAGTATTTTATCTGACAAAATATCTAATGAATGTCGGAACAAGTTTTTTAGTTTTGTATAATTGTTCAAAATGGTAGTGATTCAGTTTCAGCCAAAACTCATTATTATAAAATGAAATATACTTACTTAACAGAACTTGCTCGCCCCATTTCTAGATACTACGTTAATCCAGGTCCATTTAGGAAAATGAATAGGCCTGCTACTGTCAGTTTTTGTACATTCTGAAATACTGGCATATCTTAGCCCTACCTTGCCTACCTTCGTTCTCCTGAAATCCTCAAACCAAACCTAGATCCCAACTCAACCCTTCTTTATCGGAAGGTCTTTAAAAGCGATCATTTTTCAACGTCCCCCGAGAAATTTACTGTTCTCGATAACGTAGATGTGGGACGACATGTGAGAATGATCGTCAGTAAGTCATCTTCGTTTTATGGTCAAAATAACTTTAAATTATACTAGCGGTTCCACCACGGCTTTGCACGCGTACCTATTATCTTTGTTTTTTCCACATTTTAAGCTAGTCCTTCGCCCCTGTTTATTTAGTATTTCATCAATCTCTCTACCAAATTTCAGTCAAATCCATTAAGTAGTTTCTGCGTGAAAGAGTAACAAACATACAAACAGTCTTACAAACTCTTGCATTTATAATTTTAATAGACTGAGTGATGGCCTTTGTATAACATTTTTCTTATTTGTACTTTTCACTTTATAAAGGAAGTGTATGCAACACCTGCAGGCCTAGCATGCGCCACGCGACTAAATTTTATCGCGCTCTTAACAAACGTAAAAATCGATTAAAGTCAGTGCAACGGCTGTTGATTGGCTGAAAATACGAGTGCGGTGTGCTATTAGCCAATCAACAGTATCGAAACTTTTGTCGTCTCATGCGAGAAATTGGACTTACCTACTGCGCATGCTAGGTCTACTAGTCGTTCTCTACGGTTACACCAAGACGTTTTAGCATCTGACTGGAGTCACGTCCTGATACGTCTGAGGATAAGGAGTCTGGCAACGACATCCCAAGGTTATGTTCATATTCATATTCGCCACTGCAAACCATTCACGCGACATTGGCAGAAATCGAATTCCCCGAGGTTCTATTGTCATCCTGTTAATATTATACACACGAAAGTATTAACCATATATGGACGTCTAGAGAAATTCAATTTAGACGTCTAGCTGTATGTTTGTTACTTTTTCACACAAAAAAATAGATGAACAAATAGGATATATTTTATCATAATAATTGTGGTGTACAAAGGTGCGGGAAACAGCTAGTTAAATTTAACCTCGTAAGACCAAATGCCCTTTTAAAAGCCAGACACTGCAGATTGATTTACTGACTATTGTGACTAGTTGTCTGGGTCTTACGACTAAAAAGGAATACATAGAATTTTAAGTATACTTTGCCTAGCCTTTTTTTTTTTAAAACCACGAAATACTTTATTCTTTTACGCAAAACACCTCAGAGAACGAGTATTTTACGTTTACATAAGACTTCTTTACTGTTATTGATTTTACTGTGCATAGGGAGTCCCCACGTCGCCGTTCGTTTGATTCAAATGTAAAACAGATTAGGGTATTGTTAGGGATTAACTTGCAGACTTATTTACTTACTTGCCTACCTTTTTTGAATATTTTTGCCAGATTTTATACAAATGTAGAGACTAGGTGTCGGCTATGACTTTGTTACAACAACTTACAACTATTTCGGAGCTACTAGGAGTAGTTTTTGCCTAGTGACCAAATCTAATCCCAGCAGTGCATTTTGCGTAAATGGGTGGCAGATCCGTCAAAACATTTTCAAGATTGCCACTATAGTAGAATTCAGTAAAATACTTATTTAGTTATTACTACTTAGTAATTCAAGTATCTACTGATCGGTCTTTCTCGACAGACGATTGATAAATTTAATATTTTTTAGTTTCTATTAATTAACTTAATATTCATAAAAAACTAAAAAATAATAATTATGCTATCATAAGTCCAAAGATATAACTACATGTTGCTCACGATTTTTCCTAACGATGGAGCAATGTGACGATTGATAAATTTGCTGTAAGCATCTCGTAAGGAGTTAAGTGAAATTATGTACGAGTATATCAAACTTTCACCCTTTACAACAATTTTAAACTATAAAGCACCTTAATATTTATGTAAACCTTATATAAGGAAAGTTAACGGGGTTTTTTATAAATTGCCAGGGGTGGTTTTTAGAAGGCTCAAAGTCGCTCAGCGAGCTATGGAGAGGTCTATGCTTGGCATTTCTTTACGTGACCGAAACAGGAATGAGGAGATCCGTAGACAAACTAAAGTTACTGACACAGCCCGTAGGATTAGTAAGCTGAAATGGCAATGGGCTGGCCACATAGCACGAATATCGGACGGTTGATGGGACAAAAAGGCTTATGAGTGGAGACCATGCACCACCAAGCGCAGTGTAGGACGGCCACCAACCAGATGGACCGACGACCTAGTAAAAATTGCTGAGTCTCGTTGGATGCAGGTGGCAATGGACCGGTCGCGCTGGAAATCGGTTGGAGAAGCCTATGTTCAGCAGTGGACAGGAACAGGCTGAAATGATGATGATGATGATGAGGGGTGGCACCGGTACCTAACTACATGCAAAGCACTACCCTTTTAATTCGTATACTGGAGCTAATGAGGACTTAACTTCAATGAACGCGATCACTGAAATCAAGCTATCATTAAAACAAAAGGTAGGCACTCACTTAACCACTTTGTTGGCCCAATCACAAACCCGAGCTTTGTTAGAAAAAATAAAAAATCTAGTTTTCTTAAACCAAGGACCCAAAATCGTGGCCCGGTTCAAGTACCGGGCCACGATTTTGGGCCCTAGAGGCGCCATGTGTATATAATTTCTAACACATAAGGAGTGCCATCTACTATGAGAGTGCTGTATGGATGTATAGATAGATGTATGGATTTATGTTGATACTCTTCACGCAAAAACTACCTACTAAGCAGATTTGGATGTATACATTTGGAGAAAATGAGGTGATATCCTAGATTAACATAGAGGAGATATTTTTATCCCAATAATAATGCGATCGAAATCGCAGGCAACCGTTAGTACCTATATAATAACCAGCTGTGCCCGCGACTTCGTTTGCGATTTTTCACAGGGTTTTTTCAGTTTTTTTTCCGCTAACTCCCGTTCCCGTGGGAATTTTGTAATGTCCTGTTGCGCCTAAGCTTTTAAGTTCACTAAGGTACCTGCATGTCAAATTTCAAGCGTCTAACTTAAGCGGTTTAGATTTTTCATACAAAAGGATTTTCCCACTAATCCTTGTTCCCGTAGGAATTTCGGGAATTCCTCTACGATACCTAAGCTACGTCCCTTCCATATTTCAAGTGCCAACGTTTAGCCGTTTAGGCTGTGCGTTGATATGTCAGTCAGTCAGTTTCTCCTTTTATATATTTAGATAACATGAATAATAACAATTTCGAACCACTCTGTAGGTACATACTGTCTCTGGTTATTAATCTTTTATGTAGACAATTAAAATTATTTAATATGGACAGAGCGGGTGCAGTAAGAAAATTATAAACCTGTAGAGATAATTTAATATTGAATCAATAAGTAATCAGCCGATTGTTTGTAATCGGTTTCGAGTTTAATACATTCTCCATCCGTTTCCTTAATTACTTTTAAGGCCATGTCCAGATGAGGTGTTTTATTGGCGGGGATCGGAAGCTCTCTGGGGATTTAGGGTCTAGGAGTCTGAAATTGTTGTTGGTTGGTTGGAAGCCCCTTACAAATTATAGCATAAGGGCATCTTTCTGTCGTTGTTTCTGACTTCTGTAGCACAAATGCTTAAGCTACTTATCACGGAATCAGAGAAATGTACCTACCTACATGGCGTTGTATAATTATTTTTTTCTGAATAATGTTAGCAATAATTGACTTACACACTTACATTGCGTTAAAATTTAACTTGACGTCACTAATTTGTAAATACGCGAACGTAAACACACCCCTCCATTGCACTTTGCTACTTTATAAGACCATCAATTTAAACTTTTTTTTAAAGTAAACAATACGTTTAGTTTGTGTTTCGATAATTTACGTTAAGTTGGAAGAGCGGCACGCGCGATACGTGAATGTCGTGGGTTCGATTCCCGCACCGCAAGGGGAGATAAAAAAAATATGTTTCTAATTAATCTACGTTTCGGTCTAAATATAATTATGTTTTTTACCGAAGCATCGTCGTCGCCAGTCGCTCTATTTTCTTGTAGAATGCTAAAAGGGCTCGTCTACACACGGCCTAATCGGACGATCGGGTCAACAAATCACAGGTTGCGCCTGCTCGCCACCAGAGGCACTGCACCGGAAGTGAACCGGTCCCGCCGGAAGCTGCGCAGTCGCATTATCCCAATCATAACACGTTCTTTATTTGAATCATGAATTTGTCAGATTATAAGAAGGATATTATAAGAAGGACGCCATGATTTTAAAAGCGAAGTAATACGATGTTAAATAACTTTGATATTTTATCAAACCCGGTTTTAAGATAATTTGTGTTCTAGTGTAGCTCTATAATAAAAAGTGATAGCTAGGTTCAGTATCATAACCTAGTAGAATTTACACATTCTAAAAGTGGTATTTATATAATTTACTTAAGAACACGATATACGTTGGCCCATCTTTCAATAGAAGTGAGAAACTTTTAAATATCTACATAGGTAGGTATTGTTACACAGATACAACTCAGCCAAAGTCAAATAGTTATTTATTTATTCAGTAAGGATCTTAGTAAATTTGTTACAGTAGAAGTATTTAAATTATTGCTTATCGGTGACGGCATCGGTGGCGTAGTGGCTAAGGTAGGCGGCAAAAGCGCGAAAGGTCTCGGGTTCGATTCCCGGTTGGGTCTATTTGGAAAATGAACTTTACTAAATTGACTTGGGTCTGGGTGTATTGGGATGACGCCCTCAGTTAGTAACCGTCGTCTGCTGCTCATAGTAAAAGGAAAACCTTAGTTTGGGACCAGGTGATTGATGTGATTGTCTGGCGCATTTATTTATTTATTTGCTAGATGAAAATCCCTCTGGACCAAGTCATAAAGTTTGGTTATGATGAGTGATGAAACAATTAAGTACTGAGTAAGTGAGTATTTAGTTTCGAGAGGAAAGCAGGAGAAGACCAGTTCCCAACGGTGGCATCTGTTCACAAGCATGACGTATGTGCCAGCCATCGCTTCACTCAACCATATTGAAGGGAATGTTATGATGATACAATGTTATGATGACTAATGTCAGTAAGTAGTAGGTACTTTAACAGTTACCAGTACCACCTTTCAGAGTGCAATAAAAAGTGATATCGTAAAGTACTAAAGTCTTGAACAATATAGAGAATTTCATATCTAAAGCAATGGCCAGGCCAGGCCTAATAGATCGTAAAACCGATGGCCAATAAAGTAGAGAGATTCTAGAATAGCGAACACAGTGTAGGATGGCTCAATCCATAAAAAATTGTTAATTAAAAAGTTTTCCATCATAAACAGATACACCTATACCCCACTAAAACTGGGAATTCATCAAAACTAAAAAGCGGTCGTGCAAAGCTGCAGTGTCAAAATCAACAACGTCTAACAAATAGAAACGCTCGAATATTTCCTGAAATGTAAAACTCAGTGCTGTCGAACCTTTGTTAGCTCGTCTCCTCTTTTTGCGGGAATAAACGGTATCCCGGGATTTTACCAATAAAAGTTGGTGGATGGCCATCAGACTAAACTTCATCTGCAGACCGATGAAAAAAGTGTTTGCGCTAATATTGGTTATGGGCACAGTGAAGTCTGCGCGAAACCTGGTGAAACAGTTTTTGACAGGTTTGCTAAGTTTTAGAAACTTGTCTTATAGCCACATCGCTTAAGGTGAATAAAGTAAAAAATATTTAAACCACACCTTCAAAAAAGGAGCAAGGTATTTCTGGACCGATTCGGGTGTATTTTAGAAAAGGCATATTTTCAAAGTGGGGCACCAGGAAAGTTTTATCAAAATTCATGATTATCTTTGCTCATTAATTACTTCTCTACTTCGACATTAATTTTGCACGTTGTATCAAGAATAGTATTGAAAATAATACGTAATATCTTTTTTCAAGTTAACTTTATAAAAACACTAATAAATCTCTAGTAAAAATTGAGAGAAGATTTCGAAAAAATTCGGAAATTACTCTTATTAAAATAATTTACTGTTAAAGCAATACAGTTAAACTTAGAACATAACCGTCCCTTTTGCCTATCTCCCAAAGCTATAAAAATGAAAAGTGTCGGCAAAGGTAGATACCTTTGCCGACGTGCAAAATAAATCTAAAGTAAATCTCAGTGCAGTGGCTGGCAAATAGCCGCTGGGCCCAGGTGTCAGGCAGGTGCTGCCGTTCCCACAGGAGCGCAGTTCGATTCCCGGTTTATGGCGCCCGTATCTCACGAATCTGCGCTCTTTTTGTTAACTTGCCATTAAACTTGCTGTTCAAAATCATTATTTTGAATTGCTTTAATGTAAAGCGAAATAGTGCAACCTTGTGTGTACCATACCATGATTTAATTACTCGAGATTTGGAATTATTATCCATTTTAAAATTTTGAATTTGTTGAGCAAAATGGGTATATTACGACCCAAATAATTACCGAAAGAAAATTACTTAGATTGCTAATGCAGTATCTATTAAACCAAAAAACAAATATTACATCCTAGAAGTTACCAAAAATGTGGGTAAAATCGTTTAAATTAATAAGGAATAACCAAGGTGCCAGTATTGAGCCCTGGAGAATCCTAGAGGTCATCCCGAGATAACGTCACTTACTGTGATGTAGGTTGAGGTGAGTCAGAGGCAGTTGTTATGATAGTCAGTCTTAAATATAATATAGAACTTTCGAATTCCATTGTTCCATTACTAACAATAACTTGGTATTTTGTCATAGCACTGGACACTTTAGTAAGAAGACGTAATTAACAAGATTATATGCCATCTACCGGGATTTCATAATAGCCTTAGTAAAATCCTTGAATTCTCAGATTCTTAGGGCCCGTCCATTAATCATGAGAGGCTCAAAGTGGGGGGTCCATAAAAACCCCGAAATATCACAACGTAGAGGGGGGGGGGGGTAGTTATATATCACGTGCCCCCCCCCCCCCCCCTATTTTAAAATGGCCAAAAATACATCACGTATATAATGGATGAGCCTTAATATTAAAGAAATTTGGTAACTAAACAGATTAAATACTAGAATGAAGTTTCTTTTTATAGTTATTATAACATTTCGTTTCCCAGTTAGAATAGGTTTCGTTTTTAAAATAAATCGGCGAACGAGTACGATAAGCTTTTTATACCTGCTCCATCGTACCAGCTTTAGCAAAAGTAAAAAATATTTGAGCCTTTAAGCGCCAATATTAAATGGTCTATATTTTTTAATTTTACTACCACTTCCGTTCGATTGCGATCTAGGTTAAAGTACTGAGATAAAATCTCTGAACACCTTTTCGCAGAGGTATAATGGTCTATTAAAATTTTGCCTAGAGGGTCAGTTCACTTGTGAATAAAATTGGTACTCAACAAAAAAATAATGCTTATTCCGCATGTACAGTCCACAGCAGATCAAGATAAATAATAATAATAAATAAATAAACATTGAACAGCATCACATACAATTCTCTGATTCTGAGATAAGTAGCTAAAGCACTTGTGGTACAGAAATCAGAAACAACGATGGTACCACAACAGACCTGAGTCAATGTAGAAAAGTTCGTTTCCCATATTGACCCGACCGGGGATCAAACCCGGAGCTTCAGAGACAGCGCGTCGCCAAAGTCCGGCCCGCACGCTTCTCGGCTACGGAGACCGTCTAATACCGAAGGTAAATAATTGCAGTTCGATATTTGACCTGCTTTTGATCTTAAATACGTACCGATGCATAACAAAAAAGAAATCAAAAAATCTATAAGGGATGTAAATTAATATTTCTAATCGGTCCTTAATTGAAGTTAGTGTTTACGATGATATTTGCTTTCGTCGAAGACCTCCAGTCGAGAAGCAAGTGGGTCGAACTTTGACTATCTCTAATGTCCCGGTTTCGATCCTCGGTCGAATCAATGAAGTTTTCTTTATTATCTCGGGTCTGGGTGTTATGTTACTGACGTTGTTTTTGCTTTTGTAATATTAGTGCTATAGCCTTGCCACAGAATAAGAGCAATGTATATGAGGTTTACCAACACTTATTCATTTACTAACGTCCCGTAGCTTCTTATTGGTTTGGATCGGATTCTTCGATCTTATTGTTTGCAGCATGTTATATTGCTTGAATCCTTCTTCAAAAAATGAACTATCCAGTACAAAAATAATTATCCAATTCGAAACAGTAGTTACTGAGATTACAACAACAAACAGACTCTTCAGCTTTAGAATATTACTATAGATTAAAAGACACCCAGTAACATTCCTCATTTCATCAAAATATTCCTACTTCATTCGTAGCAGGTCGTAATACATATCTTAAACACCAAGAGGTAAAATGCACAATATACGTTTTTGTACGAATATTATATCAGTTTTGCATTGTTGTATCATATATATGTATGTATATATATGTTCTTAATACTCTTTGGCGACAGCAAATGAGTTTTTGTTTTGATTAACGTTTCGTTTCGCTTTCGCCCGGGACTTAATTCCCTCTGGTGGTCGTACACACATCGTTACTTTACGAAATACCTTCAAATAACATTAATATGAAGAAATTGTAGTTTAGTACTTTCAACAGAAGAAAACCTTGTGATTTAACTTATTGGCATATTATTTAAAATACATCGTATTATTATGCTGTTCAATTTATCATAATTAATATTTGTATATATATTATGATGATTGAATAATCACTCTATTTCCAATTACAGGGTCTAATCACATACATTGCTCTGAATCTGTGGTAAGTAGCAAAAGCACTTGTGTTCCAGAAATACGACGGAATCGAAATAACAATATCCGAGATATACAATATGGAAAGATTTGTTTTCCACATTGACCCGACTGAGAATCTAACTTTTGACCACAGAGATAGCGCGACGCAAAAGTTTCTCACTCAGAGGTTTATTGGTCAGAAATAAATTGTTGGCGTTGCATTACCAATTTAATCATAATCATAATAAATTCATTTATTTATGTTGGTTACAAGTAACACATTTTTTTTTTCTTTATTTGGGTCAACTAACAGATTCACAATTAAAACTTCTTAAAAAGTAATTGTACATTTACAAATACATAATTGTGAAACCAACACCGCTAACCACATGTTAACACTGAGAGATATGATTTTTGTTAAGTGTATAACAAATAAAAAAAATAAGTTTAGTAAGTTCGTATGCATCGTCAATTGAATATAATCCAAAATTGAAGCTATAGTCGGTTCGGAACTTAATCCTACCAAGAAGAATCTGGCAAGAAATTTAATACTAGAATAACAAACGAGTATCTAAGGACATATTACCCAAAAGACCAAAGTCGGGGGCTTAGATATAACGGTATATATAGATAGATACACTTTATTGCACAGAAAAAAATACAGAAATTGGTTTTACAGACATAATCTAGTACAATTTAGGCGGTTTTATTGCTAGAAAGCAATTTCTTCCAGACAACCTTTAGGTAGAGGAAATAGTAGATATCGAGAAACGCGTGCGGCCGTGCAAAAGTTTTATTGACAAAAATATTAACAGGAAACATAAATACCATAACATGATTAATACAAAAAAATACATTAAAAATAATAACATAAATAAATAAATACATAAAAATATATGAAATCAGATTAAAATTAAGGTATATTTTTGTTATAACTCTCAATCTTTGTACACGCACCACAGTGCGGGCTTTTTGTCATTAGAAGCGACAATGCGCAACATTTTTTGCGGGGTATTCCGCAAAGGAATTAGAGCTATGCGGCCTAAACGGAAATCGGTAATGTCTTTTGTAATCCTCCCTCGGGTCTTAGACAGCGCAAAACATGCAGGGTGAATTTTAGAGAGTCAGTATCTATATTTATCTCTCTCTTAAAAGTTATACAAAAGAGAAACATATTGAAACACAACATTCAAAAGTAATTGGGCTTACACTACTTTTGTGAGAGACTGGGGTAGTCCCTGTGTGACGGATTGCCAGACCCCCACCTTCTAGTAATTTAGGAGTGTTGTATGATGAGTGAATGTGTATGTCGCAGTCATCTGGTTTAATCAGCTATTTGATTGGATCACTAGCGCGTTCATTGAATGACGACGTTTAATTGAATGACTAAAGGACACACCTTAATAAGATTTTTTAATATGTTTTAACAATTTTAAGTCTTAAGACAATTAGGCTAAAGAAATATATATTTTTACGAATAAGTCACTTTATATCTCAATTTCACTCTAAAAATTATCAACACAGTGCTATTCGATTATATCTGTACCAGCTGTTTGACGCCATCTTTGTTTTGATGAGCACTAACGCCGCAGTGGAAAAAAAATGAACTAAATTACAATCACCTGACTGATTACGTCCGCTATGTTCAAAGGGCTATGTTACAATCCGCTAACTTGTTGGACGTTCAGTCAGTCTTATTCATTCAACGTTCGGCCTAGTCATTCAATTAAACGTCGTCATTTAATAAACACGCTAGTGATTCAATCAAATAGCTGTTTTAACCAGATGACTGCGACATGTATATGAGTTAGAGTGTGTATGCAAGTGGTTCATGTGTTAGCTATGATTGTACTATGGTCATGATACAACTGCCAGTAAAACTTCTCTAGTTTCGTAATCAATTTTATGTAGCCATTCCTGTAGAACCATTTTACATGATGGCTTTCTTAGTGAGGAGTAAGACAAATTCTTATTTGGTTTATTATTATAACTAATTACTAAGAACACAATAAAATTGATGTGAGAGTTTACTAGAACAAATTTGGTATTATTTTCTTTTATATACAAGGGGAGGGTTATATTCCAATTCAGAATATTTTTGTAGATTAATGTGTAAAATTAATGTTGTATTATCTAGGTATATTGTGTTGTAATTGTCTGTTTTAGGTGTTGTGAGAGAATGTAGATCTCATATCAGGAGTGAATTGGCTCTCACCGCCGCGCAGTTTACGTAAAATAACGTGTCTCTTTATACACTTGACATTGACAGAATCATCGCGCTGATTAAAGAATCGAGATGGAGTCCATTACAAATAAAATTAAATTGGTTTGAAGCATTTCACGTCGCAATTCCACAAATCTTTTAAAAAGTATCTGCTCTCTCTTTTTAAATAAAATTTATGTGATTATTATGTGCAATTAAGAGTAACTTAGGCTATATTTATTTTAGAAAAAAAATATTACCTCCCTTATTTTCAAAATATAAACTAGCCAATGTCTGTTCTAGAGGTTAAACGTAAACCATTACTAAATTTAGTTAAAACCGGTTCAGTGGTTTACGCGTGAAAGCCAGACAGCGTTACTTTCGCATATATAATATTAATATGGATAAATGAATATATCTTGTATATCTATAGTTATTAATTTATTGCTTTTATTTATATTATTATTATTTGTTCAATCCAAACACACACACTTACAGTTACCGCACCCATAAAGAAGTACCCGCATAACCTAAGAGTTGATTGGTAAATAATGCTTTTAGTATCTTTAAAGTCAAGCCGGTAATTACCCATTTGACATATTATGTCAAATCGTATCGCGGAACCTAGTTACACCGCTGAGTTACAACTACTTGACAGTTTTTGAAAAAGTATTGTAAAATGTGCGCCCGTTCATTTTATATCCCAAGCAATTTGATTTATCTGGAAAAAATGTAAATAACCAGAGAAAAATAAGATTTTGTGTAACATTTAAAAAACGTGCGAAAACGCCAAGTCACGTCACTGTTGCAATTATGACGTCAACGTCCTAGACAACGAACCGATACGCTTAGGAACGACTTACTTTAGATAAACGGAAAATGTTTCAATAAATTCTTAATACTGTTAGCGACACAATAATTCAATTTAATCGGTAAAATAATCATTATTTCGCCACATTAAAATAAATAATTTTCGCCGACAGCTGTCATTTCCGAATTGGAATGGTGGTTTTCGTTTCGGCCCTTTTGTTCCACAGATAAAAAAAGTAAAGTTTATTTTGCAAAAATAAAAAAATAACTATGCTTTTAATTAAAAAATAAAAATGTAAAATTATTACTTTATAAGCTAACATATCCAAAACTTTTCATATTTTATTGTTAACACTCTCAAGTAGCCAATTAATTAACTCAACGGCTTGACTAAGTACTTTTTTGTGCAATAAAGCTTGTAAAACAAATAAATACTTCTTTAAGCACCGTTGGGTCCAATCTGTCATTACCGCTGAACATTTGATCCACTCGCGCGCTGTCAAATCAGTCCTCGAGATCGATGGAGGCCGCCTGTTCGGGTGGTGATTGATTCAGATCCAAATAATTGTTTTGCGAATAGATTTGTTCCTGGAAGTAAATGTGGTTTCCGGTTTTGTTTGATAGTGTGTTTGAGCTTTTGTATTATGAAGAAACGTTGCTTCAACTGATTTGAATGGTAGGTAGAGAGATGAGTGGGGGCTAGAATTTGGTTGTGTGCATACAACAATAATGTACAAACTATATTTATGTTCACCCTAAATTTTTGTTAGCCTAAATTGTACTATAATCAATCTGTAAAACCTATTTCTGTAAAGTTTTTGTGCAATAAAGTATATATATCTATCTATCTATGTTCATTAATATTTATGTTATCATAGTTGTCAAATAAATATTTATCCACTAGCAGTAATCGAGTCATATTGATTTATAATCGAATATAATTTCTGAACGTTGATTGTGACATATGCTAAGTATGGTTCCTGAACGTTTTTCCCGGTAACTGGTAATTTTTTCACTAACCGGCAGGTGTGAAAACTGGTAAACTTTGGCTAATAGTTTGAAAAAAGTGATTGTGAGTAAATAAAGTACTTTATTTAGACATTCGAAGACATAATTCAAAGTTGAAGCTTTTACTATATTGTCTCGGGTCTGGGTATAGTTGCACCGTCGTTATTTGTGATTTCTGTAACTCTTGCGTGATTCAACTACATTAAATATATAGATATACTTTATTGCACAAATTTGTTTTACAAATTTATCAGATATGGTACAATTTAGGCGGTCCTATCGCTCGGAACTACTATCTATAAAACAAACAGAGCAATTAATGCGATGTTGCTCTTATTTTTTTTTAATATTACACTTCAAGATTGAGGTCATCCCACCTGATGACTATTTAACTTATTATTATTATTATTATTTTGAGTCAAAATACTTTACTTAATTTTATATTTGATAAACATGTTTATTTATATAATATATATGTATATATAAATACATATTATGTTATATAACTATGAGTTGATGTATGTTTATCATGCTATACTATGAATATAATTCAAGAAATAAAACTTTATTAATGTTGCACGGCCGTACCCATTTCTCGCCATCTACTATTTCCTCTACCTTAAGGTTGTCTGGAAGAGATCGCTTTCTAGCGATAAGACTGCCTAAATTGTACTATAATCAATCTGTAAAACCTATTTCTGTAAAGTTTTGTGCAATAAAGTATATCTATCTATCTATCTATCTATCTGATGTTAAGTGGTAATGAGGTCCTAGATAAAGGGTGACAAGTACAGCATAATAAAGTGGTTACTGGACTGTCGCCCTTACCTTGAAGGCTTGACACTTCTACTAATGTAGCACCAACATAAGCTCTGGAAACCTTACTCACACGCAGGAACACAACAACACAGAAGTGATTGTTATTTGGCCGCGGTCTTCTGTAAGGTGAAGGTATTTCACCAGTCGGGCTGCTCCAGTTCGAGCGATAAATCGCTAAGCCCAACCTCTATTTAAAAAATGGTTAGTTACTGGCTGTTTTAGGTTTGATTGCCATTCAGACAGATATTCGTGTAATGAATAGATATAATTGTACAAAACTATGAGTGTATTAACCAAAACTGAAGTAAGTTTAATGATTCCTAACACAATTAATAAAAAAACGATATGAGTATACAGACCCGGCATACGAAATACCAATCCAAAACTGAAACATTATTCTTCAAAGTAAACCCCCAATTCTACTTAGCTCCAAATTAACAGTAAACAATGCAACTGTTCCAATAGCACTGCGTCTCTCTTCCTTTTACATTTCTGCATTCCTGCAGTTTTAATTAAAGCTTAGTAAAGTGCAGACTTTATATGCAAGACCGTGTTTTGGTCGCGACTCGTTAAAAATTAACGCTAGCCGTTCTCCATTTCCATTTGTATGTAATGTAAGACGAATATTATTTAATTTTAAGAGACGTTAAATAACTCTATATTCTTCCATTTAATTTTTATTTCAATTTGAAAATCCTAGAAAGTCACATCCAGCTGTGAACTACGATAGTTCAAAAAAGTACATTATATAACCTATCTGAATGCTAGATAAGCTACATTCTCACCCTTTAAAATAAGTTACCTTGCGAGAATGTGAGGGCGGATGAAGTTTTACAAGCTCCCCCAGACGATGACGAGCAAGACCAGGGCAACCTAACCGAAACGTCGGGCAGTTAGTATTCGTATTAACTAATAAAAAATGATGTCGCGTTTTGGCTTGCTAACTTATTTTGTATGTTTAAAATGGAACGCCAAAGTCTTATATTACAGTATATAGTATAAATAGTTTACATTCTCATTCGACAGTGTCCTCGGTTTGACGTACCGGTGGTGGGGATAAGAGAGTGCCCAGATTCACTCTTGTCGTGGCCAGAGGACGGCTGAATGTAGAATGTAGCGGTTACTGTTCCCTGTCCTCAGAGGCCAATAGATTACACCAGGGTTTCGATGTAGAAGGCAGCAGAAGAAAATGAGGACACCTATTGTTACCTGTAATCTTATACAACTGTTTTGTTGGCTATCTCCCTTTCTGTGGCCATTTGGTAGGAGCAGCATTACATCCTTGCCTTTATGCCTTTGCATCCATCAGGGGGATATTGTATGAGGTGCGTGGTTTAGTAATTGTCGCAGCTTATTATAGCAGCTCCATATTTGGTAATGAAAGGTGGGACCACAGCGTCGCGAAAGCCCTTGACCTCTCGTGATCTAAGAATTCAACGAATTCGCCTCTACGAGTAAAAGAATAAGATAACAGAACGAATTTCAGTGGTAATCAGATACTTCCGATGACCCGCCATTGGGAAATACTAATTACATGTAGTGTGTCAATATAATCGAACATTAGAAAAACAACGTTTATTAATTTACGTAACGTTATTAGGTAACATAGTTTAAATAAAAAAACATGGTAGTCAGATGCTTTCATTCATATTATTATTGTCTGTTAATCCTACTTCCAACTTTTTGTGCAATAAACTACATTTTACATACTTTATCCAAATGCATACATGAAAAATAAAAATAAGCACCTTTTAATAACCGAATATATATTTAAAGCACGGAATAACTATTCGAGTATGTCTTTGTAATAACGATTAAGTATGGCGGCAATATATTCACCACTATTTTTAATTAGAGAATGTCCTAAAATAACAATTCTCGTTTTTAGATTAAAACGATCCTAAAAAATCAATTCAATTTAATAGAATAAGTATGTAGTTCTAAATATATTCGGCAGAGGGCACTTACCGGATGCTAACGGTTGATATAGCGAAAAAATTTCATTGCCTACGATAACTTGCGGTTAGCTCAGTTGGAAGAGCAGCACGCGTGATACGTGAAGGTCGTGGGTTCGATTCCAGCACCGCAAGCGGAGATAAAAGAATTCTCTTTCTAATAATCAATTCAATAGAAGTCGCAACATTAGTAATGCAGTTTTAATTAAACCTACCTAATCCAGATATCTTTATTCAGGCAAGGTTAACAAGAGGAAAACATATTCAAGATGGCGGGCATATTAAAGGCAACACGTAAATTGTACAGATTTATTTGTACTTATACCTCACCATTAAAATCCTTGTTAGTCTAGAGGTGCAAGAAACAGCTCAGGGTATCGGGGCTCTAAATTCGAATTCTGGGTCAAGGAACCTATGTTTTGTATTTTTGTTAATCACCAACTGGCGTTTGGCTGGTCAAACGTAATTGTTGTCTTGATTTAAAGAAAGAAAGAAGAAGGTTTAGCTCTGCAGAGGGACATCAATAAAGCGAAGGCTGAAATTGAGCCAAGCCTTGTAAATAAAATTCAGCAGTTTGATAAAATCCCACTTTTTCCTTGTAACTTGGTAGCCTCACTCTTAGTTATAAGGTAAATTCCCAAAAGTCAAGGATCGAGTAATGATCCCGAGAATTAAGAAGCTGATAGCCGTTTAATCAGAACACGGTTATAATGACCTTTGGGAGGTTTTGGAGTTCCGTAGTCTAAAGAACCAAACTTTCCAGATTCGTGGATTCCGTACATTTCAGTGTATTTCTTTTTATATTCTTTGCTCTGCCTAAAAATGAGTGTCATTAACAGTCAGTTGTATGAGATATTTATAATAGTTAAAGAATTTGAGACTTTCGCGTTCCATCTTAAACATAATTATGTATTTTCGAGAGAGTTAGGGCATAGCGATTTATTGTTTGAACTGAAGCAGTCCGACTGGTGAAATACCTCCACCTTACAGAAGACCGCAGCCAAATAACAATCACTTCGGTGTCGTTGTGTTCCTGCGAGAAAGTAAGGTTTCCTGAGCTCAATTGGGGGGTGCTACATTAGTAGCAGGGGCCAAGCCTTTAGGGTAAGGGCGACAAGTCCAGTAACAGCTTTATTATGTTGTACTTGTCGCCTTTAAGCGTGGACTTCATTACCACTTAACATCAGGTGGGATGAGGTCAATCTTGTAGTGCAATGTAAAAAAATGTAAATACTTTTTTAATACCATATAATATCATCATCATCATCATCATTTCAGCCTGTTACTGTCCACTGCTGAACATACGCCTCTCCAACTGATTTCCAGCGCGACCGGTTTATTGCCACCTGCATCCAACGAGACCCAGCAATTTTTACTAGGTCGTCAGTCCATCTGGTAGGTGGCCGTCCCACACTGCGCTTGGTGTTACGTGGTCTCCACTCAAGAACCTCTTTGCCCCATCGACCGTCCGATCTTCGTGCAATGTGGCCAGCCCATTGCCACTTTAGCTTACTAACCCTACGGGCTATGTCAGCAACTTTCGTTCGTCTACGGATTTCCTCATTCCTGATGACCATATAATAAAGTTATCTATTATTTTACATCCTGATCTTAGTCATTCGAGCCTTCCAACACCTAAAGGTTGGAAGAGATTGCTTACTAACCCTGAGACCGCCTTTATTGTACTCTAATGCATCTGTGAAGATAATTTCTGTAATTGTTCTATGCCAAAAAGTACTCATATATATATTTATCTAACTATTTGTAGGGAGCGCTACCAGAGTTTTTTCGAAGCAGTTTATTGACACAGTAAGAATTTTGTCCGTTTTATTTATACTTACTTATAACTTTATTTATGTTTATTGATCGCTTCTAGACATAATTCTTATTTCATGAACGAAATTAAATTTCCTCTTCGTAAAAAAATAATACCACAAACAAGATCTTGAAGTGGAATGGGCGCTACATTAAAAATGCTATGTGTGTGTCCGTCACGCATGTTTTTGTAATAAAGTACGAAAATAGACCTTTAGATCGGAGATATAGAAGTGTTATAACAAGTTCCTTGACCACATCGAAGTTATGGCCATAAGGGCAATAATACACTGACGGTAGTAATTGCTATTTTTTTTAAAGCTTTAGTGATAAATCAACTTTGATAGGCAGTCACATTGTACTTGCGAACTACTTTTTTATCTTCTTTTACATTCTATAATATTTCGAGGAGTTCATTAAATTTAAAACTTATTCATGAGTTACTCTAAGTTATGAATGCAATAATAAGTCAAGTGCTTGCTACTTAATTAGCAAATACGAAGCCACGGTGGGTAATATTTGAAATAAGTTTACTTTATCTAACTTAGTGATAAAAATTCACATAGTAATAATCTCACTGAATGAAATTATATCGCCTATGTGGCCATCTTAATATACTAAACGTTCAATATAACAGAATCACTTTGCGTTGTATTAAATGACAATCCAAATGTGTTTTAATGTTACCTACATGAATAAACACATAACTGACTTTGACTTTGACTAAAACACTAAACCATCGAGGAATTTAAACTTCACGAGTAAAAGTTAAAATTTTGCAGAACTCACATCAAATAAAGTATGAAAGAGCAGGCGAAAGTTATTTTCTCCTCATCCACTTGAGACGGCAAAGTGGAGAGTTCACCCAACTCACCCCGGTCGCTATTAGTCCAACTTCTCAATGGATTCGCTAACTATTTTCGTCGGTTTACTTAATAAAATTTTCACACCATACGAAACTCTGCTGTATCTACAGTGGCACAGTTCAAATTAAACCAGTGTGGCAAATTTAGTACATCGTTTTTTTACAATATATTTTAAATAAATAAATAAAAAAAAAAATATTGGAAAACATCACATACATTGCTCTGAATTTGTGATAAGTAGCTTAAGCACTTGTGTTACAGAAATCAGAAACAACGACGGTACCACAACACCCAGACCCGAGACAATATGGAAAAGTTCGTTTCCCATATTGACCCGACCGGGGATCGAACCCGGAACCTCAGAGATGGCGCTCGCCAAAGTCGAGCCCGCTCGCCACTCGGCTACGGAGGTCGTCGATGATGAAATGGCTCAATATTTACAACCCTTTTTATGTTTCTCACATTTGGGACCCTCTTAGATTTTGTATAATCTAGCGCTCGTTTTCAATACAACTTTGTTAAAGTTAAGGACCATTCCATAACCCGATCTATCGAATGTATAGAAAGTACAGTCAAAATCATGTTTTAAGGAACGTATACTCTTTACTAAAAATGGAAGCATTTTCGCCAAGCTAGGTGTAATCTGCTCCGGGACCAAGGTCCTACTACCAAACTTGGTTTGTTGTATATATGTTTGTGGCGATGATAACTTTGATATCTCGATGTAGGATCGATGAATTGATTGGCTAATCGTGCATTAAGTATCTACGTCTGGGGGGTGGTTCCTATGCCAATTCTGCTGACGCTGCATTTGTGTCGCCTTGTAGGTCGGCACAACAATAAGCTACACTTTGAACTTTCTCCCTTATGTCGTGAGCATACAATAACTGTTGATTTCGGCTGATACATATTTTGATACAACACGATATATTTATATACATATTTCGAGCACACAAGTCTGAAAAAGAGGTTGATCACTTGCCTTACATATACCTACTCTTAGACCAATCTGAAATGGGTCGACGTTCCGATTTATTCCGTGATAAATTAGTTTTAGAGAGGTAGGGCATGGCGAGCTATCGGTCGAACTGAAGCAGCTCGACTGGTGAAATACCTCTACCTTACAGAAGACCGCGGCCAAATTACAGTCACTTCTATGTTGTTGTGTTCCTGCGTGTGAGTAAGGTTTCCAGAGCTCCTGGAGGGTGCTACATTAGTAGCAGGGGGTCAAGCCTTCAAAGTAAGGGTGACAAGTCGAGTAACAGATTTATTATGCTGTACTTGTCACCCTTAAGCTAGGACCTCAATCTTGGAGTGCAATATTTAAAAAAGGCAGTCAATTCGTGGTGTCTCACATTTAAATTACATATTAGAATTTTTTCATAGAAATTACCTCACTGACCGTAGCTATAGTAGCCAGTCAACTCGTGCAAGTTTTACGAGTGCTCAAGCCGGGTATTAGTATGTAGCAGATTTATCTCCGGGGCTAAACAATTTTAAACTTAGCTAGCTAGGCACGGAGGCTTCAAATAAAGTGCACGCCGTACTTCTTGTGAACCGACTTATCTCTTTGACCGTGCACACTTTGAAAACAAGTAATATTTTATAAGAAACTCTTCAGAGACTTTTTATTTTTTCTATTTACCTAATGGGGACTACTCTATGCAAACTGCTATTACTAGGCAAACGTAATTTTAAGACAATACAATTTTCGCAGATGTGCCTCAGTCAGAATTAGATATAATAATCATAAGCTACTTAAGCTACTTACCACAGAATCAGAGCAATAATGTGATAATATGTGATGTTGTCTAATATTTATTTATTTATAGCATCGTCGAAATGAATATAAACTGAAAGCAAACTGCTATCACTAAGGAAACGTGACAGTAAGACTATTATTAAAATGTTTGCTAGCGATGTCCTTTAGTCATTATTATAATAATCATAATCAACTAATTTATCATGTTGATATCAAGTAACGCTTATGCATCGTCAAAATGAACAAACCAAAATTGCACTTAAACCAAAGCTCAAGTCAGTTCAGAAACTAATTATACTGAGCATAATCCGACAACAAACTTAGCAGTTACCCTATCTTTACAATATTTAGGACTAGAAATGAAGTTCTGATTTTTAGGGTTCCGTAGCCAAATGGCAAAAATCGGAACCCTTATGGATTCGTCATGTCTGTCTGTGCGTCCATATGTCATAGCAACTTTTTTCCGAAACTATAAGAACTTTTTTTTGTTTTTTTTTGTGACGGGGAGGAAGAAATGCTTTGACGCAGTGTACCATAGATTATACATAATAAAAAGAGACACTGTACCATGGACTTAGTATAATAAACAGGACCGAGCACTCGCAGCCAAAAAACGAGCCGAGCGAGATAGCTACCACAGAGGCGCGTGTCCCTTTCTAATAGGGTGACAACAAGATTTATTTTGATAACGGACATTTGATTAAATAATTAAAATTTAGCCCGTTGTCCCCACTACATCTAGTAAAATAAATAAATAAATATTGGACAACATCACATACATTGCTCAGATTCTGTGGTAAGTAGCTAAAGCACTTGTGTTACATAAATCATAAACAACGACGGCACCACAACATCCAGACCCGAGACAATACAGAAAAGATCGTTTCCCTTATTGACCCGACCGGATTCGAACCCGGGACCTCAGAGATGGTACAACAACAAAGTCCGGCCCGTTCGCATCTGGCCACGGAGGTCGTCATGTTCCAAAGTTATTGTCTGGACAGATTTGACTGTTGAAAACAACCGGGACAGCATTACTTTTATGTTTATAGGTTTGAAAAAATTATCTTGAATTATTTCAATAGAATTTATGTATAATTATACTCCCTTTTACTCGAATGGGGACAATGGCAATAAATTTGAATCATTTATTGAATTTTCCACTGTCCCTACTGCTGGGAACGCGCCTGGTAGGGACAACGAGAATAACCCTAAATTTATTTATTATATTTAGCCATTTACATGCTTTAGTTGATACAGATGACAAGAAAATATAGTTGAAACAATGCTTAAATTAATTGCTAGTAAGTACAATTACAGCCGCTTTGGCTACATGTTTAATGAATGGCTTTTGTTATAATTGTACGCCAGTCTATGTCTACGATTTTTTACCTAACTTCTGATCACGGTGGGCAACAGATTGTTTTCAGTGCCAATATTAATATTAACCAAAAAACATCGTTTGAACATTTTGATCGATTAAACGACTTTTTAAACATGATAATATCTTTAAGAGGTGGCAGGATGTAGGATTTCTTCGTCAGAGTCTGGTAGTGGTCGGTGGCTCAATGTATTACTGACAACTTATTTTTTTTGGTCTGTAAAATAAACATTACAGTTAACCCAGTTTATGACCTACAAAATAATACTCATGTAAAGAATTAAGTAAAAATAAACCGGGCCAGGTACATAAGTCGTAAAGGTTTTACTATATTTGACTGTAAAACGAATCCTTCTTAAATATTTATTTGATTTCAATTTAATTATTTGTCTTTAAATAAAGTGTATTCCGTTAATATTTTAAGTGTCTAACTGTAATAGCTATCAATATTCAGCAAGCTATAAAATCACGTATGTTGTATGGGAGCCCTTTACATACGTATATTATCTTGTTTTTTAGTATTAAGTATTTGATGTTGTTATAAAGGCATCAAAAAATTAAAATTATAACTAACTATCACTGTTCACAAGATACAGCCTGATGGCAGTTAGACGGAAAGCGAAGTCTTAGTAATAGGGTTCCGTTTTACCCCTTGGGTATGGAACCTAAAAGACTATGTATAGTGTATATACAAATGTTTTTTAAAATACTTGATTAGGTGATTAGAATAAGTTTCCTAAAATTAAATCTTGTTGTGTGTTGTTGCGTTGAAGCATGATAAACAATTAGTAATGATACTTACCACAGGAGAAATCGTAGGTATAGCAAGTGCATACGACATAATTTTTAGTGAGTTTTTGCTTTACGTGTATTGCTGAGCCATTTTTGTCGCATTACTTCATTTTTAAGGTAGGCAACTGTAAATAAATGTACAACAGTGAAGAACTAACTCGAGCACACAATTGAAATATTACGAGAATTATGGGTACCCTAGTGGTAAGATTTACAGTAAGATTATTTTAAGCTTACCTGTGGAACGATATATGGCAATCACTATATGATTCACTTGAACAAGTATAAACGCAACATTTTTTCACCATTTTATCTTAAAAGGTGCCTAAGAATTGTTTATTTTGATAAACTCAATCAATGAAAGTTTGACTTACTGACACCATGACAGTTCATGATGATGCTTTAGAGGGTTACCACTAGGAAATTAGAAATAAGCAAATACTATTTTACGTTTTCTTTATAGTTTATGTATAAAATCAAAAAATAAATTAAAATATAATTTATTATTTTACAATTGTTGAAATAACAATTAAATACAAGTGCATAAACTGAGTTTTTGATCATGCAAAATTTAGATCAGAAATATTATTTTATGTTGGCAAGATCTAAGAATGATCAAAGAACACACACGCATCCGTCCTGGCTATCTCTGTCGGCTCGGATTTGCATCTGTGTAAAGCGCACAGGAATTAATACTTTATTGCATTGCAATAGTGTTCATTTTTTATAATGAAAATTTTTAGAGTTATCAGTCCTGTTTATTATATTAGGTCCATGCACAGTACCGTCACCCGAGAGAGATGACGGCGTGTGTGGGCCCTGCCCTAAAAAGGGCAGGCCTACCCATTAAAACCCCCCGGTTGGACCTCAATGCCTTTTGGTGGTGTTATGGGAAATCGGGTCATCCTGACCAACCACTACACCACCGGCAAAACTATAAGACCTTTACTGTTGAAACTTGATATGTAGATGCACTATGTAGGTAAACTGTTTTAAGATTTTTCACATACGTGCTCTATATTAAATTTATTCATTTTATTTTACACTTTTTGGGAATCTTACGGCTAAATACTAATTAAATCTACACAATAATAAATGACGGCCATTAACAAGTTTCCAGATATAGACCTACTACTAACTACTAGTGAATTTATAGTTATGTATTTGTTTTTATGTATAAATTATCATTATTATGTAAATCTAAGTATACCTTCAATTTAAATAGTATGTGTATTATTATTTTATATTTAATAGATAACGTAATGTTATTTTTAATGCTTAATTTACGGTTGTTTAAATGATTTCTTTCTTTTTTTCTCCCCTATTACCGCACCCATATACAAACTATCTGCATGACCCAAGGGTTGACTGGTAGAGAATGCCCCTAGCATTAAGTCCACCTGTTGTACTTATTTGTTCAATAAAGTTTTCAAATAAATAAATAAATAGTACACAGTATACATAATAACAAAACGTTCGTTAGACATATAATGACACAAATAAAGCAGTAGTAAAACGTAACCTAATCAAAAAAACGCTGCTCATGATGCTTTTGAGCTTGGGAACACTGAGGTGGGAAGGATCCAGCCCAAGGTCACAGGAAAGCTCATTCAACTGTCTGTCATTTAGAACACAATACCACAAAAATCTCTCGGAACTAGAGTTCAAACTCTACCAGCTTTGTGTACTGGGTTTATCTGTTCAGTATGCGCGATGTATGCGCAGGAGCACATGTTTCGATGGCCGTGATTGAGGTGACACGCGGCTGTAGAGCTATGCCCGGACGTGGTTCTTTGTTAAACAATAACCATTGATGATTTTTTACCATTTTATAGTGTTTCACGCCGCAGTAGCAAACTTTAAATATTTTAAAGAAAAAGAAAATCATCGAAAAGGGTTTTTAGAGAGGTAGGGCACAGTGATTTATCACTCGAACTGGAGCAGCCCGACTGGTGAAATACCTCCACCTTACAGAAGACCGCAGCCAAATAACAATTACTTCGGTGTTGTTATGTTCCTGCATGTGGGTAGGGTTTCCAGACCAGTCTCTTGGAGAGTATACAGACATTAGTAGCAGGGGTCAAGTCTTCAAGGTAAGAGTCACAAGTCCAGTAAAAGATTTATTATGCTGTACTTGTCGCCCTTATGCTAGGACCTCATTACTACCCCCCCCCCAAGAAGGGCAGAATGCAGGCACGGACCCCGCCTGCTGAAGCCGCAGCTGCAGCCCCAGCCGCAGCGACAGACGGAGCGATGTCCGAATAATAATGCCAGACACCGGACATCGCAACGTCATTCAGGCGAACATCAACCATTGTCGCTCGGCTCAGGACATGCTGTCCCAGGCAAAGGCCCAGTGGTCAATTGACGTGGCAATCGTCGCCGAGCCGTACTCAGTGCCCAATAATTGGGTAGGAGACCGAGACGGCTTGGTAGCCATCGGACGACGCCCGGCATCAGTGTCCCCCCCCCTATCGTTTCTGGAGAGGGGTTCGGGGTACGTAGCCGCCGCATGGGGGAAGATTGCCCTGGTGGGCGTGTACTTCTCCCCAAATCGTCCCCTACAGGAGTTTGACTCGTTTCTTGGCATTCTGGGGGCCGTAATAGGCCGATTATCGCGCATTCGGAAGGTCCTACTGGCCGGCGATCTTAACGCCAAGTCGTCGACCTGGGGAAACCCGGCCAACAGGGAGAATGTCCGCGGGCCGCTGGTCGAAAACTGGGCGGCTGCCTCTGGGTTGGCCCTTCTAAACGTGGGCTCTACTCACACGTGCGTGCGACAGCAGGGAGGGTCGGTGGTGGATCTATCTTTCGCCACCCCTGCTCTCGCCGCACGCGTGCGCAACTGGCGCGTCGAGTTGGAGGAGACTCTTTCCGACCACCGTTACATTCGGTGGGAGCTCTCCCCCCCTCAAGGTTCCGCTGGAGCGCCTAGATCGGATGAATCCCCATTTCCCAGGTGGGCCTTAACCCGCCTGGACAGGGAGGTAGCCAGGGAGGCCGCGTTCGTTCAAAACTGGTTCACGCCACCCTCTAACCATCTAAGCGTTGACGAGAGGGCCTCCCAGCTTAGGGACGCTCTGACCGAGGTGTGCAATGCGTCCATGCCTCGGTCCCGCCGCTCGCCTCCCCGCCGCGCCGTCTATTGGTGGACGGTGGAAATAGCTGAGCTTCGGGCGACCTGCACTGCAGCCCGAAGATCATACCAGCGGAGTCGTCGACGTAGAGTGAGGGATGCGGAAGTGGAATCTCGCCTTTACGCCGCATATAGGGACGCCAAGAAGATCTTAAAGTCGGAGATAGGTGCCGCTAAAGATAGGGCAAGGGCGGAAATGCTCGACGGACTTAATGCCGATCCATGGGGGAGACCGTATCGGGCTGCGCGAAACCAGCTGCGCCCCGTTGGTCCCTCACTGGCCGAGTCCATGGAGCCTACGCTACTGGAAGGGGTGGTCCGGGCTCTCTTCCCGGCCGAGCCCCACTTCACCCCTCCAGCCATAAATCCACCCTCCGCGGTGAGCGTAGGGGACGAGGAAACTCCGTGTCTGACGGACGAAGAGTTCGGTGTGGCTACGTTGCGTCTCCGCGCAAAGAAAACGGCGCCGGGCCCCGACGGGGTCCCTGCCAAAGTAGTGGCTCTGGCCCTGGCAGAGATAGAGCCCATGTTCCGGGACCTCTTCGACACTTGCCTTAGGGTTGGGAGGTTCCCGGAGGTGTGGAAAGAGGGGCAGCTGATCCTCTTGAAAAAAGAGGGACGCCCATCAGACAGCCCTCTTGCTTACCGGCCAATCGTCCTGCTGGACGAGGTCGGTAAGCTTTTAGAGAAAGTTATTGCGACGAGGATCAACTGCCACCTCAGGGAGCGGGGGCCAGATCTTTCCGACGCTCAATTCGGGTTCCAAGCAGGGCGCTCAACTACGGACGCGCTGGTGCGACTACAGGGGGTAGTTTGGGAGGCCTGGGATGTGGGGGAGGGAGTTTTGGCTGTGTCACTGGACATAGCTAATGCCTTTAACTCCATCCCCCACTCTACAATCTTGATGGCCCTAAGGTATCACCAGGTACCTCAATACCTGGTTCGTCTCCTCGGCAACTACTTGTCCGGCAGGAAAGTTGCCTATGTCGGGAAGAGAGTGCTTGACGCCGTTGGCCCGGTGTTGCAGGAGTGGCTGAGCCGGGGCCACGGGTACCTGTCCTTCAGATTGGTGCAGGTGCTGACTGGGCATGGATGCTTCGGTCAGTACCTGCACCAAATTGGGCGAGAAGAGTCGCCGCTGTGCCATTCTTGCGGCGCGGCGGCGGACACGGCGGACCACACACTGGCTGTGTGTCCGGCCTGGGCTACCGAGCGGGCCGAGTTGGCTGCTATTGTTGGAAGCGATTTCTCGCTCCCAAGCATTGTTACAGCCATGCTTGGGAGCGAGGAGGCCTGGACGGCAGTTGCCGTTTTCAGCGAACAAACAGTCTCGCATAAGGAGGCGTCGGAGAGGGAGCGAGAGAACGACCCCCTCGCCCCACCAAACCGGAGACGCAGAAGACTGCGCGCAAGGCGTCGGTTTGACGCCCTTGCGCTTGTTAGCGGGGACCAGCCGGCCACGGGTGTGGAGACACCCCGGCCGGCCTTGCACGGTCTCCCGCAGATGCGCGGGAACGGTTTAACACCTTTGGCCGTTTCCGTCAGTCCCCCGACCACCCAGGGGGACTAGGTGACGCCGCCCTGTAAGGGCAGCAATTCCGCCGACGGCGCCGTGGCAGTCATGGGTCACCCGATATCCCATGGCGCCGTCAATAGGCGATGAGAAGGTGGGGGGAGTTTTTAGTTCGGGTAGTCCTCGCCCCTTCTGGGCGGGGGAGTCCCACACACGTCGCTGCCGTCCCCACGGCAGCGATATGGTGCGAAAAGAAGGCATTCTCTCCCCCTTAAAAAAAAAAAAAAAGGACCTTATTACTACTTAACATCAGGTGGGATGATGTCAATCTTGAAGTTGAATATAAAAAAAGGATGAAGTTCTAAACTCTTAAGGAGGAAACTAACCATCTGGTAATGATTAATATTAATATTTAGTTATTTCTTTGTGTAACTCACTTTGAACCAAGTCTCGTTTCGTTTTGATGAGTGATGAAACAATTAAATATTCAAGCAAGTATTTATTTTGGAGAAGGAAGCTGGAGCATGAATAATGTATTGTGCAATAATATATATATATATATATATATATATATATATATATCTGTATATGTATCTACTAATGGTACGAGACTTTTCCTCAAAGTCAACGCGACCACGTGACCTTTCCCGGGGCGCACTAATTATCCCGGTAGTTAATAGTTGTCCCGAGCAAATTCCGGACCCGGATGTTTGGCTAACACCTGTAATGGACCCGGGGAATATTTACGGTGGATTCGTCACGTCTGAGTAATGTTGAAAGTTTCAAAGCGATTGTGGCTTGGGCTTCAACTTAATGAAATTAGTCTAGATTAGAATGAGACTGATCTGAAGGGCAACAAGTAATAACTAACTGACTACTACTAACTGTTACTGTACTTGTCGCCCTTAAGCTCGGATCTCATTACCACTTCCCCCCTGCTGAGTTCCGCATCTTGTAGTGAGAGGGGGGGGGGGGAACCTTGTGGACCAATCCGTTGAGGCTGGCCTTGCCACCTAGGCTCCGATACCGCACAGGGTGAAGCTAAAGCGGATCCCGAGCTGGGCCGCGAAGAGCAGGTGGCTCTTTGCAGCAAGCCCGCAAGTACAGAGGTGGATCGCAGAGGAAGAGGAGGACCTCGGTGTTTTGTTGCCGGTGTCCCTGTCCTCCGTGACCCGGCAGTGGCGCGCTGCCGTGCGGGGCGCGAACCGCGTCGTGGTGGAGTCGACGAGGAAGAGGAGAATGCGGTATTGCGTTTACCGGCCTCCTTATCCTCCGCGGCCGGTGGATCTCGGGACTCCATCTGGCTCTCGGAGGGAGAGAGTCTCAGGTATTCGATGTGGCGGTAGGCAGCGGAGCCGCACAGCAGATCCGGGTCCAAAGACGCCAGGCGTCCGTTATCTCGATCGAGGGGGTGGGCCTGGCCAGTTGGGTCGCTTAGCAGCTGTCTCCTCAAGGGATCCCGACTTCCCCACTACTGTTCAGCGTTTGCCACCGTGGTGGTTTTTGTCGGTGCGAGCCCGACACATCGCTCTCTGTTCCCGCGAAGGTGAGGGTGCGGTAGACATTTACCCCGCTAAAAAAAAGGACTCATTACCACTTAACATCAGGGAAAGGTCTGTCTTGATGTATAATACAAAAAAAAACTAGCTGTTAACGCGACTTCCCTCGCCACATTTCGGGATGAAAAGAATCCTAATTATGTTTATCTAGTATGTCATCTCTCTAAGACCAAATTTCAAACAAATACGTTCAGTTATTTTGCAAAAAATATTAACAAACAGATCTATACATCTTGATGTCCTAACGTTCTTACAAATTTTCACTTGTCTAATATTAGTATGATATTTCTAAACATAGTCGCTTTGTTATTTATCTCTAATTGCACGACCTTCCAGCGTGGTCATTTAACAAACGTGACCTCAGAGAGATTAACGCGTTCCAGGGGCGTGACATGCATATTTTGTCACGTCAAATGCACTTGCCTCGTACAGCAAAAGGACGTCAGGGCACACGCTTTGGACTTTGTACCGTCCTTGTGTCATGGGCGTAAGAACTAAAATCAAACTGCGAGTGTCCACCGAGTTATTCCATTCCTTGTTTAAATCGGTTCTTAGTTTCATAGTCTTGACGGCCTTCGTAGCCGAGAGGCGTGCGGGCCGGACTATGGCAACGCGCCATCTCTGAGATCCCAGGTTCGATCCCCGGTCGGGTCAATATTGGAAACGAACTTTTCTATATACCTATTGTCGGGTCTGGGTGTTGTGGTACCGTCGCTGTTTTTGATTTCTGTAACACAAGTGCTTAAGCTTCTTGCCACCAAATCAGAGCAATGTACGTGATGTTGTCCAATATTTTATATTTATTTTATAGGTTAAATATTCTTGTTTGAAATATTGAGCTCCTGGGGGCGCTAAATTAGTAGTAGGGGTTAGGCCTTCAAGGTAAGGGCGACAAGTCCAGTAACAGATTTATTATGCTGTACTTGTCACCCTTAAGCTAGAACTTCATTACCACTTAACATCTGGTGGAATGAGGTCAATCTTGAAGTGTAATATAAAAAAAAAAATAGCATAATTTTCTGTCTAATTAATAACATACCTAACACTTGGTATAGACCAAAGCCTAAAAAATGACAATATACATGTGAAATAGTATAAAACCCAATTAATACCTAATACGCCAGATAATTATAGGAATTACTTGATATCTCAAAACTAATTTTTCACCATATTGATGTACAGACACGTAATCGGTCAGCAGCACGTCATGGTGACCACTTGCAGTTGGATACTAGTCTTTATGCGCATGACATAAGAGTGATACAAGTCCAAATTACGACGTATTTTTGTTAAACGTCTTTAAGCAGGGGACAATAATTTGTTTGTATTATGTATAAAACGATCTACATCCTTGTATCCTTGTTCAAAAATTATGACGTCATTATCTTTGTGTCAAAAGGTCTCTTCACTTGTCACGGCCCGCACACTTCACGTCATTCCGCTCGTAATTATTCGGCCGGTCAACATTTCGCGTTCACGTCACGTCGGGCGGGCGTCATGCTCGACGTGTTGCGAGTTTTAGGGAAAATGTGCTGCAGACGTATAATTTACTGCGAGATTTATTTTAATTTTTACGTAGAGCCGTCACTGAGAAGGGTAGAAACATGGGAAAGATAGAATGAATTAATGTGTTAGAGCGATGTCGATTAAAGAATACAAAGAAAACAATTATGGGTTCTCAATTTGACTGAGATTATTATTTATTAATTGAACAAATCAAGTTCATGTATAAAAACAGGCAGAGTCCTACAAAACTGTTTGTACAGTTTGTTTATTTCATAAACATTAATATAACTGTGACAATAGGTACTTGTGCTTTATAACTCAATAGCGGTCCCGGCGAACTTCGTTTCGCCTTGGAGGATTTTCCTGCGTAATTTTACCAAGGATCCCTAATTTTGTAGCCTATGTCAATTTGGAAGAATGTAGCATTCTATTGGTGAAAGAATTTTTTAAATCGGCCTAGAACTTTTTGAGCCTATTCATCACAAACATACCAAAATAGGTACAAATCTTTCCTCTTTAAAATATTAGTATGACAATTACTGAGTCTAAGAAGCACGAGTACGAAGCCGCGGTCTAATGCTATTTTTGACAGTGCAAATCGCTTGTATTTTCATAACAAGCCTCGGTATCGGTATTAACATTATTGTTCATGATGTAATTATTTTTGTTTCAAAAGGTTGTCTCTTCACTTGTCACTGTTCGCACACTTCACGTCATTCCGCTCGTAATTATTCGGTCAACGTTTTGCGTTCACGTCACGTCGGGCGGGCGTCATGCTCGACGTGTTGCAAGTTTTAGGGAAAATGTGCTGCGGTTGTAAAATTTACTACGAGATTTTTTTTAATTTTTACGGCGCGCTCACTGAGAAGGTGAAACTTGTGTGTTGGAGCGATGTTAATTATGGAATACAAAGAAAACAAAATAGGGCATTCTCTTTGCCTCATTATTTAAAAATTCAAGTTAATGTTTCTTAGGAACTTTTTTCACAGTTTTATAAAATTGTGACAAGTGGCACTTCTGCAATAAGACTCATCAATAAACACGAAATTTATTGCAATTCTGACGTGTAGCGTTGACTGACAAGGGTGAAACACGGCTAGTCGTGAGTAATTTTTTAAGCCTCCGTCAGTTAGATATTAGCGCGTGTTGCGTCTAACGATATGAAGGACTTATTTACCTATTGGTACCGACCCTCGTCCTTGTTTACACAATCAGAGCTGACGTCCCCCAAAGTATTCGCTAAGGTGCCTGCAGCGGAACATAAATCATTTCTCTTGTCCCACTTCTGGGACAAACAGTGATGAATCATTTTGCTCACTTTTGTCGGCAGTTTTTAAAATATGCTTAGAATTTATCTGGTGGTTGCTAAGTTGTTGCGGAGTTTTGATGTTACAATGGAAATTTTGTTACAATGATAAACCATGGCATAATTTGGATTATTTAATTTGTAACTTGGACTAATGAGGGTAAAAAAAACATTGATTCTATCCGTCCGTTAGTTAGATTTTCAAAATAAGGAACATTTATTTTTGCTTCACAAAAGAAATACAATAGATGTTACAGCGCATCAAAGTTCAGTGACGTTTCAAAAACTGCGCAAAGAAGTGACGTCACTCTGAACTTAACGTCTGTTTCTTTGTAAATTTTTATTAATATGATAAATGAAACGAAATTTTTCAACATTGACTTGGGGTCTGGGTATTTTGGCTTGACGACCCATTTTATATCTGTCGTCTGGTCCATAGAATACAAGTAAAAACTTTCATTTCAAATCGACTGGTCTGATTGGTTATTCGTTTTGCTACAACGGATTGGAATTCTAAGTCATTTCCGAACCGTACGTAAATTTTTAACATGAAATGAAATTGCGCATTTTAGTTTTTGCCACATTTAATAATCACTCCAGTGTTGTAGTGTTCCTGCATGTGAGTAAGGTTTCCAGGGCTCTTGGGGGGTGCTACACATTAGTAGCAGGGGTCAAGCCTTTAAGGTAAGGGCGACAAGTCTAGTAACAGTTTAACTATGGTATACTTTTCGCCCCTAAGCTAGGTACTCATTACCACATAACATCAGGTGGCATGAGGTCAATTTTGGAGTGCATTATAAAAAAAAAAATATACTTACCCATAAAATGGGACACATAAAATCTCATAAATATAAAAAAATCTATTCCAATTAACAAGAATTAACAATTATAAGTGCTCGGAATCTCCTTTCAAGCAAATAATACCTGTATACAGAACGAAAGATTTTTAAACGGAATTAGCTTAATGATGACAAAGTTTAGTCTAGTAAACCGTTGAAAAATTATCGTTGCCGCTATTTGTTTTTTTCTCGTGATAGTTTTACCAATCCCATGGATCTGGTGTACTGGTTCCGGATCCGATATACGTAAATTAATATCTATTTAAAAAAAAACATTTTTCACACACAACAAATTTTTATCTCTTCTAGCGGTGTGGGAACCCACAACCTTTAGTTATAGCGCGTGCTGCTCTTCCAACTAAGCTTCTTTAAACTATTAAGAGTTAGTGGCGAGACGTAAGTACTAGAAAAAAATGCGTTTAAAAACCGAAAAGCACTAAGTATACAACTTTTTAAAATCAAATACGTATATAAATCGCTCATCAAATGCAAACAGATGCAATCCCAAATATCTTAATTTTACAGGACATGAAAACAAAAAAAAAAAAACGAACAGAGGTATTTTTTATTATTTTTTTGATAAGTTCCAGTTCAATGATGCAAAACACAAATAGATAACCTTTAAAAAAATAGTAAAAAAATACCTCAATTTGTTTTTTTTTTTTTTTTTCGCTGTCCTGTTAATTAAAAGTGTTTGGGATTGCGTCTGTTTTGCATTTATTGAGCGAAATGCCGGATCCTGCGAATCACTGAATCGGCTTTTCCGGATTGCAACTTTCAATTGCAACGCTAGTCGTGTCTTCACTGGCTCGTAGTTGAGTAGCGGTGAGGGTCGTATTACCAAGGAGCGCAACTCATCAATCACGCGCGGTTGAGCTCGGCACCACCTGGCGCGGGCACTGCCCTCAGGGGGCAGTAGTTTAGACTTCCGCCAAAGTATTGAGGTAGGTATTAAAACAAATAGAAACTGTTCAGCAAACTAAACGATTTCGAATGTATTTTGAAGAAACACAAACATTTTATCTCACCCTGCGTTCTGAGATTCGAAACTAGGACCTTCACGTATAGCGCGTGCTCTTTGGACTGAGAACATACTTAAAAGTATTTCAGTTGGCTAGCCAGTCAACATCCCTAATCTTTTTATAGATTCATAACATTCTGAATCTATAAGAATCCGAATCTTAGAAAAAAAAATAAGCCCAGGATTTCTGCAAATGTTGTTTAACCCTGGTTAAGGTCGCAACAAGTGTGCACAGGTTGATGAAATAAAAAAGTCCAACACTAGTACACGACAGGTTTATTGGATAGCCAAACTTACAAAGTACTCGTCTCATCTTATATGTCTACGGAGGAAAATCTTGTCACCGCGATGTAATTAGGGACAACGCCATCTGTTAGCGATTTAAGGAACTAACATGACTTAGATCTATAGATCCTAAACTTAACATTTATTTTCTTTATTTATTTTTAACATATACTTTTTTCTAACATTATTTATTATTATTATTTTATTAATGGATTGGTCTTACGACATACCGATGTAACCACCCAATTAGTCCTACTTTTTACCGCTTTAAACCATTATTTGAAAATAATACTTACGCTGCACTCTTAAACCCATGGAGCGAGATCTTATAACTGTTTTCATCCAATTTCCAGTTACAAGAGCTTTTAGCTTTGAGCGAAAAATAATTATTTCCTGCCCTCTGTTCTTTTCTTTGCGACGCAGCTCTGAGAACTAACTCGGCACATCGTTACAAACGATATTTTACAGAGTAAATACCATTTTTCCTGAAAACCTTACTAGTACAAGTTTAAAGACATTCATCAAGTCATTTCTTAAAAAACAATTCACTCCGAATGAAGAAATATTATCATGGTTAACATAAAGAACATATTTAATGCGATTGCTAGATCTCTAACACAATCAGTGTAAGGTTATTTTGACAAATACGGTCTCTCATTTTTCTTTTTCAAAATTGTGTAGTGTGTTTGAGTTTCAAGTGAAGCAATATAAAACTTCATCCCTTTATATTTATATAGCATTTCGCGTAGAGGTTCAATGACTCTATTAAAATAACCCCTCGTTTAATCATAAAGGCTCGTCAAATCAGAACTATAATCGCAGTGAACCCTGGGTTCCGTCATGTATGCGCAACCGGAAAAACCTTGGTACCTACAATAAAAATACTCGTAATATACATACGCATAGAATTAAGTCTCTGCTCACAATGTATCAAATGGAAAAAGGCTATTTTAAATTAAAGACTATAAATGACAAAAATGTTTGGACTTGATAGCATTATTTATTTACACTAGTTATAAGGTATATTATTCATAGTTTATTTTTTGCCTATTTATAAGATTTGACAATCGAGTTTCTTGCCGGTTCTTCTCGATAGCATCAACATTCCTAACAACGATGAAAAAGGTAAGTCAACCAGGTTAAACGTGAATCTATATCATGTGAAAAAGCACAAGGAGAAAGAAGATTTGTAGGTTCTTATCGCCCTTAAAGCTAGGATCTTATTACCACTTAACATCAGGTGGGATGAGGTCAACTTTTTTTGCGTTGCTACATTAGTGGCAGGGGTCAAGCCTTCAAGCTAATAGCGACAAGTCCAATAACAGCTTTTTATGCTGTACTTGTCGCCCTTAAATTAGGGCCTCATTACCAGGGGTGCTAGTTCAGAAACCTCCTCGTGGTGCACCCTGGGCAACGCTGACTGGCGGAGCCTTTCCACTTTTTGTGTAAGACTCCGTCGCTCAGCGGCTGATATCTGACAGACACCGTTCTCTCTGCTATTCTCGGTTTGAGAAGAGCAGTTGAGAGCGTGCGCGAGATGTGGCGTACAATGGCGCCTTTTCGTTCTGTCGGGGCTTATTTGGGCCGTTTTATTGACGGATAGTGCTTGGTTTAGAGCATAGTTTAGCAAGGTAGTCTTGCGGCGCGGCGGGTTCGTTTGGCTACGTAATAGTAGTCCGACGCAACAGACTGATCTTGTTCACCGCCGGGCGACCTGTTTCCTGGTTGGGTGTCTGGTGATCATGTCTATCGGCTCGACCAGACCAGGGGGCTTGCCTTAATTGGCCGGCTCAAGAGGAGAAAACCTCAATAAAAAACCCCTAATTCCGACGCTGTGAGTGCTCGAGGCGTCGGGGCCATCTCTCTTCGGAGGGATGGTGACCGGGTGGGATAAACCCGGTCGTGGTCGGTGGTATCGGCCTCCCTGCACGGGACCGCCCGCCCCCGTGCAGTATGAGGGTAGCTGGGGGTATTCGGCTCTGCCCCCGGTGGTCCTTTATAACCGTTAAATCGTGGGAACCAATATGAGAACACCTAAATAAAACCAAACCAAAAATGACGTTCGTAGGGAGCTTGCAGAAGTGGCACCTTCTGGTGCGGAGTCTGGCGCCGTTTGTGCGATCGCGACGAAAATCAATGATAGTGCGTCCTTAGACCCGAAATGTGACGCTGTCTGTTCTGTTGCGTCGGAGAAGAATGTGACTGTTGTTACTAGAAGTCGGGCGTCGTCTGTTGCGTCGCTGGCATCGGCAAATAGCTTTTTTGCTAGGCCGAGCGAGTATGCGTCGGGCGATGAGTCTGCCACGCTAACGAATGTCTCAGACATGTCGTTGACGTCCGAGCGGGAGCAATACATTCGGAGGGGAGGGCGAAAACGCCCGTTATCGGATGGGGAAAAGGGGTCATCCTCGGATACCTCTCAATCCAAGAGCAGTTCGGCCAAAAACAGGTCGAAAAAGGGACGTGGAAGGCCTGCTACTACCGGCAAAGATGTCGGCCTGGCGGAAGCGCAGCGAGAGCTGAAAGCTGCGACAAAGGCTGCTTTTGAGCATGAGCTTGAGGCTCAAGCGGCAAAAACTGAGCAACGGCTACGTGAGGCCCGTAATGTGGCCGGATACGGTGTGTCCCTCACCGCGTCATTGGAAGGGAAATCGGCTGCGGAATTGCAGCGTCTGATGACAACGGAGTCGGAGAGCTCTGTGTCCATGATTAGAAAGTCCTCTAACCTAAAAGGGACATTCCAAAAAGCACTCAAGGAAAGTGCTACAAATATGAGGGCCATCTGTGAAGAGGCCCTCAAAAGGACCTCCACAGAGGAGACACAGAGGCTGCAGGCAACAGTAGATCGCCTGCAGACTGAACTAGCAGGGCAAACAAAACGCGTGGCCGAGCTAGAGGCTGCTGTGGCCAGGCTAACCAAGTCTGCCCCGGTTGAGTCAGCGATGGAGGTGTCTCCTGCGCCAACGGGACCATTGACGGTGGACGCGGCTAATATCGAAGCCGTGGTCAGAAATATAATGTTGGAGGAGCGAGTGCACTTTAATGCTCGGCTCAACGCCCGCATCGAAGGGCTTGAGGACCGCCTCCTCCCGGAGAAGCGGCTCCGTCCGCCACTGGCAGCGGACCATAGTAAGGAGCCCGTCGTAGTTCCTGAGCGGCTGCCGGAAGTTTTCCGGGTGCCTGAGCCGCCAAAACCACAGCGGGTGAAACAAATTAAGACGAGAACATCTCATAACCCTAAACCTGGACCTTCTAGGGTCATTGAAGATGCTCCTGCGCCAGAAATAATGTCCCGGCAAACTCTTCCAAGGTCTACAATAAATGACGACCCTTTCCTCCCGTTGTCTACTCCAACGAATGATAGTTGGTCAACGGTGGTGAGGAAGGGCAAAGGTAAAGGGAAGAAATCTGCTGTTCCTTCTTTTCCGCAGCCTGCGCCCATAACGGCCTCTAAGACGGCGAGCAAGGCCCTAACTTCGACCGGTTCTTCTAGACCGGTTGCCGCTTCCCTGCCGTCGTCGCATAAGAAGACCCCGGCTTCTAAGCCGAAGAAGCAGAAACTGGTTTCCCCCAAAACCGCAGCAGTTGTTGTCACACTAACAGCTGAGGCGGAACAAAAAGGGGAAACCTATGAGTCGGTGCTCCGTAAGGCTCGGAGCGGTATGGACTTCGAAGAGATCGGAGTAACGTCCATCCGCACGCGCCCGACTCTTGCCGGGGCTCGAATTATAGAATTCCCTGGCGCGGAGTCCGCTAAAAAAGCCGACCTCTTCGCCGAAAAGATGCGGCTCGCAATAGACGATGGCCTGGCCAAGGTGACAAGGCCAATTAAGTATGCGGGGCTGATGATCTCGGACCTCGATGACTCTGTGTTGAGGTGTGAGGTAGTGGAGAAGGTGGCGGCAGTGGGCGGATGCCCGGTCGACCACATTAAGGCGGGCGAAATTAGGCCTGGCCGTTTGGGAATGGGGGTACTTCGAGTCCAGTGCCCTGTTGCTGCCGCCAAAGTCGTTTTGGAGGGGGGGCGCTTTCTGATCGGGTTCAGCTCCGCATCAGTTCGCGCCCTTGAGGAACAGCCCCTCCGCTGTTTTAAGTGTCTAGGAGTTGGGCACACTTGCCCTCTCTGTCCCTCGTCTATGGATCGTAGGGACCTCTGCTTCCGCTGCGGGCAAATTGGCCACAAAGCTGCTGCCTGCAGCGAGAAGAAACCGCACTGCTCCATCTGTGCATCGAGTGGGCGGCCAAGCGGCCATGTAATGGGGGGCAAGAAGTGTAGGCCTCCCCCAATGAAGGGGAAAGTTAAGGCTCAGGCCCGGCCTAATTCTTCAGAGTCTAACTCAACGTCAGCAGTAGTGGAGGAGGTTGTAATGTCCGTATAATAATGGCCCAATACAACCTCCTCCAAACAAATGCCAACCACTGCCGCGCAGCCCAGGACTTGTTGTCCCAAGCTGTGGCGGAGTGGTTGGTAGATATAGTAGTGGTGGCAGAGCCCTATCTGGTCCCCAGTAGTTGGTACGGGGACCAGACTAATACGGTCGCGGTCTTCAGGCGGCCTTCGTCGACGTCTCCCTCTCTGTCCCTTGTGGAGACGGGTATGAATTTTGTGGTCTGCTTGTGGGGCAACATAACCATTGTTGGGGTTTATTTTTCCCCAAGTCGTCCGCTCCCCGAGTTTGAAACATTTTTGGGTCTCTTACAGGGAGCTATCCAACGGGTCGTTACTGCTGGACAGCAAGTACTTCTCGTGGGAGACCTCAATGCCAAAGCGGCGTCTTGGGGAAATGTGGTTGCCTCTTGTAACCGACGGGGGCAGCTTGTGGAGCTTTGGGCCGCTTCATCTAGCCTCTGTCTTTTAAATCGGGGCACCGCTCAGACCTGTGTGCGGCAGCAGGGGGGGTCTGTGGTGGACCTCTCGTTCGCCACCCCTGCACTAGCCGCGCGCGTGCGAGACTGGCGAGTGGATCAGTCAGAGACACTCTCGGACCACAAATTTCTTCGGTTCGAGGTTACAACCGGTGCTCCTCGTCGGACTCCATCGTCTTCGGTGTCGTCACCTTTTCCCAGATGGGCTCTGTCCCGCCTGGATAAGGCAGTTGCAAGGGAGGCTGCCTTTATGCAAGATTGGTTTTCGCCTCCCTTATCTGGTCCAGATGTGGATATCTCTGCGACCGTCCTGCGTAGTTTACTGACCGAGGTATGCAACTCCAGCATGCCTCGGTCACGTCGTCCACCTCCCCGACGCGCCTGCTTCTGGTGGTCGGAGGAGCTCGCCGATCTTCGGGCTGTTTGCGTAGCTGCACGGCGGGCCTACACCAGAAGTAGGCGCCGCGCTCATCGGAACCTTGAGAACGAAGCCTCCCTTTATGGTGCCTATGTAGAGGCGAAGAAGGTCCTCAAAGATGCCATAGGAGCCGCCAAAAACTCCGCTCGCACGGAAATGTTAGAGGGTCTCAATC
The DNA here is from genome assembly GCA_037074685.1 of Glyphodes pyloalis. Lineage (NCBI taxonomy): Eukaryota > Metazoa > Arthropoda > Insecta > Lepidoptera > Crambidae > Glyphodes > Glyphodes pyloalis. The sequence goes on from JAYKKO010000042.1 coordinate 2,484,823, forward strand.
AAGATCCATGGGGGAGACCGTACCGGGCCGTACGTAACAAATTGCGCCCCATAGGTCCCCCACTCACAGAGACCCTCGAGCCAGGGCTGCTCGACAGCGTCGTCCGGGCTTTGTTCCCGGACAGCAGACCTGGCTTCGTCCCGCCGGCAATGGGTGCCCCTCGAGAGCAGGAGCTTGCAACTGCTCCCTTCCAAGCCCCTCAAGTCACCGAAGAAGAGTTCGGCACGGCGGCAATCTGCCTTCGTGCCAAGAAAACGGCTCGGACGGGGTCCCCGCGAAACTGGTCGCTCTTGGAGCAGTCTTCATGGAGCAGAAGTTTAGGGAACTGTTCGACTCGTGCTTTCGGGTCAGCCAGTTCCCTAAACCTTGGAAGGTGGGGCAGCTTTGCCTCCTTCGCAAAGAAGGTAGACCGGCGGACTCACCATCGGCGTACCGACCCATTGTGCTTCTCGACGAAGTCGGGAAGCTTTTTGAGCGCATTGTGGCCGGGCGCCTGAAGGACCACCTTCGCGGCATTGGTCCAAATTTGTCAGACCGGCAATATGGTTTTCGGGCAGGGCGGTCTACTATCGACGCCCTGTCCGATCTGAAATCTTTGGTTTTGGAGTCTAGGGAGAGGGGGGAGGGTGTGATGGATATTTCCTTTGACATAGCCAATGCATTTAATACCCTCCCCCACTCTACAATTATGCAGGCGCTCCGTTATCACGGAGTGCCCCCTTACTTATTGGCGCTAATCGGCAATTACTTGTCCCATAGGGAGGTTGTGTTCTTAGATGCCGATGGTCGTCTGCGCCGTTACAGCGCTCGATCCGGTGTCCCACAGGGGTCTGTTTTGGGGCCCCTCTTGTGGAACATCGGATATGATTGGCTCCTGCGTGGTTCTCTCCTCTCGGGCATGAGTGTCTTTTGTTACGCGGACGACACTCTCGTGACTGCCCGGGGGAGAGATTTTGGTGCTGCCGCTCGTTTGGCAGAGGCTGGGGGCACTCTTGTCGCCAGGCGTATTGCACTCTTGGGCCTTCAGGTGGCCCTAAGTAAGACCGAGGCTATATTTTTTCCTGGGCCTCGGCAACGCTTTTTCTCCGGCGCGTACATCGTCGTCGGGGGTGTCCGGGTGGCGGTCGAGGCCCAGATGAAATATCTGGGTCTCATCCTGGACCAGCGTTGGAAGTTTGGACCGCATTTTGCGGCGGTGTCTTCTCGCCTTCTCAAGGCGGCGACCTCCCTCGCATGGCTTCTCCCCAATGTAGGGGGTCCCAGGGCCAAATGCCGGCGACTCTATGCCGGCATTTTGAGAAGCATGGCCCTATACGGCTCGCCCGTCTGGGCCGACTCCCTCCATATTCGGGAGAATCAAAGACTGTTTCGGCGCCCTCAGCGTGCTATCGCCCAGCGAGTGTGCAGAGCATACCGCACCGTTGGTTTTGATGCGGCGTGCGCACTCGCTGGGACGCCGCCATGGGAGTTTGAGGCCCAGGCAATGGCGAGGGCTTATCAGTGGCAGGCCCTAAGGAAGGCCTCCGGGGAGCGTTTCTACCCGGAGGACCTGTCGCGTGTGCGCCGAGAGGCGCACGAAGAGTTGGTCCGGCATTGGGCGGAGTCCTTGCAAGTGGCTCCGTCGGGTCGGTGGACCCTAGACGCGCTCGGGCCAGTCATTATTCGCTGGCTCGAGCGCAAATCAGGATTCTTATCCTATCGTTTGGTGCAGGTGCTGTCCGGCCATGGCTGTTTTGGGCGGTACCTGCACCGTATTGGTCGGGAGCAGTCTCCGTCGTGCTCCAATTGTGGCGCGGCGGAGGACACAGCGGGGCACACACTGCAGGTGTGCCCCACATTTGACGCGCAGCGCGTGACTTTGCGTGCTCTGGTGGGGCCGAATCTCTCACTCCCCAGCATAGTCGAGGCTATGCTCGGGAGTGAGACGGCATGGGACGGGATGGCCTCCTTCTGCGAAGACGTCATGTCGCAGAAGGAGGCCGCAGAGCGGGAGCGGGAGGACGACCCATCCGCTCCCGCCTGCCGCCGAAGAAGGCGGCTGAGGGCGCGGCGGCAATACGACCGCGCCCAGCTACCGCGTGGGGACCGGCCGGCTGATGGTGTGAGGGCACCTCAGCTGGCATTGCACCGGCCCCCACTGCGAGGTGGGGATGGTTCCGTTGGACCGGCCATCCCTAGTCTCCCCCCGAACACTGTGGGGGGAGTAGACGGAGCTGCATAAGCGGCTATTCCGCCGGCGGTGTTGTGGAAGTCAAGGCTTAGCCGATCTCCCATAGCACCGCCACTAAGGCGATGAAGGTCCAATCGGGGGGTTTTAGTGGGTAGTCCTGCTCTTTTCAGGGCAGGGAGTCCCACACACGCCGTCACCCTCCCTCGGGTGACGGTACGGTGCATCAAGGCATTTCCCCCCGTCAAAAAAAAAAAAAAAAGGGCCTCATTACCAGTTAACATCAGGAGGGGGTCAATCTTTCTTGAAGTGCAGTATAAAAAAGTATAATTGGTGTTTAATCCGAATCACGCCACGTGCAAAGGAGAAAAACGATATGAAATCTATTCGCATCATAATGATATCGTGTAGCTCTGAATACAGATATCCTTAACCCTGGGCGGAGAAAATTTTCCGGTTCATTACTTTGCCGACGCCGGATGTGGTATGATTTATCGCGCTCTAGCCGCCATTATTGCCTCTTTGTTATATCTTTCTTCTCACGCGACTAGCCAAGGTCACGGCCTTCCGTGGTTTTGTTAACATTTGGCCAAATTGTCTGGGGGACTTCGTCGTGGAATCTTCTTGTGTCTTACCTTTTTTATTTTTTTGTTTTAAATGATTCTGCGGTTAGTTACTTAAGCACTTGTGTTACAGAAACAACAACGACGGCACCATAAACCCAGCCCCGAGACTATATAGAAAAGTTCGTTTTCCACATTGACCCGACCGGGGATCGAACCCGGGACCTCAGAGGTGGCGCGATGCTAAAGTCTCGATTCTCGGCTACGGAGGTGTCTAAATTTTCTAAGTGTTATTGCTCGCGTGAACTTAAGTTGGGAATGAATTAAGAATAGTATTTCATATCACTTAGTTACGTAGCATTCTAATGGTAAATAAAATAGTACCATATTGACAAAATAAATATCTGATGGTGGGATCCCAAAGAAATCGAGGAGATTTCCCTTTAATTTGAAAAGCACGTTTCGTGTGTTTGTTAAGTTTTCTTAAGTTACTAAATTATTTATTTCGGGAAGTCAGAGACTTCGAACATTCAAACATGTTAAATTTCAACTTCAGAGATAATAAATTTAAGCAACTAAATCCAGTTATTTTTCTAGTACCTGTTTCTTGGCCTTATTGTGTCTTTTTTTTAATTCGGTTTAATCTTTTCTTCCACACGTTAGATCACACTTTGTTCCCCGATTCTAATCTCTCTTATTTCTGTGATGCTACGGTAACCGTGTTCTGCCTAAGCTGATACCTAGCTAGCGTTATAATAAAGTCTAACTTAGATTCAATAGTAGCAAAAAACATAACAGTTAACAAACAATTGAGCTTCGCACGACCCTCATTTCTCGATAGTAAAACAAGTAAGCTCACTGCTGACCTACTTTTCTTTTATTCATAATGAACTCTCCAGTACTAGTTTTATTTGTTAACGGACTTCCAATAAGGAGGAGGTTCTATGTTCGATTACGTCCCTTTTGTATCTTTAATTTTAATATTTATTCTTTTTTTTTTCGAACCAAATCATTTAGTAGATTATTTTTATAGACCGATCATGCTTCTACCCTCTCCACTGCATATTCGAAAATATTTTCCAACGTCTGTAAATAAGGTGTCACGGGAGACAAGGGGAAATCGATCTATTGCAAAAGGTGAAATGGCTAAACTGTATTTGGTCTGGGTTCTTTGGAACTTTCCTTAATAATTTAGTATCCGCAGACGACGACTTCTATCTATAGTGCGTCGCACTATCTCTCAGGTCCTGGATTCGTTTCCCGGTCGGGTCAATTTGTAAACAAACTTTTGTATATTTACTCGGATTTGCTACTTCTGGTTTCTGTAACACAAGTTCTTTATATATTTACCATAGAAACACAGCAATGAATGAGCTGTTGTCCAATACTAATTTATATATTTATTTATAATAATACTCGACCTTAACCCGGGATTTGCACCGAGATCATGATTCAGATGAAAAGAAGAAAACTCTTTTTGAACTTACCTCTTTTCTTAGTTCTTTTGGAACCTTAAAATCTGCATATCTTTAAAGTCAGAGTAAAAATACACTTTCTGCCTAAAAATTAGTGCTTTCATAGCTAGCTACTCTTCCTCATTTACGCATTGCGTCGAAAAATTATTCCAGGGGGTCTATGCCCAAAAATTAAAAGAATACACGAAAGGTTTTGAAAAAAAAATCTGGAAACGGAGAGGAAATAGTTACAATTATAAGAATTCAAAATTGCTTTTTCTCATCGGATCCAAGATATTTCGTATTTAGGAGTAGGCCTTTTGAATAACATTTGATTTTACCTGTCAAACGTACGCCTGTTTTTATGTAAGAAAACAGAAACGACTGGTATTACCAGTCGCAACCCTACAGTGATTTAATTCAATAAACAACATTAAACTACTCTGATTAAACGGTAATTGGTTTTGTATAACTCTATAATTGTTGCAAATTCAATCCAGTATCTCAGTAAAGCGGGCTGCCGAGTGAAACTCAATACGTTCTGTGGGATAAGCTCAGGAGCCGGTGATCCCTGCCCTAATGGAGTTATTGCCTTCGTTGAAATATTTTACTGCAAAAGAATTGATTCATTATAACTACCTGTATTTGCGGGGTGAGAGCGACAGGATTACTCTTCCAATTCGCCGATTCGATACTTTGGGAACAGTTATTGGCCTGCTACCAAACTAAGCGAGCAAACGAAAGCTTTCGTTTTTGAAGATTGATCGGAAGTTCGGCAATCAAAACGTGATTTTAATTTTTTTTTTAATTTTTGCATAATTTACCTTTACCAAGAATTATCGATTCTTACAATAGAATAAACGGCAAATGTGATCTCGATTTGTCACGAGTCTGGATCAATATTAAAAAATACAGTGGGGTCGTTTGTTCAGTGTCACAGCTAGAATAAATGGTGTTAATTTATTATTAATGTTACTCGCACGGACCTCAAAACTTATCATCTAAGTCTGTTTTATAGTTAACTAGCAACCCGCCCCGGCTTCGCACGTATGTAATGTAAATACTTAGAAATATTGACTTTTCTATTTTTTATTGCAAATAAAAACGTTCCTCTTGGATCACTCTATCTATTAAAAAAAACCGCATCAAAATCCGTTGCGTAGTTTTAAAGATTTAAGCATACATAGGGATATAGGGACAGAAAAAGCGACTTTGTTTTATACTATGTAGTGATGTTGTGTTCACATGTAATTGGGCTGCATACTAGACGCAACTTTTAATCTTACTTCATTTGTTCAATGCTTGTATGTAACCTGTTGGTGTACCAAATAAATAAATAATTCATATTTTGTTTTTTGAAAGTAAAAATTGCTTTTTTTTTATCAGATCGAACATGACTAAAACGTCGTGTCATATTTCAGTGATACGTAATTACATGTGTAATTTATTAAACTTAAATTAAATCGTCTATACAGACTTAATACGATGTTAACAGTAGTTCGGAGCCGATGTTTAACTACCGAGAAGATACTGATAAGAAACTCATTAATCTTCTTTGAAATAGTATCCGAAGTTATTACTAATTTTGCACCAAGACATACAGTTAAGTTTGTCAATGAAACTAGTATTTATTTATCTAATACAAGTGTTTTTTTTGTTTTTAATGAACACGCATGTAGGTAGGTAGGTAGTTCATATCACAATAATACAAAGTCCATTTTTCCTCGCATTTCAATCTCACCAACCTCCATTTCTAACATTGGGTAACGGAGAACAAAGCGAGCACACAGTGTATGCACGCTTCTCTCTCTGGACACAAATAAAACACGTTAGCGGCGGATTAACACAGTACTAGCGCTCACTGTGGATAGACTAAAAACTACCAGTTGCCTTCAACAGTCAGTTTTGAGCTATTGCCTACACTCTGTGTACGACTATTAATAATCTTCTTTATTTTTATAGTACTTTACGCCGTACTAGCGAACTTTAAATATTAGAAACAGAAAAAATTTATCTACCCTTGCGGTGCGGGAATCGAATAAAAAAAATCGATTATTTTTTTTTTTTGGCTGGCAACACTTTGCGCAGCACGTCATTTTATCAGCTGTGAATTTAAATTTTAAATTTTAATGTTTAAGTGAAATATTATTTAGTAAAAACGAATTACTTTGTACACTGACGGCTAAAATACTGCGGAATATTGTTTGCAAAACTGTACGTGTAGAATTAACTGTGTATTCAATGAATATAATCGTGCTTGCCGGCCGGCTGTCAAAGTGTCATCATCTTTAACACAACGGATTTATCGGGGGAGTATACTTATTTCCATAATTTAAGTTCCCTAATTGCAGTCTTAAACCTAGAACACTAAACATTTTTAAAGTAAATACAGTAAAATCAAGTGAAATATTACTCTGCTTGAAGGTTATCTCTAGTTTGTTTACATTCTTTTATGCATACAGCTACATACATTTACTCTGTCATCATATGAATTTAACGATTCTTACATCTAAGATTTGTCAAAATTCTAACACATGATGCCTCAGTTGTGTCTCACTTTGCTTGTGCAGTAAAGTAAAAGTTGATGATAAACAACCACTGGCCACAACCACACACAATACAAAGGTACTACATTAACACTCCCCAGCTACACAGGACTAGAGTATCCTTTAGCTTTAGTTTGTTTTAATTTGGTATGGTTTATTTAATTAGAATTCTTGAATAACTAATGCACATTTACATCAGTAGTGATAACACATACCTATCTACCCACTAAGTTAAATTAAAAAATATTTTCTGTTTCTAGTTAGTTGTAGCTCCTAAATTAATTGATTGATTAATTAGTTATAGATCAAAACTCCCTATTGCATTGCATTACATTACATTAATAACTATTTCAAGTCACTTTTTAATGTTGGTTTGCTTAACAAACAAAGATAAAAAACATAAGTAACCTAACATTTTTCCACATACATCTATTGTACACACTTTTGTAAAATATTTACAGAAATGAGCCACCACTCAACAAAGATGATGACACGGAAAGCTGTTGCTCAGGACCTAGAGCTTAAATTGAAACGGGCACTAGAGGAAACTAAATATCTGAAAGATGAAAATAGCCAACTCCTAAAGGAACGAGATGAGAATGAAGAAGAATCTATTCAAATTATCCAACACAATAATAAATTAAAGTGTGAACTAAAAGAATTGCATTCCCAACTCCTGGATGTGACTGGACAACGGGATCAGTTACTCATTACTATCAACAATTTTGACCAATGCTGTATCACCTACGAGCGGGCCCTAGTACGTATTCAGGAGCTTGAAGTGGAGCTGCAGGACGCCAACAAACTCTTGCAGCAGTATGAAGAAGAGAAACGGTGTCAAGAGGCCTCACATGTAAACAGTTTATACGAACAGCTGATTGATTCACCGGGGGGGCATGTGGAGTCTTTAGGTCGCATTTCTTGTATTGATAGGACTAGGAAACATTTTAATAGTAACAACAAAATTAGGAAATATGTTAAAATCACTAAGTTTATAAATAGGACAGAAAAATTGATTAAAAAGCAAAAATGTTTTCACAAAAATGTATCTCTAAGAAAACAAAGGCTAGATCTATTTGATACTGTAGAATTATATAGTAAAAAGTTAGATGAAAGTAGGCTTAGGCATGAAAAAGATATTCAGGGTCTGCAGGCTGATATCTCACGGTTGCATGAGTCCTTAAAAACCATGACTGGCAACTACAACTCTGCCCAGGCACAACTTAATGAGCACATTCTTGCTACAAATAAACTAATAGACTCTTGTAGCTGTAACCAAAATTTTAGTGACGTGGACCAGCACCAAACTGATGACAGCCAGCACCCTCTGTCACACAACTTAAAAGATCTGTCTAGCACTAAATTAGATAGTAACAATGTCTGAATACTATTCTCTGATAGAATTGGAGTTGGCTATGGGTCTATTCTCAATGAAAAATTGAAATGCAATGTTATTAATTATTGCTTACCAGAGACACCATTTTTGGAAATATGTATGAAAATAAAAAAATGTTGTTATAATAAGGACTCAATAATTATAATTATGTTGGCAGAAGGCTTAAATACTTGCAAAAGAGACATTTTAAGAGGTTTTTCAATACTTTTAGAACTTGATGTAAAAAAAGTATTTTTGTGTGCCTTTCCTTTTTGTAAATATTACACTTCTAACCAGAACAACTGTATTCACATATTGAATACTCAATTATACAATTTGTCATACAGTCATAGCGACAATTTTGTGTTTTTTGACACAAATAAATTTATTAATAATAGATTAATGACTGGCAAAAGTTTTTATTTGCCTTATAAATTTAAAAAACAATTGGCTAGCTTATTAGCCTACAATATAAATATTATATTTAATCAGACATTGGAACTCGTTCCAAATAATTTAAATGCTTGCTTAAGACAATAGAGGACCACTCTAGCAAACATGTGACCAAGGAAAAGTCCAATTACCTAAATATTATTCATCAAAATATACAGGGCTTTTCTGGTAAAGAATTAGAAATAGAGATATTTTTAGAAGCAGAGAATGTTCATGTCTTGTGTATTACTGAGCACTGGTTGAAACAGTACGAATTAATTATTAGTATTCCCAATTATAAAGTTAGTAGTTTTTTTACCCGAAAATCCGCGATAAGAGGCGGATCACTCATATTAGTACGTGAGGCCCTTAAGTCTAAAGAACGGAAAGATGTCGTTTCTCTTTCGATTGAACAAACAATTGAGTTAGCATGTACAGAGACAGAGCAACATATTATTTTATGTGTATACAGACCCCCCTCATCTAATTACATGATCTTTGAGTCTGTCATGGAAGATGTTTTAAAAAAACTTTCTCAATCAAATAAAAAAATCATAGTGTGCGGAGATTTCAATGTCAACATATTAGATACGACTCAAAACTCAACAAGGTTTCTGAATCTTTTTAATTCATTTAATTTGCAACAACTTTTTAACGAACCTACCAGAGTTACTCCCACAACAGCAACTTGTTTAGACAATATTTTTTGCAATTGTGTTGTGTTGAAAAAATCAATCATTAACTTTATAAATTCAGATCATTCTGGTCAATTAGCTGTTTTTGAACACCGACATGCCTCCTCTTCGTTAAGTATTGTTTGTAGACCAGTCACCGCATCGCGTGTAGACAGATTTAGAGAAAAAGTTTCTAATAAAGTATCTTTTCTAAGTTTCCATGGTAACAATGTTGATCAACTATATGGAAACCTATTTAATATAATTGAAAATGAAGTTCGTGAGATTTTTACGAAAAAAACAATTAAAATCAGTAGCACTAAATCAAAATTTTGTGAATGGGCTACAACAGGTATATATAAAAGTAGAAGAAAATTGTTTGAATTGTATGAAATAAAGGCGAACTCAACCGATCCTTCATTAATAGATTATGTTAGGAAATACTCAAAAATATTTAAGCAGGTATGTTTATTTGCGAAATGTAACTATTTGAAAGGAAAAATAATATCTGCTCCTAACAAAAGTAAAGCAACATGGAACGTAATAAATAAAGAGACTTGTAAAAACATAACACAAATCAACAAGTTCTCTCTCAAATTAGACAATAGGCGTTTTGATTCCGATTCAGATGTTGCAAATGTATTCGAATCTTTCTTCACAAATATACCTGTCACTACGACGAGTAGCTTAAACTCCAGCCCCCGTCTTGCTGAGTCTCTCCTGAAATCTCATGTGGATAAGTGTCAAGCTGATTTTAACTTTACTCATATTTGTCCTGCGGAAATTATAAAGAGTTTTAAGAGTTTAAGTATGAAAAAAACTGAGGATTTATGGGGCATTTCCATTGATATACTCAAAAACATAATTCATGGAATTGCACCTTATTTATCCTTCATATTTAATAAATGTATTGACGCTGGTGAATTTCCTAATTTAATGAAATCAAGTAAAATTATTCCTCTTTATAAATCAGGCGATAAAAGTGATCCGTCTAACTTTAGACCAATTTCCATATTACCAGCACTTAGCAAAATCTTTGAAAAAATTATTTTCAATCAATTATTAGCTCATCTTACAGTTAATGCTCTGTTACATAGTAAGCAATTTGGATTCACTAAAGGTAGATCTACTACTGACGCAGGCGTGGCACTTATCAAACATGTTTTCGATGCTTGGGAGAGAAGACAGGACGCCATTGGAGTTTTTTGTGATCTGTCAAAGGCATTTGATTGCGTTGATCACCAAACGTTGCTGATGAAGTTGAGGCATTATGGTGTTGCAAGCACTTCACTGAGTCTTCTACAGTCTTACCTTTCTGACAGAACTCAAAGGGTCAATGTGAATGGAACTAACTCTTCTGGTGCACCTCTAGCGATGGGAGTGCCCCAGGGCTCAATATTGGGACCTCTGTTGTTCCTTATTTATATTAACGACCTTCCTTACTTTGCGAAGGATCTCTGTGAGATTGTGTTATTTGCTGATGACACTTCTCTCATCTTCAAAGTTGATAGATGTAAAGAATCATTTGAAGATGTAAATAGTTCTCTCTCACAAGTGCTACATTGGTTCACGAATAATAATCTCCTGCTTAACACTAAGAAAACGAAATGTGTCAAATTTACAATGCCGAATGTTAAAAAAGTCAATATCAAATTGTCTATGAATGGTGAACCTATTGAAATAATTAATTCTACAGTATTTCTCGGCATCACATTAGACTCTAAATTGCAATGGGGACCCCATATTGTTGCCCTGGCAGGAAGGCTTAGTTCAGCTGCATACGCTGTAAGAAAAATTCGTAATTTGACTGATATTGAGACGGCAAGACTGGTTTATTTCAGTTACTTCCATAGTGTTATGTCATACGGTCTGCTTTTGTGGGCAACAGCTGCTGACATTCAGACTATTTTTGTTTTACAGAAGAGGGCTATCCGCGCCATATATGGTCTTAAATCACGGGATTCTCTCAGAGACTTATTTAAAGAAATTAACATACTTACCGTTGCATCTCAATACATTTTTGATTGTATTATGTATGTACGCAAAAATTATAATCTACTTTTTAAAAAATCTGACTTCCATAACTTTAACACTAGAAATAAACACAAGCTTGCTGTTCCATATCTAAGACTACATAAGATAAGTAATTCCTTTGTGGGTTTAAGCGTTACATTTTTTAACAAGTTACCTGAAAATGTTATCCAGTTGCCCATGCATAGATTTAAGTCTCATGTTAAAAATTGTTTAATAAAAAAGGGCTACTACAAAATTGATGATTATTTAAATGACAAAAATGTATGGGTCTAGAATAACTTAATTCTTTGAAATCTTACTATAGCTTTGTATACTTTATTTAAGTACCTAGTTTAAGGACACATTGTTATATTTGAAAAGAGTAAGTGTCGAGTTTCTTGCCGGTTCTTCTCGACATGATCAACATTCCGAACACGGCGGTAGAATACTTTATTTGTACTGACTATTCATAAGTGCTTTTGTAAAGCTTACATGAATAAAGATATTTTCTATTCTATTTCTATTCTATTAAAACGCCAAGGTGTCTTCGATTCCATGGTTTACAAACATTTCTGCAACGAATGTACCACAGGCCGATAAGTATGTAGTTCTAAACATATTCGGCAGAGGGCACTTACCGAAGGCTAACGGTTGATACAGCAGAAAAATTTCATCGCCTACGATAACTTGCGGTGAGATCAGTTGGAAGAGCAGCACGCGCCATACGTGAAAGTCGTGGATTTGATTCCCGCACCGCAAGGGTAGATAAAATTTTTCTGTTTCTAATATTTATTAATAGTAAGACTATTGCATAGATTTAAGATCCATATTAAATCATGTTTAATGCAAAAAGTATATAAACTTGATGAATATTTAAACGATAAACATATATAGACATGATTTCTCGCTCGCACACCATAGTTTTAAGTTCTAAATATTGTAAAGATTAGAATACTGAGTTTCTTGCCGGATTCTTTTCGGTAGGATTAGGCTCCGTACCAGCTGTAGCTTCTATTTTGGTTTGTGTTTATTTTGACGATGCATAAGTGTTACTTGTAACCTACATGAATCAAGAAATTGATTATGATTATGAGTCTTACGAAGAGTGTAGGTAATCTACAGGTATAGTAATATTATAAAGCTGAAGAGTTTTTTTGAACGCGCTCATCTCAGGAATTACTAGTTCAATATGAAAAAATATTTTTGTATTGGATAAACCACTTATTACTAACACTTGCCGGTATCTTCTCTTTAGTTATAGGTTTCGAACCCGAGGTAGCTTCATTTGCTTTATATAGATACTATTCATAAGTACTGCTAATGTAATCTATGTGAATTAAAAATATTGACTTTGAAGATTAAGAAAGGCTATATTATACTATCGTGCTCCAACCAATGCGACATATCAGTGGAAAATGTGGAATACGGGTGCGAAGCGGCGGCGGGCCAGTAGATTAATATGACAATTTTAAGGTTTAAATGGATTGTAGCCTGTAGGCTTACTACCAAGATGATATAATAAAATACAAATTTTCTTGCCTTGTAACCTTCCTTGGACCTGCAAAATTATATCAAAACCAAATTCAACTAAATTGGTCTAGCCGTTTTTGAGTTTCAGCATGACTTACAAAACCATTATTGATTTTTATTAATACTAGCTGTCCCGGCGAACGTAGTGCCGCGATTAGAACCGGAAGTAGCTTCATTTGCATTGTATAGAGACGATTCATTAGTATTACAAATGTAATCTACATGAATAAAAAAATATTGACTTTGACTTTGACATTATTTCAAAACCGACATTAGCCAAATTGGTCTAGTCGTTGTCGAGTTTTAATGAGACTAACGAACAGCGATTCAATTTATATATAAGAACATATATATGGCTAAATAATATATAGATGATCAGCGAAGAAGTTTTGTATGACCACTCTGTACTCACTTATTCCACAACACAGGGGTAAAAAGACTAAAAAATAATCCCAGGAAGCAGCGGATGTCTCGACCTTGTGAAGCATAAATCCGATGTTGCATCGCTGCTTTCGCCAAACGATTTTCAACCCACACCCATCCACATAAGACCGCATCAAACGAGGTGTGAACGGTATAAAGTTACAAGCACATGGCAAGTGTGACGTGGGAAGCGGATGGATAAAGGATATGACATAGTTTTTTTAATTCAAAACTCGTGTTTTTTGTACAGCGTTTGGCTGTTTCGTAAACACAGTGCGGTGTCGTAGTATGCTAATTTCGTCGGAACGGTTAATGCTGAATGTCTTAATTCGTAAAATTAATTATGCTCCTTTTAAGTTTGACGGTACTGTGTGAAAATTATACCACCAAAGAATTTGCAAATTAGGAAGGCTGCGCTGGCAACGTTAAGATCAATTTGCATTCTCACCTTCTTATGAAAACTAAAGCACAAGATTGTAAAGTGGAAAGAAATATATATAAGAGGGGTAGTGCATAGTCATTTATTGCTCCAACTGGAGCAGTTCGACTGGCGAAATACCTCCACAGAAGACTGCAGCCAAGTAAGAATCCCTTCTGTGTTGTTGTGTTCCTGCGTGTGAGTAAAGTTTCCAGAGCACTTGGGGGGTGCTACATTACGAGTAGTAGCAGCAGCCAAGCCTTCGAGATAAGGGCGACAAGTCCAGTTAACAATGCTGTACTTGTTGCCCTTAAGCTAGGACCTCATTACCACTTAACATCAGGTGAGATGAGGTCAATCTTGAAGGGTAAAAAATAAATATAAAAAATATATTTTTATAGAAACTAAAAGGAAAAGGCTAAACATTTTATAAACACTTGTTAAATGTTTTCGGCAATACCTTTCCTCTCCGTTCAGAACTTCTAGCCCTTTAAGATTTCTGAAAACAGCTTAGTGAACGGATTTTACACGTATCCAGTTTCTGAAAGGGATCAAATTGGTTTAGAGGTTGTGAAAGGATCACTTTTGAAGAGTATTTTACAAAATCTTTGAAACTAAACTCGTTGCTTGAATCTTTCGACTACTATTCTATTTCTTGCCTTACACAAAGACTTTGAACTTACCTAACGAAATTGTAAAACCAATTTTAGACATCGAGTAGCAAGTATCAACGGAAATTCCTGTGATAATGTTTGCTCAAAAAGAAAAATATATCTCAGCACCAAATAACGTAAAAGTTTATTTGTCTTTAACGCCATGGAACATTAAGTTCCGTATTTGACATATAGTTCATGTATTTATAAAGATAGAAGGAACATAGGTAGAAATATGTTAACATAAAAACTATTGCAATTTGCATAATAAGGGATATCCGAATTAATAAAATGAAAGGCTCCAAATTATTTCTCTGACAAAATTATTTTTGAGTGAGACTGATGAATATGCGCGACATATTATTATATCTGTATTACAGGTCATTAGCCTCCCTTCATGACAAACTGCTTAGGGTCTACTAATCTATCGTTTACTTAGAACTAATTTGAAAACATAATTAGATCATAATATCCTCTCTAGGTTGGTTATATTTACTATCAGGAGTACGCTGCTTTGGACGCGTTTGTTCCACATTTTTCACTAATTATGCGCTCCTATAGGTCACAGCGTGATTATATAATATATATATATATATATATATATAGCCTAAAACCTTTCTTAATAAATGGACTATTGAACGCAATAATTATTTTTCAACTAGAAGCACTAGTTTCTGAGGTTCGTTCGTTCAAACAAACAAACTCTTCAGATATATAATATTAGTATGTATTAGAGTGTTAGAGCTTATGTATATGTGTGTATTATATATATCTGCGCGTGTGGGATGTATTTAATTGTTCACAATCAAAAATTTTTCTGTCTCGTAATAACTCAACTTCTGAAGCTGTTCCGACACTGTCTTCTTAAACATAACTGTGTACCTAATATTTCTTCAAGAGGAATTACTTGCAACCGAGGATTACTCGAACGCCCGCTACGAGGGCAGAGGTTATAATTGTTTGAGGATTCATTGTGCTGACGAGATTCTGAAGCAATTTCCTTCAAAGGGATTAAAGTTACGGTCTGAGGGTGGATCAATTTCGGTAACTGAGGGCTCTTGGAGCTGAGCCTACGGAGCACCGAGCTTGTAGCTGTAAGTCCTTGGTCTATGATTGTTTTCAGTTTGTAGAACCAAATCTAATCAAAATTATTAATTTCCTATGAATACACGTCGAATATGTATTTCGATTATTTTATTTTTAATTATAAAAACTTATCTCTGTCGACGGTCTCGACCAACTTGGCTAACCATTGTAGAGGTCCAGAAAAGGTTTAAAAGGCTAGACAGTTAAGAAAAAAATAAAGGTGACTAGTATCGTAAAACATACTTAAAAAGTTAAACATAACACTATGTGTCGCAGCGCTTCTCTTTTTGTACAAAAATAACTTCATTTTTTTTTGCCCTAGCAGCACATATAATTCTGGCTGTGGCCGTAATTGTTTAAATATATGTATATATGTATTACTATATATTGTAAAGAATAGGATAACTGCTTAGTTTAGTGATTCTTCTTGATAGGATAAGATTCGGAACCGGGGTAACTTTATTTAGGGTTTTATTGATTTTGAAACATACATAGTTACCTGCATGGATAAATGAATTGATTATATTAGTGATAATTATAATTATGTTATAAATACTAAGTATTGGATGCGACCCAACACGTGGGATTCTACTTAAATTAATATCACCTCTCTGGCTCAAGTGACACGTATTACAAGCTTGTATTAGCCCCCATGGAACCCTAAGAAGGATTTAAATAAAATTAATTAATTGTTTTTTGATTGGCAAAAATAAAAAACAATTGACTTATGCATTACCCATGAGGCTTGTGTCGCAGTTTCTGATGAGTGAGCATACTATACCTTATTATAATCAAGAAACAAAGATACTCTAACAGCCAAAAAAAAAGAGTTATTCTATTGAAAAAACATTGATAATTGTGACAAAAAGCACGTGTTTTTTCACGAAATTAATAATCTTGGATCGTTAAAGAACTCTAGCTGACGTAGAATAACAGAAAGTGCCGCAGAAGTATCCTTTACATGACGAAACGAAACAAAAATAGAATCCGATTACGCAACAAAGGCACCAGATATCGGATCGGACGTCTAGTTACGAATTCACCAGCTCATCCCGGTTTTTCTAGGGCGCCTCGAGCCCTTTAAATATTAAACCTTTTTATTACGTCATCCGCGACCTTGTGAGAGCGAGAGGCTTTTGGGAATGTAAAAATATAAACATGAATCTGAAGATTGGATCATTCGTTTTATTGTCGGGTCTGGGTGTAGTGGCATAGCATACATAGCATAAATAGAATATAAAAATAAAATTATGTCACTAAAAAGGCAAATACTCATAGTACCAAAGTTTTTTCATTTTGACGACTTCTGTATCAAAAGACGAGCGAGCCGGTCCCCGGTCGGGGTCTAATAATAAATATGAGGATTTAACTTTTCTATATTGTCTCGGGTCTGGCTGTTGTGGTACCGTCACATCACATACATTGCTTTGATTTGGTGGTAAGTACCTTAAGTAGGTACTTGTGTTACAGAAATCAGAAACAACGACGGTACCACAACACCCAAACTGAGACAATGGAGAAAACCCCAAAACTTTGCCCACATTTATTACTAGACCCGACCGGGGACCAAACCCAGGCCCACAGAGATGGTGCGACAAAAGTCCGGCTCACTCGTCTATACGGAGGCCATCAAAATTAATAAACTTTGGCACATACAATTTTCCTCAAAACTACATATTTAAAAAAAAAAAAAAATCGTTATATATTTGCTATGTAAGTAGTCAACCTTCACTGTTTGAAAAGGTCATACAAAATTCAAGCTTTAGTGAGCTATCTTTAAATAAAAATGCTTATTTCTTTTGTAAAATTAATTTTGTCCAAATTTGTCCACCTACAGAACCCACAGTGCGCTCAGGATATTCAAACAGTGTCACGTCCGGTTGGCAATTAGACAAAAACAGTCACGTAGTAGTAACGTCACTTGGTTCCCAAAGCATCGCCGAGGAATGTCAACGGTGACTTTTGACATGAATCGCCAACGGTATTAGTTGGTGTATTGGCTAACTTACCATTGACACTTGTATTACATTAACAATTTTACATTTTAATTTATGCAAACTTATATCAGATTACCTCACACCCTTTAATTATTCCTTTTATTTTTAAATGTACAGGGAGGGAACACATTTTAGCACTTTGGAAGTGTATCTTGCGCAAACTATTAAATCTAGATTTGTTTTTGTGAAAATATATATGTAGTTCGCAGGATACATGTACTTACATACCAAATTTCAAAAACAGTAGGTATAGGTCTTATATTATTTTGTAGTTTTGGAAAATAGTGTCTGTGACATACCGACAGTGTGGTGCCTGTGTTTGTGCAAAAACGATTTAATATGTATAGATAACACATTTTTAGAGTCCGTTTTGGACCTTATTTTACGAAGTTTCTCTATAACAAAAGAAAAGCAGAGTAGAAGAATGAAAATCCGAGTTATTCTGTTTTTATAAATTTGTTACGCAATATAAAACGAGGTACGTGACGTGACTGTACAGACACACGCACTAATGTAGACAACCTCATTTTACAATGAGCCTTATCGTAATCTAATAAGAGCTACATGGTTAGATTCAATGCTAGCTACTGTAATGGTGACCCAAATACATAATTCCTCCCCAATTGAATTTTATTTATATTTTCCGCAGCTGAACATTCGAATCACGTTTGATAGTAATTTTGCCGGCTTCTGAAGAGTTGATTAGGTTTTTATTTGAATTCTGAATTTGTTCAAAATTTGATGCTGGTAGAAAAAATACTTGTATGTACAAAAATACTAGCATGACAAAAATATGATTTAAATTTATATTAGGATATAAATCAAGGTGCTACAAATTGGGGTCCACACCAAAATTAAACTTAACGGATCCGATGACGGATAATATTTTTTAATTCTTATAAACGTAAACACCTTACTAGGAAATGTGACAAAAGCGTGTCAAAAACTAAAATATTATTAATTGTTTAACTCGAAAACCTCAAAAACCATTTATTATGTCAACTACCGAACTTTCGCTTAATCTTCAAAACCGAACGAAACCTTTCTCGTTCATTTGTTTCGGGTTTGGGGGTAGCCCTAATGGCCTTAAAACTCACCTGAGCGCTAATTTAAACCAAGTCCTAATTTTAACGAAAAAGGATACAAGAGTTTCGTTTCGTTTCGAATTCAAAGCATCAAAAAATTACAAATCTTGCTCAACTTCCGCAGCCACAAAAGTTTAAATTAAATAACCTTCGCCTTATCGCAGAATTTTATAAACAGCTTCATAAGTAACTCGTTAATTTTCAATGAATATAAAAGAATGATTGATTGGTTTAGTTTGTACAGGCCGCGGCCGCCGGCCACAACCCTTAAAGTCGAAACGCAGCACTTTTGATTGATTTATTCTTCAGAAATGGCCATTAATTAACCAAGTCCGCTTGTAGCTAGTAATTCTTTTAACTTAAAACCGCCTTTATTCGCGTCTACAAAAATGAGCTGGTAAAATTGCGAGGAATGATTGAGCGACACTTTTGGAGTTCCGCGATACAATTTTGTCAATGGGGCAGGGTCTTTGTTTAATTATTTGTCGTATATTTTATTAGTGTTTATCTATGTTTACATTAAATAAGCTCCTGCTGAACCGATTAACAAATTTGAATACGAAAACATATTGAGACCTTTTTAATATCCATTAAAACATTTTTGATCGATAGTGTGTGACAGTAAGACTTTTGTGGATTTAATCGCCATTTGATTGTTTTTGTTTCATTAACAATTGAACGTTAAAATACTTGAGCTTACAGACTTTCATTGAAGTTAGGTTTGTATACCCATATACAAAAGACAACAAGAACACAGAATCGGGGACTTTACAGACACATACATAATAGTACAGTAGTCCACGCGAACCAAGTCGCGGGCACAGCTAGTTATTTAATATAGACCTTAAATCTATGCATATGTAATACCCAGTTTCAATATTTTACGATTCGCAATGTGTCAGAAATGACTAGGTAAATAAATAAATAAATAAATAAATAAATAAATAAATAAATAAATAAATAAATAAATAAATAAATAAATAAATAAATAAATAAATAAATGAATAAATAAATAAATAAATAAATAAATAAATAAATAAATAAATAAATAAATAAATAAATAAATAAATAAATAAATAAATAAATATTGGACAACATCACATACATTGCTCTGATTCTGTGGTAAGTAGCTTAAGCACTTGTGTAACGGAAATCAGAAACAACGACGGTACGACAACACCCAGACCCAAGACAATATGAAAAAGTTCATTTCCCATATTGACCCGACCGGGGATCGAACCCGGAACCTCAGAGATGGCGCGACGCCAAAGTCAGGCCTGCTCGCCTCTCGGCTACAGAGGTCGTCAGGTATCTGTTTTTCTCCATCCGACTACGAGTCGTTAATTCTAACTTCAAATTAACTTTCCAAATCAACTGTCATCAGTCGTCTATTGGTGTTTTTAGCTTACGCCTCGTATAATTTATTACCATCCGTAAATAGAACGGATAGTTTTTCAATTATTGGAACCGAGCATAAGTCAACTTCCACTGTACTATAAAATCGAACCAGCCCTTTCAGCGCCCGTTAAACAAATTACTATCAATCTAACGAAGAGCCGGGCAAACAAAGCCGAAGAGATAGCCGGTAGTACCGACGCCGCCCGCGAATCGCACGCACGCCTTCTTAGAAGCGCGCGCGCATACTCGTGATACGAAAACTGATGCCGCGGCGCGCGTGTGCTGAGCGCACTGTAGGGTTGGCCATCTTGGAACAATTAAAAAGTAATAGTTTTTACAGCTCAACGAATACATTAAGGTTAATTAAAAATTGGTGTGCTGCCTGTATTTGTGTGTGATTGTAGGGTAGGAATTGAAGTTGGCTATTATTTAAATATAAAAGTTTTAGTAAGCTATAGGATATTAGGGTAGGAGATGTGATTTTGAATCTTCGTCAGTAAAAAAATAAACATATTGAGATTGGTTAAAAAATCGTATGGTGCGTATATTTGTGTTTAATTGTAGGGTAGTTGTGTGAGATTTTTTGTCATTGAAGGAAAAAAATCAATAGCTTCAGATTGATCTTAAATTGGTGTGATGGTGATAGTGCGGAACTGTAAGACAGGCGGTTTTAATTTGGATATAATTAAAAGTGAATAAAATAAAAACGTCCATTTGATTAAAAACTGGTGTGGTACCTGTTTGTGTGTGTGATTGAAGTGTAGATGGGTGAGATTGGTAGTCATTAAAGGTTAAAAAATTAAAATACATTTAGTTTAGTGAGAAAGTCGTGTGGCGTCAGTATTTGTGGTAAATTATAGGGTAGGCGAAATTAGTCGTGGAAGGATTAACAAAATTTCATACTAGAACGCGTGTGTTCGGTGCTCTGTACTTGCTTAAGGATCTGTTAAGGTCACTTATTCGATTCAGGCTTGCTTTAAGTCACAATTGGGTCAATAGTACTCAGTCCAAAGTGTATAGTCTGACATGCTTTGTACCATACTTAAATAATATTCAACATAGTTTGACGACCTTCGTAGCCGAGAGGCCAGTGGGCCGGAAATTGTCGTCACGCCATCTCTGAGGTTTTGGGTTCGATCCTCAGTCGGGTCAATATGGAAAACGAACTTTTGTAAATTCTCTCGGATCTGGGTGTTATGGTACCGCCGATGTTTCTGATTTCCGTTACACAATTGCTATAACTGCTTACCGAATCAGAGCAATGTATGTTATGTTGTCCAATATTTATTTATTTATATTTATAGTTCTTCTTTGGCAGCCCTATAAGTAAAGTGCGTGCGTGCACACATGTGCCACACACATGTGTTCAAAGTTTGTGTGTGTGTGATTTATGAACGAACGGCAGTGTGTACGGAGTGCTCCGGAGTGTTTTCCAATTTTTGGTGGTGTCTTGCTTGAAATTGTTTATAATTAAAATACTGTGCATTGTGATTGTTTAACACAGCTGAACTGTGAATTTAGTGATGTGCTAAATTGTGATTACCCGTGGATTATTAATTGGGTTGGTGAGTTGAATTTTAAACTTAATTAACACATATATATATATATATATATATCACATAAGATTAATGGAAAAAATAGAATTTTACTTTTAAAGTTAATGCTCCAAAACTTAATTTCACAAAAATATACACGCTATATAATTATTAATTTATTAAATATATTACCTCTCTTTTATTTTATCTATGTGAAGGTAGTTTTTACCTTAACACTACCATAATGTGTCTGTAAAAACGGTTTCTGTAAAAAAATGTGTGATAAAATCTATCTATTTCTTCTTAAATATTGACCTGATCGATTGTAAGCATAAAAGTGGCCAATTAAGAATCTAATCAAGCCGAGATTTAGTTTCAGTTTAAAAAGACAAATCAAAATATAAGTATTATTTATTAAAGCTCTGTCATACCATACAGAATCTCAGGTAAAATTGTTTGATTTGGTATTTACCAGCAGCCAATACTGTTGGGCAAATGCCTAGCCTATTAACTTCTAGTGTTCTCTATCTAGAGACTACTAAACCATTATTTTTTCATTTTGAATAATTGTATTTATTTAATGTAGATGGTCAATCTTTATTTATCACTTAATCCAAAATTAACAAAATTTCCATCAATTTCAAAAATAATAATTTAACAAACACATCATGAATATTAATTAGTGCACCCATATTGCAATGAAGTTTATACGAACATGTCCAAGCAATAATCAAATTCGACGACACATTGCCTGATCGATATTTTATTCCATCCAAAGGGATATGGCCCAAGGATAACGATGCTCCGCCCACCGCTATGGTTAATTTTTTTAGATGTAATTATCCCCCATAAAACTATAGTGCGACGCAAACAAGTACCATCGTCTGCTTTCATTATAATATCACCAGTGCACTAAAATGAAAGAAAAACAATAGAAATCTGGTTTGGTGCATTTACACCCTGCGATGCGAGCCCGACCGAGCAGAATACCGAACCTATGAAATTTAAATACGGTTTTATTAGGTTTTGCGAGACGCGAGATACATTATTAGGGTTATTTTGGGATAAGATAAGAGATAAGAATTGAGATTGGATAAGCGTCCTTTAAATGTATTTGCTGTTACAATAATTAAATAGTAGAAAACATTCATATATATTTTTTTTCATAAATTTAATAGGATACACTTTTTACACACGGGTGCTATTAATATAGTTATAAAACTAAGTAAAACTATTTTTGTTTTACTTATTGTGTGTTATTGCCTTTATAAAGGTGAGTGTTCCGAGGAACTGTTTTCCCTTATCTCGCGCCCTCCTCTTTGCTTCACAGAACCACAAGAGCCAGCCAACAATGGAAAATATTCCATCACAAACAAAAAAGAATTAGTAACTCATCACGGCTCATGTTTTTCCTCCTTCCTTTAATATGGATTCCTTCAAAAGGAGCGTGAAAATATATATTGCGGGTCAGTATGGCGATGCTATCTAATAAGATTCAACCGTATCAAATCCGTAGTCATCGCAATGTGGGTTCATCTTTTGCTTTCCATCAGGCAGGCATCAATATGCTGTGCTTCTATAAATAAAAAATGTTTTACAACGTTAATAGTTACTAAAGTTGCAGTTTTCTGACTGATACTTAATAAGATAAATGAAATAAATAGGTGATCTTGTTTGCCCAAAACAACAAGGTTTTATTACATTTACAATATTTTTTTAACTCATTGATTTGTGTTTTTTAGTTTGTCTTTTTGATATGTTGTTTCAACTGCTGTAAAACGTGATTAAATGCCACGTGTAACCTACTGAAATAAGAAAACATTTGATTTGCGGTCACAAATCCGCGGTAGTCAGAAATCCGAAAAATAGTTGACTCTGGAATCGAACCTAGGGCCTCAATATCGTATTCGATCCTAAAACCAATGAGGAGTGATATAAAATGATTGATTCATATCTCAGTCGTGTCGTTAGTTGTAAACTTCAGTTCCACGTTTTAAGGGTAGCATCGCCTACGCCACGCCTTAATTGCCCCGATGTTTCTCCGTTGAATTAAAAATTACGATCTATTTTGTCTGTAATGACTACCTAGGCTAAGCCACTGTGAATCCGTGCTTGAGTAATGGACGCGTGACCACACGTCCTGGTTTGAGTAGGATACATACACTTGTAAGCAGGACCATGCGTGTATGACAAAAAATGTGTGATTGGTCAACACGATCATAAAAGTCGTAATCAATTAATTTGTCAATCTTGGTTACAAGTAACACTTATGCATCGTCAAAATGAATATAACCAAAATTAAAGCTACTACCGATTCGGAACCTAATGCTACCGGAAAGAATTCGGCAAGAAACTCAGTTAAGTTACTAAGAAATATAAGACTTTTTTTTTTTAAGATGTAAACAAAAATTAAGATACGTCACTTGTTCGCACAGTTCTTACGAATGAGTGACGTAAACACGTCTTTTCACTGAACACTAAAACTTAAACACTATTGTTGATTTAATGTCATTTTCAAAACGCTTTATGGGCATACCTAGGAGGGGCAGGGTGGTTCAGCTTCCTTCCCACCCCCTGGAAATCTCGCTGATAATGTATGAACTATTTAATAGGTGTCTTAGGGTAGTGTATATGATAAAGAAGCCGTGAAAGAGCTGACCTTAAATTGCCTCCCCCCCCCCCCCCCTCTATGCCAGGAGTGAAGCAAAAAACGAAGATTATCCTAGGTCTGCATGGTCACCTACCAATTTACATGTTCAAGTAAATGCTGTACTTTTGCTATATCAGTTAAAACCATTTTTAACCCACTTACTGCAGTTCAAAAATAGTTGAAAGGTACGGACGAAAGCTCGTTATAATATTGACTTAGGATAGCCCTTACGTTGCGGGCATATGAACCAAAATCAAACCGCAAGTTTTTATCTTCTTAAGTTGTCCACTGTACATAATGATGCATGCTATGAATAAAATTTGTATGAATCTCGTATTTAAGGATCAAAATAATGGTCACTTTGGTAATAACAACCACTTTTGAACACTTGACCGCTAGTTATGCTTTTAGTTTTATTATAATTGGTAAAAATGGTACGTACCTTTTTATGCTAAGCGTGGTAAACTATAAAATTGTAGATTCTTGTCCAAATCAAATTAGTATCTACTATGCAAAAAAAGAAGAACAATTTATTAAGCTACTTTTAATTCATTTGGGCGATAGAATTACTTACTGATTGTCCAAACCTAAGTCCAATATATATATATATGTTACAGTCATAGTGATTAAATAGCTATTATACATAATGACTGGTCATTACATATAATGGCCAAATTCACTAGACAAAGTAATAAATTAATCACTTTGTCTGGACATTATTCATAATAGCGTGTCAAAGTTAGCCAAAGTAATAAATACGGTCTAGCCGACTTTAAAAACTTTATTATTTTTGTATTTATTGGGTGTTGATCCATGTGTTTTAATTTTTTTGTTTTATAGCCAGTTCGCTTTAAATTTACTTTATAAATTAAAGTTAAATAACTTTGTAACAATGTTAATTGACGTGAAATTACTATTTTATGTTATTTTAATTTCTATGAAATAAAAAATCTTAATCATAAAGATTTTTTATTTCATAGAAATGTTAAGGCAAATTGAAATGTAATGTTATAATCTTAAACGCATAACTACATGTTTTATTACATTATCCAAGTCATCGAAGATATTTTATATAATGGCTAGTTAATGTGATTAATTTTGTATCCATTATCACTTCAGCCAAACTGAGTAGATATTATGCATAATGACTAGCCATTATACATAATATCCATATTTATTACTTTGGCTGTAACATATTTAGATATATAACACAGAAGTTATACTACTAGGCCTATAGGGCCAGGGCCCTAAGATCACAATTCAGCGAGCTATGATCTGCGGGGCTTGGGTTCGATTCCCGGGTGGACGAGATACCATGGATATTTCAAACAAAATTTAAATTTATGATCCCCGACCCTTACTTGGCTGGCGTAATGATTAACCAATACCAATTGTTGCGATCATTTATTAATATCAAAGACTAGCGGACGCCCGCGACTTCGTACGCGTGGACTTAGTATTTTATAGCCTATGTTATTTTAGGTGAACGTATAGTATAGCCTATGTTTTTTTAGGTGAACGTCGCTGTCCAATGGTAAATTATTTTTTGAAATCCGCACGACAGTTTTTGAATTTATTAATTACAAACATACACACAAAAATACAAATCTTTCCTCTATTGATAGGTGTAGATTGAGACCTTTGTCCTATGTCCGTGGATCATAAGGCTGAAACCTGAAACTTTCCTTAAATAGACTTTAAATTAGTTCCTTCTTCACCAAAAAACCTTTATTCTAGTTCACTCTTTATAGATTCAGGGCACTACGAGCACCTAAAACAAAAACTATTCCTGTACTATTCTTTCAACAACAAACTATAACAACGATTAATAGTTTAACAAGCAGACCGACTTTTTATAATATACCCCAATATACCCGATTCGGAAACGAACAAAAAACGTTAATAGTTCAACAAAAACGGCTCAAACAGTAAAAGGTCAGTAGAGTTTAAAACAAAGCGAAGCAATTATCTCGGGCATCGCGTTAATCTACGTCATAGTTGGTCAAACTGTAAAACGATAGATTGAAAAAGAAAAATATGGTGCTATTAATAGTCATCGCACTAGCTACTTTTAAATATTTTAAAGAAACAGAATAATTTCATCTCACTTTGCGGCGTGGGGCTCAAACCCACCTTCACGTATCGTGCGTGCTGCTCTTCCTATTTATTATCTTAACAGCATACATAGGCGAGTTGATTTAGATTGGGAGAGAATTTAGAATTGAATTGCTTAAAAAAACGATGGATTTACGTTAAAAAAATATTAAGTATTCAAAATTAAAAGTAGTAGGTACATACCTACATAATCATTATTTAAAATAATAGTATTGGGAATTGTAATTATTTTAAAACGTCCTATTTTAAAAGCAGTGAAAAAATGTAACATTATTACTGCTTTATTGCCATTTTACCAAAATTAAATAAATCTGTAGTTATCAAAACTAGATATTTTTGTTCAAGCATTTTTTAGCCGATTTAAATACCTACCTAATAGGTAGGTAGTACCTATCAAGTCAACTGCAACTTGGCATAAGCAAAGTTGGTATTTTATATTTTTTGCTGTGACTGCAACGTCGGACAGTTTGAGAAACACAACTTACCGATACGGTCAGTGTTACACCTGTTAAGGCAATCCGTGTCCACACACGATTGGTTTCAAAGATCTGTGTCTGTATTGGATGGTTAAGTGGTTTTTATACTGTGAACCTTTTACCATCGAGGTTTACCATTAAATGATGATCTGGTAATCCTTATACATTGTTGTTTTTATCGAGCGATTTTTTTAAAATCTGACGTGTTTGCAACAGATACCGAATTATCTTTAGTTTATTATTATTAACAAAGATAGATAGATGCACTTTTGGTGGAACTAATAATGAACTGCAATAAGTTTACACTGACGTGATATTGACCGTACAACTATCCTATTTGAAAGGGAGTTTTTGATTTGTATATCTTTTCTTATTTTTATATATATTTAATGGCAACCAAGATTTTCTGCGAAGACTACCTCTGCCAATGGTACGTGAGGTGAGAGTTAAATGAACATCAAGATATAACACAGGTATTCTGTGCTATATACCTATACTTAATTAATGTAAAAAAATTTTTTCTTTCTTGATTTTTACGAGTATAGTTTTCACAACCAATTTTGATTGATTGGCACGGCTGTTCTAACCACTTTAGCAAGTTTAAAGAAGGTTATTTTCTCTGAAATATGGAACAATAGTGTTGTTTTCATATCAAAGCATGTTTAGACCATGAGGTATATATGTAAAAAAATCAAATAGATACGAGTATTTTTAGTACAAAAGAAGGTCGATAAAAATCGCACAAATTAAGATTGTCCCATTATTAAACATTAATAATGACAAGCCTACGAGTTGACATCGACGTCTGTCCGTTTGTCTCTCAAACTGAATGACGAACGCGCTGAATGAGTTTATTTCCGCTCATAGACCCACACAGGGAAGACGAAATAAGTGCAGAAACAAAATGGCTTCCTTCTGAATGGACGCGTTCACCCTCAAGCGCTCACAGATGCACCATTCAATCAACGGGCTCCAAGGTCGCCCTTACGGGTGGTTTATCTGAGCCCAGAGATACTTAGGGCACGTCTTCAATGCATACATAATTGTTAAGCTAATAATCATTTTGGTGATATTTTAAATACGTGTGACATTGATGATGAGACTTGTCGTGCTGTATGGTTTTTGAAAAAGTTGCTCTCTATTAGTTTTTAACAAACATCTAGCTTCATATTTCCTTAAAATGATGTGAAAACAATAAATCCGTGTTCTTCGTACACAATTTACAAAAAGAAAAATCGCTGTAATGTTTATAGTTATGTACTTATAAAAATACTCAAACTCAAACACAAATATTTCTTTATTCAAGTAGGTTACATATAACACTTTTGAATCGTCATTGAATACAATGCAAAGTGATTCTACTTCCGGTTCGGAACCTATATCTACCGAGAAGATACCGGTAATAAACTCAGCAGATCATTTACAGTATCAGTATCTAACTTATTGCTATGTGTAGCTCACTTTGGACCAAGTCATATAGTTTTGGTTTGATGTGTGATGACACAAATAAGTACTCAAGTAGGTTTTTACTTTCGAGAGGTAAGCTGGAGCAGACCAGTCCCCAAAGGTGGCACCTGTTCACAAGCATGACGTATGGACAATTTACATAATAATTTTTCATTGTATATGTAATTTTCATCAATATCGGCTTTTGATGTTCTTACTTTACATAATTTACTTGGTATTTAGTTTGGTTTAGGTAACACGACAACCGTGGGAAAGAAAATACAGTCGAGCACATCAAGGCAAACTCTTGCAGTTCGATATCAGTTCTTATGCACACAATAATATAAGAGCGATACAAAGTCCATGTTTGTAATCTAACGTGCTTTTGTCTGCATTCGGAAATAAATCAGCTCCGATCTAGCTGCGCCCTTACACCTCTAACCGCTTCGTGCTCTTCGAGTTTGTGAATGAACAGCTCATAATAGACTGGGCCCTTTCCTCGGCTCAGCCTTGGCACTAAACGCTTGATGGCCCATGTAAATACCGTGCAACTCAGATTACGAGCTAAAGAAATTCTAAAATGGACTGTGGAACATTCGATTGTTAGATACGGCTATCTCTCTTTAACGGAAAATTTTAATTTATATCGTTTCTTTAGGCTCCGTTAAATATAGCCAAGAACACATCATGGTACACGCGTGTTTTTGGAAATTAGTTTTTATGTCTACGTAATAAGAGCAGTGCTTAGTTCAAAGTTGAAGTTGTTCATAGTCAGACGTGTTTTTACTCGTAAATGCGAGAATTTCTAATAATGTGTGGATGTTGTTACCTACTAGGTATTTATCGTCAAATTTCCAATATTTCATTATCGTTTTACGATTATGAAAAACAATCCGTAATTATGGATCGTCATAAAATATACGAGCCGTAAGCTAAAAACTTCTGTCGGACGACTGATGACAGCTGGTATGCAAAGTAAATTTAGGAACGGTGTTAACGACTCACGTTCGGTTAGAGAAAAGCAGGTAGTAATTTTTGGCACATTACAAATCGTAAAATATTGGAACCAGGCATTCATAGATTTAGCTGATATTTGGTAGAAATATTGATGAAATACTACACTTACGTAAAGGATATTTTTTATCCCGAAATAAGTCGCGCAAAGACGCGGGCAGCAGCTAGTACCTATAGAATAATGTTTCTGATTGGTCCTTCGAACCGATAGTTGCAATGCAAGTAGTTTCAGAGCTTGTGTTATGGAAACCAGGACCAACAATGGTACTACAATACAAAAGTACATCGATAGACACCCAGACTCAAATTTAACAAAAATGTTTATTACAATCATTTTTGTGCTGAATTGGATTCGAACCCACGGTCATCGTATCAGCCGTATGAAGCACTTACCATATTCTATCGAGTCAAATTTTATCTTATTTCACTTTGAATGAGAACCAGATCCCAACCTCCAAGTATTGACTTTTAAAACCACTTAAACCCCGAGTTAGTTAGCAAGTGGCTCAAATTACAGCGCACAATCCTCTCTCCTTACAAATCACCTTTAATAACAGTCAGAATGCAAATCAGTTGCGGCGCAAGGCGGCTTGTTAACAGGCCCCTGTTTGGTAAACCACGAACCAACCTAATGCAGGAATAAGATCAATTATCTGACCATAGGTACAACGCGTTTAGAGTTGGGCAAACTCAATAGATTTAGTAAATTCACAGTTCCCTGCAAAATACAAATAAAATTATTTATTTAACCAAACAATGGTTAACAAGAGTTGACAGTAGTCCCACAAAACTATTTACATAGTTTGTCTGTGGGATCTTGAGTCTCTAACTTAAAAAATAAGAACTAAAATTGCTAAGCTAAGTTAGATAAAAAATATTTTTTGAGTTTTATTTTAAATATATTTTTGTTTTGCTCACGGCGTATATCCTCGGGCAAACTATTTAATAGGTATGGTAACCGTTTCTTTAACGTTCTATCACCAAAGTAGTTATTTACTTTAGGTACCTCAAATTTGCCCGCAGACATTGACCGGGTACAATGAACATTATTAACTAATGTTGGACTCTCTTGAGTTAATATTGTCCTTCGCATCATGAAGTACATAGGTGTTTGTATAATTTAAAAAACTTTTGTAAATGCAATGCAAAAAGGCCTATAGGCCTTAACTCGAGCTTTGTTAACTTATAAGTTACTAGCTGTGCCCGCGACTTCGTTCGCGTGGACTACATCCTTTCATGGTCGGTTTTACCCCTTTCTCCCCTAATATTTGAAACTAAAAGTAGTCTATATTTTAATACAAGTTTCGAGCTATATTTGTGCCAAATTTCATATCTCTAACTTCACAAATGAACATTTTTCCATATAAACTTTCAAAGGTGGTGTTACCCCCATCCCCCCCTTATTTTCTTATAAAAAGTAGCCTATGTCCGTTCTAGAGATTCAACGTATACCTATACCAAATTTCATCAAAATCGGTTGAAAGGTTTAAGCAGGAAAGCGTAACAGACAGACTGACAGACAGAGTTACTTTCGCATTTATAATATTAGTAGGGATGGAAGCATCATAATAAATTTAAAAATATATATTTAAAATAAATAAAGATAAGTAAAATTGCAGTGCCTGTTTTATAAGCTCATATGTAAACGCGGTATGTACATATACTGATATCTATTCATATATCGTTTTAGAATTCTTTCTCTGTTTCTCTGTTTGTTTGTTCGATGTGTCACATCACTAAACCCATGGCCCACGGTGCCGCGTATCTGTTTGTAATGCGCAATGCGTTTAGTTTCCGTAACTGAAATGCAATATTGGGTAACAGCGAGTAATACTATATTCAATAAGCATTGGACAGCGTCCATATATTGCTCTGTTTCTATAGTAAACAGCTAAAGCACTTGAATTATAAAAATCAAAAACAACAACTGTGCCACAACACCCAGACCCGGGTAAATATAAAAGTTTCAAGTCAAGTCAAGTCAAGTCAATATTTTTTATTCATGTAGATTACATTTTTAATACTTATGAATCGTCTCTATACAATTCAAATGAAGCTACCTCCGGTTCGGAACCTATAACTACCGAGAAGATACCGGTAAGAAACTCAGTAGTTTTTTTTACAAATAAAAAGCTAAACTTATTACTAATTTTGCACCAAGCCATACAGTTAGTTTGTCAGTTGGAAAAAAAACTCAAAAAAAGTATATAGTTATTGAAATAAATAAAATAAAAACATTTAAATTAAAATAACTGTAGGACTTCATGTTTGTTTTCCATATTGAGCCGACCGTGAATCAAAGCAGGGACTTCAGAGACGGAATAACGCCCAAGTCCGGCTCACTCGCTTCTCGGTTGCGGAGGTCGTCAAAAATAAACGAAGATATAAAATATATTGTGAAAATTAAAACAAAAAATAACTAGAAACTAAAGAGTTCATTATAAATTAGAGAGAAGTTACATAAAGTCCCAACAAGCTGAATTTTTGTGAAGTTGTTCAATACATAATTATAAACAATGTCTAGAAGTTCCCCATCATTCCCCTGTAAGGAAAAAATTTGATTCAAGGTCAAAGATAAAAAAAATTAGTTTTTCGCGATTTTCAGCAAAACGGTAAGTTTTATCATAAAAGTACCTCAGACAAAAATTGTAGATCATAAAATTATCTATAAAAAATGTATCAATACTTTTTTTCTTACGAGTCACCGTTTCTGAGATATAACGATTCAAAAAGTTATAAAATCCGTTGTCATCGCGATTTGGGTTCCTCTCTTGCTTACCATTATACTATGTGGAGCCAATTTACTGTGCTGTGTGTGTGTGCAAATAAAAATAATTTACAAGTCATAGAAATATTAGTTCATGCACCAAAATGTCACCGCAGACATTTTAAGCGTTTGTCTGCACGATTTCCGGTTTCGGCACTACAAAGTTGCTTATCTAACCTTATCGGGGTGGGCAAACTTGGATATTGGAGTTCAGGAACCCTCCTCCTACAGACTGACCTGGTCTCCACAGATGTTGATATGATACCCCACACGGCACCACCTGCGTAACTCCTCGCCGGAAAGCTATTTGACTTTTACATAATCAAAGCCGACAAGTAGTCCTTAGTCAGGGACGGTCAACAATTTGCTTTGTTAAAATTTTAAACGAAAATATACTCTAAGTTCCATTTAATAAGTTTCCAGAAAATAATACTAACTTATATGAATAGAATAGAATAGAATAGAAAAATATTTATTCAGTGTAAGCATAAAATTAGTTACATGAGAAAACAAAAAAAGAACAATAGGTACAAAACACTGAAAAGGAACATACTCAGCATGTGTCGGGGGGCCGAGGACTCCACGACGCTGGTCTTCCGTATTTGCCCAGAGAGTGAGCACTACTGCACGCAGGCAATAATAATTTCCTTATATCTTCTCTAACATAAAATCATTTACCATGTATATTATGACTTAATCTAAACTTATTACAAAATAATATATGCAAGAGACTTTCTTCTTGAACATTGAAAATGTTCAAGAAGAAAGTTTTTGAAATATTAAATTAATTATTTTAAGTTTAAACTTATTATATATGTAGGTATAATATTTATATGTACCTATTTGTAAGTATTGTTGTCTCTGTCTTGTTAATGTAATGCATGCGGTGTTCACTTGTAATTGACTGTGTACTTAAATTATTTAGTTACTCATGTTTTTTGCTGGAATGTACTAGTGCATAAGTTGTTAGTGAATCAATTAAACAAAATAAAAAATAAATAAAATAAAAGAGACTGGCATCTGTACTAGGTAAACCCTGTACAACAGATTACCAGTCTCTCCACTTCCAAACCGATGAATAGTTACGTATGCGCTACGATCACTGTTCCATCTGTAAACGTAGCAGAAAGGAAATACAAATTTATCTTTAGATTAAAGTTCCCAGCTCAAAAATAGTCACATGAAAAAAAAAATTTAACAGGTTCCAAATTTACCTAACTGTTTATTTTTAAGTATATATACAATTAAACAATCGGTTAACACTTCAAGCTTCTACTTTTTTTTGTTATTTTCTTTTCCTTCTTTTATTGAATCGGAGCCCCGCTTAATTGTGTATTTTATTTTAATTAAAAATTACATTTAAACATAAAACTAAATATTCTATGAATAATTAAAATTTCCTCTCGCCGCAATTAGGTTCAAGCAAAAAAACTTACGTTTAAACAAAAAACATTACGTATGCTGTATGGGAGCCTCCCTTGAATTATTATTTCATTTTAGTATTTTTTGTTATTACGGCAATAGAAAAAAATTATCTGTGAAAATTTCAACTGTCTTACTATAACCATTCTTGAGATACAGCCTGGTGACAGACAGATGGACAGTGAAATCTCAGTAATAAGGTCCCATTTTTACCCTTTGGGTACGGCCTTAAAACATTAAACTTCGGTAGAACTGTGCGTTGTTAATGTTGTGTACCCCTGCTAAGTGTTCTCCGGCGCGTTATCACTCACGGGTAGTTACCAACTTAATTACCATGCTAATGAGGTAGGTACATCTATTACGAACAGTTTCCACTCTGCTCGTCTAACACAACTAGACAGACATGCTTTAATTAAATTACAGTTAAAATGCAGGCTCAGATCGGAAAATCAAACGAACCCTTATTATATGTGCTTTTATTTTTAATTAGGGGTACCTTAATTACGTTAGCAATGATATCATTTTACGAAAAAAAATTGTGTTGAGCCGTTACGTATTCATAATTCAATTAATTGTTCAATTTTGCACATACAACTACTAAACATGAATCTGATTTCATAAAAAAATATTTCATTTGTGTTAATATAATTTACGTTTGCGTTTTTTGACAGTTACCTTATTATTTCAAATGTCAAAAAGGTTGCAACCAACAATATAAATAAACAATAGGCAACATCACATACATTGCTCTGATTTTGCGGTAAGTAGCTAAAGCAGCAAATTAATTTATTGCGAACTAAACGTATTTTTAATAATACCTGTAGTAGCCGAGGGCGAGCGG
This sequence comes from Glyphodes pyloalis, assembly GCA_037074685.1. Classification (NCBI taxonomy): domain Eukaryota; kingdom Metazoa; phylum Arthropoda; class Insecta; order Lepidoptera; family Crambidae; genus Glyphodes; species Glyphodes pyloalis. Next base: position 2,518,903 of record JAYKKO010000042.1, read on the forward strand.
GTCGGACTTTGGTGTCACATTTCTGAGGTCCCGGGTTTGATTCCTAATCTGAGTAACGAACTTTTCTATATTATCTCGCATATGGATGTTGCAACGCAAAATAATTTACGGCTCACTAAACAAACTCAATAATTACTACCTAAAATGTTATGTCTGGAGAACAGGTTCTAGGACAAAAGTTTTTAAATAACAAATTAATTCCTGCAAGGTTGTTAATGATTTAAAATAAACTTGTATACCTACATAATTATAATAGTACCTACTTATAAGTAGGTAAGGACATAGGCTAGCTAGATTAACACATAACTATCTCTGTTCCCTCGATCAATAAGGCCATACCCACGTCGACCGCAGCTTCCTGCGTTTTATTCGTTCCCATGGGTTTATTTGCTCCTGTAATGGTTATGGGGCAATCTCTTCGCGGATAGGGCCGGATGATATATAAGTATGTCACTCAGAGGAAATGAGGTCACTCTGAATGAAATTAGATTTTACTATGTTGGTAGAATATGTTTATATCACTTTATTTTTAACCGACTTCGAAAAAGGAGGAGGTTCTCAATTCGACAGTGTACATATCTTTTTTTGGTCTCTTAAATTTATCCGCTCATATTTGAATTTCATTTAAACCTTCTATTTATGTCCTAAATTTCTATATAAAGGCTATAGTTTGATAGTGGTCACGAACTGTTATATACAACTCCGTAGTACTAGATACATAACTAAAATTCCGCACCTCATTATTTATAAACTCTCCAGAAATTTTATTTCCACATTCTTATTTCAGATTGGCGTATTTTACTGCGCGTACACGGTCATTTCAGTATACGTGCTTACTCGCGCGCTACATTACACGCTTCTAAAGTAACTCGCGTAAACGGGCACATTTCGGCGTGTACGCTCGAACCAATAGTTGTGTCATGTCAGTATCAATATGGATTCTAAAGAAGAAACATTACTATTTGCGTTACTCTCGCGGCTCGTGCTTAAACGAGATTAGAAGCGCGTCAACGCTCGTACCTACGTGTTGAGCGTGTGCCAAAAGGCGCGCTTATACGCGCCTACATGAACTTCCAAAACCAAGTGTATACGCAGAACCATAAAGAGTTTTAACAATTTACTACATTATTTTATCTAATTACTACACTGTACGTCTTAGTGCAAAACTAGTTATAAGTTCAACTATATTTTTAATATGAATGACAGAGTTTCTTGCCGGGATCTTCTCTGTAAGTTATAGGTTCCGAACCGGAGGTAGCGTCATTTGCATTATATAGACGTTTCATAAATATTACTGGTGTAATTTACATGAATAAAAGAATATTGAATTGAATTGAAGTTTTTTTTATAGAAGCGCAGTATATTGGCTTCTCCCTGCCTGATGGTAAGCAAGAGAGGCACCCGCATCGCAATGACAACGGATTTGATAACGATATATCCTATCCGTTATCGCCATACTGGCCCGCAAGATGTTTCTTTACGCTTCTTTTTAAGGAATACATGTCAAAGGAAGGAGGAAACACATGAGCCGGCAATGAGTTCCACTTCTTTATGGTGGTTTAAAGTTCTATGATTCGGCGCAACTATGTTCGGTGAAACGTAGCGACGGTTTAAAAATGATTCGGTAAAATGATATGGTCCCGTATACACTAATCTGGAACCGCTCTTATCAAAATTTTTAACGTGCACGCTGATCAGAACATTCCGTCTGTTCTATTGTAACGTAAACTAATTATCTACCTTACAGAGACAAAACTACAGAAACTTATCAAGCAACATTGCACTCAATACATAAATACATAAAGTAAGGTTTCGTTTGCCAAGTTTCTTGAAAATGAGTTTTAACATGGTAGTATTCATTTGAAAAGGCTTTCAATGGTTTGGCCAGTTTTCTGTGTGATCAAATGTCTTAATATGGGGTGTGTAACTTAATGGGCATAGTTTTAAATCAACATATTCGCTGTTGGGTTTATGTTACGTATTCAAATTAAGGATTTTGTGGCTTTATCCTTTCGTACTGTTGGGAATCACGTAGGTTGTTGGGATTTCGTATTGGTTTAACTTAAATTGGCTTTATACAGAGTGATCAGGAACTATAGGCAAAAACAAAGCACCAGTACGGCAATATGCAGCCCATACGATGCAAATATGTTTGGTAATTAATTTTTGATTATTATAAAATGAAAAAGACTTTTACAGTTTTAGTTTTTTTTGCGTGTGTGTGGCTCCCATCCGATGAACTTGATTTGCAAATACAAACCTATTTAATTTTCATTTGTACCTACGTACAAACACGTCACTGACACAAAGTGGAGCTACCCCCTACTCGTATCCGTGACCTTACTTTTTTTAAAGGTATTAAGGGACCAATTTTTAAAGGCAATTTTGCTGCCCTAACTGTTTGCTTTTTCAGTATCTATCCATACTAATATTATAAATGCGAAAGTAACTCTGTCTGTCTGTCTGTCTGTCTGTCTGTCCGCCTGTTACTCTTTCACGCCTAAACGGCTGAACGGATTTTGATGAAATTTGGTATAGGTATACGTTGAATCTCAAGAACGGACATAGGCTACTTTTAATTAGAAAATAAGGGGGGGATGGGGGTAATACCACCTTTGGAAGTTTATATGGAAAAATGTTTATTTTTGAAGTTAGAGATATGAAATTTGGCACAAATATAGCTCAAAACTTGGATTAAAATATAGACTACTTTTTGTTACGAATATTAGGGGAGAAAGGGGTAAAACCGACCATGAAAGGATGTAGCCCACGCGAACGAAGTCGCGGGCACAGCTAGTAATATCATAAAACAGAAGAGTGTGTTTGCTTGACCACGCTAATATCAGAAACTACTGATTCAAATTTCATATTATATTTATTTTATAGTCCATTTATCGAGGAAGGCTACAGGATAAATAACATTCCGCTGCAACTAACTAATAGGTAACATCCAGTTGCGAACAATAGGAACGAAGAATGAGTAAAGATATGGTGTCGCTGGTCTATGATAAATCACGCACTATATAAAACACGGTACTTTACACTCAATTTACGTTTTAATAAGGTCTTCTTTATGGAATTTAATTATTTATCACTTATATCGTGCACAAAATGATAAAAATAATAAATAAATAAATCGGCTCGGCCATGCTTTACCCAACCCAACCCTTCATCTAATCCACTTCTCTGTCCCGCCCTATATTGCGTGTAAGTAAGGTTTCCAGAGCTCCTGGGGGGTGCTACGTTAGTAGCAGGGGTCAAGCCTTCAAGGTAAGGGCGACAAGTCCAGTAACAGATTTATTATGCTGTACTTATCGCCCTCAAGTTAGGACCTCATTACCACTTAACATCAGGTCGGATGTAGTCAATCTTGAAGTGTAATAAAAAAAACAACCCTTAATCTAATACACTTCTCTGTCCCGCCCTTCTTAAACAAAAGCTATTATAACCAAACTTCCAAGATAGCTTTACGTAAAATAAGTACATTATAACATGTTTCCATTTTTATGGACCACGTGTCCCGAACTGATGGATTAAGCTTCCTGATTCGCGGACGGGGTCCGAGATATGCGCCGGGAAATTGTTTTAGGGATTTAGAGGGCTTGATGTGATATTTTTATCCGCACTCTACTTTATTATGATGCTACAGTGACAAATTGATATGGCTTTTAACCGACTTTAAAAAAAGGAGGTTCAAGTCAACTTGTGGCAGGTCGTTACATTTCCTACAAATGGTTGAGTGAAGCGATGGCTGGCACATACGTCATGCTTGTCAACAGCTTACCTCTCAATTAAGAATACTTAATGTTTCTTCACTCATCAATGAAAACTATATGACTTCGTGCAAAGTGGTCTACAGCAATATGCATTCTCGCAAATAGCATTTATGATTGCATGAGTTTTATTTTGCAGCCCTGAACTTTACCGTTTTCAGTTTTTTAACAAAACGAACTAACGAAAGCTTCTGTTTTCTTTTTGCATAAACAATGTTTTATAAATAAATAAATAAATAAATGCGCCAGACAATCACACCAATCTCCTGGTCTCAAACTAAGGTTTTCCCTTGTACTATGAGTACCAGGCGACGGATACTAACTGGGGGCGTCATCCCAGCACACCCAGACCCAAGTCAATTGAGAAAAGTTCGTTTTCCAAATTGACCTGACCGGGAATCGAACCTGGGACCTTACGCGCTTTGGGCGCCTACCTTAGCCACTGCGCCACCGAGGTCGTCAAAGAGTTTGTTTTTTCAAGACGCTTAATTCGCATTCGTAGTGAATAGGCGATTATGAAAATTAAAAAAATGTTATCTGCTATCGGATACAACGTATTTCGTTTTGGGAGAGGGCCTCCCACGCGACACTAGCAGAAATAGGCGACATTAGCAAGAGAAACTTAGTTGCTATACAAAATTAGCAAAATAATGTATCTAGATGACGGATCTTAATATTTTTTTATTTCTTCTTGTTTCAGGTTCTGAGGGAAAGACAATGCAAACAAAAAACATAAACTTATGCCAAGACCAGAGAAACAAAGACTCGAGTGACGTAAGTAAGCGAATAAAATATTCTACGGATGCCTTAGAGTATGATTCTGACCAGAGCGTTCTTTCTTAATGATGTCCTTGTTTTTTTGGCTGTTGCCCGGATACGCACTGAATGGCTATTTTAATAAAATAAGAAAGAAAATACTTTTACTTTTGCACGACCGCGCCCGTTTCTCGATATCTACTATTTCCTCTACCTAAAGGTTGTCTGGAAGAGATTGCTTTCTAGCAATAAGACCGCCTAAATTGTACTTGACTACGTCTGTAAAACCAATTTCTGTAAATTTTTCTGTGCAATAATCTATCTATCTATCTTTTATTCATAAACTTTTACAAAAGCATCGTTAGATTAAGTTAAAGTTCCTCCGTGTTCGGAATGTTTATTATATCGTGAAAAGACTGCAAGTAGCTCGTTACTTATTTAAACAACATACAAAAAACTATAATGTCTAGTGTACATATATAAAGAAACTATATTTCTTTAATAATACTTCTTGTAGTGCTCTATGGTCGGTAAAGAGTAACTTATGTAAAAATATAATGGCATGTGTCATGATCGTGCATAATTGTTGCTAAAGAAAATAAAATGATAAGAAAAGTTATTTTAATCAGGAATTAAGAGTAATAGCCTTTAATGTCATTTCTTTGTTTTCAGGTGAGATTCCTATTTATACGAACGAACCATGTGTACGAACGTATGTTACAAAAATAATAAACGTTGTTTTCAGAGCAACGCCATTGTTTATTAAATCGACAATTCCTGATTTTAAAAGAAATAGTCTTATACATATATAATGATATCAAGTCCAATTTATATTTAAGTCACACTTCACGGTTTGATGAAAAAAAAATTTAAGTTTCAGTTTTAAATATGGGGAACCCCAAAAAAAAAATTATTTTTTTATTTTTGTATGAAAATCTTAATGCGGTTCACCGAATACATCTAGTTACCAAGTATAGCTCTTATAGTTATGGAAAAAAGTTGCTGTGACATAAGGACCGACAGACGGACAGACGGACGGACAGACATGACGAATCCATAAGGATTCCATTTTTGCCATTCGACTACGGAACCCTAAAAATTACTAATAATTACGTGTTGGTGTGATCAACGAACCCACCTGATATACGCATTTCAATGTTAACCGCTGTATAACAAATAATCCAATTGAACATAAGAATTTCTTACTGCCCAAAATTGTTATCCATTTGATTGAGTAGGACGAACGGGAATGATTCGGCTTAATGTGGCGTTTAAATTCAACAATGGTTAAATCAGCAATATGTTGTTAATCGTTTTAAACACCAATCACGTGTAAAGGCATGTCTTATTTTTAGTTATCTCTAAACTAGATATATAATCTAAGGCAAATACGAGCTGAAAACAAACTTTAGTTCCTTTGGGGCCCACGTTTGTACGCCCGCATCGGACTTTGCCAATAAATTTTGGGGTAAATCATGACTTTTGAGTGCACATAAATTACGTAGTTCCTGCGTTTGTAAGGATATTTGTTTAAACAAAGGCCTGACTTGTAATCTACGTCTTTTGTCTGATTATCATTCGTTTAACTTTTGTTGTGTTACAAATCCTATCTACTAATAACTACCTACATGTCATGCACATAAACATTTCTAAGAATGTATGCCTGTGTGTTTGTTACTCTTTGCAAAAACTCTGAATGGATGTGGATCAAATTTGATAGCTGATGATTTAAGTTGCAACAGCCAGTACTTAAGATAAACTAAATTTAAAAGCTTTTTCATTTAATGTCTTAAGCTATGAATCATGATTGGTAAAACATGATATTTTTCATTTTAATTTATTAACTATTATATTGTGATATAATTATGTCTATCATGATTTACAGACGTAAAAAACATTACTCTCCTTTCTCCGGCAGTCGGTTAAACAACAAACAAGCTTTTGAATACCCCAGAGCCGCCATCTACATTTCTTACATCAAACAATTCAAACATCAGCCCCATTTGCATTTTAGTACAAACAACTGCCGCTAGATGGCGCTAACCTGCAATTTTAATCGGCCTTTGTTTGTCAACAGAAAATGGGCCGACAAGAGCCTGAGGAGGTGTCCAACAGGTCAATGGCTGAGCAGACCACGTTCCTAAACCAAGTCACGGGCCCAGCCATCGGTTCCACGTATTTCGGTCAGTATGCAATATGAAAATTTAATGGTATTCGGTGCCGCTTCCCACGAGGTTTCTTTGAAGCCCTTTGATAACTATATTGCGAGCAAATCGGCTGAACGAAGCAGTTATTATTATAATCACCTCCTTTCCGTTTCTTTGGAAATATTGTGAGAAGGTTAGACTGACTTTGACGGGTTGTGCTTGTGGTTGAATGATTGTATGCAACAAAGTTAAGAAACCAATTACCAATGCATACTGACTTTTTGAATAATTTTCTCACGAGGATTGCCAATTTCTTAAAAAAAATTTTAAATACTAAGTAAATAACAAAATTAAAGCAGATTTCTTCTTAGAAAAAACACAGAGAAAGATATAGAAAAGCCTTAAAGTAAAGGATAGATAGGTAGCTAATTGACAATTCATGCATTGTTAACTTTAAAAACTTATTTTTTTGTTCGAAAAAGGGTATTTCAGTTCATGTAGCAATTTTCTAAGAGTTCTTTTCAAGTGCATAGGGATTTCAAATTCTTCGCAACAAAATGTTAAACGTCAAATTAGAGCCGAACTAAGTTTTTGTCTCGCTAGTTTATCGAAAAATGTTGCCAAGTAACTCGTAAGTGGCCACGAGACGGATAACATCCATCATCCCCTAACCACGACCAATTTGAGGTCGCTTCATAACTTGAGAACGCACAAAAAACGACCGACAAGGACGGGGCGAACACATCCGTAATTTATTCACGTATGAGCGAGACGAAAGATGCGCATGATATCTTTGTTTTCCAACTAACAAATCTTTAGACGCTGCGTCGGTTTAAAGCAAAGGCTAGTAAGCACAGCAAAACACGGAGTCAGTTGTGTGATAACATTCAAGTCGGAGCCAGGCACCTACCATGCGTGATCAGAAAACTAAACAGATTAAAATCTTGCTTTCGATGAACCGTCGTTTGAAACAAAAGAGTTTTCGGAAAAATATTTCGCGCCATCGACAATGACGGTCGGAATACCGCGAAATATTTTTTTTTCGATTTTTTTTCAGTTGCCATGTTGATTATTCAATTGTAAGTTGTATTTGTGTGAACAAGTGAAAGTGATTTTGTGTTTTTAATTAAAAAAAAACTGTCAAACTGGATCCGCGACGAAGAGGGATTTCGGGATCCCCCACCTATTATTCATTCGACTGTATGTATATCTTTTTATAAATTTAACCTTATTTTTTAATTTATTAAGTACGAATAAAGTACTTACATAATAATCAACGCTCTACTAAACGAATTGCCAAGGCTATCAAAAACTGGAACAATAAATCTATGATCTGATAAGTACATGATCTAGATCAGAGATGGCGCTTTCAACAATTATGCAACTATTGCAGAAAGCGAAATTGCTTGTTATTAATCATGAATCTACGTATCCACGTTGATAATACTGACTATACCAGGCGATCATTCCAAACATTTACTAATATGAGTAGAAGATAGATATACTTTATTACACAAATCATTACAGAAACTGCTTATAAAGACAAACTATAGTACAATTTAGGCGGTCTTAATGCTAGAAGCTAGAACCTTTAGCTAGAGGAAATAATAGATGACAAGAAATGGGAACGGCCGTGCAAACATTTTTTTTTTTTATATTGCACTTCAAGATTGACCTCATCCCACCTGATGTTAAGTGGTAATGAGGTCCTAGCTTAAGAGTGACAAGTACAGCATAATAAATCTGTTACTGGACTTGTCGCCCTTACCTTGAAGGCTTGACCCCTGCTACTGATGTAGCACCCCCAAGGAGCTCTCATCATCATCATTGAGCTCAAACATAAATTAACTACTAGATGATGCATAGTAGCTGAAGGCGTTAACCAATCATATCCAGATCATAGTTAGCTATGAAGAATCGTTTCCCAGATTGACCTAACCCAGAATCTAACTTCAACTTCTAGCATCTATCGTAGCCGCTGCGCCATAAGGTCCGTCTAATTCAAAATACTAGTTCAAGTTACATAAGTTAAAAATTATAATTACTACTATACTAATCCATACTCATATTATAAATGCGAACGTAACTCTTGTCTGTCTGTCTGTCTAGTCTGTTTGTCTGTCCGGCTTTCACGCCTAAAAGAAATGGGCAAAACGGACCATGAAAGTAAGTAGTAGGTACACGCGAACGAAGTCGCGGGCACAGCTAGTTCGTAATGAAAAGTAAAATATCAAGTTTTTTATGCACATTCGTAATGCAAATTTGATTACTCACAGCGATACAATGCAATGACTCAATACAAAAGAAGGCAAGTGAATAAACTTGGCGTTGAACAAAATTCTTCCTTCAATGTAAGGTCGGCAAAAATGTTTCCAACCAAATTCCTGACAGTTCTAAAACTCAAAGTCAAAGTCAAATATTTCTTCATTTGAGTAGGTTACTTAAAACACTTTTGAATCGTCATTGAATACAATGCAAAGTGATTCTACTTCCGGTTCGGAACCTATATCTACCGAGAAGACACCGGTAAGAAACTCAGCAGATTAGTTACAGTAGCAGTATCTAACTTAGTGTGTTAACTAAATAGGTGATAGTTAATAAGCCCAATTAAAATATTGAGGACCGCCCCATTAATAGAGTTTTTTAAAGTTCTTTATTTTTTATCTAATTAAATAAAAGCGTAGTACCATTCACGATTAAATCACAAAATCTCTGAAACTATAAAATTTGCATTTGGATTTTGGATGCGCTTGATGTCCATTGAAAAATAATTTAACATTTTTTTTTTAATTTAAATGACGAACTAAATACAATTATTGTTTTTTACTTAATCATTATCTCTTCTCATCTCTAACATATTTTTACAATTAATCGTAATACATCCTTTTAAGCAAGTTACTCACCATTCATTTAACTTAATTGCAGGATCAGACAGTACTGAAATTTAGACAAATTAAATTTAGACAGAGGCAAACGTTGCGTGCGCGTAAGTGAGATCGGTGCGCACGCGCAGAACCCTTTGATAACGCGAGGGTGTGGTCTGCGGCAAAAGCATGAGCGATTTCGTTTAATAGCCACGTTTATAAAAACACGGGGAATATAATTATCATTTCAAAATAGCCCGAATACATTGGTTAAAAATAAAATTTAAATGCTCCATGTTGTTAAACCACATTGCCCAATACATTCGTTGCTTTGATTTTATGGTAAGTACTTTTTTCCTAACTGGCTAACTGATGCTGGCCGCAGATGGTCATTTCATCTTTACCGGGCTTTCGAGAGTGCGGAGGGCGCACACCCCTAGACCTACGGTAAATAGCTAAAGCACTTGTGATATAGAAATCAATAACAACGACGGTACTACAACAACATAGAGAAATTAGTTTCCCATATTGACCTGACCGTGAATTGAAACCGGGACCTCATAGATGCCGCGACGCCTAAGTCCGGTCCGCTTTATTAATCATTTATTTCATATGGTTTTCGAGATCTAATAAACATAACTATGAAATAAGAAATCAAATAAATAAAGCTTTTTCTTAATAACGAGATAGGTAGATACACTTGATTACACAGTAAAAATTACAGACATAATTAAATACAATTTAGGCGGTCTTATTGCTAGAAATCAATTTCTTCCAGACAACCTTTAGGTAGAGGAAATAGTAGATATCGAGAAACTGGTGCGGCCGTGCAAAATATTTATTGAGAAAACATTAACAGTGAAAGATTTTTTTAAATCGGCCCAGTACTTTTTGAGCCTATTCATTACAAACATACAAAAATACAAATCTTTCCTCTTTATTGTTAGGTTTGCCGATTTTTATGGTGTATAAATTTAAAATTATCTGACTTCTGAACGTAGCATAAAATGTTTTAAAATATCGTTTCGGAACGGAAATTCTCGACCGTTGAATCGAGCGTTTAAAATGAAAAGAGGCGAATCGAGTCATTCTGGTCGGAGCGCCGAAGGAGAACGGACGTCTCTGGAGCTTGTACAATGCTGTCTGAGGAAATAGAAGCTTTTGGAAACTGTGTAAGTGTTTTTCTGTGTTCCTATTCCTTGTAGCCTTTATTTAAGGAGTGAATTTTACTATATCTCAGAAGTGGTATGATACCCTGCTAAATGTCGCTATACCCTCAGTATGTATGTGCGTGACCCAAATCCGCAAGGTCATGTGGCGGTCACCACACGTGTGACTAAAATGTTGGTGGGATAAAAATTTGCAAACTTAGTCTACCCCTTGTGTAAGTGGTAAAAGATTATGCAAAGTCAGTGTGCGGTCACAACACATGTGGTCAAACTTTACGTCGGTGCACGCCCTGGGTCTACGGGGGCCAAAATTTTCTTATTTTTGAGCTACGTACGACGCACCGTTTTCGATACATTTGAAAAACAAAGTTACAAAATTTGAGTTCACTTTACAAAGTACCTAGAGGTTAATAATTCATAAATAGTTTACGCCTGGGTATACTTTTGAAGGCCGACGAATGTGTCGTGTAAAATATTACTGGTTTGGTACTACAGTTCAAATATTTTTCAGATATCGAATCGCAATCTTTCAGGAGCCGGTTGTTAAATTGTTTTAGAACAAAATACACAGTTTTGTTTTCGAGTTTCAGAAAAGCTGTGGTTACCGTAGCCGCAGCAGGCTAAGGAGTGTAAATCGCGACCAAGGGCGTGTGGTCAAGCCTACACGAACAAGAAATTGCTGTTGACAACGAGCGTCAACGGCTACGCATCATGGAGGACGACCTCAGGCGTGAACGTGATTCACTTCACCACATGGCGTAAGGACAGGAGCAACACGGACGCGTCTATCGAGAACGTAGCAACCGGGAAGACTGTCGCTACGCTAGGGCGGAGTTACGAAGATCACGCACCAGTCAAGGCATCACCAACGGTGCACCAGCACATCAGGATACACGGTCAGAAAGTCTTACTTTTATGGCTAGGGATATTAGGAATCTAATTAATTCGCTAGGTCATTTAAAACCTCAACCCCAGACGACAGCAGTGACTACACAAGTACCCTCGAACAGTAAGATAAAATATATATATATATATATATATATATTTTACCAGACTTGACCCTTCATCGAAAAGCCAGTGTGCCACTGTTTTCGGCTGGACTACGATTCACTTTGCAATGCAGAGGCTCCAAGGATTGGCTAAAACTTGGTATAAAAGTCTAAATTCAATATTATTTAGTTGGTCTGAGTGGCAACAAATCTTTTAGAAGCTTTTCCGTACGAACAAAATTATGGCCAATCCTTGGAGGGTATGTTGAAAAGACGTAGCCGATATAATGAACCTCTTGTAGTATATTACTACGAGAAATAAGCCTTGTTGAACCAATGCGACAAAGAGTGCGAGCGTGCGGTGGATTGTATTATTTATGGATTGAACGATAAGACAATGCAATCTAGTGCCAATGCGTTATGCTGTTTCTGTCTCGATCAGCTATTACAGTTTTTATGTCTAATAAAGAAGTTTCGCAACCATTTTACCGTGGAAATTATAAAGGAAGATCCAATGATTTTACGATTAACTCAGTTAGCCATCAGTTGAGATTAAAGGCTAGTACTAGTAGTAATTCTTATATATTTTGTAATAATCGTAAGGAAAAGGGGCAACCATTAAGTGTCCTAAGTCATTAATGCAATGTGGAAAATTTCGTAGATTACAATCGTCTGTTTTATGTCCAAAAACAGACGATTGTAATATAAAGTCAGGGAATCTTTCAAATAATTATAATGCACCAGTAACTAAAACTATGCGCATACTAAGTTCAAATGCGAATGCAAAGTTTATCAAAGAATGTAGGGTAAACGGTATATCAATGAAATCTTTTATAGATTTTAGCTATGTCACACTACTTACTCGTTTAGCTATGTCACACTACTTACTCGTTCAGCGGCATCATCATTAGGTTTTACGTACAGTGTTAGCTCCGTTCCAATTCAAGGCTTTGGCAATGGAATAGTTTACTCTCTCGGGTCGTTGAACATTAATTTGAATATAGATGGTGTTAATGCAGGACTAGCGTGTCACGTTGTAGATGACAAACTGTTAGACGTACTGTTACTAGTGAGACAAACCTTCACTGAACAGGCGCACATTGTAGTACATAAAGATGCGGAGAATTTAAGATTTTTCAATTTTAGTGATGAATTACCATTCTCGATATCTGACAATGCTGGGGGCATGGCCATCGTGGTCCAATCAAAGGAAAATATCACGGTTCATGGACCAGCCTCGATTAGAGTTTGCGTGAATATCGAAAACGGAGATATCTTGTGGCATAGTAAAGTTATTGGAAAACCAAATAGACAGACTTGTATCAATGGGGGAGTGTATAGCGTTAAAGAGGGGCAGTTTTTCGTCTCTATTATACCGTTATGTAATCCCTGAAAGTTTTGAGCAATCCTTAATTGGGAGAGGTACTAGGGTACAATTTGTTTATTGCGTGAATAAGCTTTCGACAAAATAAACGTGACGTTAGCATCGACATTGATAAAATTCATGTAGGTGACTCTGTAAGCGATTTACAAAAGAAAAACTTAGTGTCGTTACTTAACCGATGTAAACACTGTTTTGCATAATCCTTGGGGGAGCTGAGATGCACTAACGTAACTGATATGCACATAGGGCTGAATAGCAAGCAACCAGTGGTATATCGTCCTTACCGGTTGTCGCATAGGGAACGTCGGCAAGTTAGAGGAATGGTAGGTGACATGTTGGAATTCGGGGTCATAAGAGAATCTGTTTTGGAATATGCAAGTCCGATAGTCCTTATGCGGAAGAAGGATGGAAAGCCTAGACTATAGACTTCTTAATTCCCTGACAGTAAAAGAACGATACCGGAAGCTCGTGATCGAAGACGAGTTCGCGCGATTATCAGGACAGGTATAATTTGTAACGTTAGATATGTCATCGGGCTAATTATCAGGTACCATTATTAGAAGAATCTAAGCATCTTACCTCCTTTCGTTACCCCGGACGGTCAATACGAATTTGACCGTATGCCGATTGGACTTGCCAATGTTAGCTGTAGTATGTTTGCTGAGAAAATTTCGTGTTTATTTGCCTGAGTTAAAATTCAAATTGTGACTGACTGTAGTGCCTTACGCACAACGTTTTCCAAGCGAGATCTGATCCCTCGAGTAGTGGCTCCTATTACGGGAATTTGACTAAAATATAGAATATAGAGCGGGGACTAAGATGGCGCACGTTGATGCATTGTCTAGGAATCCTAGTAGAGAAGAAGATAGCACGGTTTACTGTGATGGTTTCCCCAATGTGATGTCCATTAACCAGTTAGATTGGCTACACACCTTACAGTTAGAAGACTCGGAACTTTGTAGGATTCGTGATATTTTAAGTTCAGACTTAGACGCTTATGGACTGGCAAATATTAGGGAAAACTATTTGATCAAAGATCACAAACTGTATAAGTGTGTAGACGGAGATAAAAGTAATCTGAGATGGGTAGTACCAAAAGCGGCACGATGGCAGTTCTGTCTGATGAAGCATGATGAAATTGGACATTTTAGGTGGAAAAGACTTTTGAACGTATCAGGAAATCCTACTGATTCCCCGGAATGTCCAAGTTTGTCAAGAAATATGTTCAAGTTTGTATCGAGTGTGCCTATGCCAAAAGGTTAGTTCAAACGAAGGGCTCCTACACACAATAATGAAAGTAGATGTGCCTTTTCATACAATCCATTTAGATCACCTTGGGCCTTTTGTGCGATCTAAGCGAGGGAATTCATATCTTTTAGTTATAGTAGACGCATTTACAAAATTTATTTTTACTACGCCGGTACGCAAAACCAAATCACAAACTGCAATTAAAGTTCATTTCTCGTGCATTCAAGCGTTTTTATGCAGACAAAGATATAAGGCATGTTTTGAATGCCGTTGTAAGCCCACGTTCAAGTGGAGCGATGCAATCGCACAATTTTGAGTTCATTAACTGCACATAACTTAAACTTTGATGAGAGAGATTGGGATGACAAAGCGGGTAAGGGTCAATGGGGTATGAATAATACCTGTCAGAAAACCACAGGTAAAGCACCAACCGACATCATGTTTGGAGTGTGTATGAACGCAAAAGCTGATCCCAGATTGAATGACGTAGTTAAAGAAGCTCATGAAAAGACAGATTTGGTGACTATCAGAGAATCAGTTAAGGATAGGATTGAAATAGAGCAAGAAAAACAAACAAAAAAAAATAGCTTCATTTGCAAATGACGGAAACAGCAAAAAGCTTAGGACACCTTATCAAGGCCCTTACAGAGTCGTTGCGGTATTGGGTAATGATCGCTATAGGGTAGTTTCTATTCCGGGACTTAGTGGCTCTTGAAATAAGTGCAAAACCGCCGTCGCTGCGTATAGAATGTTGCCTTGGGTCCACGTGGCCGCTCTAGGAGTTAACAAAGGTAATGAGAATAACTGTACGGAGGAAAGTGAAATAGAAATCTAATTTATGTAACTAATAAGCATACAACCAGTGATTTAAACTATGATCTGTGACACTGTTTTTACTTTTTGTTTATTATGTAAGAAGGAAATACGTAATGATAAATTATGGAATCTAAATATTTGTTAAGCTTATATTATCTTATATGGTGATAATTAGTTCCTTGCTCTCATGTCTACTAGACAACGAAACTTATTCCACGAAATCGGTGTTAGCTTTCACTCGTATAATTTCTTTGTATATTGATTGTAACAGTTCCTGGGTAAATTGTGTTAAGAGTTAATTAATATTGATTTAATTGTTAGTTATAATAGTACAGAGGCCAGCGAAGTTCACATATTGTAATTAGAATACCACATTTATTCATTATTTTTATGGAGTATTGGTAAAATATGAATATGAGCTAGGAACGTACATGAGTTAATGAAACTTATCTAATATCTGTAACTAAGAGCGAATGTAATTATTTTAGTTGGATACATTGATTTCATTATGGATGTTTACATGACTGTAAGGAGGGTTTACAGTTCATTATGGATGTTTACTATTTATTATTATGATGTTTATTATTTATTTACATGACTGTAAGAAGGAGGGTTTACAGTTCATTATGGATGTTTACTATTTATTATTATTATGTTTATTATTCATTTACATGACTGTAAGAAGGAGGGTTTACAGTTCATTGTGGATGTTTACTATTTATTATTATGATGTTTATTATTTATTTACATGACTGTAAGAAGGAAGGTTTACAGTTCATTATGGATGTTTACTATTTATTATTATGATGTTTATTATTTATTTACATGACTGTAAGAAGGAGGGTTTACAGTTCATTATGGATGTTTACTATTTATTATTATTATTATGTTTATTATTCATTTACATGACTGTAAGAAGGAGGGTTTACAGTTCATTGTGGATGTTTATTATTTATTTACATGACTGTAAGAAGGAGGGTTAACAGTTCATTATGGATGTTTACTATTTATTATTATTATGTTTATTATTCATTTACATGACTGTAAGAAGGAGGGTTTACAGTTCATTGTGGATGTTTACTATTTATTATTATGATGTTTATTATTTATTTACATGACTGTAAGAAGGAGGGTTTACAGTTCATTATGGATGTTTATTATTTATTATTATTATGTTTATTATTTATTTACATGACTGTAAGAAGGAGGGTTTACAGTTCATTATGGATGTTTACTATTTATTATTATGATGTTTATTATTTATTTACATGACTGTAAGAAGGAAGGTTTACAGTTCATTATGGATGTTTACTATTTATTATTATAATTATTATTTATTTACATGACTGTAAGTAGGAGGGTTAACAGTTCATTATGGATGTTTACTATTTATTATTTTGATGTTTATTGTTTATTTACATGACTGTAAGAAGGTGGGTTTACAGTTTTAATATTAGAATGGTTTTTGTAAAATGACTCGATTGGCCGAATGTTAGGTGTGCATGAGGACATGCACAATGTCAGGATGGTCGAATGTTAGGTTTGCCGATTTTTATGGTGTATAAATTTAAAATTATCTGACTTCTGAACGTAGCATAAAATGTTTTAAAATATCGTTTCGGAACGGAAATTCTCGACCGTTGAATCGAGCGTTTAAAATGAAAAGAGGCGAATCGAGTCATTCTGGTCGGAGCGCCGAAGGAGAACGGACGTCTCTGGAGCTTGTACAATGCTGTCTGAGGAAATAGAAGCTTTTGGAAACTGTGTAAGTGTTTTTCTGTGTTCCTATTCCTTGTAGCCTTTATTTAAGGAGTGAATTTTACTATATCATAATATTAGTATAGATAAAAACAGCGTATGTTACTCAGGTAGTGTTTCAGTTTACTCATTAGACACACACACAAAATAAATATCATTCCTCTTTGTTGTATTGTAGTTATTAGTGATTATACTTAAATTGTTAATGATAATATACAGAACAATATTTAATAATTACCGTTGGAAAGAAAAAAATAAATTTCAAAAACCCTCGATATAAAAAATGTGAAAAAAGCCCTTTTATTTGATACCTTGAGGAAAAAATTTAAGAAATTTCTGGCGGTGGCCATCTTGGATTTGAAATTTGTTTTTATGAATATATTTTGTGAGTTAAGCCCTTTTATATTATACCGATATAGTGGGAGCTGTGTTAAAACATGCAATCCATAATTTTGAGACGGCGGCCATCTTAGATTTATTTTTATCAAACACAGCTAAGAACACTCCCGTCTTATCTTTCAAACAAAAAAATCTAAATTAAAATCGGTTAATTTGTTCGGGAGCTGCGATGCCACAGACAGATATACACACCGACACGTCAAACTTATAACATCCCGACATTTTTGCGTTAGGGGTTAAAATGTCGTAACTTGCACCACGCTCTCCGCATGGAATGTTTAAAATAGCCCTCAACGAGCGAGGTTGAGCCAGTCATGTTCCTTTTGCCTACGATCGCGCCCTAATTTTACCTTCCATGTAAGGGATGCGTGGGCGCACCGAGGACGATGGCCAAGTTCTTGAAACTTTTAATTTAAAGAAACATTTATATCAATTCATTACTAACCTTCATTCGTATTCGTTTGTGTGTGTCTGTTTTTTTTGTTTGGTTTTTGATTGGTCTGAATTTTTAAGTCATGTTGGCGATCTTGACTTGACACGCTAGCGTGTCAAGCCAAGTTTTGTAACAAATTATTTGTTTCAATCAAATAAACAGTCCTTATTTCATTTTGATGTCATATTGCGTCGTTTATTTATTACAAAACAAAACAGATTATTATAATGAAACTTTAGTTTCATTGCAGTTTAAAAGTTACATCATTTCTGTAAAGAATATAATGCACATATTAGGATATGGTACAAACATTATTTTGTGTTTGTTTTTATTTAGTTTGTTTAGCAAAACTTATTGAAAATGATATTCTCCGGCCATTAATGAGTATAATTGTAATATGAAATAAATTATATTTTAAGTTTAAGAGGAACATATTCATTGGATTTTGCGTTTTTGAAACGGTCAGCCCATTTTATAACAAATTTAATTACTCCTATTTTGATTGGAATATTTTGAGATATTGAGTAGGCGTGAAACTTGTATGTAACTATCTAATTAAATACATTGTATGAGATTTTAAAGCAAAGTAATTTGTATGGCCTCACATTTAATCAATTTCGATTTCGTCTTAATTTAACGCCCTAATCAATTTCGTTGCGAGCTGTGTAGGTTTTCTCAATGCCTTCATTTGTTATCGCAGTGCACAATCTCCAAACTCATTTGGCTATCGCAAAAAAATACAATCGGCCCATCTCCACTAACAAGCATAGCACAGATTTGCAGTAGTTTAATAAATGTTTTCCTGTAATCTTTCGTGGGTGTAATCACATGTTGCGATTCTTGGAAATGTTAAGGTAGTTTTTGCCTTAAAAGTATTGAGTGTGCAGTTGAGGGTGTAGTTCTGGAATATTACTTCGTTCAGAAATTACTTGATCCTTTAAAGCATGAAATTTATCTGAGCTTATAAATAAGTGGCAGTGGTATAACACGAAACATGTGGGCAGTGTGTAAGCACTTAAAGGGCGAAGTCTCGGATTCGATTCTCGGTTATGTTGATAAATTAAGGTTTCTAACTTGGCTTGCCAGTTGACATGCCCGATCATGTCAATTGGTAATTATAGTAAGCAGTCATAGTATCTACAGGGAAAATCCATAATTTGATATTCTAACACCGTGTTCAGAATTTCGATGATGTCGAAAAGAACTGGCAAGAAACTCTACACTTATTTTAAAATCACGATACCGGGTACTTAATAAAAAATACACAAAGTTTAATTTACGTCAAAATAGAAATGACATTTCGACATCCATACATTTTTGTCATTTAAGTAATCATCTAATTTGTTTGCCATTTTTGATTAAACAACATTACGAACACTCGTGTTTGTTCTGTGTATTTATGTCTATTGTGGTTTAATATAGTAATTAATGTAATTGCATAAGTAGTAAGTGCTTAAGGTACTTACTTTGGGTAAAGGTAAATGGCATAGTCTAAAATACGTATATCGTCACCACCCTTTTTTAAGTTCCTTACATCCAACTTCTAGACTCTAATTCTCCATTCTTCCAGACTTATTTATCAAATTGTGCTACAAATACATAGTGTTCACATTTTCATACTTTTCAATTACATATAGTTTTACATAATTAATGGCAGTTTACCAATAAAAAAAAGTGTAATGTCAGATGTAAAAAATTAAAGGTATGTAAGTACCTTATATATTTTTTGCATTTTTGCAGTTTTCAATAACCATGTATTATGTCAAGTGTGCTTATATCATGTGTTATTTTAACAATAATAAACAAAATCGAATACATTAAAGATTTAAGTTTCGTTTGCATATAAAGACAGTAACCCGTTATCAAAAGTGATTAAGGCCGAACGCAATCAATCAAGCGAATTAACAACTTAACAAGCACAAAGTCCAACATTACAATATTAATATGGATATCTAACCCGATCTACATTATGGCACCTGCCAAAATTACGAGCCTGCGTGGGTGGACAACTCGAATCAAAGTTTGCGAGCGGAATGTATCGATTAACGTCGTTTAGAATCGATTTACGGCCGAGTTCCTGGTCGGCGCCTTTTATCTCGGACATGTTAATCTACGCCCACTCTGACGTTCGGGGCCGAATGTGTTTACGTCACTTTCGCTAGGGTTTGAGGAGATTATGATTTATGTGAACGAAATCGAAAACGAGAGGCGTTAAGGCTGTCTGTCCACTGCCAATGTCTCTGTCGCAGGCATTTTGAATGATCGTAATGTGTCAAAAATGACTTCGTTTTTCTCGAACCAACTACGAGTCGTTAATACCGTTTCATAATTTATTTTCCACTAGCTGTGCCCGCGACTTCGTTCGCGTGGACTACATCCTTTCATGGTCGGTTTTACCCCTATCTCCCCTAATATTCGAAACAAAAAGTAGTCTATATTTTAATCCAAGTTTCGAGCTATGTTTGTGCCAAATTTCATATCTCTTACTTCAAAAATAAATATTTTTCCATATAAACTTTCAAAGGTGGTATTACCCCCATCCCCCCCTTATTTTCTAATAAAAAGTAGCCTATGTCCGTTCTTGAGATTCAACGTATACCTATACCAAATTTCATCAAAATACGTTCAGCCGTTTAGGCGTGAAAGAGTAACAGACGGACAGACAGACAGAGTTACTTTCGCATTTATAATATTAGTATGGATACAAGCTATTATCAGTCGTCAGTCCTTATAATTTATTACTATCCGAATTCAAATATTGGAATTGGGCATTATCTGATTCTTTGGTAAGTAGCTAAAGCACTTATGTTACAGGAATCAGAAACGACGGTACCACAAAACCCAGACCCGAGACAATATAGAAATATTCATTTTTCATATTGATTCGAGCGAAAAGCTCTAAAGACTGGCCGTCTTACCTATCGGCTAGGGAGGTCCTTTAGGCTAATTAGCACAATTGCTTATTTAACCTATCTTGCACTATCTTCTGTAATCCATACTAATATTATAAATGCGAAAGTAGCTCTGTCTGTCTGTCTGTCTGTCTGTCTGTCTGTTTGTCTGTCTGTCTGTCCGTCTGTTACTCTTTCACGCCTAAACGGCTGAACGGATTTTGATGAAATTTGGTATAGGCATACGTTGAATCTTAAGAACGGACATAGGATACTTTTTATTAGAAAATAAGGGGGGGATGGGGGTAACTTCACCTTTGAAAAATTATATGGAAAAATGTTCATTTTTGAAGATAGAGATATGAAATTTGGCACAAATATAGCTCGAAACTTGGATTAAAATAAAGACTACTTTTTGTTTCGAATATTAGGGGAGAAAGGGGTAAAACCGACCGTGAAAGGATGTAGTCCACGCGAACGAAGTCGCGGGCACAGCTAGTAATATTATAAAGCGAACAAGAGAAGAGTTTGTTTGTATGTTTGTTTGAACACGCTAATCCCAGTAACAACTGGTTCGAATTGAAAAAATATTTTTGTATTATCCCACACAAATACATTTATGGAGAAAGGCTAAATAACATGACGCTGCGTCCAATAGATGCAAAGAATGAGCTGAAAATGTGGCAAAAACGGGTATAGTAGGTACACTTGTGAAGCCACGGCCGCAAGTTCATTATAAGCATTGATAGTGAGTTTTCCCAAGGCGCTGGTCAATAACAATCTAACAAACTGCGTACAAATTTATTAGTGGCGATAAAATCTTCTTTGTTTCATTACCAGTCAACTTGGTAAGGTCAATGATGAGAACTATTCGAGTTCGAAACAAAGGTATACTTAATACAAAACATAGGCAGTGTAAAAACTCTTGTAAAGCCTCGAGGGACACTTATAGATCTATCTTTATAAGGCGGCAATGTAAAAATAGTTAAGCTGATTGGGTTCCGTATAATTCAACCTTTTTTTTATAACTATACAAAAATAGGGATTTTTTTTGTTTGGAAGACTACATTAAATTATGGTCGCTATTTTCAAAACTTTGATTTCGTCTGCGTCGCGCCATCTCTGAGGTTCCAGGTTCGATCCCCGGTCGGTTCAATATGGGAAACTAATTTTTCTGTTTGTCTCGGGTCTGGGTGTTGTGGTACCGTCGTTGTTTCTGATTTCTGTAACACAAGTGCTTTAGCTACTTATTACAGAATCAAAGCAATGTACGGGTGTTGTCCATATTTATTATTATTTATTTATTATAGTTTTTGCACGAAAAAGTAACAAACATACATCAAGACAATCAGACTTCCATACAATCTTACAAAATTATGCGTTTAAAATACTAGTGGGCTGCTTTTAAATTTTTGTTTTCATCTGATAGGAACAACAAACAATGTGATTCAGAAAATACGGTTAATAAGAATAGTTCAATAGAAAGAAAGAAAGAAAGAAAGAAACATTTATAACTTAAAGACATCACAAAATTGTCATATAAGTACACATATACATAGAGGAGACAAAGAGATAACAACAAAAAAATATATATACAATAAAACGAGAAATCGTCTCTTAGCGATCTCCTCGTCAGCCGGGCGGTGCAGACAATGACAAGGCGTAATGTCCCAAATAAAAGGGCCTCACTCAGCATAAGTCATGGCCCACGGCGGCGCAGGCCATGACGCTGGTGCACAGTGAGTCCTGCCGAGTGATTATACACGGACGCCAGCGAGGTTGCACAGCCTACCCATTCGTTTTGGGTTTTCATTAACAAAAAAGAAAAAGAAGAAATAATAGTATTTGTTCATACATAAATGATGATACTTTAATATACCTACACAAAAAATAAATATGAAAGTGGGTAGTGTCAATGGTGTAAAATGGTGCAATATTTGCTTACTTTTAAATAAAAAGAAATAACTGAACTTTTTATAGCACATAAAAAAAACGAACAAACAAGTTCTAAACTAAATCGCCTGATGCTGAAGTAGCTCGCGCTCTTGTGTTATGGAAAGCAGAATCAACGTTGGTACGGCAATACATCATTAAATTTGTGTTTGTTCCGTGTATAAATAATACACAAATATTTACAAAACATTTTTATTTACATTGCACTTCAAGATTGACCTCATCCCACCTAGTTAAGTAGGTGGTAGGTTCTGTGTTTGTGTATCTTCTGTGACTACCTAGTCACAGAAGATACACAAACACAGTTTGTTTTTAACATATGTATATTAAAATCCCAAACACAGAAGATACACAAAATATCATCACACTAATGTTTGTCCTTGATGGAGAACTGAAGTCAAAGTCAATTCATTTATTCATTTAGGTTACAAGTAACACTTATGCATCGTCAAAATGAACACAAACAAAATTTCAAGCTACAGCCGGTTGGGAACCTTATTCTACCGAGAAGAATCCGGCAAAAAACTCAGTAGTTATCCTAATCTTTACAAAATTTCGAGCTAGAGAACTTAAAACTATGGTGTGCAAGCGAGCAGACAATCATGCCCATATATGTTTAACCTTTGTTTAACAGCCAGAACCGCTTATCATTTTACCATAAGACCAGTCAATACACCACCATAAGGATCCCTAAAAATGACGAAATGACGACCCTATCATCTATGGCTCATAAAAATAGACTAATAACATCTTACCGGTCGCTAATGAAAGTGTGCGAAATGCTACAACGACGGGTTTTTAGTGTAATTGCCGTTAACCACATAACGACATAACGTCGCAGCTAATTCGAATAATCAGTCAAACTCAAACTCAAACTCAAACTCAAATATTTCTTTATTCAAGTAGGTTACATGTAACACTTTTGAATCGTCATTGAATACAATGCAAAGTGATTCTACTTCCGGTTCGGAACCTATATCTACCGAGAAGACACCGGTAAGAAACTCAGCAGATAAGTTACAGTAGCAGTATCTAACTTATAGCTATGTGTAGAACACTTTGGACCAAGTCATATAGTTTTATTTTGATGAGTGAAAAAAGCATGAAGTATTATTTTATTTTAAGAGGTAAGCTGGAGCAGACCAGTCCCCAAAGGTGGCACCTGTTCACAAGCATGACGTATGTGCCAGCCATCGCTTCACTCAACCATATTGAAGGGAATGTAACGACTTTCAAGTTTTACAATGTCTGGTATCCAGTGAAAACTAAAAATAATAAGAATTTAGTAATTTACTCATAAACTTGTCGTAAATAAAATATAAATTACGAAATCGTAAGACTTTGTCACAGTTATAATTGTGAACATTTTGTATGTTTGAAATTATTTTTGACAAAAATGAAATAAGATTTGACCCAAGCGTTAATTAAACCATCCTAAGCTTGATTATTAAAAAATAATGCCATACTCATAATGGTTGCTAATTGGTAGAAAAAAAAATGTTTTTCCATATTTTTATGTTGTGACAACTTACGCTGTTTTACGATGTCTTCCTAGGCCAGTGTTACTTGAAGTAGGAATTATACAACTCACGGTAGAAAACGGTGTTCTTCGAAGTTCTACAGTTTGCGTGAACACACATATAAACACTCCTTTTTTTAAGTCGTACCTTTCCAATATTCACAGTCAAAAAGCCAGACAGACTTTTTACAATATGGCCAATTCCACATATACCAGCTACAAACACTTTGAGAATAATAAAATTAAGATCTAAATGTCCCACTGACATTTTAGTTCTAAGTACGCGTATTAAAGGTAATTCTAAAGGTATAAAGGTCAGACAAAGTTTGTTCTATTGTTAACTAGATTAGCCTGTCTAGTAGCTTGAGTAATGATATCATGGGGGCACATCTCATTAAGTAATTTATGGTGTATTTTCAAATGATTATAACTAAATAAATCAGAATTGGACATCACATACATTGCTCTAATTAAGTGGTAAGTAGCTAAAGTTACAGAAATTAGAAACAATGACAGCACCACAAAACCCAGACCGGAGACGATTCTGAAAAGTTCATCTTCGATGTAAATCTCACCGTGAATCAAACCTGGGATTCAGAGATGTTGCAAAACCCTGAGCCCAGCGTATAAAAAACTGAAACAACGTATTTTTTTTATAATTATTGCACTTCAAGATCGACCTTATCCCACACACACAACACCGAAGTGATTGTTATTTGGCTGCGGTCTTCTGTAAGGTGGAGGTATTTCACCAGTCGGGC
Organism: Glyphodes pyloalis; assembly: GCA_037074685.1. NCBI lineage: Eukaryota > Metazoa > Arthropoda > Insecta > Lepidoptera > Crambidae > Glyphodes > Glyphodes pyloalis. The sequence goes on from JAYKKO010000042.1 coordinate 2,543,763, forward strand.
TGCTACATTTCGAGCGATAAATCGCTTTGTCCTACCTCTCTTAGAACATTAGACGACCTCCGTAACCGAGAGGCGAGCGAGCTGGACTTTGGCGTCGCGCTATCTCTGAGGTTGCGGGTTCGACTCCCGGCCGGGTCAATATGGGAAACGAACTTTTCTATATTGTCTCGGGTCTGGGTTTTGTGTTACCGTCGTTGTTTCTGATTTCTGTAACACAAGTGCTTAAGCTACTTATCACAGAATTAGATCAATGTATGAGTGTCCAATATTTATTTATTTATTATTTGTAGACCAATGGATTGATGGAGCTTTCGTTGCAAAAATACCATTGTACAATATGAAATTTGTGTAACTGCTCTTATATTTACCTAATCACGAGTCACGAGTCCGACTCGCACTTGGCTGTTTTTTTTTCTTTAGAGGAAATTTCGCACAAAGAAAACATCTGTCAACTTTCCCAGCGAATAATCTAACTGCATTACGTAGCGCATTGCTCGCGCCGCGGCGCATCTGCCGGGGGCGGGGGTCGCAAATACCAAGGCCGGTGCAGCGGAAACGGTGCACCTGTGCACACACCCCACGCGCGGAGCGGGCCAGCGAGCGAGCTGAGCGCGATAAGCGGAAGAAGAAAACCGCTTACCGCTCCGCCTAAAAATTTTATTCAAAATTCACGGAACTTGACTGGACCTAGCTAGTTCATTGTTTAGCGGTCCTGTTTGTTCTACCAACGGTCGTAGGTTCGATCCTGATACTGGATATTTGTATTTGTTCAATGTTGGTTGTATTATATAAGTGAGTTATAGTATTCAGCACTCGTGTCTGATGAATGTCATAGGTTCCTCACCCAGGACTAATTACAATAAGATGAACATTTGTATTTGTCCAGTTTTGGTTTTGTATAGTTATGTGTATTATGTATGCTATAGTCTTCAGTTGATTCTGGTGTGGATAATACAAAATGTTAAATGCTTCCTGTTAGAGACGCGCTTAATAGTTTTCTCATTTAATAAAACCTACTGTTAGTTTGTCGATGGTTTCATGTTTATATGACACCAATAGGCCTAGCATGCACAATATGTCAAATTTATTGCATGAGACGACCAAAATTTAATACTGTTGATTGGCTAATAGCACACCGCACTCGTATTTTCTGCCAATCAGCAGCTGACGCACTGACTTCAATCGATTTTGACGTTTGTTAAGAGCGCGATAAAAATTAGTCGGGTGGCACAAGCTAGGTCTGCATGTGTCAGTTGCTGTCTCTCCATAACCTTGCAATGTAATTTTAGTATGCTTTTTAAAATAACGTGTTTGACGATACTTCGGGCTTATAGCCATATATTTACTGCGTACCATCCGTCGGTTTCACTACCTACTTTTGATTAATATAATATGTATTTCAATACTTATTTAAATTTTACATTTAAAAAAAAATGGATTACGTATATGAATACTGGTCACGATTGACACTAGTAATCTGAAATGCAACTAAATCACACATTTTCATAAAATTGAAAAAGAAAAAACAGGGTTAAATTAAAATAGGTAATAAAAAAAGTATGTTGGAGTTACAGGCATAACTAGTTATTATTTAAACTTGTGATGCTAACCTGCTCTCCGCTCACTTAGAAGCCCCATCATAAGAAAGTTAAACTCGGCCGTTGGAGTTGACTGAACAGTCTCTTTGTCCTCGGGGTGTATCAGAACTGTTGTGCAAAGTTTTCACTTCAAAACACAGTGGTTCGATGTACTTTGTTGGAAATCTGATTTCTCTTAAGCTGAGTAAATAGTGCGCTTTCGAAGTGAATTATGGCTCGCAACAAAAGATGAAAGAGGGAAATTGTTAATACTTTAAAGCTCTGGCTTGTTGGGTTAGACAAAAGCAATGTAGGTATAATTCATGCAGTTTATTTATTTTTCAGAACAGTAATTTGTTATGTTATTGTTGAAAATTATGTTCTATGGTTGTGGCATTTTGATAAGAAAGCACTAATCCGCAAGCTTTTTTTAAAATCAACGCAAATCTGTAACAAAAAACGATAGATTTTTTTAAAGAAACTAATAATTTTTTTAAAGAAGTAATTTATACATAAATAGTTACATGTTACGGTGTGGATACATTATTTGAACCTCTTTTGATTTTATCTTTCAGCCTATGCATTTAAAAGTAGTAAGAACGTACTTTTAAATAATAATAATAATAATAAAAGTTTAATAATAGTTTATTGGTCACTTCAAGTTACAGTGTTACATAAGCTAAAATTGCAATACATCAAAGTTCTTAATTAATGATTAGCGTTGACGACTGTACTAGTATTAACTGTGTCACAGCCATCAGGATATAATATATATGCTCACCATGCCTACTTATTTCATTGTAACCACACGATTTCTGGTGGTCCCAGCAGCAAAAAATTTGGGTCAGTTGAAGGTTACTTCTAAACGCGTTACTGATAATATTATATTACCGACGAACCTCCGTAGCCGAGAGGCGAGCGGGCCTGACTTAGGCGAGCGCCATCTCTGAGGTTCCGGGTTCGATCCCCGGTCGGGTCAATATGGGAAACGAACTTTTCCGTATTGTCTCGGGTCTGGGTGTTGTGGTACCGTCGTTGTTTCTGATTTCTGTAACACAAGTGCTTAAGCTACTTACCACAGAATCAGAGCAATGTATGTGATGTTGTCCAATATTTATTTATATATTTATATTTTATTTATTTATAACCCATTAATTATTAGATCATTATTGTTAATATTATTGCCAGTAATGAGTGGGTATCTTTCACCTTACAACCTTGAACAATGAACACACACTAATACAACCAATTTATGTAATGTTTTGTGTAATAAAGTAAAACAAGGATAAGGTCGAAAACAAAATCGAATAAAAATAATACCGTCGGACATAGAACCTCTCCTTTTTGCAAGTCGGTTAAAAACAGAACCATTAAGAATGGAAGCAAAGACGTGAGCGATTGAAACTTGTTGTGTTAGGTAGTCCATTTATCGTGGAAGGGTTTAGGTTATATAACTTTACGCTGCGACTAATACCAACGAAAAATCAGTGGATTGTGTAGAAATAAAAAGGATAAGTACGCGTGGGCTAGTGATAAATATAATAATGAATAGAATAGAATAGAAAATGTCTTTATTCATGTAAACTTTCACAAAAGCATTTATGAATCGGCAGATTATACTACCACCGTGTTCGGAATGTTGCTTCTATCGAGAAGAACCGGCAAGAAACTCGATAGTTACTCTTTTCAAAAACTTACTTAATGTATGAAATAGACCCCATTTCAACGCGACTCAAGTTTCAAGCGACTTCTATAAGAGGACGACTCACTTCAGACCCGATTGTACCTTGAAACGAGCTCAGACCGGACCATTGGCCTTCGCGAAAATCTTTGAAAAGCTTCAAATACACGGTTAAAAACGGACTGTAAGGAACGTATGTTCTTTACTAAAAGTGGAAGTACTTCCGCCGAGCTAGGTGTTATCTGCTCGGGGACCAAGGCCCAACTACCAATCTTGGTTCGTTGTATATATACTTAGGGGCGACGAGAACTCTGATATCGCGATGTAGGATATCGATGTCACGCATTACGTATGGAGCGTTGTTTACTACGCCAATTCTGCTGACGCTGTATTTGTGTCGACTTGTAGGTCATGTCGTAGGTCGGCACAGTACTCCCTCCCTTTGGAGTCCAAGCACGTGCCCGATGCGTGTAGTTGCAGGGAGGCAGCTGCTGCTACGCCGGTGTGGACCAATGACTCGGTCGTAGGGCTGCGATGGCCTGCTTCATTACACGGGCCCGGAACCAGGTGGCTTCGTCAGCTGCGGTGGTCCGGTGCTCTTGTCGTGGCTAAGCTGGCTGTTGAGGGTATGGAGACATGGCCTGATGCAAAGGCTCCGTTCTTCAAAGGCTGCTGATGTTCAGCTCAGTCGGGGTCACCAATGTTGGGATTAAGACTCGATGATAGAGTAGCAGAGATTTCTTCAGGTTTTTTAAATAATAAAGTAGACGAATATCAACAGCGTGTATTGTTAGCTTTGCGGGAGTACAGAGAGTGTTAGAACGAATTTATACAGAAATAATGAAGACATGTTATTATGTAAACTAAATACAAATTAGGGAATGGTAAAGTACAAAGAATGATGCAATAAATTGTCTGACTAATAGTGACCTGAATATCTGTTGCTTAGAAGACTTACAAAAGTATCTAAAAATAATGATGCAATAAAATTATAAATTATGAAGTGGGCACATCACTCCCCCTCTTATAAAAAAAAAATTAGAATAAAAGTGTAAAAGTAAAAGTGTAAGATATTTAAAAATCTCACATAAATTAAAAATGTCACACAATAAAAAAAACAAAGATATGGTTATGACCATAGATAAATTACACGTAACACATCACTACACTGTTGCTTGAGCCCGTCGCACGACACTGCTGAGGTAGTGGTTCTTTTGCTGTTCACATCAGGCCACGGAGTAGGCCGGCGCGCGCGGCGGTGGTGATTGCTCGGCCGCCCGGCGGCTGGCTCGTGTGCCTCGAAGTTCTCGTCTCAGCATGTTCGTGTACCGGTTTTTACAGCAACAGAAAATGATGATACCCATGGTTATCAGAAATATTCCCACGATGAAAATGGTTAGCAAGTCCAACTTGCTATGTGTAATTTCGTGGTAAAGGCTGGTGTCGGCCTTGTTCTCAGCTCCGTTTTGAGCGATGATAACTTGTTCTCGGCTCTGGCTTTTACCCATGTTGAAACAATGAAGTACATATTTTTCATCAGAATATAGCAGGATTAATAAATAAAACTGATCTGTTAGCCATTTATATAGAAGATTTATCAAACCAAAATAAAGACATAGATGTAATTTGCATAACAGAACATTTTATGTTGCAAGGTCACGAATGCATTCTAAGATTACCAAACTACAAACTGGCAGCGTGTTTCTCCCGTAGCGCGCAACGTCGAGGAGGGGCATGTATTTTGATAAAAAATGAGATCCAATACAGAGAGTTAAAAGATGTAGCTAAATTATCAATAACAGGTTGTATTGAATGTTGCGCAATAGAACTGATCAAACATCATTTGATAATTTTGTGTCTATATAGACCTCCAAAAACATGCAACATGCATGAGTTCTACAACAGACTAGACTCGGTGTTAAAGCTTGTTTGTAGAATTCATAATAAAAGAATAGTAGTTTGTGGCGACTTTAATATTGATACGCTCAAGAAAAATAACATTACAATGGAATTTGAATGTTTTCTCTTAAGCTATAACCTCAAATTAGAATTAAATGAAATTACAAGACCTATTAGTGGCACTTGCATAGATAATTTTGCACATAATTCATCATCTAAATGCAAAGGTGAAGTTTTAGACTTAGCATTATCCGATCATACGGCACAAGTATTAAAAATTCCTGTGAAAAAAGTCTGTAAGATTAATTATTGGCGTAAGAAAGTACAGGATATATCAACACGGAACTTAAAGTTATTTAAAGCCCACTTAAGTAGTCTGTCTTTCAGTGAAGTATACGATAATATGGACCCTAACTCAGCATATAACACTTTCTTAGAGCTATTCAAATTTTTGTATAATCTCTGTTTCCCAGAGAAGCTTGTAACAATCAGAACTCATAAGAGAGTTAAATGGATGTCCAAAGGCATAAAAATGTGTAGCAAAAAGCAAAGGCAACTACTTTGGAGATTTCGACATTCACCTTCAGTACAAAATAAGATTACACTTAAAACCTACACCAGAACCTTTAGAAAAATAGTTAAACTTACACAAAAGGCACAGAATAATCATTTTATAAAAACGTCCAAAAATAAATCAAAAGCTACCTGGCATTTGATAAACGGACCCTCTCAAGTTAAAGAACCTATTGCAAAAATAGAAAGTGATGGCTTCACTATTACAAGTCCTATAAAAATTGCAAACGCTTTCAATAAACACTTTGTAGAACAAGTAAAACCATCTTCGACAAATAATATTAATCATTTCCAGAAAATTAAGGAGACCAATAGTTACAAATCAATGTATATGCATCCAGTGGTACCCCAAGACATTATAAAAACAATCAAAAGAATTAAAAACAAAAAAAGTGTGGGTCACGATGGCATTTCTACAATTGTAATAAAATACGTAGATGAAACTATATCAACTCACATAAGTCATATTATGAACCTATGCATAAGCCAAGGTATTTTCCCGGATAAATTAAAACATGTTATAGTTAAACCTCTGCACAAAAGAGATGATAAAAAAGATATGTGTAACTATAGACCTGTGGCCATTACTTCAATATTTTCAAAGATTTTTGAAAAAATCATTTATGATGCAATATATTCTTATATAACAAAATTTAATATATTATGTGACGAACAAATGGGATTTAGGAAAAACAGAAATATTGACATGGCTATTTTTAAATTATTAAATACAATTATGAATAATGTTGACATGAGAAACCCAGTTTGCGCTATATTTACCGATATGACTAAAGCATTTGATTATGTTGATCACAAAAAATTAATATATAAATTAAATACTTATGGTATTAGAGGAAATTTATTGAAATTATTAGAATCTTATCTTGACAATAGAATACAATACGTTGAAATAAATAAAATCTGTTCACAAACCCACTATGAAGTCACATATCGATCAGAACCAAAACAAATCAAATACGGTGTTCCTCAAGGGAGTGTATTGGGCCCGTTGTTGTTCCTTCTTTATATAAATGACTTACCTAGATCGATCAAAGAACAAAATATGGTACTATTTGCTGATGATAGCACAGCTATAATACAATGTGACGATATTAATAAATATGAAAGAAAAATTAATGATGCGTTGGAGTCTATAGTGAACTGGCTTGACAAAAATAATTTAAAAATTAACCTAATTAAAACCAAATGTATGCATTTTTATCAAAAACTTATTCCAAAGAATTTTAGTATTAATTGCCGCTCACAGAATATAGAGGTGGTAAAAGTTGTAAAATTTCTAGGCATTACAATAGACAGCCAGCTTACTTGGAAACCACAAGCAGAGCAAATATTGAATAAGCTTAACAAATCTGCATACGCCCTTTTCCAATTATCCAAAAAACTCACGGTAGAATCTACTCTTACAGCTTATCATGGAATGGTTGCACCAATATTACGTTTTGGAATTATTTTTTGGGGAGATTGTAGCGAGAGAGAGAATATTTTTAGGTCCCAGAAACGATGTATTCGAGCTATATGCGGTCTAAAACACACGGACAGTTGTGTGCCAATGTTTAGGTCGCTAAAACTGCTGACTTTCCCCTCACTATACATCTACGAAATTTGTGTTTATGTTAAGAGTAATCCACAACAATTTGTCAAATTAGCTGATATTAGAAACAGACCATTACGAGCACAATATCGTCAATTATTAAAAACTGGTGGATACAAAACGGCCCTTTTGAATAAAAGTGTATTTGGAATGGGTCCCATCATTTACAATAAAATACCTGATAGCATAAAAACATTGAACCTGCATCTATTTAAAAAGAAACTAAAACGACTACTGATTGATAAATGTTATTACTCCATTTCCCAATTTTTAAGTGACGCTTTATAAGATTATAATTATTATTATTAATTTTGTTATGTTTAAAAATTTCATTTAATCCAGTTATTTAATTTATTATGACGCTATTATTATAACTTAGTGACTTAGGTAAAGATTAATTTAATTTTAATGAATTTATAAACTAATATATGACATTTCTACGCCCTTTAGGGTAAAATATGCTGAACTCTTTTCTCTGTAACACCTGTTTCTGTGTACCATATTTTTAAGAAATAAATGATATTCTATTCTATTCTATTCTATTCTATTCTATTCTATTCTAAAAAAAGAAAAAAAAAAGATTTTTGGAATAGTACTTAAGTATCGATGTAGTAGATGAGCGAAAGATGAAAACGTAATGAGGCTGATTGACGGCTTTACATCACGTCATGAATCGCACCGTAGGCCTAATAAGGCGACCAGATCGAGTTCTAAACTGATTATTTTGATTTTCGTTCCCTTTTTCAGAACTGCTGCTATTCGACTCTGTGTCTGAAATACGTAGACAAGACTTATTTGTCGATGCATGTAAAGTTTCTGTGCCGCTGTTTACAAAAAATGCGGGTTTCAATCTATCTATTGAAATTGTTTTAATTACTCCCGATATCATAACTTTAAAAAGTTTGTCCCCGTGCTCTATGACTTTGTAGGGTCCACAGTAGGGAGGTGTTAGAGGCTTCGTTACGTGATCACAGCGAACAAATACATGTGTGCATGACTGTAGTGATGGATGGATAAATATTTTACTTTGTCTTATCGGTTTCCTTGGCACTGCCGATAGGTTACGTAAATGCTCTCTTAAGTTATGCAACAAAGTATCGTTATCAGGGACGTTCGGCGTTGACGGCTCCAAAAAATCGCCTGGTAGTTTCAAAGTGGTACCATAGACCAGTTCTGCTGCAGATATGTGCGTATCATCGCGTAAGCTACTTCTCAAACCCAAAAGAGCAGTGGGCAACTCGTGTAACCAGCTTTCGGTATTGCCACGAGCCATTAATGCTGCCTTGAGCGTTCTATGCCACCTCTCGACCATGCCATTAGCTTGCGGGTGGTAGGCTGTAGTATGAATTTTGGATATTCCAAGTCGTTTTGTTAAGTTACTGAATAAATGTGATTCAAATTGACGGCCTTGTAAATAGCTAATAATTCCCTATCATAGGTACTGTATCGCTGCTGTGCTTCGCTGAATTTTGACGAAAAAAAACTTAAGGGCTGCCACTCACGATCGATTTTCTGCTGTAGTACAGCGCCTGCACAGGTTCCGGATGCGTCGGTCATAACCGCGATTGGTGCGCCTGGAACTGGATGGGCTAGCAACGTTGCCTTGCGTAAACTATGCTTGCAATTCTGGAATGCTTTCTTCGCTTCTTCCGTCCAAACAATCTTAGTTTTATCTTTACGTTTTGAATTGTGCAGATAGTTGTTTAAAATAGCCTGGTCTTGAGCGGCGCTTGGTAAATGTCTCCGGTAAAAATTCATCATTCCCAAGAAGCGTCGAAGTTCTTCAATTGTGCTTGGCTCGGGATATTCAGAAATAATTTTTACCCTGTCGTCCAGGGGCTTAATACCTTCGGTAGACACTCTATAGCCCAAAAAATCTATTTCAGATTTTCCAAACTCACATTTGCTTAGGTTGATGGTCACTCCATATTTGTTCAGTCGTTCAAAAACGAGTTTCAGGTGCTCTTGGTGTTCGGACTCGGACCCGGAACAAATAATTGCGTCGTCGACAAAATTAAATAAGAAATCTAATTCTTTGAAAACGACATGATACATGAAACGCTGGAAGGTTTGAGCAGCGTTTCGCAGTCCAAAGGTCATGCGCGGGAATTCGAACAGTCCGAAAGGTGTTATTAAAGCTGTCTTCTCGATATCCTCGGGAGCTATAGGGATAAAATGGTAAGCTCGGTGAAGGTCAATCCTGGAGAATATCTTCTTCCCTGTCAACAAATATGTGAAATCCGTAATGCGTGGAATCGGATATCTATCCGGTTTCGTTATAGCGTTCAAACCGCGATAGTCTCCGCATGGACGAATTTCACCATTTTTCTTATTCACCACATGCAATGCACTGGCCCAATTACTCTTAGAGGGCCGACATACTCCAATTTGCTGCATGTAGATAAATTCTTTTTTGACCTTTACATATTTTTCGGGCGGTAATAGTCGAGCGCGTGCAAACACCGGTGGGCCAGTCGTCTCAATATGGTGCACGACATTGTGTTTAGGCGTATCCTTGTAACACACCGGCTTCGTTATATCAGGATATTCTGATAAAAGATTGTAATACGGATTTTTGATGTCAATTGTTTTGATTGTAGCTTCATTATAATTTACTATAGAGCCAACAATGTTGAGACTTGTCACCGTATCAATTAGTTTGCGCCCGTGTACGTCCACGTCCACTAGGAGTTTGTGGTGGCTTAAGAAATCAGCTCCTAATATGGGTTGTTTCACGTCAGCCAAAATAAATGTCCAGGAGTAAGGTCTCCTCAACTTCAAATTTAAAATTAAACTTCTCGTCCCGTACGTCTTAATCTCACTTCCATTTGCTGCAAATAGCTTGTAAGTACTATCAGTATCCATAAAACTCTTCTTTCTGGCGGGTAATACCGAAACATTGGCTCCTGTGTCCACCAAAAAACGTATGCCACTTTGACAGTCGGTTACGCATAGGCGGTGGGAAGGCGAGATGGTGCAGACATCCGCCATTGACTGCACCCTTTCTAGTTTACCTGGTTCGTGGGTTTATTCCATGAGCACGGCTCTACACATTTTCGAGCTCTATGGCGAAACCTACTGTGATAAAAACACAAGTCGCGTGAGTCATCAGCTGGGTGCTGGGTCGAATTTCTACGCGCGCGTGACGCCGATCGAGCGTTGAACCTATTCCGATTAAAATTAAAATGTTTACCACGGGATCGGGATCGCGATCGTTGTAACTCCATTACCTGTAAGCTTAGCTGGGCTATCTGAGCTTGTAGGGTAGCGTAAGAGTCTGGTACTGGCGTCTGGTTGCTGGAAACCTCAGATACTTGTTGAGGTCGGACGTTTTCAAAAATTTTATCCGCGATTGCTGCCAAATTCTCGAGATCTTTAACTTCGGTCACCGCGAGAACACCCCGTATGGAAGAAGGTAAATGTCCCTGCCACATTAAGCTGAGGGTTTCGTCTGGCATCTTCCCTCGTGCCAGGTCGCGCATGTACCGCAGGAGCTGAGATGGTTTCTGATCTCCCAACTCGATTTCACTGAGTAGCTTCTGCAGTTGGCGGTTTTCCGATTCTTCATACACGGAAAAGAGTCTTGATTTCAAAGTCTCGAATTTCTTAGTCGCCGGCGGAGATAATAGGATATCACTAACCTGTTTAATCACTTCCTTGCCGAGTTTGGTTACAACCAAATTAAATTTAGCCTCGTCGCTGAGTTTCTGTGGTGTTAAAATTGCCTCGCATTGCACGAACCAAAGGCGAGGCTGATCACACCAGAATTCAGGCAGCCTAGATGACACAGTAACTGTTGCCAACTCCGCTGAGCCGCTGGGATGTGGCGAATGCTCATGAGCCATAATTCCCAAAAAAACTTTGACTCTCCGAACCTGCGAAAACGGATCCCCGTGACTATACGCCTCTTGAAATCTCAAATCGGTGAGATCCGCTTGTGGAAAGCCGATTGAGATGTGCGATCACGGAGATCACGTCGGGGTCACCAATGTAAGGAACGTATGTTCTTTACTAAAAGTGGAAGTACTTCCGCCGAGCTAGGTGTTATCTGCTCGGGGACCAAGGCCCAACTACCAATCTTGGTTCGTTGTATATATACTTAGGGGCGACGAGAACTCTGATATCGCGATGTAGGATATCGATGTCACGCATTACGTATGGAGCGTTGTTTACTACGCCAATTCTGCTGACGCTGTATTTGTGTCGACTTGTAGGTCATGTCGTAGGTCGGCACAGGACTAAATACACTTATCAACTTTTTTTTTTAATTAGTAAGAAATTTAAGAGAGGCAGGGCAAAGCAATTTATCGCTCGAGCTGGAGCAGCCCGACTGGTGAAATACCTCCACCTTACAGAAGACCGCAGCCAAATAACAATCACTCCGGTGTTGTTGTGTTCCTGCGTGTGAGTAAGGTTTCCAGAGCTCTTGGGGGGTGCTACATTAGTAGCAGGGGTCAAGCCTTCAAGGTAAGGGCGACAAGTCTAGTAACAGTTTTACTATGCTATACTTTTCGCCCTTAAGCTAGGAACTCATTACCACTTAACATCAGGTGGGATGAGGTCAATCTTGGAGTGCATTATAAAAAAAAAATCTTTTACAGAGAAATAAAATCTCGTTTAAAAGCTTCTCGATATTATATGATAAAAATAAATTACAAGTATCATGTAGGCAATTAAACAAAAAGCTGATTTTTGCTCTACTTTTAAGTTTATGTTTTAGAGTAAGGCTGCGTTTCCACCAGAGATGTGCGAGGATGCATAGCGAGGGGGTTAACCTATTAATCGATAATCGATTATCCGGCAACACTACTTAGACGTAGATAACTGCGTCCTACTTGGTTATAAAGCAAAACAATCATTTCTTAAAACAATCAGTCCAGTTTAATCTCAGTTCTGTAATCGGTTGCACATCTGTTGGTTATTTGGACGTCATTAGAGCACTTAATCACTGCGTGATTAGTGGCCATGTAATTTTTATTCGGGTAATTGTATTATGTAGGTGTAGGCTGGGAGCACACGGGCTCGTTCCTTGATTTTTCCCAATGGGACGAGACACTTCATTCATAAATATCTATGTTTCGTCCCAGTTAATTTATTCTTACAACATATTATAATGAGATTTAGTACATTTAGCAAGTCAATTAAATAATATGCAAAATCAATCTGTAAATAATGTTTGTATTTAAAAGAAAACCAATAATAAATACTTATCTTCATCATTTGTAAATATAAAATATAAATATTGGACCATATCACATACATTGCTCTGTTTTTGTAGTAAGTGGCACTGGCAGTAAAGCACTGGTATTACAGAAATCAGAAACAATGACGGTACCACATATACTCGTTTCCATTAATGACCCGACCGGGGATAGAACCCGGGACCTCAGACATGGCGTGACGCCAAAGTCCGGCCCGCTTGCCTCTCGGCTCCAGAGGTCGTCTATATTTTATTTATTTATTTTATTTATTTATTAGGGAAACATACAATTTTCAGTCACATACAGTTAATACAAATATAAATAAGACACAAATCAGTTAAGTTTCCACAGATAAAAGATATTAGACATATTTAAATTACGATAAAAATTAAAGTTTTAATTGAATTGAATTGAACAAAAATGTATATTTAAATTATCAAAAATCTAAAAATCTAAAAACAAAAAAAATACTAAATTTGGTGCCAAGAAAATAATTAAAAACACTATGTCATAAAAAAAAATACAATGTCATTAGAAATAGAAATAATAAAACAAAAATACAAAGTCATAAAAATAATAATAATAATACAATGTCATAAAAATGGAATGTCAAAAATAAAACTAAGTGTTAAATACAGTTTATGTCAAATATAAATTATAAATTATATCTCTAATTAACATCTTATATTTACAAATACTATTATTAAATAAGTCAATGTCGTTAAATTGTTTATTATGTATGGTGCATGATCTCATAACAAAAGAATTTTTGACATATTTAGTTTTGTACAAAGGAACCGAAAATAAATTACGTGAACGAGAACCCATCCGAGAGCATCTCAAAAAGATATTTTTTAAAAGAAACGGGGAATCTACATGATTTCTCAGTATTTTGAACAAAAACATTTGATCTCTTTCCAGACGACGATGTATAAGTAACGGAGTAGTAAGCACGGGCTGATCATATTGTAAGGCCTTATAGTTTATGTGTTTGGTCATTTTTTTATTAATTCATTTTCTCAATAGCATCAATGCTAACCCCATACTGAGGATTCCAAACTGTCGAAGCATATTCCAGAATTGATCTGACGTAAGCATTATACAAAAGCACAAAAGTAGAGCATAATCTGAAGTCTCTGCCAGTTCTAAGGACGAAACCAAGCATATGGAAAGCCTTAGCTGTAATAAGATCAATGTGTTTATTAAAAGACAACTTACAATCCAACTGTACACCAAGATCTCTCACCTCACTTACCCTTATAAGTTTCTCCTCATTTAAGTGGTAATCAAATTCTATAGGCATAGTCTTACGGGTGAATGTTATTGAATTACACTTTTTAGGATTTAGCATTAAACAATTAACCTTACAATAAGCTAAAAGATTATTGAGATCAGTTTGTAGCAGAATACAGTCGGAATAAGAATCAATTTTCTTAAAAATCTTCATATCATCTGCATAAATGAGAACATCTGAGTGTTGTAAAACGGAAACCACGTCATTTATAAAAATATTGAAAAGAAGAGGGCCAAGGTGAGAACCCTGCGGTACACCGGACAGTACTGGAACAAAACTTGAACAATAGCCTTTAATCGTAACTGCCTGGCTCCTTTCCCTTAAATAGGACTCCAGCCAACGCAGTAGATCACCATGTATACCGACTGCAGCAATTTTTTGTATAAGTCTATTATGGGGAATTTTGTCAAACGCTTTGGAGTAGTCAGTATACACAGCGTCCACCTGACCACCACGATCCATGGCAGTCGCTACCTTATGTACAAACTCACAAAGGTTCGTTTCAGTTGATTTCTTACTAACGAAACCATGCTGTTCATCAATTATCAAAGTCCTAACAATGGGAAAAATACCATCGTAAATAATTTTTTCAAAGAGTTTAGGTATGGTACTCATCTTAGAAATGGGTCTGTAATTTTCTATATTATGTCTATCACCAGACTTGAAAACAGGGACAACATGAGACTGCTTCCAAAGACGCGGCATCACACCAGTTCTCAGGGATAAGTCAAATAATAAAAATAATGGAAAGGCAAGGCAACTATGACAACATTTTAAAAACAAAGGTGGAATTCCATCCGGCCCACAGCCCTTTGTTATGTCAAGTTTTTTTAGATATTCATCAATTAAGGCCACTGATAACTCAACGGAACCAATCGACACCACGCGATCCGCATTTGCGTGCGTCGTTAAGAGAGGTGAGGAAGTGGAAGAAGACATAGGGCTTTCAAAAGCTGACTGAAAAAATAAATTAAATAACTTAGCTATCTCAATTCCATCTGAACTAATGTTTTTATTAAAATACATAGAGTCAGGTAAATCATTAGAAGATTTCTTAGATTTTATAAATGTCCAAAAATGTTTACTATTTGTTTTTATTTTCATTTCGGCTTTAAATATAAATTTATCATAACATTCACGCTGTACACGCTTTTGTCGTTCACGCACCAGTCTAAAAGTGTCGTAATCACTTTGTAAATATATGGCAATATATTTTCCACTTTTTATGGTACTTCAGTTTTTCTCTTACGATTTTGATGAGAGCTGGGGAAAACCATGGAAGGAACCGAGTGTCATTTTTAAATGTCTTGACGGGAACATGTGAAGATATTAATTACATCATAAAAGAGAGTAATAGGTACATCTATATCAGTGCATTCCTGAAGTACTTGCCAATCCACACAGGCAAGCTTATCATTTATTACCTGAAAGTCAGCGGCGCGGTACAATCGCACAGTGCGCGGTGTAGAACGAAGCCCGACAGGGCAGAAAGAATTCAAACAGAATTCTAGGGCAGGATGATGCGCATCTTCATCTACCAACGGCTCCCTACAATTAGAGACGTTACACTCACATCCACTGATTATTAAATCCAATAGCCTACTGTTGCAGTTGTATTATATTTTCATATATAGTTAATGGTAAACAAAAGTACGACATCACACAGACGACAACAATTTGTTTATATTTTCCATTGACCTGTGGATCTATAGAATATTTGATCGGAGCCACAATACAATAATATTTATATTTATACATTACTGAATAATTTTTATCGTGTGTAGACACCCTAAACTTTGTTTGTCGAGTTAAGAAGGAGTTATTGCAAAAGCGATTGTGCTATGATTCGGCTTGTAAGCTCATGACTGACGACTCTACGCGCACCTTTCTACGAGCATTTCGTAAGCATAATACATCGTAATAGTTCATTACACGTTAATTTTATAGCCGTCATCATGTAGAGTATGTAGAGTTGTGTAGAGTTGATTGATATTACAATTTGTTTGTGTCAAACGGTGGCTTAATTTTATTTAGGTGCAACGTTAGGGGTCATTGTAGAGTTTTTTTCGCAGTATAATTAAGATCAACGTGCGCTGTCAATTGGTCCGTAGTTGCTTTTTTCTTTTTCTTCAACCGACTACGAGTCGTTTTCTTTTATATTGCACTTTAAGATTGACCTCATCCCACCTGATGTTAAGTGATAATGAGGTCCTAGCTTAAGGGTGACAAGTACAGCATAATAAATCTGTTACTGGACTTGTCGCGCTTACCTTAAAGGCTTGACCCCTGCTTCTAATGTAGCACCCTCCAGGAGCTCTGGAAACCTTACTCACACGCAGGAACACAACAACACAGAAGTAATTGTTATTTGGCTGCGGTATTCTGTAAGGTGGAGGTATTTCACCAGTCGGGCTGCTCCAGTTCGCTACAGGTATCAGACAAATTGCTATGCCCTACCTCTGTTTAATCACGTTCTCGTTAATAACGTTTTTAATTTACTTTTCATACCAGTTGTCATCAGTCGTCTATCAGTCGTATTTGCTTACGACTCGTATATTTTATTAATATCGATAACAAGAACGGATTTTTTTTCAAATAATGCAACTGGCATTAGTGAGCACCACTATTAAATCCAAGGATCCAGAGTGATGGAACAGTTGTTCTTATAGAGGTAACACGTAACCAAAATATATATGATCTAACCAGCTACATAATATAACTCTATCCCAGTAATATTAAGTATATTATAATCGGGAAAGTTTGTAGGAATGTATAAATATCTGGATTTTAGCATATCTAGATATTTGTTTGTTAATCTTTCATGCAAAAACTACTAAAATAATTTATATGGAATTTAGTAGGAAGAAAGATAACTAGATACTAGATATACTAGATTAACAGATAAGATATCCTGATCACGACTTTTTATTATTTTGATAGTGCTTTACACCCAAACTAGCGTACTTGAAATATTTAAAGAAACATATTTCTTTCTGATATGGAGATGAAATTTTTCTGTTTCTTTAAAATATTGGCTTTAACCCCGAAATAATGGGAACGAATTCGTGGGTTAAATAAAAGTTTAACAAAATCCTTTTATTTACATCTTGTTCAAAACAAATTCATAAAGCCATTTGGTTATAAGAGTTTTTTTTTCATGTAAGGAAACATTCTGAATAGTTCGCTATGTCCCTTAAGACTCACTTACGCCCTATTAGATCGGATACTGTGGTCAGTTTGAATAGATAACAAGTTAAGACGTGTGCTCACATGCAAGCATTACTTCACCTCAAAAACTCCACAGTTACGCCACGTCACGCTCCGCGGCGCGTGGCGTGCTGCTTCTGACCACGAGTGGACCACACGTCGCGTGGCAAGTTGGGAGATGCCACTTATAATTAATAAATAACAGAAATATTAACAAAAAGGGGACATAACGCTTTTTTGACGACGACGTAGCCGAGTGGTGAGCGGGCCGGACTTCTGGGACGTACCATCTCTGAGGTACTGGATTCGATTCTCGCGATTTAGTTACTAGCCCCGGCTTTAGTTATTTTTCCAGGCAGGTGGGTTCCACTAGAATAACAGCGATGATATAGATAAATAAATGAATAACCTACAACATCATGGGGGGTGCTACATTAGTAGCAGGGGTCAAGCCTTCAAAGTAAGGGCGACAAGTCCAGTAATAGATTTATTATGCTGTAGTTGTCGCCCTTAAGCTAGGACCTCATTACCACTTAAGATCAGGTGGGATGAGGTCAATTTTGAAGTGCAATATAAAAAAAAACATCACAAACATCTTATGGTAAGTAGCTAAAGCTCTTTTATTACAGAAATCAGAAACAATGACGGGACCACTACACTACACCCGAAACAATATATAAAAGTTACATATTGACCCGACCAGGAATCGAGCCAGTCGCCTCAGGGATAGCACGACGCCAAAATAGGAAAGTTCATTTTCCATATTGACCCAACCGGGAATCGAACCTCAAAGATGGCGCGACGCCAAAGTCCGGCCCGTTCGCTTCTCGGCTACGAATGTCGTCCAATTTTTGAGATAAATAAATATATGTGGCAGGTTTAATGGAGTAATATTGTTCCTCCTCCAGCCTACCAGCGCCGTTGCGGTGGCAGTAATAATGCCGTAGCAACATATGCTGAGGTGGATCCTAATTGACCATATAATGTTGTGTGTGTGTGTGTGATTCCTTTGACATGGATTCCTTCAAAAGGAGTGTGAAGAAACATCTTGCAGGCCAGTATGGGGATGCTAACGGATAGGATATTTTGATATCAAATCCGTTGTCATCGCGATGTGGGTTCCTCTCTTGCTTACCATCAGGCTGGGAGGAGCCAATATACTGCGCTACTATAAAAAAAAACAAAAAGATTTTTTTTTAAATTAATTTTCAAGATTGACCTGACCACTCACTCAGACCTGATGCTATGTGATAATGAGGTCCTAGCTTACTGGACTTGTCGCCCTTACCTTGAAGGCTTGATATAACCCCCCACTAATATAACACCCCAAAGAGGTCTGGAAACCTTACTCACACGCAGGAACACAACAACACAGAAGTGATTGTTATTTGGCTGCGGTCTTCTGTAAGGTGGAGGTATTTCACCAGTTGGGCTGCTCCAGTTTGAGCGATAAATCGCTATGCCCTACCTCTCTAAAAATTTTTGTTTTATTTAATGTTTTGTTTTTTTTTTGTTTTTACATCGTGCTTTTGTGTCCATAGATATATTTTTATTTTATTCTATTCTATTCCTCCTTACTCGGATACTCATGGCTACCCTCATAGGAACCACTGAGAAACTATATCAGCGTCTCTTCACGATATCTGGAACGTGCGAGTTTTTGTAATATCTGTAGCTGATGGAGAAATAATGTCATAAACGGGCCCACTCATTGCCGGCTATTCTTTGTTTATCTACTACTTACGGCAGGGGTGGGCAACCTTTCCACCGAGCTGGGGTTTACGGGTTCATAAATGTTCTGCCCGACAATATGTAAGAAGAAACAAATTTATTGAAATGTAACAATAATATAGATAAAGAGAGGTAGGGCATAGTGATTTATCGCTCGAACTGTAGCAGCCCGTCTGGTGAAATACCTCCACCTTACAGAAGACCGCACCCAAATAACAATCACTTCTGTGTTGTTGTGTTCCTGCGTAAGTGTAAGGGTTCCAGAGCTCCTAGGGGTGCTACATTAGTAGCAGGGGTCAGGTAAGGGTGACAAGTCTAGTCCAGCTTTATTCTGCTGTACTCGTCGCACTTAAGTGTGGATCTCATTACCACTTAACATTAGAATAACACACACTTAACATTAGGTGGTACGCGAACACCCTAATCAAAGTAAAGAATACTGTAAAGTTGCTACAGTTATGATAGTATGATGAGCTTAATAAAAAAAATTGGCATAATAAAAACTTATGATCAACTAATTTTGACAACGGGTCGAGCTTTGCAACAATGGCAATTCAACTGCTTGCCTGGCTTTTTTATTTCGGTGTGATAATCTGAGCACAGTTATTATAATAAAATGAAAGACATTTGAAGGATAATCTCGTTATTGGCAATACATTTTTTAACGCTGGGTTTATACTGGGATACGGGTTTTAGTAAAACAAATGTTTTACTCTATTTGTGCAACAAAATTTAAGTATACAGTTGTGGTGTTGAAAGGCATTTAATAATTCTGAGTAATTTTAGGACAAAACAATTTTTAGCGAAATTAATAAAAAAGATAGAGAAATATGGTAAAATAAGATGTTTTTAATTATCTATACATCTAACATATACAAATATTATAAAGAGGAAAGGTTTGATTTTTTGTTTGTTTGTTTGTTTCTATGAATTGAATAGGCTCCGAAACTACTTGGCAGATTTGAAAAATTCTTTCACTGTTGGAAAGCTACATCATTCCTGAGTGACATAGGCTATATTTCATTTTCAAAAAAAATAGGCATTCTTACTAAAAGATTACGATAACGTAATCCAAGGTGTGAAAAAAATATCAAAAAACTACCTTACATCGCGTGCGCTGCGAAAACTATTGATGATAGAACAAAATGATATACTACATTTTTTTAGAACACACCATTATCTAAAAAAAATCAGCGGCAGCATATGTCTAACTATTACAGTCATGTCACAATTAGCGTTTTTTTATTGAAAAAAAGAAATTAAAATACCACCGCTACAAAAACCTCTTTATTTGTACCTTGGTATTAACCCTTATCAAAATAAATGATGTATTATTTAAGACTGCTTCAATATCTTTATATTACTTTTTGAATTATTCGATTCTGACAATCCATTCAAAAGATATCACGAGTTAAAAAAAAAATAAAAAATAAACTGTATTCGGCTACAAAATTAGGGATCTTTGGTAAAATTTGAAAAATTTCAACAGAAAAGCGGGAAAAATTCTCTAAGGCGAAACGAAGTTCGCCGGGACCGCTAGTTCTTTAATAATAATTCTCTTTCGCGTTTTTTTCCTTGTGCCAATGATTCACCGTCCATGACAAGCCATGGTTACGGCAGAGTTGATATCATTGTCTTGCATTTAAAGTCTTTTTCTTGAAAATCTCCTGCTGATAAGTTTGTGTTCTTGGCTATGAATAATAAAACATCGCAACAGTTAATGATTGAAGCTGACTCAGTATTTTTTAAACTAGTCTTAAAGTCTGTTTGTGTTTACGGTTTAAGAAACATAAATAATTTAGAGATAAATATAATACTAGCTGTGACCGCGACTTCGTTCGCGTGGAGTACAGGATTGAATTTTTTTAAAATATTATAATATTATTTTTCTAAAATATAAGTAGCCTAAGTTACTCCTTATTACATCAGCTACCTACCAGTAAAAGTTTCGTCAAAATCGTTCCAACCATTTCAGAGCTTAGCCTGAACAGACAGACAGACAACAATTGTAAACAATGTTTACATACCATATAAACATACCATATATATAACATACTATATAAATATAAATAAAGGTGTTACATATTTGTTTTATGGTATGTATACAAATATATAAATGTAGTAATAGCGGTTATTTTAATATTACAAACAGACACTCCAATTTTATTCATATGTATAGATAATAGCTTAACGGGTATCAATTTCTTGTTTCTTAGAAATGAATCAAATATTTCCATTTTAGCACTATAAACAGAGTCTTGAGTAATTGATTAATCTCAATGAGATTGACCGCCTCGGCCGAAACCGTTCGGCACGTCATCATTAATAAATAAATAAATATTTGACAACATCACATACTTGCTCTGATTCTGTGACTTACCACAGAATCAGATCTGTGATTTCAGATGTGTGAGCTATAAGTAGTTTAAGCACTTGTGTTACAGAAATCAGAAACAACGACGGTACCATAACACCCAGACCCGAGACAATTTAGAAAAGTTTATTTCCCATACTGACCCTACCGGGGATCGAACCCGAGACCTCAGAGATGATGGCGTAGCTCCAAAGTCCGGCCCGCTTGCCTCTCGTCTACAGAGGTCGTCATAATTTTATTATTATTGTTACTATCGTTCGAATGAGCGCACCTTGCAATGGTACATACGAGCTTTACAAGTACTTATTATACGTAAGCAAAGCCATGGAGCATAACATGGCATGAGGAGACCAGCCAAGTGGAAACTAGTGGTCGCTTCCGCCTCTTCCCACTTTGGATAATATACCTGTAATACTGGTGCTGCACTATTTATTGGGTAATCCAATTGATAGACTACTAGCAATTATTTAATTAATCATGATTGTATTGGAATGTTTGATTATTCAAGTTGTGATGAAAAATGTATGTTACATGCAGAGGATTAACACTCGTCCTGTTTTTGAGAGACATTTAAGTATTTTTTTTTGCACCATATCTCTGAGGTCTTGGTTTCGATTCCCGGTCGAATCAATATAGAAAATCGATGTTTTCTATATTTTCTCGGATCTGAATCCATCATCCAACCATGAAGGGGTCCGTAGCAGCAAGTAACAGAATATAAAAGTTACGATTTATGACATTTTTGTTTGTTTTTTTATTCTATTTTTGTATGAAAACCTTAATGCGGTTCACCGAATACATCTACTTACCAAGTTTCGACAGTAAGTCACTTTTTTCAGTAACTTATAGTTACGGAAAAAGGTGACATGACGCATTCATAAGGGTTTGCCATTCGGGTACGGAACCCTAAAAAGACAGCGGCGTATGTGGGACTCCCCCGCCCTGTAGAGAGCAAAGACTACCCAATAAAACCCTCTAAAAAGTATCACGGCCACAGCGTCTATGATATCTTGTACCTGTTAGCGGAAGACAAAGGCATAGACAAGTAGCATAAGGTACAGGTTCAACATCCTGGAGCGGTGCCCGACGGAGCGCGGCGTATTACCCGCGTCGGCCACGTGTGACCGACGGTACGCCACGCGTACGACCCTTTAGAACCAACAGAAATGACAGGACACTGACCAGTAGTTGCTCTAGGAGAAAAGACTGAACAATTTACTTAATTTTGTCGATCTACTTCTCAATGCAATCTATAAAAAATCGTAGCATGAGAGACAGTGGGATAGATCCTGCTAGAAGATTTTTTTAGATTGCCTGCACTCAGGTAATATCTGCAATTGGCTACTTGACAGTTTTTGAAAAAGTATTGTAAAATGTGCGCCCGTTCATTTTATATCCCAAGCAATTCGATTTATCTGGAAATAATCTAAATAACCCGAGAAAAATAAGATTTTATGTAACACATTTAAAAAGCGCGCGAAAACGCCTAGTCACGTCACTGTTGCAATTATGACGTCAACGTCCTAGACAACGAACCGATACGCATACGAACGACTTAATTTAGATAAACGGAAAATGTTTCAATAAATTCTTAATACGATGAGAGACACAATAATTCAATTTAATCGGTAAAATAATCATTGTTTCGCCACAATAAAATAAATGATTTTCGCCGACAGCTGTCATTTCCGAATTGCAATGGTGGTTTCCGTTTCGGTTCTTTTGTTCCACAGATAAATAAAGTAAAATTTATTTTGCAAAAATAAAATACTAACTATGCTTTTAATTAAAAAGTAAAGATGTAAAATGATTACTTAACTAATAAGCTAACATATCTAATACTTTTCATATTTTATTGTAAACACTGTCAAGTAGCCCATTATGAGATCAAGTGACATTGTTTCATGTATTTTTTCATTACTTTAACTTTCTTAAACTCAAAATTGTATGTCATGAAACAATAAAGGCATTTGAGAACTTATTAAATATGTACATAAATAGTGCTTTTAGTAAGAATAAAACAAAAACTACTACAAAGCATAAAATTCAATAGGGATGATGCCACTGTTAAAAAAAATGATTCTATTATGTCCGTTAATAAGATTTTTAAAATGATTTTAAAAATGTATTTGTTGAAGAAATGAATATAAATGTATGATGATCAAAGTTCAGTGAAGGGGTGTGTTTAAGACATTATTTCGTTAAAACTGTATGATAAAATACGAAGCTTCTATTTAAGTAGTCTAACTGATGGGCCAAACAGCAAACTTTTAATTATCTACCATATTCTACTACCATTTTGCCCGTAACTTCCTCTAAATTGAACATTGGATACCAATTGTGTTTTTTCGCAAAACAATCGCATTAAAGTGTCATTGTTAAGCTTGTACCGTTCACCGGTCGTTTTTCACAGTGCTTGTCCAAACAGAAGGCCGTGTCTATTTTTTCTCATCTCTACGTCACCGACTTGAGGCTACGAAAGCGAATCTCTGGCCCAATGTAAGGCGGCGCGAGGCGTTCAGTATAATTTGTGCGACGAAGCCTTAACGTGCTCTACCGTACAAACGAACCTAATACTGGTATAAGATAATTGCTAATCGATAACTGATCGGAACATCGCGCGCGAAATTCGATTTCTCTAAAAAAAAAAACTACCAATCCGAATTTGAAAAGTTTGAATTTGGAAACTGTGAGTGAAAATGTGCATTGATTAAAATTTACTATTCGCGCTAAAACCATTGTGGATTTAAAAAAAGAGTTCTTAAAGTTTTTTTGTGAGTGACAGAATGTGCAGTGAATGTGTTCAAAGAGTTTCATTAAAAATAAATTCCAATTATTCTCTTTACTTTTAAACTACATAGCGGTAAAGTTATATGATTGGTTGTTTGCTACTTCACGTGTGCGGAGATGACATTACGTTTGTCAAATATCTCGTTTCGTTTGAGTAGCATTGATTTCGAGATGTTTGTTTTACGAGGCCATCTTCCACGAAGTTTTACAATATTACGGTAGACCGTTTTGCGTAGTATTTTTCTCTTTATTTAAGACTTATGTGCCCCCGCAGATTCGTCTGCGTGGTATTTAAGACCTTTTGGCTTAAGCTCTTAGGGGTGGATTTCAAATCGCCTACGTTGTGCTTGTAAAATGTCAGCGCAATCCGTTTAATAACGCATGTTGATCTGTCTGATTTATATCAAAATAAAATGTAGATTTGTAAAGACATAAAAAAAATACAGTTTTTTCATAAATATCCACACATAAAACAACCAACTAATATTCAAATTTTCATTCAAAATCGGTGCATCTATGCACAAGTAATATAAATAGAGATAATAACTAGATAAAAAAACGAACGTGGTCACGAGCTGACCACGGTTGGTGCAACCTAACCGAAACGTCGGGCAGTAAGTAGTTCGTATTAACTACTAAATAAAAATGGTGTCGCGTTTTGACCCGTTAAATTATTTTAAATGTTTAAAATGGAACGCGAAAGTCTTAAAATTTATGATTCTAATTAGTTCGTCAGTAAGGTTTTTAAAACACAATGAAAACGTTTCTTTTGCTTCAACGACTAAATATAAAGTTATGATGATACAACGCAACAAAATTTATTGAGGAGGAGTGTAAACGTCACTAACTCGTAAAAACTGTAGGAAGATGTGACGACACGAATGGAAAGGGGAGCAGAATCTGCTCTAACATTAAACCAGGTGATGAGAGTAAGAGGCATTTGAAATTGGGCCCCTACATCCCAATCCCAAACAACGTTTCGTCTCTTTCTTAACATAAACGATTGGATAGAGTCATAACATTAACAAACGGAATCGGAACCGTTTTTGACGTTTGTGAATAAGACCCTAGGGCCAACCACGAACTTGATTAATATTTCAACGATAAACATACATACATGGATATGATTGCTCGCTCGCAACCCATATTTTAAGTTCTCTCTCAATATTGTAATGATTATACACTGTACTGAGTTTCTTGCCGGATTCTTCTCGGTGTGATTAGGTTCCGAACCGGCACACACTGGTCCGGATTTTTAATATGGAAGACTTAGGACCCAATGTCAATATTTCGGGCTGAAAAAAATCATGTGGATAGATAAATGAACGTTCATCAACGTTTGTTCTAGCAGTTTTTATGAAATTGGTTATTTTTGCGAAAAAAAAAACATTGAAAAAAAATTTGTATGGAGAAAAAGTGAAATATTTTTTTTTTCGAAAAGTTCAAAACTGTTAGCAGTGAAACCTTTTGTGTGTTATTGTATTACACTTATTCGTTAATTCCATATTTTTTTTATTTGCATATACTTGCAGCCTTGGCCAAAATATGCATCGGAACTTTCATTGTATTTATTTCAACTATTTGTGACAATTTAATTTTTTTATTGATTTATAGTCACATAATTTACGCATATTTTCAATATAATAAATTTTAAAATCCATTATTTGTTGACTATGAATGATTTTGAAAAATAGATTACAATTTAATTTAAAAAATCAAAATAATATTTTACTTCTCATGGTTAGCTGTTGCTTAAAGCACAGCTAGTGATCGAATGAGGCATTGCCTGCCTGCTAATATTCTCCTATTCCCTAATATAGCTATCACTTTTATTTTCTACTATTTCTGTCTCTTTCATTCTCTTTTGCTCACTCTTTTTCTTCTTAAGACAAGTGGTGTTCCACGCTTATAAATCAGATAAAATAGACAAGAGCTCTACTGGTAATACAAAATATTTACTTGCAGCTTTGGCGTTTATTTCGTTTATCCTAATATATATTTATTTAAAATCAGTACTTTTGCTTCTTTAAGTGGTTTCGGGAAAGTAAATTCGGTACTAAGATAAAATCCATACTAATATTATTAATGTGAAAGTGACTCTGTCTGTCTGTCTCTCTGTCGCTCAATCACGCCTAAACTACTAAATAAATCTAGTGTCCCAAAGAATATCTATACCAAATTTCATCTATATCGGTTCAGTGGTGCAGCGGTAAATTTAATGTAATGTAAACGACCTTCAATTATTTTTTATTGTACTGCGAGAATTGTGCAATAAACTATTTCTGGTTATTTTGTTATACATTTTGAAGTTGATTTATGAATAACTAGTGGCCATCCGCGACTTCGTCCGCATTAATGTCGGTTATCGCGACGCTATTCACGCGGACGAAGTTTTAAGTAGCATAGGGTATGTATGTAAATGTATTACAAAATAACTAAAAATTGTTTATTGCATAATTCTTGCAGTACAATAAAAAATAAATTGAAGGTCGTTTTCATTACATAAAATTTAATACATTTTTTATCAATTTAGTACATAATAAATAATAATAAAATAAGTAATTAAATTAAAAATAAAGTAATTAACTAAAACTATCTATACATAACATACAAATTAATATAAATAACTTAAAACTACAATAGAAAATAATTGAAGGTTGTTTACATTACATTAAATTTAATACATTTTTCATTAATTTAGTAAATAGGAAATAATAATAAAATAACTAAAATGAAATTAAAACTAAAGTTATTGACTAAAACTATCTATATATAACACGCAAAATAATAGTTATAAATAACTTAAAACTTATTCTAAAGGATCTGGCACATTTTCTGGAGCTTCTTCATCAACTTCAATTTCTTCTTCAACTTCTATTAATTCATCTGATAATATCAACTGCGTAGCTTCTGGAAACATCCTTGATGACTTAAAATTGGTGTATTTAGGTTTCAGATGAGATATATATGGATCTGATGATATCAAAAAATTGTGTATAATGTCTTCATTATTTTGCAGTCTTCCTGTTTTCCTCGTGTGTCGCTCTCTGGTATTTCGAAAGTCCTTATTTCTTGCTTTTCCTGCTTCTTCTGACAAAATTCCGATAGGAAGGCAAGAGAAATGTTTGCATATGTCAGCGCCATGTATCAACATTTTGTGTATGCTGGAAGGCATATTGTACCAGGGGTAGTGATGTACAAAGATCTCAGCAGTCTCCTTGCAGTATTCACGGAAACTATCGATATTGACAGCCTTTCCACAAGATAACACTTGCAATATAACTGCGAAGTGCTTTATCAAATCAGCATCAATCTTCGTTATTTGAGCACTTTTTTTGTATTCCCGAAAAAATCTTCTGGCCGTGTTTCCGTCATTAGTAGTTCCAAAGCCCTGCTTTACAACATCAATCAAAAGTCCCATTTGTTGTTTGAACTCCGATTGCACCATATCCTTCCTTAACTTCTTAAGGTTTTTGTTGTCACCTCGTGCACTCCACATTTTGAAATCTAAATTATATGAAATATGTAAAAGACACTCCATGCTTCGAATCCACATATGGAGTGTTGATAGTCCATATTGATACACATCGTCCCGTACAGGTCTTGAAAACATTTCTGAAAGATTATTCATCTCACTAGGTTTTGCAAGACAAACATTGCACGTAGCTGCAGATGGAGTATCTGTAATAATTGTAGCCACTTTCCCATCAATCATTGTCATGTGCAACTCATGAGTAACTTCCAAGTTTCCGCAACTTGAAATAGTCAAATTTCGTATTTCTTCCTCCATTGCCGCTTGTTCTTGCTTAACAAATTCGGTCGTTTCCTTCGCAAACTGAAATTTAATAGGTCTGCAATAAGATGTTGAAGATGGGTTTGGATTATTCCAAATAACAACATTGCCGCTCTCGAGCTTCAAAGGAACGAGGCTCGTCATGAACACAGAGGAGTCGTCGAATTCTGCCAGTTCACTTCTTTGCTTGTAGTTGCTCTGTGCTGAAGATCCATCGAATCCCCACTTGGAGGTAAGCTTCAAGTTTTCACTGCACATATTTAAATCATCACCAACGACTTGCAGTATTCTTCGAGTTGTCACGTCTAACAGTGCTTGTAGTTTCACCTTCACTAAATGTTCTGATACTTCAATATCTCTGGTATCTGGATAACACCTCTGCTTAGCTTCCAACAACTTGTAGTAAGACGGAAGCTTCAATTGCTGTGACAATGCTGACCGTAAAGTAAGATACTTCCACTTTGACAGATCCAATGATGCAGTAAGGGCCAACGCTTGATCTTCCTGCATAGTGTCCGTCTTCTCGTTTGTTGATAAAATTGATTCGACAGCTTCAACCTTTTCAGGATTCTTCACAAGGTGATCGATGATGCGAGCAAGACCTTCTTTCCCATTAGACTTTAGCTTCGTGACAAAAGCAAAAGTCAGTTCCTCTTCCGGATAGTCGAGTAATGTACCCGATCGCCTTTTCTTCTGCTTATTCCCCAAGTCTTCAAATGGCTTCCTTGATGCAATGTCTGTAGATGTTCCAATGTCACTAGTCGCCTTCGAAGTAGATGGAATGGGTTGAACAGCTGCTTCTTCTTCTGTAGAACGAGGATCCAAATTTTCGGTCCCTTCAAAAATTTCGGTGAGATTTACTGATTCACATTCAGGCCACTTAATTCTTGTTTCCAACCAGTTCATATGCTTCTTCATGAATGTTTTTTGCACCCTGTGTGCCTCGGTCCATCGACGATTTAAGTTCACAGTAAAAGATCTTGCAAAATTCAATAATTTTTCTGAATCTTCTTGCGAAATTTCAAGCAAAACGCAATCCAAAATTGCTTGATGCAGTCGTTTGTAATCCTTGAGGTCCTCTTGTCGCAGAAACACGTAAATGTCCAGGTTAGTGCCAAATCCAGCCATGATCAAGTTGCTAGATTATTCACGTTAAAATTTCCAGGTATGTTGACTCTTCAAGGGTTGAATGTCTAATGACGCTCCAACATGAGCTCCCGTCTGTTTTATTTGATTCATAAGCGCTCAACTAGCAAGGGTTTCAAGGAGCGAAAGAGAGAGAAGTATGGAATGAAAGAGATAGCGATAGTAGGAAATGAAAGAGATAGCAATATTAGGGAATGGGAGGGGAATATTAGCAGGCAATGCCTCATTCGATCACTAACTGCGCTTTGAGCAACAGCTAACCACTAAGAAGTAAAATATTATTTTGATTTTTAAAATTTAATTGTAATCTATTTTTCAAAATCATTAATGGATTTTAAAATTTATTATATTGAAAATATGCGTAAATTATGTGACTATAAATCAATAAAAAAATTAAATTGTCACAAATAGTTGAAATAAATACAATGAAAGTTCCGATGCATATTTTGGCCAAGGCTGCAAGTATATGCAAATAAAAAAAATATGGAATTAACGAATAAGTGTAATACAATAACACACAAAAGGTTTCACTGCTAACAGTTTTGAACTTTTCGAAAAAAAAAAAAATTTCACTTTTTCTCCATACAAATTTTTTTTCAATGTTTTTTTTTTCGCAAAAATAACCAATTTCATAAAAACTGCTAGAACAAACGTTGATGAACGTTCATTTATCTATCCACATGATTTTTTTCAGCCCGAAATATTGACATTGGGTCCTAAGTCTTCCATATTAAAAATCCGGACCAGTGTGCGGCAGGAGCTGTAGCTTCAATTTTGTTTATATTCTTTGAGACGATATATAAGTGTAACTTGTGTGTAACCAACATGAATAAATATATTGGTTTTGAATATTTTTATTTTATAAAGAATAGGATAACTACTGAGTTTCTTGCCGGATTCTTCTAGGTAGGATTAGGTTCCGAACCGGGTTTAGCTTCAATTATGTTTTATATTATTTTAGACGATATATAAGTGTTGCCTGTATGTAACCAATATAATCATTTCTGATTATGATTTTGATTGTCCCTATCTTGGAAAAGTTTGAATAAAATAATACAATTTTTAACTAAATATGCCTAGGTGCAAAAAGGCACTCAACTGCGTTACAATTACAAAACAGGTACGTGTATTTTACGATTTAAGCACGTGTGAACCGCGTTCAATGATAATAACACATTACCCTGTTTCGTTCGCCGCAATCGAGTAAAAACGCGTGAATCGAACTCGAGGCAACTAAGGTCTTTTTATTAGACTAGGACAATGCTCCGGATCGATAAGTTTGTTTTACAAGTTTCCTGAAATGATTATGTTTGAAACAAATTGTGGTTTCAAGTCACGATGATCACAACTGTTTCGCTAGTGCCACGTGAAGCATTTTACGAGTAATTAACGTAAAGTCTATTCGGATGCTAAGCGTCTTTGATTCCATGGTTTTCAAAAACATCTACAACAAACGTACCACGGGGCGATTTATGCCCGGTTCCCATATTTTACGATTCGTAATGTGTCAAAAATTACTATCGGTTTTTTATGAGTTTTTAATTCTAATTTCAAATTTACTTTCCATATCAGCTGTCATCAGTCGTCCATCAGTCGTATTAAACTTACGCGCCGCGTTAATTATTACTATAAATAGCTATAACGGTTCGTTTTTCAAATATTGGAACGTGGCATTAGTATATAGCTCGAAACTAATACGATAGAGAACACTTACCGAAGGCTAAGAAGTAATTGTAACAGAAAAATTCATCGCCTACGATAACATGCGGTTAACTCAGTTGGAAGCAGCTGGCGTGAAGGTCGTGGGTTCGTTTCCCACACCGCAAGGGAAGATGTAATTTTTTTGTTTCCTTATAATATTTAAGTTCGCCAGTTTGGCGTGAAGGAGTCAAATCTGTTTTATAATTGACTAGCGGCCTCCCCCGGCTTCACACGCGTACTCTCCGCGTTTTTCCACATTTTCCTCTGATAGTCTCCTATTGGTCGCAGTGTGATGCTATATAGCCTAAAGCGTTTCATGATTAATTTATTTATTTATTTCAACAGTATGCATGCTGACTCACAGTGTTCCCAAATCGCCAGCATGCTAATTTCAGAATTTACTTCAATATTACAAAGGAAGATAAAAAAAAACAAAACGTACGTCACATATATCAAACAATAATAACAAAAGTCAAATAGAAAGAGTTCAAATTATACAGGAAAATGTTCATGTCAAATGGTTAATAAAGATTTAAGATTAATTAATATTACAATATGTCAAAATTAAAAGTCAAAAATACAAGGGCCTTGCAACAAAGTTGCCCAAAACTGTCAGCAAATAGGTCAGACTCGTGGTCATGAGCGAGCATATCCCCGAGCAGGCGTAAAGCACGGGTGGTGGGTGCGTGCGCGGCGTAACGGGTGCGCGTCTGGGGCCGCGCCTACTCCTGCGGCCCCAGACGCGCACTATATGTGTTGGATAGTTCGTTTCGTTCAAATGAACTATCCAACACATAAAAAATCTAAATTCAACTTGAAGATCCTGAGTTAAGCGCATTTAAACAAACAAACAAACTCTTAGATAGATACACTTTATTGCACAGAAAACTTTACAGAAATTGGTTTCAAGAAGCAATAACACTGCCTAAATTGTACTTGAATCAGACATATTCAAGTCTTTTTTTATTTTAACTACACTTAAAGATTGGCCTCATCGCACCTGATGTTAAGTGGAAATGAGGTCCTAGCTTAAGGGCGACAAGTACAGCACAATAATAGCTGTTACTGGACTTGTCACCCCCTTACATTGAAGGCTTGACCCCTGCTACTAAAATAGCATCCCCCAGGAGATCTGGTAACCTTACTCACACACAGGAACACAACAACACCGAAGTGATTGTTAGTAGGCTGCGGTCTTCTGTAAGGTGGAGGTATTTCACCAGTCGGGCTGCTCCAGTTCCAGCGATAAATCGCTATACCCTACCTCTCTTAAAGTCTAAGTAGAAATCAATCTCTTCCAGACAACGGTTAGGTAGAGGATATAGTAGATTTCGACAACCGAGATAAGATCTCTTCAGCTTTAAAATATCAGTGTAGATTTAATGGAAACACGTATGATCACCGGATTATAAGCACGTGCTACACACCTTCTAAGTTCTATTGTGAAAGACGAAGCAGCCAGCCCCCATTGTCTAATTGTTAATTAAACCGTTTACCGTCCATTGTAGCACTCCGACCAACTAAAGTTCCGGTGGAGAGATGAATTCGGTCGTCGACTTGTTGAAATGCCGCAAAAAGCCCGTCTGTAGGAACAATAGGAGTGATTAGTCATAATTTTGATACCGCCTCGGGTTATTGTTTTGGGGAATATGCCGTTTAGTGTGAAAATGCGCAGAAAATTAGCGAAGCCAACTATTAAATTAAAGGTGAACAATTTTTTTTAAGCAAGCTTTTGTTATGATGAAAAAAAAATCAGAGTTTACGCTATTCGCAGAAAAATATTAAAAATAGCTGTGCCCGCGACTTCGTTCGCGTGGACTACATCCTTTCATGGTCGGTTTTACCCCTTTCTCCCCTAATATTCGAAACAAAAAGTAGTCTATATTTTAATCCAAGTTTCGAGCTATATTTGTGCCAAATTTTTCCAAATAAATTTTCAAAGGTGGTATTACCCCCCTCCCCCTCCTTATTTTCTAATAAAAAGTAGCCTATGTCCGTTCTTGAGATTCAACGTATACCTATACCAAATTTCATCAAAATCAGTTGAGAGGTTTAAGCAGGAAAGTGTAACAGACAGACAGACAGACAGAGTTACTCTCGCATTTATAATATTAGTAGGGATTGGGATTAAATTTCGTAATTCGCGGCAAAAAATGTATTCGCAGTTCTTGTAAATTTGAGTAGAATAAATGGGTTAATCTCAAAGTTCTATAAGCACTAAAAAGTTATCTTGAAACACCTTAGCGAAGGCTTTCTCGTAGCATGAACCTTGGAAAATGGATACGCAGTACATTATTTTGTGAAAATTCTAACTAAATCCTTCAATCACTTGTCTTTTTTTTTTATAATGCACTCCAAGATTGACCTCATCCCACCTGTTGTTAAGTGGTAATGAGTTCCTAGCTTAAGGGCGAAAAGTATAGCATAGTACAACTGTTACTAGACTGGTCGCCCTTACCTTGAAGGCTTGAACCCTGCTACTAATGTAGCACCCCCCGAGAGCTCTGGAAAACTTACTCACACGCAGGAACACAACAACACCGGAGTGATTGTTATTTGGCTGCGGTCTTCTGTAAGGTATTTCACCAGTCGGGCTGCTCCAGTTCGAGCGATAAATCGCTTTGCCCTGCCTCTCTTATAATAAGTCTAAACTTGTAACAACTTTAATTGAAATAAATTAATAAAATGTTAACCGTGAAACGTATTTCCAACGATACTATACAAATAGCCATTCTATATTCGCGGCATATTTGTGGAACTTAGCCCCGCGAATAAGGAGCTTTTACTGTAATAAAACCCATCCACCCATTCATCCTAAAGTATGATACCTAAACAAAAATTATCCAAAATCAGCTTATTAATATTTTAAAGCTTTAGCTCAGCTAAAGCCTTGTCGCAGTCAAAGTCATGCGTTATTATTTTCACAAAAGAAATCTAATTTGAATCCATAAATCACGAGGATTTTAATCTAGATTCGATTAAAATCCTCCTTTGATAATAAAGTACACAACACATTTCCCTTCTAATCATTTGATAACATCTTGCTCTTACATTTAAAATGTAAAAAAACGCGTAATCGTGCATATTGTTGCATTCAATGTAATGGAAAAGTAAATTACTTGAGTAAGAACCAAGGAAGATGCAATCACTGTATTGTAAGTAAAATTACGTCGTTGCACGCTCGTTCTAAGTTATCTACTAACCTTATGAAAAACTAGAGTAATGTATTGTTAAGTTTAACATAAACTTCCATTTACTTGACGGTTAGCAGTTTACTCTCAAAAGATATAAATATAATGTGCGTGTGGATTGTGTTAGCACCTTCTAGAAAAAAATAATGATACGACTACGCCTATCATTTAGTAAAAGGTCTAAAATAATTTGTAAAACCAAACTCAGAATTTGTAAAACGATACAAGCCGAGATAAATAGGTAATCGTATGCTCACTCAGGCCAAACAGAGGGGTAGTTCGATCTCCGTTTATAATAACTTTACAAATACCATGTAAGTTTATATTTTTGTAAAAACTCTTTAGACTTAGGTTTAATTTTTAAAGACAGTCATTGAACCCTTATTAAAAACCTTAAAAATGTACAGTTAATTGGCTACTTGACAGTTTTTGAAAAAGTATTGTAAAATGTGCGTCCGTTCATTTGATATCCCAAGCAATTCGATTTATCTGAAAAAAAATGTAAATAACCCGAGAAAAATAAGATTTTGTGTAACACATTTAAAAAGCGCGCGAAAACGCCAAGTCACGTCACTGTCGCAATTATGACGTCAACGTTCTAGACATCGAACTGATACGCATAGGAACGGCGTAATTTAGATAAACGGAAATTGTTTCAATAAATTCTTAATACGGTTAGAGATACAATAATTCAATTGAATCAGTAAAATAATCATTGTTTCGCCACATTAAAATAAATAATTGTCGCTGACAGCTGTCATTTCCGAATTGCAATGGTGGTTTCCGTTACGGTTCTTTTGTTCCACAGATAAAAAAGTTAAATTTATTTTGCAAAAATAAAATACTTACTATGCTTTTAATTAAAAAATAAAAATGTAAAATTATTACTTATCTAATAAGCTAACATATGTAATACTGTTCATATTTTATTGTTAACACTGTTAAGTAGCCAATTCCTTGTGCTCACTCAGTCCTCAATATTCTTCGAACTAACAATAGAAGCGCATTCTATCATATCCCTTGTTCATGTAAACTCTGAAACTGATTTTGTAAAACATAGAATGATTCAATATAACGGTGCATTTTCTAGTATTTTTTATTAACAAATGCTCACCCGTTTCTCGATATCTACTATTTCCTCTACCTAAAGGTTGTCTGGAAGAGATTGCTTTCTAGCAATAAGACCGCCCACATTGTACTTGATTATGTCTGTAAAACCAATTTCTGTAAAATTTTCTGTGCAATAAATTGTATCTATCTATCTATCTATCTCACTCAATCCCCACATTTTCTGCGTATTATCACAATATTACAATTTTGTTCCATTTATCTCTTCCCCTTATCAAATTACCCACTATTATCGTTTAGATAGATAGATAGATATACTTTATTGCACAAAATCTTTACAGAAATAGGTTTTACAGAAAAATTATAGTACAATTTAGGCGGTCTTATCGCTAGAAAGCGATCTCTTCCAGACAACCTTACGTTTAGATAGTCGTCAGTAACATAACACCCCCTTTTTAAAGGGAAATTCATTGGCGCACCGTACCGCTGTCTGAGGAAAAGGCAGCGGGTGTGGGACTCCCCCACACTGACAAGAGCGGGAACTACCCACTAAAACCAGCACCTCTCAGCGCCTATTGATGACGTCATGGGAATATATTTAATTTTTAGCTGCCATGAAAAAAAAGCGGCGTGTGTGGGACTCCCCCACACTGACAAGAGCGGGGACTACCCACTAAAACCAGCACCTCTTAGTGCCTATTGATGACGTCATGGGAATATATTTAATCTTTAGCTCCCATGAAAAGGCAGCGTCGTGTGTAGGACTCCCCCACACTGACAAGAGCGTGAACTACCCACTAAAACCAGCACCTCTCAGTGCCTATTGATGAGGTCATGGGAATATATTTAATCTTTAGCTCCCATGAAAAGGCAGCGGCGTGTGTGGGTCCCCCACACTGACAAGAGCGGGGACTACCCACTAAATCCTCCCCGTACCTGTTAGTGCCTGTTTATGGCGCCATGGGAATATATTTAAACCTTAGCCTCTATAATACCACTGTGGGTGGGACGTATGTAGTTATATTTGTAGGTTCTCCCCATTAGCAAAGCCGGACCAAACTATCAATTACAGCAGCATACAACATTTCGCATCCACTCGAAGTATTACAAATCAAGCGCAACACGTACAGCGAAATTTATTCCTATCTACTCCTTTATAGGGTCGTAAATATCATTTATTGTAGACAGTCTGGTGTCATTAGATCTGAACTCAGTAAACTTTATGTTTCATGTCTGACGGTTGTGACTTGAATGATTTAAGGGTATGATCAATTTTTGACGCGATTGAGTGAATTATATCGATACATTGTCGTAGGTTTGTACTAGGGAAGTCGCTTAATCTATACCAATATTATACAGATGAAGAGTCAAAGTCAAAGTCAATCTTTTTTATTCACATAGATTACATTAGTAATACTTATGAATAGTCTTTATATAAAGCAAATGAAGCTACCTCCGGTTCGGAACCTATAACTAAAGAGAAGATACCGGCAAGAAACTCAGTAGTTTTTTTTACAAATGAAAGCTACACTTATTACTAATTTTGCACTAAGACACACAGTTAGTTTGTCAATTGTAAAATAAAAATTAAAAATAAATTATTGAAAAAAAAATAAAATAAAAATAAACAAAAGTATTTGTAAGTTAAATTAAATTAACTGTGTAGGACTTACATGCGTCAACAGGCCCAATACTGACATTGATTGAGAAAATGTGTCATACTATATTTTTAAAATAATACAAAACACGCAAGTACAGGTGAGCAGGCTAGGTCGTGATCCACACGTTCTTGTCATTCAAATACTCTTCTACATTGTAGTAGCCTTTTTTCAAAAGACAACGTTTGACAAATGTCTTAAATTTGTATAAAGGTAACTCAACAATAACTTGAGGGAGTTTATTAAACATTTTTATACTTAAAGCAACAAATGAATTACCTATTTTATGTAGTCTACGCTTAGGAACAGCAAGCTTGTTTTTATTTCTGGTGTTAATGCTATGATTGTCTGTTTTTTTTGGAAAAGTATGCAAGTTTTTGTATACATGCATTAAACAGTCGAGAATGTATTGAGATGCGACTGTTAAGATGTTAATTTCCTTAAATAATTCTTTCAGCGAGTCACGCGGTCCTAGCTAGTAAATGGCTCGGATGGCCCTCTTTTGTAATACAAAGATAGTTTGAATATCGGCCGCAGATCCCCATAACAGCAGACCATATGACATAACGCTGTGAAAATAGCTAAAATAAACCAATCTCGCTGTTTCCACATCTGTTAAATGCCTTATCTTTCTGACCGCATAAGCAGCCGAACTCAGTCTTCCAGCCAGGGTCGATATGTGGGGTGACCACTGTAATTTTGAGTCTAAAGTTATGCCAAGAAATATTGTGGAGTTAATAAGTTCAATGTGTTCATCATTCATTTTTATTATGGTATTGACCTGCCTTACATTAGGCATTGTAAACTTTATACATTTTGTTTTCTTGGCATTAAGCACAAGGTTATTAGATGTAAACCAATGAAGTATTTTATTAAGGGCATGATTAATTACATCAACATTGTCACTCTGTCTATCCATTTTGAAAATAAGAGATGTATCATCAGCAAATAATACTATCTCACATAAGTCTTTTGTAAAAAAGGGCAGGTCATTAATATAAATTAAAAATAGTAATGGTCCCAATATCGAACCCTGGGGCACGAAGAGTTTGCGTTTTTTAATTGCGCTAATCTCAGGTGAATCAGGGCGAAACAAAGCTTAATATTGTTTTACGCCTTGATAAGCGGGTGCAATTTTTAGATTGCACCGATTAAGTTAGGTATCGTATAAAATACTACTGGTTTGAATTAAAAAAATATGTTTGTGTTTGATAGTCAATTTATCGGGGAAGGCTATATAAAATTATGCTATGACGACCAATAGAAGCGAAGAATCGATGGAAAATGGGGATAGCTACTTTAAAATTATTTAAATAATGTTATTTAAATAATTACTCCATTAGCATAAACGTTTTTTGAGATATCTCATTGTTTTTAAATTACATTTTATTATGTAACATAAAAAAAATACTTTCATAAAACGTTCCATACTTTATTTAAAAAGAAAACCAAAAAACGTGGACTTTTTAGTTATTTTTAAGTATCTATAATATGCAAATGTTACATTGCATTTATTGAAAATGGGAACGAGAAATATTTTTTTATTTATATGTTCAGTAATATTTAAAAAAAAATATATATAAATCAAATGAAGCTACCCCGCGTCGGGACCTATAATTTTGCAGTTTTCCTTACCAACAAAAGCTGAACTGTAATTAATTTTGCACCAAACATACAGATATAGATAGATAAGAGTTTTTTATTACTTGCTTGGGTTAAACTTACGACGCAAACCGTTATGCATATTTACTTTTTATAAGGACAAACATTATCCAATAGATTTTCATTATAAAACATTAATTTAAGTTCGTCCAAGCCTCCCTCTTAATCCACACACAATCATCAATAAATCAACCACGCCTCACGCCTGATACCTGCGCAGACGCAGCATAAATCGGCCTAATTGGCCGCGCAATTCCCAAATATGGCGCACCCGGTGACGTCATGACTTACGTCACTACACCCACATATGCCAACCGGGATTGGCAAACGACCTCTTCAACTTTACCGTAATTGAATGTTTGTCAATGAAAAGTTTTGCAATTGCAGTTTGTGGCTCTCCTTTAGGGCATTGCAGAGTAATGGATGTGACCTCGTCGACAGGTCATGGTGATGCTACGTACCTCCCCCTTCTTCATTACTTCTTGGGACTGTATATTTTTTTAAATCTTTATATACCTCATCATACCCGTACCCGTTTATCAATATCAACTGCTTTCTCTACCAAAAGGTTGTCTGGAAGAGATTGCTTTCTAGCAATAAGACCGACCTAAATTGTATATGATTACGTCTGTAAAACCAATCACTGTGATTTTTTTTCAGTGCAATAAAGTGTATATGTATGTATATGCAATAAATATCTATCATAGAAACTTTCTTATTCATTTAGACGTAGGAAGAAAGATGTTCGAACGTATAAGTGTACTTTATTCTTACATGCAAAAAGTACAGAACAGATTGTGATGAAATTTGTAAGATAAATAGATGAGATATTAGATAAACATTTTATCGCAATACAATGGAAACGAAGCTGCGGGCAACAGCTAATCCATCCAATATTATAAACGCGACTGTTTGTGAGAATGTATGGATGTATGATTGTCTGGAGGCATCCAGACAATCATACATCCAGGTATTTTAGTGTGAAAGAGTAATAAATAGGCATATTTATTACTCTTTCACACTAAAATACCTATAAATTAAAATGAAATTTGGTACAAAGATAAATTTGATATTAAATTTACATAATATGATACTTATAATCCCAAAACAATACTATAGGAGTTGCTAGCAACAGCTAGTTATCAATTAAGATACACGCGCTCTAAGAAAAAAAAATATTTTCACTTTCGAGTCCTTATTTTCCATTGCGTTGCTTTGACAAGTCCAAATTTGTGGTCCTTGACCATATAATTAATAAGCTTATTACTGTTACCTTTCGCAAGCTTTCCGTTAGAACCGATAAAGGGGCTGTCTGGAAGAGACATCACAAATATTTAAACGCGATTTTATTATCTCAGAACTGGTTCAAATATAAAAAATATACTATGATTTATAGTTGAAAACAAATGGACATTCAGTCTTTTTTTGAAAATGTATTTAATTATTATATTAACTTTACGACTGGATATGACAAGACCAGAGATAAGAATCTTTTAATATGTACAAACAATTAAGAAATTTCAATAAAAAATGTAGAGTATAGTATTATCAACCAACAATCGGAATAAAACTTTAATGTTTTGGTTTTTGAATTCAATTTCGTTATCGGCGTGTAGCAAGCTAATATATGAATAATAAAAGCTTAAGCAAATGTAAATCATGTCACGCTGTCTGTCATATCTGACATGGTCGGTGTTAAACGTATCTACTATATGTAAATGAGGTTGTACCACAGTTGGCGAATTATGAAC
Source organism: Glyphodes pyloalis (assembly GCA_037074685.1). Lineage (NCBI taxonomy): Eukaryota > Metazoa > Arthropoda > Insecta > Lepidoptera > Crambidae > Glyphodes > Glyphodes pyloalis. Next base: position 2,583,672 of record JAYKKO010000042.1, read on the forward strand.
TTTGTGTCAAGAGATTAAGATTCTGAAGGTCATTTTATTAAATCGACCTTAGATTATGCGAGTACAGATTTTGGAAAAAAACTCAAAATCTCATATAATTACAATTTTTAAAAATTAAGAGATGTGCAAAATGATAACGTAGAAATAAACTTAACTTTTATGAACTTAAAAATAACTATAGTGAAAAAGTTTGTATAAACACCAGCAATCCAAATACATAATTAAACTCACTACCATAAAAACAACTTATTTTTACTTGTAAATTGCCCAGGTTCAATAAAGTTCCTAAAAAACCCCTTGGGCAATCCACGCTCTAAATACTCAAGCGACCCAAATTACAGCCTTTCACCCTATTATTTTATAGCCACAGATTCATATCGAACTGTTCAGTTCAAAACTCGTCACAAAAGATCGTATGGGAATATTTAAGGATGGTAACCAAGAAATATGTGATGATAAAATATAGTTTAGTTAGGAACGACAAAAGGGTGACGCAAACTCTATGTACATCAAACTAACACAACACGTAACATATAAACACTTGTGAGAACAAATCTATGCTCTGAACAACTATAACAAAGACTTATGAAATATCAGACTGGGGAAAGTATGTCAACCATCGTTATTGTCAACTGAAACACAATATGAACCAGTTACTTCTATATTCGGCAGATTTTATGCACGCCCTACGCAAAACGGTCCGAGCTTCCAAGAACTTATCTCGATCCAACGTGAATTGCGCAGATTCAAGTAAAAATCTCGAAACAAATTGCCTCAATAAAACAGACATTTCGATTCTATTTACAGCTCCAGAACTGATTAAATCATTTGTTTTAAGCAAGGTGGTGTAAATTGGAATTCTCGAAAAAACGTAGTTACAGAAACGCAATCATCGTTAAGTACTTCGCAACAATGTAATGGCAAGCAGGACTGTGAGGAAGGTGAAGCGAAGCAAAGGAAAAGATACAACTGGACTTACTGAACATCTTCCAACAATCGTCGTCACTCCACCGGACAAACCAGAAATGAAGATCAAAGCTCCTAAGAAAGAAGAGAAAAATTCTAACAAGAATAGCCATGCTACAATAGTAGAAGCCAATCAGGCATCTACATCACAAATTACTGAGATGGAAAATAAGATACCAGACTTCAATGTGAACCAACTGATAGCAGAGTTGTCGGAAAACTCGAGAGCATCGAAAGGAGAAATTGAAAACATACAAAGGCGACTCTTGCAACAAGCGAACGAGATATTGAAAGTAAATGCATTCGCAAACGCTAATGGCCCGGTGCCGGAGCCCCGTGTGATTGACAGCATGCAAAAATATAGCAGCAGACCTGTCTACGGCAGACCAGTCGTCGTACCGAGAAATCAAGTGGGTATCGTGACGAGCGCGCAACGCAACAAAGTTGATCTTTCGCGCCAAGCCCTGACTCATCCGAACATGGCTGCCGCGCCGAAGGACAATCAACTCAACGACACCCAACTAGTCCCCGAGAAGCTACAAGAAATTTCCGTGCCATTCCCCGTGAATAATGCCGGTGCAATGATAAATAGCGACCAGGGAAATATGCAAAGGGTCGGGCCGTCGCCGTTGGACGCGGGAAGAGGTGTTTTTTTCTACGAAACGGGTTCTGCGCAGCGCTCGGAGGCCAGTGCGCGCGCCGCTCCGCCAAGAGGTGAATGTCTTGATCCGTCAAATTCGAAATACATTCCAATTTTGAACGCGCCCAATCGAGCATTCGGTTTGTGACTAAGTTTTTTGTTGTTATCGAAACGTTTGTGCACACGTCAGTTCGCGGGTTCGGTTTCAATCGAGTTTTTTTTCGGATTCCAGAAGCTCGATGTCTTTAATGTCTTAATACTTGTGTCGTGTGAATGGGCGAAAGTCGAAAGCTCGTGTATCTTGCGATGCCGATGACTCGTGTATTGTGTCCGTAACAGTTATTTCATACAGTGGTTCATTGTGCATCGCTGACGATCCGGTATGTCTGTCCTTGCTCTATTCTGTGTCTAATTATAGACTGGTCTCTCACTTATAAGATTCTATAAAGCCTAGCTAACTTTTCCTATTACTTCTTCCAGTTTAAGTCAGCTTACGTTAGTTGAACGTAATTGTGAGATTACAATATCGAATATGCTTATAAGTGAAATTCTACTAGTTGCAGAGTTGATTTTGCCTTATAAGTAGAAACATGGGCCAGTCTGTAGCAAGGCATGTTGTTTTCCAATAAATAAAGCGTAAAAGATACGGTTTTGGTTTATGTCGTTGATTCTGGTTTACGTGAAGGCACTAATAAAATGGAACCGGTTTTTGCAAGCGATATTCATTCGCAACACTTAGATACCGACAACAGATATCGTGTACAATCTATAAATATAAAGGAAATTGGAGTTTCTGATTTTAATATTGAAATAACTGCTTTTCATTAACTCTTATACTTAATACCTACCAATTGAAACACCGATTCACTGTACCTCTAAAGAACGCTATTCCTAATATTGTTAGCCCGAATGCACGCTATCCCTAATCACTTGAGACCTAAAGCACTGTAAGCCTTATATTTGTAGCCCTAATCACTGTAAGCTTAAATTATTACTTTTTTGTCAATTAACTACATGCATACGGTAGATATAGCGAAATAGATGTTATTATACTTTTAGTCTGTATGTTTGTTCAAGCTTATCTCCGTAATGGGTGATCCAATTTTAACGGGTCTTTTTTGGCAGGTAGCTGATATACCTAATAAGGAGTAACTTAAGCTACTTTTCAAAAAACTGTAGTCCACGCGACGGCAGACGCTGGCACAGCTAGTCTGGTATAATATAAATTGATAAAGCTAATGAAGAAAACGAAGATAATGTGCTTGTTTGCAATGTTTTATTGTTTTATATTAATAAAGATGCGAATACATTAGAAACAGAAGCTCTCTCAAACAATGGTTCACAAAGCACAATACATAATAAATTACACGCCATTTCACACTAGAAATAAGTTTCTAGCGTTTAAATGCAGTTGCTCCTTTTGAAATGTCAACGTGTAGTAACTAATGTAATGAAAATATATTGTTCTTATAAGAAATCCGAGTCTTCCTACGTTCATGTTACAATACCGCATCAAAATTATACTCACAGTTGTAACAATATCTCGTAAATGTTGTAAGGTTTAAGTGGTATCTCTTAGTGGTTAGTAAATAAACAAATTGAGAGAAATTTTAATTAGTTATCCAATGGTATGCTTTGTGTGTGTAAGTAAATGAAAAAAATCAAGGTATGTGTGTAAACAGGTGAGTTTCTAGATAGACGTATCAAAAATATATATTTTGTTATATTATTCATTATTATTTATTTCAAATTTATTGCCCAAAAAGAAGAACAAAAGACGGACCTAATGCTAGGAGCATTCTCTACCAGTCAACCAGTGGGTCATGCAGATACATAGTTAGTAGGTATATGGGTGCGGTAACAGTAAAAATTTGTGTATGGATTATATGGCTTTGTTTAACATTTTATTGACTAAAAATTGCATTCACGTAAGGCTTATCACTGTACATGCTGTTATCGCATTATTAAATTAAAAACTAGAGTGTTTACTTATTATAAAACGGAAACTCTACTATATATACCTACTATTATTACTGACTATACCTTCTATTATTCAGCTCGTATCCATCTTACAACTCGCATTTACTTACGGAGTCAGTTTATTCGCATTAAGGTGTCGATCATTCATTTCGTGGATCCACAGTTCCACGCAAAATACAAACCAAAAAAATGGCATTTACATCATACGTATGTACAAATTGGAAAAAGGCCTAACTGTCATACATTTTAATCTAATGTTTTACGTATAACTAAACTAGCTTTAATAGATCTGAAAGTAGATTGGAAAGAAGATACAGAATGGTGTAAAAGCAATATGACAATCATCAAGTCATGCTGAGTTAAATAATATCAAACCTGTATCGAGCACCATGGACCTCAATCTCGAAACTAGGCCTTCATAGACAATCGCTTTTGAGTATGTCAGTCAGTTGGCCAATGAACAATAGACTAGAGTTGAATGGACAATGAATGGTAATGACAGGTTGAGACAATTCAATCAAAGTTTTGAATGCAAGGTTAACAAGTTCATAATTTTCGCCTATTACAAATCGCTCTTCCTTAATAATTAAATTTGGTAATTGAAAGTAGTTTAACATTTCTTTATTCATTAAGTTAATTGTTTTTCTAACTATCTGCATGACCCAAGGGTTGACGGTAATGCTCCTAGCGTAATCCATTGCTTGTACTTTTTTGTGCATTATAAGTAAAGTTTATTAATAAATTGTGTCACTTTTAAACGTCATTGAGTACAATACAAAGTTACTCTACCATCGCTGGTTCCATGCCTATTTCCACCGAGAAGATACTGGTATGAAACTGGTAGTATGTTACAGTAGAACTATTGAACTAATAATATGGACCATACAATACCTTTATTTTTGATGTTTAGTATTAGTAACGTAGCTTTAAGTCAATTTGGAGCAGTCGAGACGAGTCTCCAGAAGGACCTGTGTCAGCCATTGCTTCACCCAATCATATTGAAGGAAATTAACGACCACATAACGCTTCTACTGAAATATTTAAATGAGCACGACCATTATCTTGTTTTAAATATACCTATGTACCTAAAATTAGAGTACCACTACTGATTAAACATCTTCTGGACTAATCACGTTCAGAAATACTATAATGCATTTTACTGTACAAAACTATAGGCGAAATCGAATTCAGTAATTTGTTTATTGAAACAGCAACTATTATTTGCAAACGCTGAATAGTATTTAACAGACTCATTTCTCTTTTTGGCATTTCGATTAAGTGAAAGTTTAAATATCGTTAATATTCATCTTTATATCTTATTGCATTCGTCCGATATTAAAAACATATTTTCGTTAGACTATACACATCAAATACTACATGTGGTGTACAATCATCTATTACAAAGAAATAATTAATTAAATGGATGCAGTCTTTCTTATGTGATGCATTCACGAGTACAGTAATTCCTCCAATTTATTTTTATTTCTATGTTTAAAACATCAAGTACCTACCTCGCAGGAAATTATTACTTATATCATTAACAACCATTTTGGAACTTTTTTATTCTCGTCCTAGCTTAAGGGCGACAAGTAGAGCATAATAAAGCTGTTACTGGACTTGTCGCCCTTACCTTGAAGGCTTAACCCCTACTACTAATGTAGCACCCCCCAGGAGCTCTGGAAACCTTACTCACACGCAGGAACACAACAACACAGAAGTGAAGCTAAAATATTATGACTATCGATGATGGCTGCGAAGCCTTATCATCTTCACCGAACTTTCGGGGGAGCGCAGATGGCTCTCACAGCGAACTTTGAATATTAGAAATACGGGCCGATAAGTATGTAGTTCTAAACATATTCGACAGAGGGCGGGCACAGATATAGTAATGCCTCCGGGCATTACTATATCTGTGCCGGAGGCAAACGGTTGATACAGCAGAAAAATTTCATCACCAACGATAACTTGCGGTTAGCTCAGTTGGAAGAGCAGCACGCGCGATACGTGAAGGTCGTGGGTTCGATTCCCGCACCGCAAGGGGAGATAAAAAAAATATGTTTCTAAATTAATAGCTTTATTAGGGTAATGTATCATACTCTCAGCATATCACTTCAAAAATCCTTTTGTTACACATCACGGTATGCATTACCAAACTCCTCATTTCAAGATTTTACCGAACCTACCTACTAACCGCACATGCTCGCCCCTCTTCTGATGTTATCGAAACTCCAAAACATATGCCGTTCCCATCGATAACAAAAACAACAGGTAAAAACACCTGTCGATAAAACCCTTAGCCCTTCACATAACGTCCTACGAAAGTTGACCTTAATGCAGAAAATATTGAGTCGCAAATTTAAACTTTCGCATTAGCTTCCGGGCCTTCAGCAAGGGTATTTGAAACAACATGGCTAATTTAAACTTTAAATTATAATACGTTAAGTCGAAATTAGACAATCTTAAAAGGATCTTTTGAGTGGCAGTTTCCCGTTTGAGTATGGCCGCGGTTTGAGGCCCTGTGAAATAAATATGGACCGTTTTATTTTCGTTTTTAAGAAAAATTTTGAAAGCCTGCATTATAATATGGCAATGATACGATTATCTTTATCGTGGCCGTAATAATAAAAAACCTTAGGATCGAATATTAAAATAATGGCTATACGTAGATAATTAAATATATTAGGGTACAGTATTTCGGTTTTCTCCAAAATTAAAAATAAGCAAAGTTTTTTATTCAGTCAGTCAATAAATAAATGTGTTTTGTAAGAGTTTTAACAGCTCAGTCATTCAGTCAGTTCAAGTATATCAGAAAAAAGGAAAAAAAATGCAAATTATCCGGAATATTTTAAATGAAGAGGCGTAGACCGAGAAAACTTCAAATTGTCATTTCCTTCAATGATTTTCATGATTTTATTTTTTCCCTAAATAGTTAAAAAATAATATTCAAGCATTATGCTTATTCTTTTCTCAAAATTAAAGCTTTTTAATACCAAAAATTATAGAATAGTAGTGACATAAAACAACTATAATTATGAGTAAAATCAGAAGGGACGTAGGTACGAGTGCTTCCAAAATTTTAAATAAATTTTCACGATAAATTGGCGAATGGGTACTTTAGGCAAAGATGTAAAAGATACATGGCAAAGGGTGCAAGATCTTTTGAGCAGATCGGAGATAACAGCTTTAGTAATATTATAAATCTGAAGAGTTTGTTTGAACGCGTTCATCTCGGTAACTACTGGTTCGAATTGAAAAAAATATTTTGTTTGATAGTCCATTTATCGAGGAAGGCTTTAATCTATATGATATCACGTTTTAATCAAAAAGAGCGAAGACTCAGTATAAAACGTAAAAAAAGGGGGTTGCATGCGTGTGAAGCCGCGACAGGCCGCTAGTTTAAAGAATACATAGATAACTAGACAATTGAAGTAACAATTTTCTGGTCACCACAGATTACAGATCTTGCACCTTTTCTCATTGTTCCAAGATTGAGATCACTTGTGCAACTGTTTTCTTAAGTAACACCCATTTTATCAGACGCTTCATAATTACGAATGATTAATTAATCGGATTAATCGGATGCGAGATGGTCGTTTCGTAATCGAATGGTGCGATTATGATTTACGTCGTTTGGTAGTTCCGGATTTGTTATGCAATTTGTTACTTTACTTTATCCGTAACGCCTCGATAGTCTGGTGTTAATTACGATCAACAGTCCGTCAGACTGTGTACATTAGGTATGCCCTTTATACGCCCCCTTATGTCGTGCTTACCTTGACGTGAACGGGCAAAATAGTATTTGTTTTTTTAAATAGCTCGCGTTTGTGATTGGTCACCAACTTACATTAGCCTCAACTTAGTGATTTAATATACTTATAACCAAAAGTAGACCGCTGAAAGTCGATTTGTCAAGCTCCCTTCGGAAGAAAGGCATGTCTATTTGTATGTACCTATGTATGTATAGACAAAAGCACGTCAGACTACATACCTTGGACTTTGTACCGTCCTTATGTTCTGCCCATACGAACTAATATCGAACTGCTAGTGTTAAGACGTGCTTTAAATGTCCATCATTCTTTTTAATGAATTTTAAGAGAGGCAGGGCAAAGCGATTTATCGCAATAATTTAGTAATTAATTAGTGAATTGATTATGTGAGGTAGGATATAGCGATTTATCGCTCGAACTGGAGCAGCCCGACTGGTGAAATACCTCCACCTTACAGAAGACCGCAGCCAAATAACAATCACTCCGGTGTTGTTGTGTTCCTGCGTGTGAGTAAGGTTTCCAGAGCTCTTGGGGGTGCTGCATTAGAAGCAGGGGTCAAGTCTTGGGGGTGCTACATTAGTAGCAGGGGTCAAGCCTTCAAGGTAAGGGCGAGAAGTCTAGTTACAGTTTTACTATGCTATACTTTTCGCCTTTAAGCTAGGAACTCATTACCACTTAACATCAGGTGGGATGAGGTCAATCTTGAAGTGCATGATAAAAAATGAATTAATTAATTTTTATAGTATAACTACTAGTTGTAAGTTCAGCGTAGTTTCTCCTACTAGTTGTAAGTTCGGCGTAGTTTGAACTACAGAGTTTCTTGCCGGGATCTTCTCTGTTAGTTATAGGTTCCAAGCGGGAGGTAGCGTCATTTGCATTATATAGACGTAATTTACAAGAATAAAAAAGAATTCTGAACTTTGTCGACCGTACTTCCCCGATTAACGAACGAAGATTAAGTTGGTATACCAAGAGAATAAATATTCTGTATCAGATTTACGTAAGATAATCTCTACTTTTAAGTGCTATTGGAGGAAACAGTGTCGCATAAGACAAGTGATGTTCCTTAACTGAAGTGTGAATCGGTCTAAGCGAGCAATGACCGTGTTGGGCTCGCCAGCTGAGAGAACCGGTCGTAACGGTAAAGTTTGTAGCCTCACTGGTCAGCAAAGACCATCTACTATCAGCGGTACGCTTTGCACCACTTATTGCGATTTAGGCTGCGTTTGCACTGGCATAAAAATGTCACCGACTCGTATGATACTTATTACTACAATAGTTGAGGACTTTCGGTCGGTGGAGACTAGGTTTTACAGAAACATTGTCACCAACACATAAATATGCGACTTTAGATCGGTTGAGTCCACTTTAGCAGAGATATTTATCGCCAATGCATTGTCAACACGTGTTTACAACACAAAAGATGGTGCCTAAAGGTTTGATGGAAAACCGAGTACAGCGGAGTACCGGCGTCAAATAACCACTGACCAGGCTTAACGAGTAATTTGGAGATAAAAAAACAACCTACTTATTGAGCAAAATTATTATACTGCCTTCAAACAAAAATAAAAACCTAAGCGGTCAAGAAATCTTCCGATTAATCGACGGGCGTACAAAATGAATACAATATTTTTATTATGGGACTGTTTGGAAAGTCTACTACTTCATACATTCATAATAATAATTATGGTGTACATTTTTTGCTACATTTTACCATTCAAATAAAATCACGAGTCATAACTATATTTATCTAAATCACACAAAAAATCTAGCCTCAATTCACGATTACATCTGGTTTTTATTCATAAACCTCGCTGTTGCGATAAATTACTTCTTCTTATCATAAAGTGTGAATGAATAATTCACAATGATGGAGGAACCTACATGCTCGCAATATAACAATTACGAAAACGGTGTTGGAACACGTTCGCCAAATTGAAATATGAATTAAACGACTTTCTCACATCACAGTACTAATGACAGAATTAAGGGGCTCCAGCAAAAAGTTAATAATATCAATTTAGTTTACGGTCGGGTAATTTGCCGAGATTGGTAGATGTGTGTACACGTGAGATGGTATATAAGAGTGCGATGCCACAGGAAATGAACGAATACCTCCTCTGTGAGCCCTGTGGATGGGACAAGTTATAAGCGATAGAGATAATGACTAGTTAAAAAAATACTCTATTTAGTTCTTCAATTAGATTTTCAAAGTACCTATGTACAGTAACGTGCAATGGTAATGTCATAACGTCATGTTCAAACGTTATATATTTTTAGGATAGCAATAAATTTGTTAACATACTAGTGCAATTTTTAAATTAAGTGTCATTTTCTTCAACATATAAATAAACATTGATTTCGATACGATGCTTGAAACTTCAGTAGGAGGGTGTGTTTACATAGTCCTATTACGTTAAGACATTTGATGACAAAATTATACAAGTTTTTTAATACAGAAGACTGCAACCAAATAAGAATCACTTCGGTATTGTTGTGTTCCTGCGTGTGAGTAAGGTTTTCAAAGCTCCTGGGGGTGCTACATCAGTAGCAGGGGTCAAGCCTTCAAGGTAAGGGTGAGAAGTCCAGTAACAGCTATTAATATGTTGTACTTGTGGCCCTAACGCCTAGGACCTCATTACCACTCAACATCAGGTGGGATGATGTCTATCTTGAAATGCAATATAAAAAAAAGTTTTCCCGATGTTTTGTTACTTGGGCCAACCTCTTACCCTGAGAAACAGTCGCTTAATACAAACGCAGTATTAACGTACCGCATTACTTAGTGAGAAAACACTGGAAAATGTAGTTACGCGAGTTTTCCACCTAGTTCCTATTATGGAGGACTATCTGATCGTGTGATCTCGTTCACGAAGAGCTTTAATCTACGAGTAAAATGGAGGAACCATTGCAAACGTTCCGTGATAAGAAATAACTAGCGGCCCACTGTGATTCTTTGCTGTTATTAATGACAGGTTGATGCTATATAGCCTAAAACCTTCCTCGATAAATGTTATATCCAACACAAAAAGCTTTTCTCAATTCACACCAGTAGTTCCCGTGATAAATGCATTCAAACAAACAAACAAACTCTTCAGCTTTATAATATAGTAGTAGATATCACAGATACAGTATCACACACAGGGGTCAACCTTATGATCCCAAGGAAACTATCTTAAGCACTCGTGTTATGGTAACTAGTAACAACGGTCCCACAATTTAAACTTCAAAGAAATGCCTGACTAAAGTCGTCAAGACCTGAAAATGATAATAATCTGCACGACTAGTCTACTATAAAATTATTTCTATGTTATTGTTCTTTTCTGTTTTATTTAGATTTTTAGTTAAGTTATTGCAGAGCATGTGTATTTTTCCTCTCATATTTTGTTGATGAACCACACCCTTCTCGCCCTTTAGTTTTTAGGTATAGGGTGACCACTGAAAACCACCGTCGTTACATTTGGGCCTCCTATCCAAACGTACGGCATAATGCTGAGTGGATAACCTCTTTGGCACATTGTACACTTAAAACTATGTATCTATATAATTACTGTTAAATGTTTTGTGCCAAATAAAATTTTCTTTCTTTCATTCTTTCTTAAACTTAACTACATTAATATAGACTGTGTGTATTACACAGTTGGAAGTTGCGTGATATTCACGTCACTATGTTAACGTAAGCACTTGCAGTTCTATTTCAGACCTTATGCACGCAACATAAGGGCGTTGCAAAATCAAGTTTGTAGTTTTTTTATATATTGCATTTAAAGATTGACCCCATCCCACCTAATACTAAGTGGTAATGAGGCACTAGCTTAAGGGTGAGAAGTACAGCATAATAAAGCTGTTACTGGACTTGTCGCCCTTACCTTGAAGGCTAGACTCCCTCAAAAGCTCTGAAGTGCATTTGGCTGTACAATTGGTTATAAATGACGATTTTCCTGTAATAACCTAGGCTTCAGTGGTGCCCTCTGTTGTATAAGTTTCATTGATTGATTGACAAAGTACCAGGAAAGCATAAATCAAAAGAGTACTCACAAACTTCTTTTTCCGCAGGCACGGTCGACAGTCTCCCGCCGTACAGGATGCCTCCGGCGCCCGAGGCGGCCCTCCCGGGGGCGCCTGCGCCCTCTACGCCGGCCGCCCTCCACACACATTCCGCCAAGTTCCCTGTAAGTTTATTTTTTAAATCATAACTTACGCCGATAAGATTTTACGTCACTGTTATCATATTCACCAAGTTTATTCAAAGCCAATAAGAGTGTTGCGGTTGTGAAGTATCAGATATGGTAACCATTAAAAAAGATGGAAAAATAATGTATTGTGCAAGTGCTAGACAGTAAGTATGAAGATTGTAGAAGAAATAACAAATGAAAAGTAAACAAAAAGAATACCAAAAAATACACGTCAAATTTAAAACCATAGAAAAGAAAATCAAAACATTATGTAGGTTCAGTTGGCCTCAGAGAGGTTTAAACATCACTAAGTGTTCCACATTACATCTGTTTACAGTTTTCTGATCGCATTCACTGAATGTTAAAACGGGAAAACAGCTCATCTTTAAGGGTTTCGTAGCATATAGAACGACATGGTCTGATCAATCAAAAGCAGTTTAAATAGATAAATGTACTTTATTTCACAGAATATTCACAGGTTTACAAGTATTACTATAGTACAATTTAGGCCGTCATATAGCTAATAAAATATATTTTTTAGACAATCTTAAAGAAGTAATAAATTAATAACAAGAAATGCTGTGTAAAAACACCAATGGATAAATATATTTGAGGATATTATAATATACATACATAAACACGTAAAATAAATAAACTTTTATATCTAATTGCTTTTAAAAATACACTTACACTTATACTATACACTCTCACTCCTAAAACCTCCGTTCGACAAAATATACCGTTTCTCTTCTAACACAGTCTTATTCTTCCGGTTTTAAGTCCAACTGTTTCTATATATCAGGTGTATGTCTCTGGCATGCTCTCTCTCCGCATAAATCACTGCAAGATCATTTTAAAAGACCTTAACCCGTCATTGAATGCATTACCCACTTGGGTTGTAGGGAATATGTGAATCAACATGGAAAAAGAGAAGATTTTAAGAGAAGAAGTAATAAGAAGAAGTAGAAATTAAGATAGAGTAAAGGTACAAAACCCTTAACTGACATACCCACTTGGATCTTTTATCTCAAATGAACCACCGTGAATTCCTCTTCAATCAACCGTGCTTGCTCGCTGCTTAAGTTATCACTTAATTGGCGAGACTGATAAAGTTATCTGGCCTCAAAATACCAGTGGCTTGGAGCTAATTTTTAATTCACTTATTCGTAGCAAGTTAATGAATTGGCATAAATTTCAATCAGTCAGCTGAAGTCTAGATCTGAGACAATATAAAAACGTACATTTTCCGTATTTCCCCGACCGAGAATCGATCCCGGAACTCCAGAATTAGCGCGACGGCAAAGTACTGCCTCAGCCTGCTCGCTTCGGCTACGGAGGTTATAAAATCAAATGAAATTATTGAATTTACTTGCTTTTATTTAACAAAGTCTAACGACCACCCTATTCTACAGTTGATTTCATTTACAATCATTGTTTTAACAAGGGTCAGTAGGTCTACTCCCAAAAACGAAATATGTCGGATCCGACGACGGATAGCAATTTTTGATTCTCAAAATCGAAACCAACTCACTTCGAATGCGAATAAAGCGTTATCAAAAAACAAAATATTATTTATACAAATCAAAAACCACGTTTTAATTCGCAAACTTTTGATTTATCTTCAAAAACGAAACCTTTCGTTTGTTCGTTTCATTTTTGGGAGTAGACCCCCTGATGGCATATGGCATAATACCTAACATTCGTATCAACGAAAATGAAAATATTTTGTAAACTCCATTTTTCATAGGTATTATAGGTAAAATTTTAAATGTACATTTTATTTTAATACTTAATTTATTTTGTTCTATTTGTTATATAAGTTTATTCTTCGTTAGTTTTGTAAGTTAATTGTATTTGTTATTTTATAATTAAGATTGCTGTGCCCTAACAGGGTTCATGTTAATTACAAATTTTATTTTTAACTATAGAAATTACTCACAACATGATGCAAGAAATAAATAAATATCAAAAAATTCATAACTTAAAATTTTCATAAGTTACATAAAATAATAAAATTTAAAAAATAACGAAATTGTATTAATCTTTTTACTGTGAAAATATACATATATGAAGATCAAAATAATCTCCCAGACTCAGCGTCATTGTTTTCGTCAGTAAATCAAGGCAGTTTAGCGTGTAATCAAAATTAAACACCACTTTAACGGTTATTTAACCAAAATAACAGTTTTGGAGCGTTTAAAGTAATATTAACTTAGAGATCAAATTGGTGGTTTATATCTCTATGTTTTTAGACTATACTATATTAATGTTTTATCTTATACTTTACTAGCTGTACCCGCGACTTCATTCGCGTGGACTACATCCTTTCATGGTCATGGTTTTTTTTCCCCTATCTACCCTAATATTCGAAACAAAAAGAAGCCTATGTCCGTTCTTGATGTTCAACGTGTACCTTACCAAATTTCATTAAAAATCGGTTGAGAGGTTAAAGCGGGCAAGCGTAACAGACAGACAGAGTTACTTTCGCATTTATAATATTAGTAGGGATTTAAACCCCGGTTTAGCATAAGTAGCTTTTTTTAATTTTGATATTATTGGAATTTCAGTGAGAATACCTAATTTTAAAAAAGCCTTTAAAACACAAGGATTCTGCAATTTAAAGTTGATTATGATTAAACGAAATCATTACATCGCCAAAATATTGCGGTTCTTGCATGACATCATCACCAACTTTCACTTTTTATTATTAATTGGACAATTTAATAAAATATACAAAGATAAATAACTAATTTAAGTGATCAAAAAGTTGTAAAATTAATGCATTGAGAGCAAAACAGTCCTACTTAATTTTCACACCTGTTATAAAATATTACGAGAATGTTTGTAACTCGGATTATCTTACGTCATATCTCACGACTGGCATTTGCATTTTAAATCGTGTAGACGCATTTCTCTGATTAAATTATTCCGCTTCAAGCGTGTTTTGTAAATAAGAGCAGCGTTAAAATGAACAGTTTTTGAACCGACTTTAAAAAAAGGAGGAGGTTAATTAATTAATTGATTTAATTAATAATACTTACTATTTAGTGAAATTAGTTAATTTAATTAATAGTAATTTCGACCGTAGCTGAGAGGCAAGCGGGCCGGAATATGTTTATTTTGACGATGCATAAATGTTACTAGTCACCTACATGAATAAATGAATTGATTATGATTATTATTATGGCATCGTGCAATATCTGAGCTAGTAACAACAGAATCAGAGCAATGTATGTTACGTTGTTTAATATTTAAATATTTATTTATACTTTGCTCTGTGCGAAATCATGCCCTAGCTTAAACCATAACACCATTGAATTCAATCATTGGGTCAATCTAAAATGTCAGGTACCTTATTCATATATCAACAAATAAGTAATGAAAAGTGTTATTAAGCATACAAGAAAACATTTTGATTACTCGATTAAGCAGATTATAGCCGAGAACGTACGACCTCAAGGCATTCCTAAATGTTTATTTGTGCATTGATGTTACGTGAAAAGTTAATCAATGTCATCTTCGTGCATGAGCATTATGAAGAGAAAAAGCTGTTAGTCCGTGCCGAATTATAATACGGTACATGTTGAGTTGGTGGCTTCACTTTCCATCGAAGAGTTAAAATGTGCTGACGAAACTTCTAGTGCTGTGTATAATATCGATGTTTATTGATATTCTAAAACTAATTTAACTAAATTTAGAAAAAATTAACTAAAAATTATTTCTGAAGCCAGCAATGACGAATACACTTTATGCAAATATCCAATAGTTCACAAATTTAAACATGAAACAAATTTATGACGGACTAGCTGTACCCGCGACTTCGTTCGCGTGGACTACATACTGGTCGGTTTTACCCCTATCTCCCCTAATAGTCGAAACAAAAAGTAGCCCATGTTTTAATCCAACTTTCGATCTATATTTGTGCAAAATCCCATATCTCTAACATAAAAAATAAACATTTTCCCATATAAACTTTCAAGGTTGATATTTCCCTATAGCCTATGTCCGTTCTAGAGGTTCAACATATGCCTACACTGAATTTTATCAAAATCGGTTCAGTGGTTTAGGCGTGAAAACTGGACAGACAGACAGACAGACATGCAGACAGACAAACAGACAAGCAAACAGACAGACTTACAAACAGACAGACAAACAGACATGCAAACAGACAGACTTACTTTCGCATTTATAATATAAGTATGGATTAGCATGGGTAGGATAGATGAGTTAACACGCCCCTAAAATCTGTGAACCGAACATTCGGCGCATCTCTACTGAACGTTGGAGTCATTTCTCTAGCGGCAAAAGTTTTTGCGCACACGTAACGTTCGGGTGCGCGGGCGCATGTATCCGCAGTGAAAGTGATCATTGTTGTGCCTCCGATCGATGGGGCGGAGCGTGCCATCGAGCTTTTGATTTAGCCGATTAAATTAAAAATAGCACCTCCACGTTTTTAAACATATTTAATTGCAAATATAGTTTCATAGTACCTCTACGTTTTTTTAAATATTTAATTGAGAAAAATAGTTTCTTGGTGTTCTCACTTGACTTATTTCATACATCCATGTTTAAAATTACTTTTTCAAATAGTTTATGTGTTTGTATACTTGCGTACTGTACGTTCGCGCGTTAATATTTTGTTAAGAAATTGTTTATTGGCAAGGCAAGCCAGTTTAATAGTGCAGTGACAGCCTGTTAATTGTATAAATGTAACGAATGATTCGGAAATAAAGACTATTAATGTTACTACAATATTTTTACAAAACGCGGAGAGCCCGTTGCTTATTTGATGACGCCCCCGGTTAGTATCCGTCGTCTGGTGCTCATAGTACAAGGAGAAACCTTAGTTTGAGACCAGGTGATTGGTGTGATTGTCTGGCGCATTTATTTGTTTATTTATTTATTTGAAGTTTGAACACGTGTTTTGGTGAATGTCATTGTGGGCTGTTTGCGAATGCTGTCATTAGCAATGTTTTGAAGAACTGGGAGTAATGATTGCAGGTATAATTGATTTGTCTCTGCTTTGATTTTTAGAACTGATATAGTTTATTGTTAAATGGATTCTTGTAGTAATTATACAAATAATTATTCAACTTTCTTATATCGTGGATCCCGATTGGGCATTCAGTATGAAGCCCGTAATCAACTAAAAAAAAATTCAAAAATTATTTATTCCATCATAAATCATTTTGTACATGAAATAAACAAGGGTTGACCTCTTCTATTAAGTGCAATAAGCACCTGTGCCAGAGGAGACCACTCTTCCTCAACACTTTCCTACGTTTAAAGACGAAATAAAATAATTTGAATGTGCAAAATTACTAACATAGAAAAACAAGTAAGGGACAATACAATTTTGTGTGTGTGTGTTTTATATATATATGTGTAGGTGTGTGAGTAATACTAATATAATACTAGATTTCAGATCTTTTTTATTATTGCATTTTATATAAACAAATTAGATTAATAAATCAACTCTTAGCCTTTTTATTTCGACTACCATGTTTGTGTCTTGTTGATTGTAACATTGTTATGTAATCTGTTATTGTTTCTTAATTATGTACTTTCAGTTTCTAAAATGCATTTTCGTCTCTTACATTTTTGCTTCCGACATCTATTTCCTCTAAATAGTGAAAGCTTCAAAATGATTGCGTTCAAGCGATAAGACCGCTTAAATTGTATTATTTTGTTACAAGTCTTAAAACCAATGCAATTGCAATTTTTTGTATCAAGATCAAGCTTAAAGCTTCAAAGCTCTTAAAGCTTTCAAACTGTTTTCGAAAGTTTGAAAGCTCGCTTTATCTTCATTGATCAAATTGCATAATTAAAATGTTATTATTGCGGTTGTTCTTTCTACATAAATATGTGTAGTTAAGCTTTTTATATGTTAATAGCCATAAAATTAAATGTCCGAAATACCCAGGTACAGTTAACAACAAAAATTGTTATACCGCCTTTATGTCGTAGTCATAATAACATGCATATATCGAAAGGAAGGGTGAACCGTGTTTTGATTTAGGAATGTACCTCTTATTGCATAACCGTAAAGTATTCGAGAAATGATACTTTAAAAAAAATCAAATGTGATTTTAATTGCCGCCATTCATACTTGTCAAAATCAATGCATCTTTTGTATAGGAGTGTTTGTTTCCTTTTCAATAATCTCATTCAGTGATTTCGGTGTGAGAGCCAGACAGACAAACAGACAGACAGACAGAGTTACTTTCGCATTAATAATATTATTATGGATTGTTTATTTCGTACACATTCTTACTGTTACCACACCCATAAACTAATTATCTGCACGAGCCAAGGGCTGATAGAGAATGCTTTTAGCATAAAGTCAACCTTTTGTACTCTTTTTGTGCAATAAAATGAATAAATAAAAAACGAACTATTTGTCCCCACAGATAGAACGCGAAGTGATCCTGTCGTCAGTCGAGAAGAACTCCAAAGTGCCGATTCTGCAGGAGGCTCGCAAGAGAGGGAGGCTGGGAGCCGTGGCACCCGACACCCCTCCCAAAGCTTTGTCGGCGTGGACTCATGCTGAGGTTAGTTCAGACCACTGTTGCCAACTTAAGATAATTTACCCTAGATGAAGGGTAAAAATAATCCGCTAGGGTAATTTTTAAGATACATTTTACTTGGTGTATTTCTTGCGGTAATCAGGATGCGGTATTATGGAGGCTTTGTAGTTAAACATATTTTAAGGATTATCCGACCAATTAAATTAACTCTTCTTAATTTGATTACAATACAAGCAAATAAATATGCAAACTAAATCTAGTGGTTACACAAGACTTGTAAAAAACTTACTTGAAAATATTTTTATTATTTGCTTGTTTTTTAAATCGACTAGAATCTAGGGTAAATTAAAACTAAGCCCAGGGCAGTTCATGAATCTGCCCTGGCAACACTGATTCGCGTCTCTATTGTTTATACTTCACAAGCTGTTAAGAATTGGGTAAAAAAGAGGACCGTGGATATAATCTTCGAGACAGCAAAGAAAGCAAACTGGCCAGGAACCGGAAGTAATTAAAACAAAAGCAAGTCAGCCTTGGACTTTGTGCCTTCTATATATTTATTTGGTACTTCAACATTATGAAATAACTAACAAAGGAATAACCAAAAAAAATCTCAATTTAAAACTAAACATACCAAAATGGTCGTCGCTTAGCAGTGACATCATTTTTATATTAAAAATGGGAATAGGTCTAATAGTAATTAATTTAACGGCAGGTTAGTGGCGCCTATTAGAGTATAAAAGCAACTAACTCTAGGTGACTAGGGTAACCATGAATTAGTTTTTGACTGATATAGATTCATAAAATCTGATTCAAATTATACTGACTACTTATCGTCCTATAAAGAGCAATATAATTAAAACTACACTGTATTTTTATGAAACTATTAGGACTGAGATACAACAACAGTATGAACAAAAACTTCTTAATGTAAACTAAATACTACGTCCCGGTACCTAGTAAAAATATAAACACTTCTAAACCCTAATAAAATATTAGGCAAACATCCTTAAAATACTACCGACAGAATACACAATTGAAATGTAGACTACTTTTTGTTTCGAATATTAGGGGAGAAAGGGGTAAAACCGACCATGAAAGGATGTAGTCCACGCGAACGAAGTCGCGGGCACAGCTAGTGTCTTAATAAAATTATCTCTTTCATTAAACCGCGTAAACACTGCCAAATTAAATCGATCACAATCGTATTAAATCGTTGTTTACGTAACATACAAAACACTTTTACGCCATGCAAATGAGAGGATGTTGCTGCATCACTAATCATTTCTGCTGACAGGCAAATTGTTACATTACAGTCGTTCTTTCCCTAGTTAAGTATTATCTAACACTAGCTTCCGCCTGTGAGTTTTTTACATTGGCTTTGATAATATGCAGAATATTTGTTAAAATACAAAATAGGCGTGCATTTGACCTAAATCTCGATTAACTAAAGGCTAACATGAATACGTAATTATCAAACCTAACAACATCCTATAGTAACTATATTAACATTTTAAATAAATATATTGACTCGGCCATTGCATGAGAACACAATATATGAAAAAATAAATACTATAAATATATGAATTAGATTTTTCAATGCGATTTCCTTTTTGATTATATATATATATATATATATAATACAATCCCCGCCCAAGACAAAGTTGTGTGATGAACACGTTTATGTATCAATTGTGATACTATTCATCGTTCTGGTTTCAAAAGCACAAGTGCTTAAGCCACTTTTGAAGCAGTTGTATGTTCGTAATGTAGGTATTTTTAAGTATGAAACCTCACGTAGAGGTATGTTTGGTCACCTTAGCTCGGCTTAATCGCATCCAATCGGCGCTCATCGAGTGCCGTTAGACCGACATCAGCCTACTTGGTGCCACTTTGTACCACGTGGCCTGTAGGAACTAGGGGAGTGTCTTCGATCATAGATTTTGTAGAACAGTTCCATGCAAAATACAAACATGGCGTTTATAGTCTGTATCAAGACAAGTTTGTCAAAAAAGGCCAAAAGTATCATATAGTCTAATTAACGGGCTTTATAGAGTCACTAGCTGTGCCCGCGACTTTGTTCGCGTGGACTATATACATGCTTTCATGGTCGTTTGTACCCCTATCCCCCTAACATTCGAAAAAAAAAGTAGTCCATATTTTAATCGAAGTTTCGAGCTGTATTAGTGTTAAATTTCATATCTCTTACTTAAAAAAAAAACATTTTCCCATATAAACTTTCAAGGGCGGTATTCCCCCTAACCCCCTTAATTTCAAAACAAAAAGTAGCCTATATCCGTTCTAGAAGTTCAACGTATAACTATAGGTATAATTTTCCAAATTTTATCTAAATCTGCTCCGTGGTTTAGGCGTGAAAGCCGGACGGACAAACTAAAATAGTAGTATGGATTGTTTTTGTAGTGAAACATCATCCTAATTAGAAAAGTTATGTTGTCCAAAATGGTTCAAATCTCAGTAGTCTTTTAAAAATGTTCTTAAGTTATATAACTTTTTCTTTGATCTGATCCACCTGCACTCGGCACCTGTATTATCCGCTGCAAGTGTACTGATAAACATACAAATGGGGAGGCTTCCGATGCGTGACGGCCTTCCCGCACCGTGCGCGGGCGCATGACGGGTTCCTTGCCCTCAAGACGCGCGGGGCTCGTTTTTGGAACTAAGCTTTTTGTTTGTCTGTATGTCTCTTTAATCTATACTAATATTATAAAGCTGAAAAGTTTGTTTGTTTGAACGCGCTAATCTCAGGAACGACTGGTTCGAATTGTAAAATTATTTTTGTGTTGAATAGACCATTTATCGAGGAAGGCTTTAGGCTATATAACATCACGCTGCAACTATTAGGAGCGAAGAAATAATGGAAAATGTGAAAAAAACGGGGAAAATTATTCATCCTTGAGGGCTTCCGTTGCGTGCGCTGCGAAAACGGTTCAAGATACCAAAAATATATGTATGAAAGAATTATTCCTATTAAAATTATCTAAAAAAATGTCCACGCGGACGATGTCGCTGGCGGCCGCTAGTATAATGTATAAAGATGTTTTCTGTACGATTTATCGCTCGAACTGCAGCAGCCCGACTGGTGAAATGCCTCCACCTTACAGAAGACCGAAGTCAAATTCTACATAAGTAGCAGGGGCCAAGCCTTCAAAGTAAGGGTGACAAGTCCAGTAACAGATTTATTATGCTGTACTTGTCGCCCTCCAGCTAGGACCTCATTACCACTTAACATCAGGTGGGATGAAGTCAATCTTGAAGTGCAATATAAAAAAAAAGAAAAACCAAAGTCTTTTGTTAAAAATATTGAGTTTCTTGCCGGT
The DNA here is from genome assembly GCA_037074685.1 of Glyphodes pyloalis. Lineage (NCBI taxonomy): Eukaryota > Metazoa > Arthropoda > Insecta > Lepidoptera > Crambidae > Glyphodes > Glyphodes pyloalis. The sequence goes on from JAYKKO010000042.1 coordinate 2,605,062, forward strand.
ATGGTTCCGAACTGGAGGTAGCTTCCTTTGACTTAAATAGAGACTATTCATAAGTGTTAATTACTGATGTTATCTATATGAATACTAATATTTAACTTGACTTAAAAATGCAGAGATAACCATTTCTCTGACAATCAAAGAGGTTTTTATCGGTGCACACCACTCTCCGTTTGTTAAGAGTCCAGTTATAATTGTCTTATACTAATTTCCAATATTTGAGAAACGATTCGTTTAAGTTACGGATAGTAAAAAATTATACGAGGCGTAATCTAAAACCGTTCCAGACTCGTAGTCAATTAGAGAAAAACGCATTTTCATTTTTGACACATTAAGAATCATAAAATATTAGAACAGGGCATTAATATTTTTTGATTAAAGGCCTATAACATACATTTATACTCTTTTAATTCGAATGTATATATGCAAGTTCATACACTTATATTTCACTGTCTCCATTTAAAATCAAAGAGGCTAACACATAATTCTCCATATATGGCCACTTCCTTGGTCATAACAAACCGTGGCGAGGGTCATGGTAATAGGAACCCATAAAAATTCATAGCGCGGCCCGAGAGCTGTTAGCTACGTCGAAACACCGGACCAAACGGTGCCGGGCGGTTGCCGGCTTGCTGCGCCGAATCTGATTTGAGATTTGTTTCTCTAAACTTTTTTTGCTGCTCCAACTTCCTTGTTTTATATTTATGTTACACTGTTGTGTACGATTATGAAAACATCATTCAAGCATAAATATCTCCTATATTCAAATAAACACAAATCTTTATTCCATGTTACATGGGGTAAAAATGTACATGGTTATAAGTGTATTTTAGCATTTAGAATTTCAAATCAACATATATGTTATTATACAAATTGTCTAGTTTCCAAATTTATCCAAATATTTTTAGTAGTTTTTGAATTAAAGAAAAACAAACATCCAGAGTAAACCAATTAGACTTTTCTAATGAAATTGTTTTGCCAATGACACTGCCACTTGTGATTATTTCTTAAATTCAGAAAAAAAGAACATGTGTGATATTTATGAAAGTAATAAGAATGCTTAAACAGTGGTAACCTCGTTACGGGAACGTTTAGAAAAACACTTACTAATTGAGTATGTGACTATACACGAGGATTCGGTGCTTCATAGTTTTTCAAACCTCCTAGAAAGGTTTCTTTTACCTATGTACTTGTGTCAAGCGTCGTAAAAAGAAACATTTTGCGTCACCTATCAAACTGAATATTCATTATTCACTAAATAAAGCAATTTTTCAATATAATGCCCTTTTTAATACCTCTATTGCGAATTGTGTGCCAATATTACAAAATTCAAATTCAAAATTATTTTATTCATGTAAATTACACCAGTAATATTTATGAAACGTCTATATAATGCAAATGACGCTACCTCCGGTTCGGAACCTATAACTTACAGAGAAGATCCCGGCAAGAAACTCTGTCACTTCCGTACTATTGTGCAATCACTGCCTCACTTCGTCATAGTTATTTCCCTATCGTTCACATTTCACGGTGATTCTCAATACTCATAATAAATAACTACCTCAATCACTTGTATAGTAATGTATACTATACACGAGCCTACAGTCATCGTCACAATTATAAAAATTAATTGTTTGTAGCAAATCAGTAATTGCTACATAAAAAATGATACCAATTCAGTTTGATTGATACGCAATCTTGTTCCATTTCTGTTACTTTACAACAACAGCATCTAAAGTTTAAGATAATGCAAATGTTATGAACTAAATATTAATTCATCAGAGCAATCACTAATTTAATATGAATATACCTTGTCCTCGAAACAGAGACCAGTTACTTTCACATTTTGAAAATAGTGGAAAATAGTGGGTTTAATATGGAGTTCCAATAAGACTATATTAACTAACGTTAGTTTCCCATAATCATCGGGTAAGTAAGCAAGCGACTAGCTCGTACCATAATTGTTCAGATTATCTCTCTCTTTGTTTCTTTTTCATGTATTGAAATTTGGATGAGCAGTTTATGAAACTGTTGATAAAGCATACAACCTTTGATGTAAGTGGTTAAGACTGATTGGTGAACAAAGAGTTTGAAATACGAGATATTTTTTATAGGAGTTCATACTAGATAAAACCAACCACATCTTGTATTTAGGTACTCGATAAATCAAAGTAAAAGTCGTTTCATGTATTTTTAAATGCAGATCAGATGGTTGACAAAATAACTGTTCTAAGGTTTTTTGTGTCCTTTGTGTAGATTACAATTACTAGGAGGAGAAAAGTTAGTTTCAAAGTCCAAACATTCATTTCAATAACATTTGAAATAGTGGTTAAAGCCGCGAGCAAAGATACGCAAGCTTATTTTCGTGTAGAGAGCATTCGTCGCAACGAAACCGCATTCGATGCGCGTGCGCTTCGGCCGTGCAAGCTCACTCCGTCATTACCCCGTGGGCAGTGAGTCTGTGCACAGTGAGTGACTATGGACTGAGAGTGTGTGTGTAAGTGCAGTGGAAACTGTCACGATGGTCGAATTCGCTTTGGAGAATGTGCGTTATTTTCTTATTGTGTTATTGGTATTTATGTTATGGTAATACTATTAATTAAGCCACAGAGCGATGAAACTCACAATATCTTTGATTATACTAGAAGAGTTTTGTATGAACTAGTCGAGGAAAAGTTAAAATTAGAACACACAATACATTAATCTACTAGAATTAATTAAATTATACCAATTTCTATTTACTGCCTGGAATAGATATGTTTTTAATATTTCTGCATTTCAAAAAACTGACAATGCTAAAATAAAAGTCTTACATAATATATGTTTACTATCTAACAGTGAAAATCCCGTCAAAATCCGTTCAGCCGTTTCAGAGAAACAATGTTATTTTGGTATATGTACCGTATTTATATCCATATGCATTCAGCATAAAACAGTTATTTTAATACTTCAAAGAGACACTATAATTTCATTTAAAACATTAGTATACAAACTCATGGTAGTATAGATATACAAAAATCAATCATCACAAACTAGGAGCAGATAGTTCATAGTCGCTTTTACCACCTCGTATGTACTTTGCTATCAACTTCTAACTCCACTGGTATGCTAACATCTTACTATTTTATAAACCTGAAAAGTGTATTTGTTTGTTTTATAGTCAATTTATCGAGGAATGCTTTAGATTATAAAACATCATGCTACGACGATAGGAGCGAATCTTCCGTTAGAAATGTGGAAAATAGGCGGATAGTACACGTGCGAAGCCTAGTACAATATAAGGCCAGCAACAGCACATCTCGGTTAGCACTTGCAGTTCAATATTCGTTCTTATTACCAAAACACAAGGGTTATCTAAAGTGTACAGTCTGACGTGCTTCTGACAAACACTACATAATAAACCTACATTATTTTTTTACAAAATTATGTTTTTCTACCAGGTCTAAGCTGCTAAGTCATAACACCAAGTCATAACACTTCTTACAGTGTTCTTACAACAGTGACCAAAATTATAAGAAATTTTAAAGATATGTAAACATTTTGTAATTATATCACAACTCTTTACCTAAGTGCCAATCTTCTAGAAATCCAGTTTTTCTGATAAACACAGAGTTTCCTTTACTGAAGTCACAAGAGACAGGAAAGACTATTTGCGTGAACACGTATGCATTGTTCCAACACACTTTCATAACATAATTATGTAACCTAAGAAAATCTGTAATAAGTACTTGTACACAGATCTGAACAGATCTCTATGCAAATAGGACTGCAATTCTAATCGCTTTCATTATTTTTTCCACTTCAACAATCGAGGTCTTTCTCAAACGTGATTTATACTTAGACAACAGACATACAGCTACGCGATATCAAACTGGAGGCAATTTAAATTCCACCAACCAATAGGCCATTGTTTAGATGTTTCCCATCGCACAATTCAACTGTAATATCACAGAAAACTATGTCTTTCGCAGAACCAGCAAGCTGGCACCTCGGGGGACAACTTCAGACAATACCACGAGAATTACAGCTACGCTCTGCAACAAAACCAGAACCAAGGAGCCGTCTCCAGAAACGTGCAGGGCTACGATAGCCAGAAACCACCTATTCCAGCCAAAAACATGTACGGGACGAAAGGAGAGACCCCGAACAACTCGCAGTTGATCACAGTTACAGTGGAGACTGGGAAAGATAGTACCAGAGATGCTCCGAAGAGTAACAAATCCGTCAGCAAGACGTACCATACGCTCAAAGACATGATCTCAAGTAGATTTAAAAGTAAAGACAGTAATGAAGTCGAGAAGAACAATGAACAGGAGCCGAGTCTAAATAATAGTGAAGAAAGGAAGAGGCCGGAGCCAGAGCAGGTGACACCGAGAGAAACAGGGACCAGGAAGGTGGATCAAGGGATATACGGAAGGCCAATGCCTCAAAACAGACCTGAAGTGCAGTACGGTCATAGCATGGCTAACAATATGGCCTATCCCAGTCCATCTCCCCACAGGTAACTATTACCGCTATACTTTGTACTTCTATGGGAATTATCGGCCAATCAGCATATTGTCAAGTAGCGCAAAATTGTTTGAAACATTTGTTTACGATTCTCTTTATCATCATTTTAAGCCATTTTTGTCCTCCAAACAGCATGGATTTGTCAAGGGTAGGTCCACAACTAGTAATCTACTAGAATATAAAAGTTACTTGTGCGATGCCTTTGCTAAGAGAGGACAGGTGGACTCAATTTACACCGACTTCTCCAAGGCCTTCGATAGAGTCAACCACTCGCTGCTCTGCCAGAAGCTTGAAATGTACGGAGTGCATGGAGATCTGCTACGATGGGTGCAATCATATTTGAATAGGCGAAGTCAGTTGGTGGCTTTAAGGGGTGATCTTTCGTCAGCATTCACCGTCCCTTCTGGCGTCCCACAGGGATCGCACCTTGGGCCTTTATTTTTTGTGATCTTCATAAATGATCTCGTAAGTCGACTTTCTTGTCCATGCCTTTTATACGCTGACGATCTAAAAATATTTAACTCCATCAATAGTATTAGTAACGCTATTCAGCTTCAGCAAGACTTGGATTCTTTGTCAGAGTGGTGTCAACAGAATGACATGGCCCTTAATGTCAGGAAGTGCTTTGTTATCACGTTTACTAAGAAGTTAAATACCGTGCCATTCAACTATACTTTACATAATCAAACCCTGCTTCGGAAAAATGAAGTTAGAGATCTCGGAGTGGTTTTTGATAGTGAGCTGTCTTTCAGATCTCATTATGACCATATCGTGGATAGTGCGTCGCGTATGTTAGGTTTCGTCTATAGAACAATAAAGCATTTTAAGAATAGTTCCTCATATATAATCCTATATTATGCTTTGGTACGAAGTATAGTAGAATATAACACAGTTATTTGGTCACCATACTATAATATTCATATCGTACGAATTGAGCAAATTCAAAAACGCTTCTTGAGACTACTTTGTAACCGAAAGGGTAATCTTCGCGCGATTCATTCATATGAAAATCGACTTGCTTATTTTCGAATGGTGTCTCTCAGCAGTCGCAGAAAACAATTGGATCACATGTGCTTGTATAAATTAATAAATAATGAAATTGACTCCCCATATCTTTTATCGAAATTGAATCTTAACACTTATTATCGTATTCGAAAACCCAAGCTATTTTATGTCAATATTTATAAGAATAATATATCTTATTTCAATCCCGTAACACGAATGTGTCGTCAATATAATGAGCTCGTCGACGGCTGCGCAGATAGCATAGACATTTTTAGCTTCTCTCAGTCTCAATTCAAGAGAGAAATAAGAAGTAGTGTTTGTTAATTAAACACTGTTTCCACAAGTTTTCACATTGTCTCACTCACTTGATAGCATCAATTATTATTATTATTTGTATTCCTCTTTTTATTAAGTTTTTTTTTAGGATATTTTCTAATTATTGTCTAGGTAAAATTTTGTCTGCTTATAGTTTATCTACATAGTGTGTACATATGTAAGGGTTTCAACCTAGCTCCTAAGTCATACATATTTATTTTGTGCTTCATGTTTGGCTGTAACCTGTTTTGTACATCTTTTAATAAATAAATAAATAAATAAATAAACTATTGTTTTGTTAAATAGTAGAGAGTACCTTTGTATCACCACAAATAATTCTTAACAGATACTTCATTAAAACTTCCAAACTTAAACATAAACCTTTGATTTCTTCAGACAACTGATGCAGCAGCAAATAGTTCAGCAACAGATGCTGCTGAGCCACCAGGCGCGATCCCAGGAAATGCTAGCGTCCACACCCCACGCCCGTCCTCAGCCGCAAGCGTTGGGGGCTGATGCCTTGTACCAGCAGTATGGACCTCCTGGAAGAAGAAGTGCTCTTTATCAGAGAGATGTTGACGTCAGGTCCATGGCGAACTTTACTTCACTGAAAACTGGACCTCAAACACAGGTAAACTAACTCCAATTTGTTTTACTGCTTAAACTGCGAGAGTTAGTTTCTAAATTTCAACAGTTCATTAGCCCTCATTATAACTAAAATAGCAACCTCTCGCAACACACGAAATTCCGTCTATTCTTTATAATAATAACGACTTTTATAATGAAGTATATCTTGAATAGCTTCTCCATGGGAAAGTTTAAAGCAACAACTGAAATGCTGCACATTAGCCAATGTTCGGAATTAATTACTCTATGCTACATTCATTGACCAAAAACTTAGAATTACGGTTGAAAAGGCTGCAATATCTTGCAACACTTTACTTGGGCCACCGTACGCTGTTCACACTGACAGCCTCAACAAAGAACAATGGTAAAGTCTCCCAACAATTAACAGCTGTTCCCACGTGCACCTCAATTACAATAACATGTACCGAAGCTTTGTGATGCCGACGAGAGATCTTGGAACTTATTTTTACGTTCCACGCAAGAAACTTTATTGAATCATTGTTTTCTTTTTCATAAATAAGTCAATCATGTCAGTCAACTCGAATTTCTAATCCGACTTCCTCTGGACCGTGTAAAATATTATCGTCTTCCCCTTGACAGACATTACGTTACATTCCTATTACGTTTGATTTCACGTCACGTTTCACGTTTCTGAATATTTACGATCAGCTATTGCGTTTTAATCAGAATGTTGATCATATCAAAAAAATACCTCAGTTTTCTTGACTAGCAACTAAACAACGACTAAGTTATCATTCTTATCTCAAGCAAAAACAAAATTTAGTGGAACTGTTTTTCTTTACAGATTTAATTGATGCCTATTTTTAGGTTTGCCTATTCTTAGTGCAAGTTTGTAATCTCACGATCAAGATGGTATCAAATTATTTTTAAAAGTGACGTTCATTCTTTAGCCACCGTTAAAAATAACCGACATCTTTTTTATCTCTTATATTTTTCTTTGGCTCGATAGAACAATAGTTAGCGCTGCTATCTGTTGAACCAAGGGCTGTGAATTCGATTCCCACCCAGGACAAACATTATGATTAACATTTGGATATGCTTAATGTCTGAATGTTTATAAATGCAAAGATTGGTACCATCATTGGTTCTGGTTTCCATTGCACAAGTGCTTAAGCAATTTGCTTTGTGATCAATAGAATTGTAGTTTTAATAGGTCGGGGGAAGCATTTTTATATATTTCGATGATATTTAAGTTATTTCAACAAACTACACAAATATTCACACTTAGCACTATCGCCCGAAAACAAGCTATGACAAACATAAAGGAAGTCACTAATGTTTTTAAACTGTATTTCAATTTACGGTTAGCTCAGTCGAGCGGTATGTAGTTGCCATGGGTTTACGACTAAATTAACTGATCTTTATTACTTCCCATCGCGATGAGTGGATTCATTAACACTAGGCATAGCAACGATTCATTATCTAAATATGCATAATTAGATGTTTCATAAAACTAACGACGGTTATAAGAAGTCAGTTTTACTGTTTACTAGAACATTTTTTTTTGTTTTAACATTAAAAAGCCAATTTCAAGACGTACCTTTAACGTATATTTTCAGCAATTACATTTTATTACCAGTTTGAAAACCTCATTTAGCTAAAAAGTTTATTGCTCGCAATTGAAAAACTTTATTTTTATACTGTATTTAATAGTTTTATGTTTTTCCCATTTTGATTTGAAAAATTAAGGTGTTAGCATTCACTTTTGTGTAGATACCACGTTCCATTCTCATCTATTATAGCATCTTTACCTATAACATACTAAAATCTTTTTGTTTAAAATATAACTGTCCAGTTACTTCGAAACATTAGAACTTTGAAGGCATGAATACTAGCCTCCCCTCATCATATTGCCTAACAAACTTATTTTTTCCTTACAGTTCGAAAACTCACATTCACGGGCCGACCTGCGAAGTCCCCAACAACTAGAAAGAGAAATAATCCGACAAAGAGGCTTAGTTGAAGGAAGACGCGCCGCGTCTCACCCCCATCTTCTAGACGAACCACAGCCAAGAGTCGAAGTCACCACCCCTCAAATACACGACAGATCACGGAGAAATTCACATGGAAACCTCCTGGACGTTCACGAGAACGAGCCCAGAAGACATGACGAGAGAGAATCGGACGATGGTGGTTTTAGAAACAGATTAGCAGCTCAAGGTAGATCCAGCTTTGAAGAGCGTATCAGAACTAGTGGGAGATCTGTTGAGTCCAGGATACAAGAGAACGTATACAGAAGAACCCCGGACATTCACAAAGAGTCGAGACGAACTCCTGAGATCCATAAAGAGTCTAGGAGAACGCCAGATGTGCATAAGGAAAGACGGACACCGGATATACACAAGGAGTCTCGGAGGACGCCGGATTCGATAGGGCAGAAGCAGAGGGAGAGGGAAGATTGTCATGTGGAGAGGAATGATGAGAGTGCGAGTCAAAAGTCGGCGGACAGCGTGTATAATTCGAGTGGGAAGGTGGAGATATCACATCCGCAGCCGTCGTCTTCGAGGCAGACGCCGAATAGGATAGAAGACTTGAAGGCTCATGGCAAGAAGGGAGCTGGGTCTGGCGCCAGCTCAGGTAAATCATAAAATCATTAATATGGAATAAGCTTAGCACATTCATAATCGTTATCATATATAATCGTTAATTTGTATAAAAGTTATTGTGTTTGAGGCTACTCAAGGCAAATTGAAAGTTTCAAGAGTTAACTCGTTTTTTAAATGTGCTAAGCCCATAACATAAACAGTTGAGTTAAACGATTCATTTTATTATATTACATTTAGATTAGTTCCTGTTAACAGCAATCTTAATGATAATTGGTTTATTATGCTAAATTATTCTTTGACTAATGACTTATACAAATCTACTCCGCAGTAAAGACAAAAACAAAACTAATTGGTCAGTAGCTCTTTGATAAATAACAGCAGCTTGATTGAAAAACATGTTTTTCAAACAATGCTTGCTCCTCTCTATGCCAAAGTACTTCTAATTCAGTGATCTTTTCCGTTAACTTATTAAATAATTCTAGAATGTCTAAAATAATATGATGTTTAAAATAATTGAGAACAGCAAGTTTGCGTTTATTACTTGTGTTTGAGTTATGACATTATAACTTCTAGACCGCGTATGCAGCAAAACTATGTAAGTTTCCACGCAAGAGTAACAATCTAAGAACCCAACTGTAATTTATAATAAATAAAGATTCACCACTTTACCTTTCAGTCGATACATTTGTCTGACATCCGTTCAGAAAAATACGAAAGATCATTGAAATAGATAAAAATAAGTAAAGGTCCTAATATTGAACCCTGGCGTACTCCTTTAGGTAAAGGGGCACTCGAAGATTTAGTTCAATTGACGCTTACTTTTTTAATTCTATCATGCAAGCGCATGGCAATGGCATAGTACCACCATTTCAGAATTGCGGGGATGTTTTAGTAGGTAGCCTTTGATATTTGCAGGGCAGTCCCACTTACACCACTAGTATACCCAAGCCGCAGGGTGACACGACCCCGCTACAATTTACGGACAGCAATTTCGTACACGATTTATACATTGCTAAGGCTTTCCACATCTGACTCACACTCGTCTTATAATTCTCGTTATGGATGCTTTTACTCTTGTCGATTGCACTCATGCAATTTGTTGAAATGTAGATTACGACAAAAATGGTGGGCAATCGTCCAACGTGGACTCCGGGAGGGGGAGCGTGGCGTACTCCAGTGGCCGAAGACCTGAGGCTAGTCTACACGACACTTCAGCCGACTCTGATGCTGTGGGACCTTCAAGGGCGCAGCCCCAGCCTGGAACGAGTCAACAGAACACTGGGCAGAGTAAGTACTTCTGTACTCAATGAAGAACTTAAATAAATCTACTAGATGGACTCATTGTGGGTAAATGACAACTGCAGCGGCTCGGGAAAGATTTCGAAAATGAAATGACCATTCCGATAAAATGGATTTCATGTAATATTTGAGCACGCTTTTGAATGCTTGAAGCTGTTATTTTCATCTAGATAGTAGTTTTACAGCGCCTTAATACTCCGTCGCTCTGAAAACTGCAGAGACTACCTGCTAAACCAACCCCCTCCCACGCACTTCTTATCGCCTAAACGGTGGTGCTATGGGGATACAGGTGTGATCTAATTGGAAGCATTGGCTGTCTTCAATAATCAAAGAGGCAACATCATTTTCAAAACATTCAACGTGTGTGCTTCCGTAACATATCTATTGCTAAACTTCTTTAAGAAGACCAGGATGAAGATATTTACATCAGTCTAAGTCCCAAAGGTACCTTCAAACACCTACCGGTCCACAGATCTGTCAAATCCATAGTTAATAGGGAATTTGCCAAATCAAACTCATTCGTTTACTAGTGTTTAAAAATTCTAAATTTTTGTCACATTTATTCCCATCATTGTTTTCTAGGCGGTGAGAATGAGTGGGCAGACCTAGTAGAATGTGAGCTCAGACAAATCCTGGAACCGAAACTGGCCAGCATGAGACTGGACTCTTCAGGCAGTTCGGACTGTTCCGTGACCCCTCCATTGCCGCCACTCTCTCCTTCCTCAGACATGCACAAAAGAAATAGGTGAGTACCATAATCGTGTACAATATGACCCCATCATTGCAGCTAGCTTCAGGAGACATAAATGTTATATGACATACATCGACCTGATTCCAAAGTAGCCTGATCACCTGTATTAGGGGAACTATTTATCAATGGCGGTACCTAAATATGGGCTTTTTCGTATAAAGTCCCAGGACAAGGACAATTTTTGTAATAAATTTATTTATTTATGTTGTGTATGAAGGAACGCGGGAGACAAGTAAAACACTTGCTGGCTCGTAGCACACTGTTTATTGGATAAACGTTGTGCGGGCGCGAGGCCCGGCAGGCGGGGTGCTGCAATGCTGGGACGCAGCCGCGCGCACACTACTACACTAGCTTACTACTTAGATACATCTATTGTTATTATACGGAGACATTCAAATACCTAACAATTTATTTATTTATTAGGCTTATCAACTATTGCGACAATATTTCTTACTTTAGTAACATGCGTTATGGAACTTAGATTAATGTACAGCAGATTTAATGATAAACACAACTTGCTCCATAAGATGCACAGTTTCAAACATAAATACTTTTAGCCGACATTAAAATTCCTCCTCGATTCGAAATTAGAAATCCTCAATGTTGGTCCTGGGTGAAGATGAAGCCCGACGAGAGACTCCGACTCCGACGGCGAGGGCAGGCTTGCAAATGTCCTTTATTGATTGAACTATATTTCACACAATATGTCTGTATTATTACTAACTAGGTTTATTCTATAGTCTTCCAGGAAGATCAGCAGAGTACCCAGATGAGCGGAGGCGTGGCAGGGACTCCCCTCGCTGGCATTCTCATAAGAAGCATTCGTCTAAGCGGGATCATCATTACAAGAAACATTGTAAGTTTAAACCGTGAAGAAAAATAATTCTTAATATCGTAATCTCTTTTGTACAGTATTTGAGAAAACAAGACAACCAAGCTCTAAGATTAAGCTCTTCACAAAATTGATCATTATCATTAACTGTTCGATCCATTAGTCAGGGGTATAGCTAAGTTATAATTTATCAAATTACGACATCATTTTAAAAAGTTTAAATTATCTGGGATTGACAAATACATTTACAAAAGTAACGTGATCTTAAATTCGTATTAATCGCATGCATTTCAAGCTTGTCAAAATCGATAATAACGGCTCGGATATGCTCTCAGATATCCCCTACGTATCTGCTTCATTCCAAACATGAAAACTACATAAAAATAGTTACTAAGTTCTGGTTTTACTAAGTACAGCTCCTATTCTGATCAAAGGACCTAACGTGCAACGGCACTTCATAACATAAACGTAATAACGACAATTTGCTCACGTCACTCAGTACAAATATACTTTAAACATGTTTAAGGTTACCATTAATTTTCCACAGTATTCGGCCTAGACACCACCGACATGACGTCAACGACGACTCGAAGCCTGGACCTCTCGTCTCTTCTGGACGGCAGGACCGACAGCGACGCGTCCACGGGAGACGCGAGGGCCATCCGACGCCAGCTAAGAGGCTTGGAGAACATGTACGCGGAGGTGTTGCAGCTGCTGGGTGTGAGGAAACCAGCGAGCTTGGCGAAGCATCCCACTTGGGAGTCTAGGTGAGGAAATAATAAAATAATAATAATAATACATGAAGACTTGAACTCGTTAACGGATTTGGCTAATAGGCATATAACTAATTGCTATCCTATTTATATATGATTTTTGAGTGGAGATCGTGAATCTGTAGATATTGTGTAGGACGACCTACAGCTAGATGGGATGATTACCTATGACTGCCAATGACGCTCATCAGATGCTGAAAACGTGAAATTGAAGAAATTGGGCGATAGCACTGATAAGAAGAGATCCATGTCCAGCAGTGGACTAATATGGGCTGACAATGCAAGAAATAATTCCCATCTGTTATTTTGCAGAGTTTTCATAACTGTAATGTAGTCAATAAATTTTTTATGCATATTTTTTTTTATTTGGTGTCTTTTTTTTGTATATTACCTACTCTTCTTTTTCATTATTCCTATTAGTCACTTGATTCACTTGTGTAACACACACACGAAAGCGAAATTATATATAAAAACGTATTAAACTAAGTAGAACATATTTTTAAATGATTTGTCCCTTGTTATATAATAAACAGTTGATGCATAATAAGTGCCTTCTCCTATTGAGATTAGTTATGTCTGCTTGCTGTTCTAACTGGTATGCTTACGAATAGAACCATTATGTAACAAAAGTTTTCTCTTTTCAGGCTTTCATCGAAACGACGTTACGGAAGCATGTCGTCGTTACCTTCCAGCTCAGTCAGCAGTCGACCCGTCAGAGACAAGAGACGCAGTTCCAATGAGCATCGGAAGAAACACGATCTCAAGGTAAATTGTCACAACTTTGTAATTTGTTCTCATCTTCAATGTTGTCTCTGTACACATTATAATTGTTATAATTATTTATAGCTTTGGAATTGTTGACAAGGATAAGCGCCAGTCGACACAATAGTTTTGAACTCTTTGTACTTCATATTTACCCTCAGACTACGACTGACTTCCATGCTGATCCCGTAGATTATCGTGGGGAAGTGACGGGGCTGCTTTTAATAGCGGCCATTCCACCCGTGGTGTTCTGATTGGCCAGGTAGACCGGATTTCCTACAACACCAACATATAATATGATGAGGGGAGACGTTTTAGTGGGTAGTCTTGCCTTTATCACGACAAGGAGTCCCACAAATTCCTTCACTTCCATCTGGTGCCGGTACGATGCACGAATGTATTTCCCATCGTCTAATAAAAGAGTTCATACAATATGTTCCTTAATTATTACATTATGATGGTTCGTACCTACTGAATTCTTAAGTTAACATTCCTTTCCAGGGAATCAACAAGCGGTTCCAGCGGCTAGAGTCGCACGTGGTGACCCTGGCGCGGTCGGTGGCGCACCTGTCCAGTGAGATGCGCACCCATCACCTCGTGATGCAGGAAGTCGACGCTGTGCGAGCGGAACTTGCTGCCCTCCGCCATATGTACAAGTGAGGCTCTTTTAAAAGTAATCTCCTGTTCTTGAAAGAGTTGGAGCCACCTATACTCCTTCTAGTCCGGCTCGTCTTAGTACTTGGCAACCTCATCTCAACTATGACGCAGGACCATACCTACCAACTCAAACGTCACGAGAATAAAACATTCATATAGTAATTAATTTATACCAATATACATTATAAGTCCATAAATTAAAAAGTAATTAATAAAAGAAAGTAATACATTAGTAGGTAAATGTTTTTCTTTTTGAAAACAATTCTTTCTTGACCCATTATAAATGTATCATTTTTTATTTATAAACTTCTTGCATAAGTATAAAAAGTACAACAGGTGGACTTAATGCCAGAAGCATTATCTGCCAGGTAACTGTTGATTCCTGGCGAGTGTTTACTCATTTTATTAACCATTGGTAACAACTTAGCTCAGTTGAAAGAACAGCACATGAGATACAAAAAGGTCGTGGGTTCTAACCCGATACTGGAACGGGAGCTAAAATGTTTTATTTCTTTAAAATAATACGTGTATGTAACTCTTGCAGGTCCCAGCAGTACATCAGGTCGGGGCACCACAGGCATTCGGATCCCTTCTCCTTCAGCAACCCGGACCGCGTTAAGCGCCTCACTAAGTTCTTCGGAGACGAACCGCCTCTCATGAGGCTGTTCCTCAAGAAACTTGGATACGAGGTTAGAAATAGAAATATATTTATTTGCATAAAATTTGGTACAAAAGATTTTTAAATAAAGAAAATAAAGAAAAAAAATGTTTATTAAGAGACATGACAAAGCATTTTTAAAACAGCAACTTAACAATAAAATTATGCCACTAAAAAGCAAATACCTGCTTAGCATATTATGTAAAGAGCACAAACATATTTGACCAACATTGGCATATAAATCATTTGGTTAAATTTAGATCACCTTACTTAATATTTTATACTATGATTTTTCTTAATAAGTAAAGATATCAGCTTTTTAGTCTAGCAAAAAACTGCCTCTTCAGATGTAAGGAAGGTCATTGGTGGAAAATTGGAAGCGAATCCATTTTGAACCCCCTGCCCTAAAATGACGGGGTGTACTTAGTAAGAAGTGTCTGTCTGTGTCTCTTTATTTGGCATCGGAGCTTCCAATAAACCGATTTTGTTTTCGTTTCATTTTTAAAGGTGAAATACTCGAGAGTGTTTTTATCTATGATTAATAGATATCGGTCCAAGATGGCCGCCGCCACAAATTGTCAGATTTTGACATAACTCCCTAAATGTGGGTATCAAAATAAAGGGCTCAAGGCATACCTACCATCATCAAGACAAATTCCAAATCAAGGTGCGCTAATATCAAACTGTCACGGGTTTTTATTATAATTGTGTTTTTTATAGAAATACGCAGCGCTCCTCGAAAAAGAGAAAGTCGGTGCCGCGGAACTGCCGTACGTGGGTGAAGATAAGCTGCGAGCCCTGGGCGTGCCCCTGGGGCCGCGGATGAGGATCCTGAAGGAAGCCGGCATCCACCAAGAACTGCACCATCTATCGAGAGACGACCACAACACCACAACCACGTTAGCCATCGTTTGAAAAGACATTCTGGATTTGTGTCGCGTATTCACTGAATAATAAGGGTGTTCGCGCATGAAAAATCCGCTAGGTGGCGGTATGACTAATGTTTAAAAAATATAAAACACACTTTGTTCGACCCGGGAATTAAACCTAGAACATGAAGATCTTGGCCCTGTACTTAAACTTTTGATAACACGAAATACACAGTTAGACTTACAATTATAAATTGTTTTCGTTCTATTAGAACTTTAGAAGTAACGTTCGTAATAAAGATCAAAAAATTAAATTTCAAAGGAAAAATAATGTTTGTCAATTTCATCAAGCTATTTTCATATCATCACATTGTTCGGTGTTGCTTATAAATATCAAAATTATTTATTAAGTAGAGTTCTTAATTATAATACCTAATGCTCATTTAAATAATTCAGTCTATGCTCTAGTTATTTATAAAATATACTTTAAATACTCAAATAGATATGAATGAACCATGACAAACTTTCTGCATGTATATTTTAATAGTTAAGTGTGGTGATGCAAGTGTAAATTGTAATTCAGAATGTGTTCCTTCCAATGACAACGAATTGTTTTAGTTAGTAACTTATATTAATTACGTTAATTTACCGAATTCGGAAAAAAAATTAAATTATGTTTGTAAATTTGTGCAATCAATTTTAATTCAAAACTATATTTTACTCAATGTTTACATTTATTCATTATATTGCATTTCAAGACGTCTACCAAAAACGAAACATATCGGATCCAAATAGCAATTTATAATTGTCATAATCGCAACCACGTCACTTCGAATGCGAATAAACGTATTCAAAAAACAAAGCGTGGCAAATAAAAAGACGTATTGTAAATAGATTAGATTATAATTTTAATTAATCTTCAAAAACGAAAATGAACAGTACGTTTCGTTTTTGGTACACAAAGCCAGACACAATAATGAAAATCGATTACGTCTGGCATTTATAAAGACATCCAATCCTAGGATTATATAGCTGTTTCGAAAAACAAACCTTGGTATACATTAAATTTAGATTGACATTCTTTTGCGTCCCAATAGACATCAAAAACAAATCAGTGTTCTTCACACGTTAAAACTTTCAAATTAGTTACGCATTATTTATCATCGTAATTTTTATTTAAACTACAAAGTAAGAAAAAAAATCTATTCTAAAACTTGTTTACTGGCTTAACATAAAAAATACTCACTGTTATCATTTCACTAGCGATGAACGTTAAATAGGTAAACAGATAATTAATACTGATAAAGGCGTAAACAAAATACTTAGCAATAGTAATTTACTATGGTCACTAATTGCCGCGTCTATTCAAACGACACTACATATTACACACTGCAATGATATGCCAAAGAGTTGACTCTGTGTGTGTAAGTGTACCTGTAAATAGCTAATAGATCTTAATGTAAATAGTTAATTAGCGAAATAATAGCGCTAAATAAGTTCTGATATTATGTCCCTTGTTGTATTTAAGGGTATTTGTATATTAGTTAAAGTGAATTAAATTGTGTAAAGAATATTGGATGTTTTTTTCAAGAAGTTCCCAATTAAGTTAACGCCCAGTCCCAGTTTGAACTTTCATGTACAGATAAAAGCTCGACAGACTACACAATCACGACGTTGCACCGTCCTTATGTCTCACGCATAAGAACTAAAATCGAACTGCAACTGCTTGTGTTGACGTACTGTCGACCGTATCTACTGCGTTGGTAAGCCAAATCTGTAAAATGTTGACCTGAAGTTGATAAATATAAGCACTCTTCAAGTTCATTATTCCTTGCTTCAGAAGCGGATTATCCTCGAGACAAACCGATAATCTTCGATTTCCCCCTCGACTATCTTGGGGAAGGGACAGGGATTCTTAAATACAACATAGCTGTGTTGATTCCAGAATTTTTCTACAGCAAGAGGGATGAGCGATTGCAACAGGGACTCTGAAATATGATTATGTGTGGATAGGAAAAAGGTAGTAAATATTAAAATTAAATGTACTTACATAATAACAGTGCATGGTTTAGTTTGGTACCCCAATTTAGTATCAAGTGAAACGGGGTATTTTTGCTTGTAACTTAACAAATATCAAGGTAGCGAATATTTCACCAAAGATTGCAAATCCATAGTAGAAATTAACTTCAGGCGCGACGTCAATTTTACTAGTTTGTTGTCGTGTAAAACCCTTTAATTACAAAAATACCTATACCCAGTCAAAAACTGTATTACAGACCAAAATAAGATATCTATTTTTTTATGTTTTAGAGTCATCCATAGATTTTACTTAGAGCAATAGTATGGGGTATATGATTGACCCTTGCTTAACCCTCATTTTACTGAATGACATGTTTTTAATGACTAAACACAATACATACAGTCAGCGTCATATTGTTCGTGATACTCAGGGTACTCTAATAAATAGACGCAACTAAAAAGTCAATAATATCGGTACACACAAAGTTTTCTTATTGTTGTCAACAGTTTTGTCGCTCAAAAGGTCGACACACTCAAAATGTCATATAAATCGGCTCAGTCAAACTGCCATAAATATGGTTACAGTCTTCCCGCCAATGGTATCCAAACATTCTAAGTGTTCAAAAATATGAAACACATTAGAAAAATAAACCTTACTGCTATACTTTTTAAATATTATTTTCCTCATCAATTAGTTTCAAAAAATGTAAACACAAAGTGAAAGCGATAGAAACTACTGCTGTCCTTTTCATTATAAGCCCGACGTCATAGACTTCTCTTTTGTTTTGTATAGAACTTCAGAATTTCTTGCATAGCCATTTATGATATCTGGGGGCACGGCAGTGGGGAGGACCAAGTCAAGCAAAAAAAACCGGCACGGCCGTACCATCCTTTTCAGTACGGACGATATGTCTCAAGGTATAAAAAAATATAAGCAATAAACAGCTACAGCTAAATAGATGTTAACCTCAATGATAATGAATATGAGTTATTAGGTATATTTCGTATTTAATTTTACTTGTGTACCTAACTGAAATGAACACATTCCGTATTAACGATAAACTGAGCAGTTCTGATAAAGCTACTTTCGAACGTAACAAAAGACGTAAAAAATCCAAATCGCATAATAAACCTATTTTGGCTATTTCACTGCACTGCCTCTAATATTGCACTTCACATTGATACGACTGATGGGTAGTTGATGGTTAGTTGACATACACTGACAGATAATAGAATTACATTCAAACACTAAATCTAGTGTGAAAATCATCAGCCAGCATGAAACCTCAATACGCGATTGCGTAATGAGGTTTCATGCTGGCGTATTTTTCTAATGTGTTTCATATTTTTGAACACTTAGAATGTTTGGAAACCATTGGCGGGAAGACTGTAACCATATTTATGGCAGTTAGACTGAGCCGATTTATATGACATTTTAGGTGTGTCGATTTTTTGAGCGACAAAACTGTTGACAACAATAAGAAAACTTTGTGCGTACCGATATTATTGACTTTTTAGTTGCATCTATTTATTAGAGTACCCTGAGTATCACGAACTATATGACGCTGACTGTACCTACTAACAGCTCATCTAGGATTTGCTGTACCTACCTAAGGCTGAAACCTGGCATACCAAACAACATGTAATTTTTATTTATACTCAAATATGACTCATCATATTATTATACAGTCTAGAATCATCTATATAATATACGCATGGATTCGAAATTAAGTATTTTCTTAGAGACTTCAGTTTATCACATGAACTATTGAGAGTCTCGAAGAAAAAAATGAAAATTCTTTAGTTCTTATGACGTTATCATAAGGTTTACTTTCAAATCACATTGTGCCTATTTTTAAATAATCAGCCACTAAGTTCAAGACAACAACAGTTTTACCAAATATTATTAACGGGAATTCATAAAGAATTAGCACTGTTAGTCCCAAAATACTTCAACTTATGATAAGGAGCGCGATAAAATAGTCGTTTTCCGTACCAAATATGTATTCACAAAACGTTACTCCGACAAATATTTATATTTAATATTTTCTTCGTATACCTTTATGGATAGAACTAGTCCCCCCCCCCCCCCCTTTTAAATGATGCAGTCGTATTGTTGGATCGTTTTAATCATATCAAGATCAAAGGGAAGAATTACGAAAAAAGATTTGATATCTTTCATAACTCTCTATGAAGAACTTTCATACAGAATTTTATTCAAGTAACTTCAAAAGCGGCAAAGTTTCATAATCAAAAATACCTTTTGGGGGTGAATTTATAAATCCATCTTAGTTGTGCAAAATTTCAAGTTCCTAAGCCTTATAGTTAGTCCCTGTGTCGATAGATCAGTCAGTCCGTCAGTCCGTCATGAGTCAGCTTTCGCTTAAACAGATTTAGATAACGCAATATGAATCAACAATGTACCTATGTACTAATTAGTAGTTGTACTAAAGTACTTTGAATTAACGAGTAATAACTCATTAAACGTGTTTACGATCATTCAACAATTCGACTAATTGCTCCGCTTAAGACAAAACAAGCATTATTATTATAAGTAGGTACCGTACGTAGACAGTGTTTTAACATCACGTGGGAGTTTGATCGTGGTATCGATATAATATCTTAAAGCGTAATACACACTTGAAGTGACATTTTGAATGATCAACAGCATACGCCACGCGACTAAATTTTATCACACTCTTAACAAACGTCAATAATGATTGAAGTCAGTGTGTCAGCTGCTGATTTGCTGAAAATACGAGTGCGGCGTGCTATTAGCCAATCAACAGTATCGAAACTTTGGTCGTCTCATGCGAAAAATTTGACGTATAGCGCATGCTAGGCGTGCAAGCTTCTAAATTGAAAATGACGTAACAATAGGGACTACTACAGGTAGGCGCATAAAAAATCCGCTAGATGACACTACTTGGGTGTGAGGTCGAACTGCTTCGTGATTGGTGATTAACATGTTATGGCGACACATCTGTCAATGTTAGGTCAAAAATAACCAATCGTGTAGCAGTTGGACCTTACGCCCACGTTGTTTCTCTAGCCAGTGAACGAGAAAAACATATAAGAATTCCCGTGATACTAACTTAAATCGATAATTGGCACCAAAACACACACAAATGTAAAGCACACAAGCGATAGATACGCGATATAGTAATAAATGGACACTTAAAAAAACGTTTAGGTCGACAAAACGACGCTTGTTAAAGGGGTCGTTAGTTATTATTATTATTAGGGTACTTGGGGCTATGCAGTTCTAGTGAACTGTGGTCACTGCAACCTGTTAGATCTATTGTGACTCGCCACCAGTTAGAGTAACTCCTTTAGCCGGGTCGATTCTAGGAAGTCTAGTATTTTCCTAGCTTTCAGGGTTTTTAATTCATCCGGTTGGGCTATATGTCGTCCCAGGTGGATGCTTCGTTTGTGGATCAGAGATTCACAGTCACACATGAGGTGAAGAGGTGTTTCCTTTTCCTCCTTGCAGAATCTGCATTCATCAGAGTCACTCAGCTTCATATGAAACTGGTGTCTTTTTAGTTTGCAGTGTCCAGTCAAGGCTCTAACTAGCGCACTGGCCCTAGGCCTGCTAAGTTGTAGCAGTTATTCGGTCCATTTGCGCGAGTAGCCAACTATGAGTGTTTTTGAGTGTTCTAAGCCTGGTTGATTTATCCAGTATTTTTCCGACTCGACTTTTAGTGTTTCTTCGTCGTTAGTTACGTCATCTCATAGAATGGGATGGAACACGCGCTGTAATTGTTCCGCGCCTATGACTCGCGGCGTCGCGGACTAGCGGAGCGCTAGCCTACTTTACCACGCCCACAGAGACTTACTTTTCGTGGTGCCATTTTCAAGCGTTTCATGTTTTTTTCGTTCACTGCATCTAGTGCATTTTTCATTCGTGATAGTCCCCGTTGTCAGGCTGGCGTGAAATCCGGATAGATCGGAAGAGTTACTTTCGCATTTATAATATTAGTAAGGATGTATACGATATGCCGCCGAGCTAGGTATGTCAGAACAGGTCGACTCTGGTGTGCATGGCGCGTAATGCTTATCACTCGTCCGGGTCTCCCAGTGTCAAGCGATAAACGGTCATAATACACATACAATAAAATAGTGATGAGTAAAACTCTCTTCTCTAGTGTATGTTCCTTGAATCCTTGAAAAGAAAAGTACAGTCCGTAAGTTAGATTTTCAAAATACGGACGATAACAAATGAAAGTAAACACATGCAGTTAGATTTAGTTCTTATGCCTGAGTCGATTTAAGAGGTACGGTGTTTGATTTTTGAACTTCCTATCGCCAAAATAATTATATCTTGATACTTCATATTTACCCTCAAACACCGGTCGAGTACCTTGCTCATGTTTAATTCGATTTAATTTATGCTTATGACAAGTCTGGTTAGGTATTTATAGCTGGTGAATACTTAAGATTTTATCGGAGTGGTATAATTTTACACATTTTAAATTGACTGGAATAGTCATTTTCACAAAAAGGTAGAGTAACATTTTTTTATTCACAAGTAGTTTTAAAAATCTTATCTTATTGCTAAAATATTTGAATTTTGCTAGTGAGGCACTATTAAAACTGTAAATATCGATATGTTTTCGGATCGTCGACATCACTAACCCATTTAGCGCGACAGCGTCCGTGGTCCATAGGTCCCAAAGCAGGCACTCTAATCTTACCGTGGTCCCGACAAGACGTGACGATGAAAGATGCGATGTTTCTCGCTGTGGTGGTGGCTGCGGTCACGGTGTCTTTGGCCAATGCTGCTGGAGATGTGGTCACGTCCATAAATACATGTGCAAGCGGTAAGTGAATACAGATTTATAATATTGATCAGCTACCGAGCTGTACCCGCAACTACATTCGCGTGGCCTACACACTTTCATAGTCGGTTTCACCCCTATCTCCCTATTAGTCGAAACAAACAGTAGTCCACATTTTAATCAAAGTTTTGAGCTATATTTGTGACAAAATTCATGTCTCTAACTTAAAAAATACTCATTCTCCCATTTAAACTTTCAAGGGCGATTTTACCCTCATCCCCCCTTATTTTCAAAACAAAAAGTAGCCTATGCCCGTTCTAGAAGTTAAACGTATACATATACCAAATTTCATTAAAATCGGTTCAGTGGTTTAGGCGTGACAGTTGGTCAGACAAACAGACAGAGTTACTTTCGCAATTATAATATTAGAATAGACTAGCGGCCGCCCGTGACTAACATAGTTTTGATAGCTATAAATATAGCCTATGTCACTCAGGGTGAATGAAGCTTTCAAATGGTGATAGAATTTATGATTGCGGCACGGTAGTTTTTATGTTTATTCATTACAAACATACAAAAATGCAAATGTTTCCTCTTCATAATGACGACCTCCGTAGCCGAGAGGCGAGCGTGTAGGACTTTGGCGTGGCGTCATCTCTGAGGTTCCGGGTTCGATCCACGGTCGGGTCAATATGGGAAACGAACTTTTCTGTATTGTCTTGGGTCTGGGTGTTGTGGTACCGTCGTTGTTTCTGATTTCTGTAACACAAGTGCTTTAGCTACTTACCACAGAATCAGAGCAATGTATGTGATGTTGTCCAATATTTATTTATTTATAATGTAAGTGTATATGTATAATTATTGACAACATCACTTACTTTCATTGCTCTGATTCTGTAACGTGTAGCTAAAGTACCTGTGAAAATCAAAAACAATGACAGTACCACAACACCCAGACCCGAAACAAAAAAAAATTCGTTTCCCATATTTACCAGACCAAGAATTGAACCTGGGACCTCAGAGATGGCCCGACGTCAAAGTCCGGCCCGCTCGCTTCTCGGCTGCGGAGATCGTCAGAAAGATATGAAATATTAACATATACGATATTTTTACCCCAAAAAAAACGAGCGACATGTAATAGGTAAATAAATGTAATAGGAAAACGCCTTCAAAATGTATCAAAACGAATAATAAGGAAAAGTGTTGGGTAATGTGTCGGAAGCCACACATTCGTGTATCTACTTATTGTTCAACCAACATAATATTCATGATAACCTTTACTGATCCCAACGGAACAAGCCCTGACTGTAAATTTGAATACATGTTAACACACTGATGGTCAGTTTAATTTCATAATTAATAAGGGGCATAGCAACAGGAATTAAATATTAATTTATTATGTAATACAATTTGCATTTAAATATAGTACTCATTGTTGTAACATGACTCTAATTCAATGATGAATGTCGTAACCCTGTTGTGGTGTATGTGTGAACTAAGGGTTCACATTAATTTTTGCGGATATTTGCAGCTGAACTAACAACAGTGCTTAGTAAAAGTTTTGGAAATATTTGTAAAACGAAGGACTGAGTTTGTAAAGGCATAATTCAAGTGATTTATCGTCTTAAGTGGGTCCCTCAGTTCACACGCATAAGCTCTTAAATCTAGATATATAATGAGTTCACCAACAAATTGTGGTTATACCTATATGTACCTTTAGTAAGACATGGATAAACTAAACAACATTGAAAAACCTAATATGAATAGATCATAAAATATTACAGACGTGTTTCTGAGGTCCCTGAGGGCCCACATAAATCTATACTAATATTACAAAGAGAAAAGATTTGTTTGTATGTTTGTTTGTAATGAAAATGCTCCGAAACTATTGGACCGATTTCAAAAATTCTTTCACCATTAGAAACCTACATTCACGTTGAGTAACATAAGCTATATTTATAACTGATAAAGACTAAGTCCACGCGTACGAAGTCGCGGGCGGCAGCTAGTATTATATGTTGATACTTTATTTTAATTTATTTTACTCTACTTTACTTTAATTTACTTTACAGTGGACCAGTCCAAGTGTACTGTTAACGAGCTGCGAGTGCATCCCTGCAATTTCAAAAAAGGCGGCTGCAACCTTCGTTTGGGCCGGGACTACAATTTGTCCTTCGACTTTACACCGAGTGAGTTTTTCTTTTTTTTTTTTATATTGCACTTCAAGATTAACCTCATCCCACCTGATGTTAAAAGTAATGAGGTCCTAGCTTAAGGGTGACAAGTAAAGCATAATTAATCTGTTACTGGACTTGTCGCCCTTACCTTGAAGGCTTGACCCCTGCTACTAATGTAGCACCCCCCAGGAGCTCTGGAAACCTTACTCACACGCAAGAACACAACAACACCGGAGTGATTGTTATTTGGCTGCGGTCTTTCGGTAAGGTGGAGGTATTTCACTAGTTGCGCATAATCAAATTTATTTACTTAAAGAACAGAAACGTATAAGGTCGATTCCCGGTCATGCGTGCTTTCATAAAACAGCAGGTCAAGCCTTTAGGGTAAGGGCGACGAGTCCAATAACAGCTTTTTTATGCTGTAGGTACTTGTCGCCCTTAAGCTAGGACATCATTACCATTCCTTCTGTGAATATGTTATGTGTTGTTATTGTGATGCAGAAGGAAACAGCGGAAAAAATAAGGGAACCCGACTCGTCCGCCCCCTCATGCCGCAAGCGGAGGCGGCTCAGAGCGCGGCGACAGTTTGCGCGTGCTGAATATCATCTCAGTCGGCATTACACTCTCGGCCTCCACTGCAAGGAGGGGGGGGGGCGGTCCAGTTGGATCGGCCGTCCCCGCTCCCCCTGCGACTATCCCAGGGGGAAGAGACGGGGCCGCTTAAAAGCAGCCATGCCGCTGCTGGTGTTGTGGTTGACCCGATTTCCGCACAGCACCGCCATGCAAGGCGATGAGGTCCAACGGGGAGGTTTTAGTCGGTAGTGCTGCCCTTTTCAGGGCAGGGAGTCGTCGCCGTCGCCTCCCTCGGGTGACGGTACGGTACGTCAAGCTACTACCGCCCCAACAAAAAAGAAAAAGAGTAATTACTACTTAACATCAGGTGGGATGACGTCAATCTTGAAGTGCAATATAAAAGAACCCTTGTTTATTTAAAATAAAATTACATGAAACTTAAATCTATGCATCGGCAACTGGATAATAATTTCAGGCCTTAACTTTACTTACGTAATAATAATTGTTTACAGATTTTGCGGCGACCCAGCTGAAGACGGCAGCTTACAACTTCAATAACCCTGTGGGCATGGATCTGATCTTCAGCGACCTCGGCATAGCCGACGCCTGCTTGTACTCCACCTGCCCGACCACGCCCGGCACTCAGAACACTTTCAGCTACAACCTGCACATCGGGAAGTTCCTGCCAAGAGTATGTTGAACTGGCGTTACTTTGGGATAAAAAGTATCCTATACGCTAACCTAGTATCTCATCCCTCTTCCACCAGTCTAACTATAGAAATAATAAGAAAAGAAGACGTATACAGGGTGTAACTAAAACGTGAAATAGGGTAGGTAGTTAGTAGTTCCAATGCAAAACCAAAACCTCGTGCAGCCATTAGTTAGGGAATAAATCGAAGTTTTTACTAACATTTATTGTTTACAACCTTATTAGATGTAAACAAAGTCATAAAGAGAGACTAAGTAAAATACAGATGTGAAATTTTGATAAATTTCAGTTGAGAGTGCAATGATCGTGAATGTTAAGTACTTTTTTTTATATACGCATAATATTTTTGACTCCTCCCAGCCTGATGGTAAGCAAGAGAGGAACTCACATCGCGATGACAACTAAGCATCGCCATATTGGCATGCAAGATGTTTGTTCACGTTGCTTTAAATATAATTGATGTTTTATTTTTCCAGGGAACCTTCTCACTAAGGTGGCTAGTTTGGAACGCCGAAAATGAATCAGAAAAGTGCTGTTTCGAGACCAAAGTTATTCTGAAATAATTATAAGAATCGCAAGAACCCTGTATTACGAAATAAAAACTCTTACTTAAAATTAACTCTTAATTTTATTCTAATAACAATCATAAAATTAGGCCTGTTAAAGAACTATATCATAATATTTTTTCTTTTGTTCTAATATAAAATCCAGCTGATACAAGAGAAGATCACACACAGCGACCCCATCCCTAAATAAGTAAGCCTGAGCACTTGTGTGATGTAATCTAGGCCTGTTATCAAAAACGAAATATGTCGGATCAGATGACGAATAGCAATTATTAATTCTTATAGTTGGAAACAAATCATTTCGAATGCGAATAAAGCGTTAAATAACAATAACGATGAATACCACCAATGATGGCATGACTGAGTAAGTAAGTCTTGGTTTCCTTGAAAGAGTCTACGAATATACCCCTTTTTTTAATTAATACGGTTTTTTGGCGACAGACCACGGGTGCTCGCTTTTTACAGCTTTCTAAGGAATCCGTGAAGAGCCTAAATTATTTTCTGTGTTTAAATTACGACATGGTGTAATAACATTTTTATCCATGTGTGGATGTCTCGATGTGAGTTTGTTACTCTTTCACGCAAAAACGACTTATGCCTAGTTCCAATATTTTACGATTCGAGTGTCCCTTTGCCAACCGACTACGAGTAGTTAATATATTACTCGTAGTCGGTTGGAGAAAAACGGATAGTTTACGGTATTCCGTTCCATAATTCACTTTCCACACCAGCTTTCATCAGTCGTCTCGACTGTTGTTAGCTTACACCTCGTATAATTTACTACTAACAGTAACTAGAACGGATCGCATTTCAAATATTGGAACCGGGCATTCATGGATTTGGATGAAAATTAGTCTTAAGATACATTAGATATTAGAATAATATATAGGATAGTTCTTATATGCTAGTTGTTATCTACTCAATCGTACTAGTATTTTAGTTTGGATAGATAGTTTGGATAAAATAATAAATATATATAATAAATATTGGACAACATCACATACATTGCTCTGATTCTGTGGTAAGTAGCTAAAGCACTTGTGTTACAGAAATCAGAAACAACGACGGTACCACAACACCCAGACCCGAGACAATATAGAAAAGTTCGTTTCCCATATTGACCCGACCGGGGATCGAACCCGGAACCTCTGAGATGGCGCGACGCCAAAGTCCGGCACGCTCGCCTCTCGGCCACGGAGGTCGTCAAAATGAAATGAAAAGATTTATTTCTGCAACAAGATTCACAATATATTATTTTGCATGTCTATATTTTTTTCTTAATAGCGTCTCAACGTTGGTTCTGTTAAAAAGAAACCCCGCAACATAGTAGGACAACAGAGATTACATATATGGACAATTAAATTTATATATATGCATGGGCAAGTCAAACATATTTTGCGATAATTTATTAAATATGTTAATACCTATACCTATGAAGAAATTATTAAGTAAGCACCCTTAGTTTATTTCTCGTGTTTCAAAGCTATGGTATATGAATTTTGTTTAATCAACAATCTTTATTTTTAGAAACCCCAAAAATCATTTATTTGTTTAACGTTTGGCACTTTAAATTTAATACATTTTGAAGTTAAGCAAATTATCAACGATAAACCTGTGAATGACTTGGCAATTTGTCAGTAAATCATACATATTAGTTAAGTATCGTTGGCAAGTAATACAATCTCACACAGGCCTTTGACATAAAATGCCAGATCATTTACATAGACCAAAAACAAGAATGGACCTAATATGGAACCCTGGCGCACTCCCGTAAATAGTGCGGCGCCAGAAAAGTGCATGCCGTTGATATTTACTTTTTGTATTATTACGGTATTATTCTATCAGATAAAATGCATCATATGAAACACTATAATGTTTCTACTGTAAATGCAATATACATATTATGGTCAACGCATTCGAATGCCTTAGATAAATCGCAAAAGATACCTTATGCGTCCATTTTATTTTTTCCAAGTATCAAAAATGTTTGTCATAAATGCAATTCCTGCGTCTGTAGTGCATTTGTTTTAAGTTGATCCATATTGATTATTATGTAAAAAAAAATCTGTCATCAAAGTGTTCAAGAAATTGATTAAGTATATATTTTTAAGGGTTTTACTTAGTACACGTAATATTATGATTGGTTTTAAAATGCGAGGGTCACTTTTGATTCCTGATTTGAAAAGTGGTATGATTTTACTCCATTTAATTAAGTTTGGAAACCGTTTGGAAACGAAGTAGCATTATGCCCCCAATTGACCTATGTACATAATAATTATCTTCGCGTCGAAGTAGATACCTATGGCCTCATACGACTGATTAGAGTGTTATTGTGACTCAGAGGAAGCAAACATGTCGGTCCGAACACTCTTCTTTGTTTCTTTGTGCATCTTGGCCAGAGGTGACAGGGTGGAAGACAAGAGGATCTGTGGACCAGGTGAGTAATCAATCGATCAAACCGATAAATCATTATTAAAATGACGTTTTTTAGTATTTTAAATAAGCATAAAAATGTCTTATAAAATGACGGAATCGTGTTCGAAATCGGAAACTATGTTTTAGCTCTCTCTAACATATACGCTTGGACAGAGACAAATAAAGACTTACTGAATGGGAATCGATTTTGTCGTTTGTGAATCAGCCCTCAGGTCAATAGCCCTCAAATCGGTAGCAAACTTTTCTAAATTGGCTAGATTTTGGGCGTGCTGGGTCGACACCTTGTTGATATTCATCCTCTGGTCCTCATATCCATGGTGTATTATACCATGTGTTTTATAAAACCTTTGTTTGGAATTAGTTGATAGGTTTGATTGCAAACGCATTGTTTATACCTACTTATTTCGTACACAAATATTTAATCTTATAAAGTCGCAGAAGAAAACCCTTTCTCTCAATATAAACAAAATAAGTATCGCTTAAACGATTTCAAATAAACAGCGCCGCATTCGTGTGTATTAGTTTGAAAACATATGTACATTAGCGTTCGGTATAAGACAAAGAAAACGCCTGAACGCAGTTCGAGGGACGAAATCGGACACCAAGATTGTTAGGCGAAAACCCCTCGCTAAAACGATGGGGTGTTAAAAGCTTGAAGAGTCTATCTGTCTGTGTGTTGGTCCATGGCATCGTAGCAAAAAATTTGATTTTTTTTTTGTATGATGGCAAATAAAACTGGAATGTTCTTAGCTTGAATAGTACTATGCATTATGGCAAATTTCAAATTCAAACGGCGTTAGAATCGAACTGTCTTGGATTATTTAAATTTTATTTAAGACTTGTTTATTTGTGTAATTGTCAAGTGCATTTATTGATTATTTTATTCTTATTATTATCTTAATAGGAAAGCCGATTAATAATTATTTTTTACTTCGTCTGTTTAAATATCCAAATATACGGGACACGTATTTTTATATTTTCCACCAAATAAAAAGATAACGGCGATAAATTAATTAACTGTTACATGACGTCATCACTGGGTGCATTTATTACCCGCTAGTGACGTAACGAGCAATCATAAACCACCCCTTAGCTGTTTTATCCAAGTCTTCTTTATTAATTTTGCAAATGAAGAAATAGGTAGGTCTAATATTTTTTAAATAGCTATTTGGCGAACTTGAAACAATCCCATTTTTGATCCAGTCCCCTCTATTATTGCAGAATACTCATCAACATGCCGGGTGACCAGGGTGGGGGTGGATCATTGCAGCCACTCCCCGCGCTTCTGCCGCGTCACCTACGGCAAGCGGTACACCGTCTCCGCCGACTTTATACCCTGTGAGTCCACCGCTTCATATGTTTGTTTGATTAATTGCACCTGTGGCGCAGCATGAAGGGAAGGGGGGGAAGCATGGAGGAATTGCAATCTTACAGTATTTCATTTCCCACGGAATTTATTTGATCTTTTTAACAACTAACTTTGAACCCCCGTTTTACCCTCTTAGGGGGTGAACGCCCTGTGTTGGAATATCACTCAGTCAGTTTTCGCATATTTATATTTAGAAAATATTTTTTTTTTGTTATTAAGTTATTGTCCATTACTCATATTTTTTATTTATGATTTTTTTATTTCTGCAGAAAACTTTAGTTTGAAAGCAATTGTTCAAACCTATGTATTCAAAACCAAATCCAATCGAATAAGTTCATAATTTATTGATCTGGGATTATATCTAGTCTGGACAGCCCTGGTCTTATTGATAGTTTTTGATAAATGACAAAAAAGGTGTATCAAATTTAAATAATTAGCAATATCACTAGCAATTACACTGTTAGAACCAAGACATACCTACAACGACTGTCGAATGCAAAAAAAAATAAGTAATGAACTCAAAGGGAATGAATAATAGCTAATTCATTATGCTGCACTTGTCCCCTTTAAGCTAGGATTTCATTATCACTTAACATCAGGTGGGATGAGGTCAATCTTGAAGTGTAATATAAAAAAGATACCTATTGTTTGACCATTACAATTGTTTGCCGACTTACATCAATATAACCATATTTTGTGATTAATTGAGTGTGAATCGAAACATATCTTGGAGGTTTACTATACCTTAATCCCATAAATTCCATTTCCAGATTTCACAACAGACAAAATGACGTTGACTACATACGTCAGCGCTGACGATGACGAGAGCTTCGTGATGATGAAGAAGACCAAACGTGTGTGTGAAGACCACCTGCTGGTGTGCCCCGTGGAGCCGAGGGTGCCACAGACCTTGAGCTTCGATCAGCGCTGGAGCACTCAAATTAACGTAAGTATCTTAGCTACAAATTCAATTTTTTTTTATATTGCACTTCAAGATTTATCTCATCCCGCCTGATGTTAAGTGGTAATGAGGTCCTAGCTTAAGGGCGACAAGTACAGGATATCAAATCAGTTACTGGACTTGTCACCCTTACCTTGAAGGCTTGACCCCTGCTACTAATGTAGCACCGGGCCGGACTTTGGCGTCGCGCCAATCCTGAGGTCCCCGGTTCGATCCCCAGTCGGGTCAATATGGGAAACGAACTATTCTATATCGTCTCGGGTCTTGGGGTTGTGGTACCGCCGATGTTTCTTATTGCTGTAACATAAGTGCCTTTGGTCGGAACCTATAACTACAGAGAAGATATCGCCAAGGAACTCTGTAGTTTTCATTACAAAGAAAGGTGAAGTTATAATATTGCACCAAGACATACAGTTTGGTTCGTCAATTGTTAAAATAATTAAATTCAAAGGAATGATAAAAAATGAAAAATCTAAGATCAAGAACCAAACTGTAGGTCCTAATGGGCAATGTGCTTAAAA
The DNA here is from genome assembly GCA_037074685.1 of Glyphodes pyloalis. Taxonomy (NCBI): domain Eukaryota; kingdom Metazoa; phylum Arthropoda; class Insecta; order Lepidoptera; family Crambidae; genus Glyphodes; species Glyphodes pyloalis. The sequence goes on from JAYKKO010000042.1 coordinate 2,636,795, forward strand.
ATACTTTTGCCTACTAAGGTGTATGTATTTGTCTTTGAAAAATAAGTAGGATATTTAATACAACCGAATTAAAACCAATTTAAATGTGAAGACAAACAAACTATGTAGTTAGTGGACCACAAATCTTTGTAATTAATATAGTCTTACACTTTTTAGTACACTTTTTGCAAAATACAATATCTATTATATTATGACTGAGTACAAATTATATTATATTATAATTTTATTCCAGGGCTCTGCTCCAGTCATGGTAATCTTCTCAAACGCCTACAATGAAACTGAAAGCTGTTGCTTCAGCTTCAAGGTGAAATCGGCCCCGATGAATGCTGTAGAAGAAATTTGTCGTAATGTTTAACAAATGCATTAAATACTTATGTTAAGTTCATACACAGTTAATGTGGATATACAATAATAATATACCTACTACATGTCATATACAAAGTCACTTCCCGCTCTCTACACAGAACATTAAACAATTTCTTTCTATGATCTGAGGTCCGCTATGTATGCTTAATTATTTAAAATTTCACATTGTATTTTAGATACTGTTTTTTAATATGTAGAGTAATTCAAGAAAAAGGTCTATGTGTATAAATGTATCTATTAAAAAATATATATTATTTTTTTCTAGTACTATAGAAAAGCTTAAAAATACTATAGCATCTACATTGCACCGTTAGAAGGGGCGGATCTGGGGATGTCGCTAATTATCTAATCTAATAAGCTGTGATAATTATGTTGGAGCTGCCCTATATAACATACCGTCGGGATATATATGCACCATAAAATGACTAATGCCTGGTTCCAATATCTTAGTCAAAAGTGACTATTCGTTTTTCTACGATTCGTTAATTCTAATTTCGAATTGGCTTTCCATATCAGCAGTCATCAGCCGTCGGTCTTCAGAAATATATTAAAACATTTATAATGTAAATGCACGCTCCTTTTCAAGTTCCTTTATCTAAGTATCGGCCTATTAAGAACATCCGAGCAACCATCTGAAGTTAGCCTACATCGACCTTTTGTACTTCTACATTTTGAGGTTACCACGCTAACACTACTGGTTCGGATTTTTTTTTCATTTATTTATTTAGGCTAACCAACATCTGTTTACAATAATACTTAAATATAGGTAATACATCTGTAGTTATTACTGTATCATACTATAACTAAATGTAACAGACAATTACAGGTTAGCTCCACATGCAATATTAGTTAATCTTAAAAAAAAAAACAAACGGCACTCTCCTAATTGCAGAGTGGGAAAAAAATTCAATCCGGTTAAAATTTTTTGGTTTTTAGAAATTGTACAGCTACCTTGTAGAACTTGCCATATGAGTCATTATGCAAATCAACCAAATCACCACATGAGTTTATAGTTTTGCACAGTCTATGCACAGGGGAATTGGAACCCAAAACTGTTCGTCGCAAAGGTGGGCATAAGGGTGTAATACTTTTACGAGGCATCCTAGACGGTGCGCGAATGGTGCGGAATCTAACCCAACCAAGATAAATCATGTTATTTGTTACTGGCTTCATCAGAAACGCATCCACTTCCGTTCCCAGGCTCCCACTACTTCTAGTACATCCTATGGGTATCATTAAAAGGCAATTCCGCTGCCCGACTGCAAAAAGAGCACCTTGCAACCGCATCCGGTATAGGTGGTCCGGCTCCATTGAAGCACGATATCCGAACTCACATCCGTATTTACCGTATTTAAGATACGGAATAATAGGGATAAGCCTGGGTCAAAAACCATCATATTTACTCTATCAGTTAGATTATCAAAATATACTGAAAAAATAAGTTAAACATGAAATTACCTACACATATTACATCCATTCACTAAAATAAGTACTATGTACGGTCGACAGCAAGTCTAGGTAAACACTTGCAGTTCGATATTCGGTCTTATGCGCACGACATAAGGTCCGTGCAAAGTCCAAAGTGTGTTGTCTGACTTGCTTTGTTCTGTACAAAAATTAAAAAAACCCCCGACACTTTTAACTTTGAAAATACCTAATCAATACTGGCGGCCATATTATATCTAAAATTTGTCGTAGTGAGCAGCATTCTGCTCGTCGACCATCTTGGATTTGAAATTTGTTTTTATGAATATATTTTGCTAGTCAAGCCACTTTTATATGATACCCATAAAACATGCAAATCATAATTTTGTAATGGCGCACATTTTAGATCGATTTTTATCAAACATAGCTTTTCTAGACTAAATGAGAGAGGGTAATTCATAGCGATTTATCGCTCGAACTGGAGCAGCCCGTCTGGTGAAATACCTCCATCTTACAGAAGACCGCAGCCAAATAACAATCACTTCTGTGTTGTTGTGTTCCTGCGTGTGAGTAAGGTTTCTAGAGCTTCTGGGAGTGCTACATTAGTAGCAGGGGTCAATCCTTCAAAGTAAGGGCGACAAATTCAGTAACAGATTTATTATGCTGTACTTGTCACCCTTAAGCTAGGACCTCATTGCCACTTAACATCAGGTGGAATGAGGTCAATCTTGAAGTGCAATATTTAAAAAAAATGTATTGTCGTTGTTAAAAGCCGTCTATCAGTGGACTCAGTGCCGCATCGTCCGTCCTGTTGCAGGCCAAACGTGTACTTGTACTTATGCCGGGTTAATATCAAGCTGTCTGCTCCGGCTGACCACGCCTCGGGGAAAATCTTAATGGGATTACAGTAAACTGCACTAATCATATAGACTGTGCTTTCTGCAATCAGCCTAGAGATGACATGTTAACCGAACAAGCCTAGCATGCTCCACTAAATTTTATCGTGCTCTTTACAGACGATCGAAGCCAGTGCATCAGCTGCCGATTAGCTGAAAATACGAGTGTGGTGTGCATTTAGCCAATCAACAGTATCGAAACCTTTTACCATCTCATGCGATAAATTTTACAATGAGGATCGATTTATGGACTAATCGTGCATTACGTATGGAGCGTTGTTGACTAGGTATGCTAATTCTCCTGGGGGTCTACTCTCAAAAACGAAACGAACATACGAAAAGATTCGTTTTTGAAGATTTATCTAAAATTTCGGGAGTTAAAGCGTGGTTAATGATTTGCATAAATAATATTATGTTTTTTTAAACGCTTTAGTCGCATTCGAAGGGAATTGATTGCGACTATGAGAATTATAAATTGCTATCTGTTGTCGGATCCGACATATTTCGTTTTTGAGAGTAGACCTCCTGACACTGAGACGTTTTCCAATATTTTATTTTAATGAACTTTTGTGTTTCGTCTAACTAAAAGTTTGTGAACACGTTTTTCTACCGAATCTTTTGCAGCCAATTGATTCATGTTAAAATTCGTATTTGCAAGCCCGCATCTGTTACCCAACTACGACCAAAAAGGTTAGTACTATTACTAATTGGGTAAGAATAGTTTTCGTTATACAATAAACAACAACAATACCTATACTTACAACTAAACTATCAATTCACGCTCTTGATCTACTAAACGATAGACTGATGGACAGTTCAATTAAAATGTTCTCATTAAAGAATCGAGTTTAGTTCATCCAGTTCATCTGTAGCGGTTAAATAATCGCTAAGATCTGTAATTAGAGTTTTATCGCAGCATCAGAGATGCAAAAAGAAGTGTTGTCTATAATAAAGTCAAGTGAAAGTATTTTACTCTATTTAACAGTGTTTGTTAAGAGAGCTGAAGACTGCAACATTCATGTAAGTTACAAGTAAATATTTTGAAAATCGCATAGGTTCCGTTTTAAAATATTTATCTTTAAAATACTTCCTTCAAGTTAGTGCGGCGTAAATCACTATATTTAAAAAAAAATACAAGTAACATTGTTGATATGTGTATGAAACAAAGCTAAACTATGTGGATAGTCCGAACTGACAGCGGTTCAGAACCTAATTCTACCGAAAAGAACCCGGAAAAAGGAAACTCAGTAGTTAATCTATTATTTACAATCATACTACGACAGAGTATGATTTTTTAAGAGATGTAGGCCATAGCGATTTATCGCTCGAACTGGAGCAGCCCGACTGGTAAAATACCTCCACCTTACAGTAACTTCGCTCAATTTCGCGAATAGTGTGGAGAAGGCATTGAGAAAGCCCTGCGAGCTGCAGACATAGGGTCGGCAGTGGAAGGCAGCCGCGGCCGTTGACCCTACGCTGCGTTTGCGCATACCTACGAATAAATCTGGGCAAAATATTACACTACAATTTAATACTTTCGTGTTAGATTTTAAACTTTACTAAACGAGCAAGACCAATCAGCTCGAGACCACTGTTGGTGAACCCTAACCGAAACGTTGGGCAGTAAACATTTTCCCATATAAACTCTTAAGGGCGGTATTACCCTTATTATTAAATCAAAAGTAATCTATGTCTGTTTTAGAGGTTCAACGTATAATTATATACAAAATTTCATCATAATCGGTTTAGTACTTTAGGCGTGAAAGCCGTCAGACAAACATACAGACAGACAGACAGAGTTACTTTCGCATTTATAGATTATTATGGATGTTTAAAATATTTAAGTTCCCAAAAACCTTAATTTTATTGACCGCGCAGTTTTTAGCAATATCAGATTTCGCATTTTATTTACTACTTCGCTAGGGTCCCTGACAGACGCTAATAGATCTTTAAAACATCTGTAACGTCAGCGCAGCCTCTATCTCAAAATCTTGTATTAAAACATTAATTGAGTAATTAACAGACGGAGAGAAGTAGGCGTTCGCCAGCTAAAGATTATTATTTGCGTTAGCAACACTTTCTTCGCGATTAATTCAGTTTGAACGTCTTTTTGTACGTGGACGGTGCGTATGTACTCGTTTTGGGCAAAGAATATGATAAAGATGCGTTGGCTTGCACGTTGGCACTGTTTGATACCTATTTAAGGAGACATTTTAAGGTTTATGCCTTTTCGACCTCCGTAGCCGAGAGGACGCGTCGCGTTTGACGTCGCGCTATCTCTGAGGTTCCGGGTTTGATCCCCGGTCGGAACAATGTAGGAAACGAACTTTTCTAGGCATAGCCTAGATTCTGTTTCATTAAAGCGATATAGCTTTGTAATTTTGAGTTTTAAATCTGGTAACGCCCTTTTAGCCCTGTCTACACCGTCTTATTTTTCCATATAGTCTTAATTTTACCGCAATGGGAATAAAATAAATAAAATAACTTTTGTAATTTAAAATGTGTCGATAGAATCGACACGCGGGGTTAATTTTTTGAGTGTACTACGAGCTCAGGCTCATGATCCAGAGTTTACGGGTTCTATTTCCGCGGGAATGACTTATTTAGTTTAGATCTGTTATATGTAGTTTAGATAGGACATTTTTACACTTAAGGAAAAATTATATATGCTATGCGCCTTATCCATTTCAATCACGTCGGCAGTCCTATTGGATTATTATTAGTTAATAATTCGTAAATAATGTTCTGTTTTGTTTTTGTTTAGTTTAGTTTCGCACTCGCAGACAACCACTCAAAAGTGGTTTGCGAGGCCTTTGATTTTAATTAAGTATTATAAAATTAATAATAATAAATAAATAAATCATAATAATGAGATTAAAAGAAGAGAGAGTACACTCGTGCGTTGGGCTAGCTTTCGGACACTATAAACTGAGCCCTGCTTATTGGTATGAGCTTGGCCGCCTTTGCCAACATCGATTGGTATAACTTGGCGACCTCGGTTGCGCAGTGGCGAATGTAGGCGTCTAAAGCGCGTAAGATCCCGGGTTCGATACCCGGTCTCTGGAAAACGAACTTTTCTAAATCAACTTGGGTCTGGGTGTGCTGGGATGACGCCATCCGTGATCTGGTACTCATAGTACAAGGGAAAACCTTAGTTTGAGACCAGGTGTTTGGTGTGGATGTCTGGCGTATTTATTTTATTTATTTAATTTATAACACCTAAATGTCTACTGAGATATGAATCATTCGTGATTCCGTGCTTCGGTAGCAAGCCTTTATCAAACGCACGTGAAGGCAGAAAGCAAACTTCTTCAAGTCAAGTCTGTAAGTCTCCATTCCATGTCCGCATTTAATTCATTCATAGCATATCACTTTCACAGGCCAGTCCGTTTGTTCATCCGACTCCCAACAGCTCTCACTGATTCTTATTACAGCTCGGATTACATACGTCTTTCGTAACGTATTGTAAGTATATTCCCTTGTTATGCGACGTGTGTGAAGCTCATAATGACATCGTGAACCTTATAATCAAATAGCTGATACTTACGAGTATTAATTACGTTCTGGCGGGCCGTCGCGGCTTCACACGCGTTTGTACTATCCTGATGAATTTCGAATGTTTTTATTTTACTAACAAACCTGATTCAGACTATTACAAACATAACGAATTATCCAATTCGTTGAATCATGATCAACATTCCGAACACGGCGGAAAATACTCGTACGTAATTTGTACTGACGATTTTTTAAGTGCTTTTGTTAAGCTTGCATGAATTAAGATGTTTACTTTTCTTTCTATTCTATTCTATTCTGTCCAGTATTTCAGAAGGTATGCGCGTACATACATTTTGACGACCTATAATAGTTGAGAGGCGAACAGGCCAGACTTCGACGTCGCGCCTAATGTCTAAGGTTCCGGCTTCGATTCACGGTGGGGTCAATATGGAAAACGAACTTTTTTAGCGGATGCAGTAAAATCTAGAATTTGGCCTACGACCTACGTCATAAAATGTACCTTTTTTTGTCGGGGGGAAATGCCTGGCGAACCTTACCGTCACCCGAGGGAGGGGCGCGCGTGTGTGGGACTCTCCTGCCCTAAGAAGGGCAGGCCTACCCACTAAAACACCCCAGGGGACCTCATCGCCTTGAGGGGCCATCCTTAAAGTACGTCACACGTAAAGGGGGGGGGGGTCGACAAAGTGTGACAAGGGGTGGGAGGGGTCCTTAGTTTCGTGACATCACATTTCAAAATCTAGAGGTACTAATCGCGTTCAAATATTTGATATTATGTCGATTTTAAAAAAAAGTACTTAATTGAAATGGAAATAAAACTAATAATTTTTCGATGTTAAATTGCAAAACATGTGACGTCACACTAGGGAGGGGAGATCTCAGAAATGTGACCACCTGTGACAAGGACGAAGGGGGGGGGGGGGGCTCAAAAACTCATGAAATTAGTGTGACGTACTTTATGGATGGCCCCTATGGTAATGTTGTGGAAAAATTTTATAACCACCACAACATCAGCATGCCAAATTTCAGTCCGATTCGTCCAGTGTTTTGGGCTCTGCGTTGATAGATCACTATGTCAGTCAGTCACTTTTGAGTTATATATGTATTTAGATTTCGTAAACTAATTTTTATTTGTTACCAACGAGACCATGTCAGCTAATATGGTGGTCGAGTTCTCAGCTCGAGTCCAATAAGGCTAACTCGATTTTGATTGCCGATCAAGGAGATTCCAATTGGAGCAGCCGCTAATGGCCAATGAATCGAACAATTGCTGTGACAAACGCGAGTTCCGCTGGTCCTCAAAGTTTTGATCTGAACCCTAAATCCATCAAAAAGCAGTTTCTATGTTTGAGAAATACAAATTTTTGACGCCATCCGTAGCTGGGAGGTGAGCGGGCCTGGCTTTGGCGCCGTGCCATCTCTTGAGGTCCCGGGTTCGATCTCCGGTCGGGTCAATATGGAAAACGAGCTTTTCTATATTGTCTCGGGTCTGGGTGTTGTGGTACTGTCGTTGTTTCTGATTTCTGTAACACAAGTGCTTAAGTTACTTACCGCAAAATCAGAGCAATGTATGTGATGTTGTCCAATATTTATTTGTTTATTTACAAATGAAAACTTGTTTATTAAAGTATCTAATTAAAACCTGAGATCAATGTATTTTTTCTTTTGTAATGGACTTAATCTCGCGTTTAATGACAAAGCGATGATTCCGCCAATGTCAAGTGTTTAGAGAGGCACGTTATTTTATGTTAACAGTGCGTTAGTGAGAGCTTATTAATTTCTGTGACGAGATCTTCATTCTCACAACACCTAAAACAGACAAGTACAACAATATAGACAGCACAACATTAGAAGAGGAATAGAGAGAGAGAATTAATCATTATAATTTCATAACATAAAAATAAATATATTTACATATTAATTTTACAACAGAAGGCGAAGATAAAAAAGATTTTGGTATGTAACTAATTTACGGCAATTCCTAAAGCCTCTTAAAGACTTACTACTTGTGAGGCAGGCAAATACTTTGAGAACCGCTGGCTCCAGTCGGTGATTGCACTTTCTAAGAGACAGGTGCATTCTCTAAGAGCTTGCATTGTCTCAACTTATATGGTCGGCTTTCTACTTTGAGGTAAATAAAGTTATTACAAGTTTATTACAACTGTTTTATTCGTCTAGTTTTAATTAGTGTTCTTTCTATCTTAATTAACCAGTTTTAAGTATGTACAGTCAACAGCATATCAAGGTAAACACTTGCTATTATATATTAGATCTTATACGCACGATATAAGGGTGCTTGCAAAGTTCAAAATGTGTAGTTTGGCGTGGTTTTGTCTATACACGCGAAAACACACACAAGACCGAAGGGACAAAGTCGTGGGCTAAGTTAGTTTAAAAAAAACCCAGTAAATGATAATTTGAAGGCAAGGAATAAATAAATAAAGATCGGATAACATCCCATACATTGCTCTGATTATGTGGTAAGTAGCTAAGCTTTAGCACTTCTGTTATAGACATCAAACACAACGACGGTACCACAACAGCCAGACCTGAGACAATATAACGACGAGAAAAGATAGTTTCCCCTATTGACCCGACCGGGGATCAAACCCCGAACCTCAGAGAAGCCAAAGTCCGCCTCTTGGCCATAGCGATCAAGTCAAGTAATGCCAAATAAAAACAAAAACTCTTTTTCCGTATTTTTACGATTCTGTAGTCAAATAATACTAAATCTTTTACAACACTTTATAGCATCTTAATAATACCGAAAGCTAAATAAAAGATTACAGCTTGATGACTTCCCATAAAATTGACAAGTTTAGAATTGGTAAATGCTTCATTAAAGTAAATGAATAAAAGTCATAAATCCATAATCATCTGAAACCACTTTTAAAGGAAATTAATGACACCTACCTCACTGTATTCGGAAAATACATAACGTTAAAGTAAATTAAGAATACGCATAGTTGCTGTAAATTAACATTAGTTTGTGACTGGTATGGTCATTGGAAAATAACTTATATATTATCGACTTAATAGAATTTTACAATGGTCTATTGTCACTATTAGATATCGAGAGAACATTGATTATATTTAATGGTGATGTTGTAGGCAGAATGAATCAGGTAGCATTTTTGTTAAATAGCGGAGTCAAGGATTAAATATTTTAAAGCAACAAAAATGAAGTGATCTTCCTTGCTTCGTGGGATGCGAACCCATGTGACCTTTAAGTATCGTTCCTGATCATGCAACAGGCACATACGGAAGAGGGTCTTGCTTTAAACCTCACGGAGCCCTACCTTTCCAACGAATAAAAAACCGTGGAAATCGGTTCCTGCGTTCTGGAGTTATAGCGTCAGGAAGGAAAACCCGACTTATTTTTATATAGTAGATGACTAAACTCCCCTTAGCACGTATCCTACTCATATTATAAACACGAAAGTTTGTTTGTTATACAGATGTATGAATGTGTGGCTGTATGTTAGTTGTGGGAAGTATGTATGGCATGGCAGTATATATGGCAAGTAGATGATACCCGACATAGATAGAATACTTTAGGTAGGTAGTGAATCTACATAGTAACTCTTTCACGCATACTTTACTAAACGGATTTAGATGAAATTGTAAGAAGATAAATAACATACTGGATTAACGTCCAGGATACTTTATTTAGGCAAGCGAAGTTCCAACCAACAGCTAAAATAAGTCATCAAACTTACTTTAAAACCACGTGAAAATGTCTGATTTCTCAGTTCTTCTACAACATAGTGACAAATGAGTCAGACCTAGATATTCTGGTCGGGTCAGGTCCATAAACAGGCCACAAAAGGATAGGAAAGGCCGTCAACTTCGCCTAGATTGGAGACTCCAATCAACCTGGGTCGTGGGTAGACTTTATGTGAGATTTTTTAAGTCAGGTGGTGAGTCATTCGTGTATTTTTGGTGGTGTCCAGTAGCAAATGGTGAGATGTTTTTGTAGCATAACTTTAGGGAGGGCAATCAGCAGTTGACTGGCCTGGTAATAAATAATCACTACATAGTATAAAACAAAGTCGCTTTTTCTGTCCCTATATCCCTTTGTACGCTTAAATCTTTAAAACTACGCAACGGATTTTGATGCGGTTTTTTTTGATAGATAGAGTGATTCCAGAAGAAGGTTTTTATGTGTAATAAAGAATAGAAAAGCCAATATTTCTAAGTATTTACTTTACATCCGTGCGAAGCCGGGGCGGGTCGCTAGTAATATAATAATTATAAGATTGGATCCTGGAAACATACACCATAGAATCGGCGCAATCTGTGAGAGCTCACACATTGCTCTGATTCTATGGTAAGTAGGTAAAGCACTTGAGGTACCACAACACCCATATCCGAGACAATATAGAAAAGTGTGTTTCAAATATTTACCCGACCGGGGATCGAACCCGAATTTATTGTTATTATTGTTGACACTACTCTATTATGTCCACGGTGTTTCTCTTCGCCATTTTTATTAGGTACGCGCTGCAAATAATTATTGGTAATCTCTGTCGACCCAAACAAACATTTTACGGCATCTACTATTTGAGGGACCAAGGTCCAACTACTAATTTTGGTTTGTTGTGTATATAGTTTGTGGCGACGATAACTCTGACATCGCGATGTAGGATCGATGTCTTGATTGGCTGATCGTGCTTTACGTGTGGAACGTTGTTTACTATGCCAGTAGTTTACTTTACTAGTATGCTATGACTTACAGGTAATATCGTAGGTCGGTACAATTCTATTGTCTATATATTTGTATCTATTATCTTCCACGAGATTGTCAGGACGGTATTTTTATTGAGACTGCGGTATGTTACATCTGCATCGTCTATACAGGGTGTGCAGCAAGGGCGACCAGTCTGCCATATGGCACTCGTTTAAGGAGCGCAGCCGGTACTGTACATACTTGCTGTCCGATGTACAAGCAGGCACTAGAGTTTATTTTTGCTTGACATGGAGACAGCTGATAGCAGTGCAGGTGATGAACCGTTTGCGACGCAACAATTTAGCATGCAACCTTGAAGGAATTTTACATGAAGACTGGCCAGGTAGAACAATAGTTAGAGCGCTTAGCTAATCTAAGGGTCGTGGGTTCGATTGCCATCCACTTTGATCAAAGATTTTGTAAATACACAGTTGCAATAGAAAAAAATGGCACGGCAAAATAAGGCTCCAAGCCTTCATTCACTCTATAGCCACCTGACATCAAAAAGGATTTTAATTCGTCAGTCACATACGATTAGATTAGATTAGGTAGAGTATATGACTCTTAAGAACGTCATGACCCGGGGCAATAATAATATGTTTGTACTTTGCATGGATCTATAGATGTGGAAAAACTATGGAAAAACATCATGTCAAAATTATAGCTTACATATACATACATACGCCTGTGTTGTAGTTATTCTTTTATTTTTGTATGATGCCTAGATATCACCGCACCTATATGTGTTTTAGGTACTTCTGCGACCTGTCATGATGAAATTTTTTTTTTTTATTAACTACCTGATGTTGATATAAATAGACAAACTATCAAAACCATTTCTCAATCTTATACTCATTTAAGGTTCCATATCTAAGACTACATAAGATAAGTAATAATTCCTTTGTTATAATAAGCGTTAAAATATTTAACAAGTTGCCTGAAAATGTTATCCAGTTGCCTATGCATAGATTTAAGTCTCATGTTAAAAATTATTTAATAAAAAATGACTACTACAAAATTGATGATTATTTAAATGACAAGAATGTATAGGTTTAGAATAACTTTAATTCTTTGAAATCTAGCTTTGTATACTTTATTTAAGCACCTAGTATAAGGAAACATTGTTACATTGAAAAGAGTAAGTGTCGAGTTTCTCGCTGATTTTTCTCTACATGATCTACATTCCGGAAACGGCGGTAGAATACTTAATTTGTACTGACGATTCATAAGTGCTTTTGTAAAGCTTACATGAATAAAGATTTTTTCCATTTTCAATTTTTTCTAAGGTCCAGCTTTAACTTCTTTTGAGCATTCTTGTAGGTCACCTAAAACATGCTGCGTGCTTGGTTCAATAGCCATGTGACTTTGAGAGTGGTTTGATAAAAGTTTTGCGTGATCGATCTCAAAAGCATGACCTTCAGTCTCCGTTAAAAATCGAATATCGTGCCAATACAGATCCTATTAAACTATCGTGATGTTAAAGTCTAAATCGATCTAGACATAAGTGTTGCCTGCTCAACGTAAGATAAAATTATTTTTTTCTTTCTTTCTTTCTTACACACATTTGCTCTGTGTTACGGGTACAATTGATATGAAGATATTTAGGTATTTTTGAAAATAAAATTAAACACAATTTCCATTGATTATCTTTTTGCCGTAAACAAAATGTATTAAGTGACATTTTGTTTACGGCAAATATAATTATAAAGCAACCAAATAGGCTTAATACGATGTCTCTCTTAGAAGACTATTCCATTTAAGAAAAAATAATCTTAGAAACTTCAATATTATTATGAAGTCCTATCCAACGATACTCCACAGCTCCACGCACATTGCTTTGAAGTAAATTTACTGCTTTTTTACTATTTTTGTGCAAAATCTTAATGCGGTTTACAAAAAACATCTACACACTAAGTTTCAAAAGCAGGTCTTATAGTTTCAGAAAGAAGGGTCTTTAACATACGGACGGACAGAGACAGACAGACATGACGAATCCATAAGGGTTCCGTATTTGGCCATTTGGCTACAGAACCCTAAAAATCAGCACAGAGGCAGTGACAGAACGAAGATGTGACAAAAGCGCAGCGATAGAGTGCGCGCGCGCAGGCAACACCGCTAGACGCAAAATGTCGACACGATTCGCGCGAACACACGCGAGGGCCAAGGCGAACCGGCGCTGTCAGCTAGAATGCGTCTAGTGATAGCGAGGCCGCACTTTCTGTTACATAAAGGACTTAGGTGCGGCGCGCGCGCACTGTGGTAGGTCCGCGGAAAGGCTTCTCCTATTTTTATACGGTACTAGCTGGGGCTCATATACAAAGTTCAATGATTCGCCGAAACGATGTTCGGTAAAAACGAACGTCGGTCGAAAAATATTCTGTAAAATGATAGGAGCTCTACTAACTGTGTCCGCGACTTCTTTCGCGTGGACTACATACTTTCATGGTCGGTACTCCTATCTCCCCTAATATTCTAAACAAAATGTATTCATCCAAGTTTTAAGCTATATTTGTGCCAAATTTCATACCTCTAACTTTAGAAATTATCATTGTCCTACATTATAAAGCTGAAGATCTTATCCCTCCTGATGTTACGTGGTAGTCCATCCAACTTTAGGGCGACAAGTACAGCATAAGCTGTTACTGGACTTGTCGCCCTTACGTCAAAGTAAGCCTTTAAGGCTTGACCCAGGACTTGCTCACACGCAGGAACACAACAACAACAAAGTGACTGTTATTTGGCTGCAGTCTTCTGTAAGGTGGAGTTATTCCACCAGTCGGGCTGCTCCAGCTCGACTGATGGAATCTGATGGATGGAAGAGCAGCGCGATACGTGAAGGTCGTAGGTTCGATTCCCGCAAGCGGAGATAAAAAAAAAATATGTTTCCTAAATAAATATATAAAGTTCGCTAGTGCGCCGTAAAGCACTACAAAAAAATAAAAAACCGATAAATCGCTATGCCCTTCCTCTCTTAAATATTTTTGATCCAGACCACTCCCCTAGCTTTAACATTATGAGACAAGCTTTCCATAGATGTCAATGAAAACTGAGACTTGAGGCAGCAATGATAACTGAGAAGATTATGGGAGTATCGCAAAGTGCTGTGAAAGTAAACAGAATTACGGGCGCTTTGCGGCATGCCACTATTATGTTACAGAATAATGCACCAGAGCCGTTCCCTGCCTCGGGCTGCGTCACTCGGAGTATTGTGGCCCAGGCCAGCGCACAGCTCATGGTTTAACAGTGAAGAAGTCTCTATTGATAAGTGAAATAGGCGGAACTACTTCCTCTTACCAAACTTAGTATGTGTTGCATGAAATCAATCCACAAACTCATACTTACGACATATGAGCGATCAAAGTCCAAACTGTAGCGTTGACTATTATATATCTAATTTCCCCAATTCATAATGGCCTCTTGGAATACAACAAAAGCCCTTTTATTTGACACCTACATATTTTGAGGCAGTTGTTGGACTGATTTCCATTATACATACTAAAGATCGTTCAAACAATATTAAAATCGGTTTGTCCGTTTTAGAGCTACTATGCCACAGACAGATACATACACAGGCAGACAAACGGACACGTCCAACTAACAAGACCCCGTAATAACACTCCATAAAGCTGTGAAACGTAAATGGTTGTATTTATTAGTATAGTTGCTAATATGAAAACGTGCATAGGGACACATCCAGGTTTGTCACGAAAAAAAGATACCATGCAATGAACTATTTACTCTGATAACTAAATCATATTATTAGAAAAAAAATGAATTTAATGTGAGTAATATCTGTGAATGACGGGTCAAAAACTTACCAGTAGCGGAGACTACAAAATATACACGCAAGGTTGTTTATTCATGCATAATCATCCGAAGTTTGAAATAATTCGCACACCATACTTATTTAAAATCTTGCTGACTTCTGATTGAAAAAAACTGAACTTGATGAACAATACAGATCATGGAACCAAACCGCCACGCTGACACAGTAGGTCAAAATGTTTAAAAATGATATTTGTACTTGTATATTACACATAAAGTCCTACAGTTATTTTAATTTACAATACTTTTAATTCAGTTTTTTGATTATATACTTCTATTACAACTGACAAACTAACTGTATGTCTTGGTGCAATATTAGTAATAAGTTTAGCTTTTTATATGTAAATAAAAACTACTGGGTTTTTTTCCGGTATCTTCTCAACAGTCATAGCTTCCGAACTGGAGGTAGCTTCATTTGCTTTGTATAGGAACGATTCATAAGTGTTACTCATGTAATCTTTATGAATAAAAAGATAATATAACTGATTACTAAAGTATGCACCATCCATAATCAGATCGGATGCGTATCACTGTATTCCATTCAGTGGTGCCATCTCCAAATCGCGGATGGGAAAGTGAAATAATAGAAAGGTTACGCTTGATGTTGATTAATCACCTCCAGCGTTTTAGATGTGAGGGCTCCGTTTGATCCGCTTTGACGTGAGAACTGACGTAATTGTTCTATAATTAAATAACTTAATACAATCCGTGTTACACACCGGCGCTGTGTGTAATTAGGTAGACAAGAGAGTGCTTTAGTGCTTCACTCTTCCGCCAAGTGTATCGCGGCACACTGGTGCACCGTACTTATAGTTTATAAGTTGGTGTAATATTATAAATGCGAAAATAACTCTGTCTGTTTGTCTGTCCGGCTTTTACACCTACACATCTAAACCAAATGTGATGATATTTTCTATAGGTATCCAACATAGGCTACTTTTTGTTTTGTAAATAAGGGGGGGAATACCAACCTTGAAATTTAAATGGAAAAATGAACCAGTCGTTCCTGAGATTAACGCGTTGAAACAAACAAACAAACTCTTCAGCTTTATTTTAATATTAGTAAAGACAGCTGTGCCCACAACTTCGTTCAAGTGGACAACAGGATATTTAATACATTTTTCTAAAATAAAAAACCTAAGTTATTCTTTATAACAACAGCTACCTGCTAGAAGTCCCGTCAAAATTGGTTCAGTAATTTCAGAGATTAGCCAGAACGAACAGCAATACAGATAGACAAACCTTCTTTGCTTCTAATGTCCGGTTCCAATATTTGAAAAACGATCCGTTCTAGTTACGAATAGTAATAAATTATACGAGGCGTAAGCTAAAAATGACTGACTACATATATGACGGGCGACTGGTGACAGCTGATGTGGAAACTAAACTATGGATCGTTTTACAGTCGGTTGGAGAAAAACAGATAGGTAGTCATTTCTGGTATATTTCATCATCATTATTATAAACATTATATAAAAAATATAGATAAGTCAGAAACATAATACTTAGATTTAATTATTATATTTATATAGGCTTACTATTAAGTGTAAGTTTAATGTGTAATATGTATTAGTTCTAAGCACCATACACCCGATCGCACCCAATAACAAAAAACAAATCATTAATAATATATTTAAATTAAAGTACATATCTGTTTCGTTTTGTTATTGGTTGTTAAGTTAAGATAAGATAAGATACAGAATAAAAATAAAAATTAAGGAACTAAGAACGAGTACATTATAGTGAGTAGGTACTCGACAGTATTGTTAACCCTGCAAAGTACTCTGTTTGTTATTATGTAAGGATAATTTTGTTTATAAAATGTAACACGGGGACCACTGCCGTAAAACTGCTAAGCAGTTTGGCAGACGTAAATATGTATAATTGTTGTGTAAACATTATTATCAATAAATTAAAAAAAATAATAATTTGACACATAACGAATCATCAAATATTGGAACCGGGCATAAATAAGCGTTTAATAAGACTGAATAGTTTCCGCTTAGATATTTGTAGTGTTATTTATCTTTATTGAGCCGTTCATGGGCCATGTGGCTGATAAAACCAGTTTCAGCATCACACTAATGTAAGCAATATTGTCACAGCATTCATTGCCATTTAGTTTTATTACTCAATTATTCATGAATTCCATACTGTTGTTAAACACGTTTATAAACCAAAGCCTATATTTGGGCTCTTTTTATTTGAATCACACACAACAATAAGTTAAAATACAGTTTTTTGCATAGGTTAATAGCATGCTATGTAAATGCTGTGTATGTTATTAGCATGTAATTTCGAAAAGCAAAGGGCTGATTTATCTAAAACGCATATTAGCACGATAGATGCCACAGTAGATTCTCGTTCAGGTCGATTTGAAATACAAATAAAGGAATAGTTACACGGTAAAAAGTAATATTTAGTCTGTCAGTTAGTTTTCAAAAATATAAAATGTTTTTCTAGCTTCAACAACTGATGAGAATTGTTAAAGTTGTAGGCCGCAATGTTGGGTTACATATTTGGACACCACTTCCTCAATGTGGGTAGTATGGGTTGAATAAAAGGATTTAAGTAGTATATACTTTTGTGTTTAAAATATAAGATGACCGCCATCACAAAATGGTGGAATAAGTTATAAACCAACCTAGGCAAGGGCTGCATCCCTGGTTGCCCTGTCACATCGGGCATCGGGACACCGGGCCTTGTCCTTGGAAGGGAGCGAATCGAACCCATGACCCATCATTTCTATTGTCTCAACATCATGCTTAATAGTAGCTCGTCACGAAATGATCTAGATTCAGGTGTGCTCGTAACGTATTGAGCATCGGTTGCGCGTGCGCAGGACGGGTCACGACCACGCATGCGACGTGCCATTACCTAAATGGCGATTGACCGTTTCACTTTTACTGTTCAATGTTGCAATAGATAATGTTTATATAACGGGCCCAGTGGAATGAAGGGTCATGAGTTCGATTCCTTCCAAGGCTGGTTTTAATACAGGGCAACCAGGGATGCAGCCTTTGCTTACTTTGGTTAATAACGAATCCCGCCATTTTGTGAACGGCCATCTTGCATTTTAAAACTTTTTTTTTTAATTTATAGGTAGATCATTCATTATACTCATGTCCTTATATTGAAGCCATATAACACATGTTCATACATCGTTTTTACGTTGGGGCTAAAAATATAAACCGGTTTGTCTTTTTGGATTTATTATAAAAGGACATTATTATAACATCGTATTTAGAACTTTACTTTTTACTTCGTCTTGCTCTAGCATGGCGAACCTGTCAGGGGGTCTACTTCCAAAAAACGAAACAGACAAACGAATGGTTTCGTTTTTGAAGATTAATCAAAAGCTTGCGAATTAAAACGTGATTTTATTTGTATAAATATTTTGTTTTTTGATAACGTTTTATTCGCATTTGAAGTGATTTGATTGTTATTTTGAGGATTAAAAATTGCTATCCGTCGTTGAATCCGAGAGATTTCGTTTTTGGCTACTCCAAACCTACAGACTTATAGGTTTTTGCAAAAGTATAAAATGTTCAGGCGTTTAATTTAATAGACAACTCAAGGATTTGGCTTCAGTCACCACCAAAACATTAAAACGTTCATGATAACGTAGCCGACAAACATCTTGCCAAAGTGTCTACATTTTTGGACGATCCCTTGACACACATGTACGCATTTTGTTAACGAAACGCGGGAAATGATTTGTCATCCATCATGGCTGATAGACGGCCCTCCTCAAAGGTTAACATTAGAAATAGCTACAATCTCCAAAGCCATTATGGTGAATTTACCATGACTTCGAAGTCTTTGTATGGTGTACCGTTTGAGTATCACAAAGCTTGGTCAAGGTTTTGGTGGTATTTGAATGGGACAGGAAAATGCTTTTTAGCGGTATTTGTCGCAAAAGGCGTAAGTTATAACGCGTCGAATAAGTTCAAGGTGGGCTTTATAACCACAGATAGGTGGGTGCTAGCCTATCCAATCCAATGCAAAAATATTTTTTTCAGATAGAATCAGTAGTTTCTGAGATTTCCGCGTTCAAAGAAACAAACTTTTCAGCTTTATGATTTTAGTATAAATTTTATTTAAATAACTAATCGGTCTAGCTATGAACATATATCTAATTTCATTTGATAGTTTTTGCGTGAAGGAGCAACAATATACTACATCACACATTCATACAACCAAATTTTCAGCTTTTTAAAAATAACTGTTGCCCGCAACATTGCCGCGGTATAAGAGAAGCAGAGCAAAGCGATTTATCGCTCGAACTGGAGCAGCCCGACTAGTGAAATACCTCCACCTTAAAGAAGACCGCAGCCAAATAACAATCACTCCGATGTTCTTGTGTTCGCATGTGAGTAAGGTTTCCAGAGCTCTTGGAAGGTGCTACATTAGTAGCAGGGGTCAAGCCTTCAAGGTAAGGGCGAAAAGTCTAGTAACAGTTTTGTTGTGCTAAACTTTTTGCCCTTAAGCTAGGAACTCATTACCACTTAACATCAGGTGGGATGAGGTTAATCTTGAAGTGCATTATAAAAAAAAAGTATCTATAGGTATGTTAATATGTCATCTAACTTCGTAACAGATTTCATCTAGATCCGCTCAGTAGGTTTTGCGTTAAAGAATAACAAACATACCTTTTTACAAACTTTTGCATTAGTAATAATAGAAGATACTAGTATGGTGGCACCACTGGTACCAAGTCTGTTTTTGGATTGCGTAACTAAAGTGTTTAAATTACCTACGAACTTTGAATGCCCCTGAAATGTGAACTTATAGCTTGTTATAGGTCAGAGCTGTATTTTATCGGGCTCATATCTTTTTCTGACTCTTTTTCGACTGAAACTACGTTTCACCGAAAATCGTTTCACCGAATCATAGTAGGTACGGTTCGGCCAAATGATGTTCGGTGAAGATAAAATAGCCCTTAAATGGAATAGCCCTATTCTAGGGCTATATGCGGGGGGAATATACACCGTGACTTTTTAGTGGTTGTTTTCCCGCAGTGAAATGATTATATCTCAGTAGTACAATAGATTTGTGCAGGTTTTTTTTATGCAGATCAAAAAATAGCAATTTTAGGATAGTGATAAACTAAACTCGAAAGCAACCTCGAACCAATAGTAGGAGCCGCGCCGCAGCTGCTCGCCGGCCGGCCGGGTCATTGCCTCTCGCGCTTATCAATTCGCTGAAAACTCACTATTCACTAACAAGTGATTTCCATTTTCCCTTCATACTTTAACGGGCTTAGGACCGTCGTAAATACTTCTATCCATACTTAACTAAACACGACATAATTTTTAATTCATAACAACGTGACATGTAATCAAGATTATTGTCTGAAAATAATAATTTATTACTGAATTAGGCAATAAAGTATTTAAGGCGTATTTAAAAAATAGAAATCAACCTATTTACAATGATTTTAATTACCTAACCTAATATCCCTATTTACAAATGTACAAACAAATACTTACACTTCCCGGTAACGGAGTAATTGTTCAAAGTGTAAACCACTGCGTTCTACAAACAATCGTGCACGTTTTAATTGATTTACTTTCAATTTCAATAATGTGTCTCTATTACGTCTAACCACTTCAAAAGCGTCCACTATCGCACTTTTTAAGGCGTCCGGAGTGTGGTACTCTTCTCGATACACAATCCGCTTAACCTCAGACCACAAATAAAAGTCCAACGGAGTAAGATCTGGGCTTCGTGGTGGCCACGGCACTGGCCCGCCGCGACGGTTATGATGTATTCGTCAAGCTCCAAAGAATGAATGGCCGGGTAAACTCTGCCTTGAGCATGAGCTGGGGCGTCTGGAACTGCCCGTGATCGAGTAACCGCTGGGTTGCGGCTACGATCGTCCGAGCCTGTGGTACTTGCGGGTTCAGAACACCGCGAAGACAAAGGGACTCCATGTGCTGCGGCTCTGCGTAAAGCCGACGAGCGGCATGCGAATCATAATTCGCTCTCGCGTACAATTGCACCATAGCGACGTAGGTACTCCACGACGTAGCGCACTGGGCGCGTTGAGTAGTTGCGCGAGCGGCGTTCGCGGTGCACTGGAGTAGAAATGAGTGAGTGAGACAGTCGCACGAGCGCTGCGAGCGGTGCCTTTGTGTCTGTGTCGTTTGTCACGAGGCGGTTCGTTTCGCGGAGCGCGTGCGTTGCAGTTTATGCTGTATTGCTTAGACCTTAAGAGTTATTTTGGTTTAAAGAAGGTTTTCGTGCAGAAAGAAGTACCTTCATACGTCAGAATCTCGGAATATAACTATTCGTTTCTCACGCTTTCGAGTTGATGATTATTTTTTTGATTAATTGAAAACTAAAATATTATTATTTAAAAAAAAAACTCGCACTTTTCGATAGTGCTACTAAAGGTTAATCGTTCTGCTGCGGGAAAACAACCACTAAAATTTCACGGTGTATAATAACCGAAGTTATTTTATTGTTAAAACGATTAAGAATTTAAAATATAAAATCGTATTCGAATAAATACATAGTAGAATTGTGTAGGTATTTGCGAATTCCGACTCGTATTCAGCGTCTAATTCACGGACAAGCGCGGTTGTGTATTAATCCTATCTATTTAGTAAATTAAATTTCCCCAGGATCATATAATTGATCTGGACAGCCCTGTTATAGACCATTACTTAACAAATAAATATCTAGGTGCCATCCTTTTGTGTTGGACAAGTTTCCACCTGCTTAAATACAAAATACAGATAAGTTCTTACCTGTCAAACTAAAAAAAACTTAGGTACTGTTGATAGCAGCACCCTTATCGAGAAAAAACTAATAGGTTCACTATACGTAGCAGGTAGGTACTATTTTTGAACTAGTGGAACCGGTTTTTGAGTGTCAGAAAATAGGTAAACAGCTGTTGTGGGTAGGTACTTATATTGTTCGCACGTAATAAAAGTAAAATAGGTAACTATTAAGTTATGATGGGTACCTACTTATGTAAGTAATAATTGAGGTATCTACAACTAGAATCCAAGTGTTATGTATTCGAATCAAGTAACAGACTATATAGGTAGGTACTCAGAGATACCTAGGTATATCTATACTATCTATATCTATACTAATATTGTAAAGAGGAAAGATTTGTACCTATTTTTGTATGTTTGTAATGAATAGGCTCAAAAAGTACTGGGCCGATTTAAAAAAATCTTTCACCAATAGAATGCTACATTCTTCCAATTTGACATAGGTTACAAAATTAGGGATCCTTGGTAAAATTTGAAAAATTTCAACAGAAAAGCGGGAAAATTTATCTAAGGCGAAACGAAGTTCGCCGGGACCGCTAGTTAGGTATTAATATTTTGGCAAGCCTGTGAAGTTTTTGAAACTTGTCTGGGATGATAATTCATAATATCCCAGTCTGTTTATTAAAATTATTTGTGTACGCAATTGGCATTAAATAAAAGCAAAAATGCTTAAAGCATTGATTCTAAGAGAGGTTTATCTATCTGGAATTTAATATTATAAATACATAATGCTGCGGAAATTAAAAAGTAGCATTGTTGATTAAATTAGTTTTGCTTGAGAGCCGCTCGCGCGCGATCTCACAGCGCTAGTGTCGCTCAAAACACCGTTGAGGTAGGACGTCGCGCGCGAGTCGCCCGTCAACTCTTTACGACTGAACGTAAAGATTTCGATTCGTACGTTATCAAAAAAACTTGTGCCAGTGTGATTTGTAGTGAGAAGTGCTAATTGGAGTGCATTCAAAATTGATAGTGGATTGTTTTGAGTTTTCAAGTGGTTTTGCTACTAAAATCACTGGTAAAACTCGTATTAACGGAACTTTGGTCGCGTCGGATTTGTAGACTATTCTATTGGGTTATTCGGTGAGTTGCCATTTGCTATGGTGTTTAGTTCCATGGTGAACTTTAACGGTTCGGCCTTGGTTTAAAAATTAGTGAATTATCCGTTGATTTTAGGATGTAACACGCAATCGCGAGTGGCGTAATTTTTGAATTTTCAACGGTCTTTCTAAAACAAATGAGTTGGTAACAATCATTTACCAAGGTTTTACGTTTATTTACTTACAAAAAATACGAAAGTAGTACGTAGGTAAGAAGTTTAAATTATGTGCATATTCAAATTGTCTAAATACCTACTCTCTTTATTTTGTGTATTGTAGTTAGTCGTGACGATGTGTGTGTGATACGCGTTCTTTTGTTTTATTTAAAATGGAGTTGGTTGTCGTTATCGGTGGCGACAGCGAACGTTGAACGCGGAATTCGAGACGAAAGGCTGCCAAACGGGATCTTGTAGGATGATCGGCGGCAACCAGCGAGTTGTTTACCTAGCTAGTGCTATGGCGACCAGACATTGCGGGAATATAATTTCGGTTCTAAAGAGTTTTGAATGTTGTGTGTAGATATAGGTAGGTATATTAATGATAAAAAGTCTTCTAGATTTTCAGCTTTATTTTGATCTGCTGCTAGTCAAAATTAATTCATACACATTCAACAAGTTACACTATGCATCATCGAAATTAATAGGCAGGTATAAACCAGAATTGTAACTAGGTACAAGCCGGTTCGGAACGTAATCCTACCAAGAAGAATCGGGCAAGGGTCTCAGTAGTTATTCTAATCTTTACAACATTTGGGACTAGAGAACTTCAAAATATAGGTAATAGTGTACTGAGTAAATTGCTACCTTTCCAATGATCTAAAATTTGTGAAAAAAGTTAGGACGACGGATGAATATATAGAAATAGTTGGAAAAATATTTGTTCCTATACAGGCATACGAGCTACTGGACTAATATTGTGTAAATTAATAAGTCATTATGCAATGTATCAAACGCATAACATACTTTGTAAACATATGACGTCACTTTTCATTAGGGTAATCAAGGTACGGTATCTTTAATACCTACCTTTAAAAATTGAAATTTTGGATGAAGCTATAAACTAGCGGACGAAGTTTCGTGACTCGTTAACACGATACTTACATCACAAAGTGAATATTGTCGCTTCAAATCCCTTTGATGCGCGCCAGTGCACCGATAATACCTACATCGTCTTAATGCGAATATAACGCATTGCAATGGTCTACCCGGCCACACGCATCGCGCTAACACACGTTAATGTAGTCCTAGCATTAAAGCAAATAGTGATGTAAAATCTTGGTCACTGCTGGCGAGCAGGTAAGCAGATTGGTCTCTAGAGGTCGGCGGCCGCACAGGCCCTGCCCAGCCCTTAGGGCTGCGCGCAGTTTCGCTCTAAAAATATACTAACAACCCGGTAGTTATGATACGCTAGGGCTTTTATTCTATAGATGTGGACGGCTTTCATCGTTTAGACAACCCTTATGTTGGGTGGGTTTGGCTTGCTTGATGGTACATCAACAACTGGTATGTGGTTGCTATCAAGCAAGCCGTTATGCGTGGTTTGCACCAATGCGTTACAAATACACAAAACTAACTTTTTTCTACTAGCACCGACTTCAAATACCTTATTGAAGATTCTGTATGATAAATACTAATGGCACTCATCTTAAAAAAAGAAGAAAAAAACCTTGAGTGTGCGAAATAATTCGTACCAAAGTTTTAAAAAAATACTACTTACTTACTTAAGTCTTAATAAGAAAAATATTAAAAAATCTAAACGCAAGTTTTTTATACATCCTGTTTCCAAAGAAAAAATAAACAAATAGGGTTCAAAAAACGAATTATGAAATCAGGATGAAAAAGGTACTGGCAAAAAAAAAATAGTTTTTATGACAAAAGAAGCTGACCTTTTGTACACGGTGAGGTAGCCCTAAATTGTTGATCAGGAATGCTATCCAAGCACCTCAGGATCATTTTGAGAGGCGACCGGTTCTCGAAGCTTGTTTTTTAATCTGGTGCAGCATACTGGGTGCACTTCAGCTGATAAGCGAGAATACGAAGCGAAATCATTAAGCCAAGGAATATTTTGCCAGTTCCATCGGTTTAATTTAAAATCCCAGGACAAGTACCTGCATGAAATCTCATGAGCCAAAACTAATCTGTGTAATATTCTCAGTCTATTATGGACTTTAATAACACTTAAAGTAAAAATCCTTTCATAAAAATTTAACAAGCTTCGATCACATATTTCGTAGATCTACAGATAAAAATGCTACATAGGTATAACAAATATTTACTCAGCGTAATTATTTTGTACGGTCGAAAGCACGTCAGACTACACTTTGGACCGCCCGGCCCTTATCTTCTTGGCGTAAGAACTGAAATTGACCTGCAAGTGTTAACATGTCCAATCAAATTACACATTCGAATCGGAGCGAATCCAAGGTTAATATTGTTTTACACCTTGATTAGTCGATGCAGTTTTTTACGTTGCAACTGCATTTTCTACCTACTTTGGTATTTGATTGCAACTAATAAGTGATAGGTTAGGTTTCGCATTAAATAACCTAGGTAAGCTCACCTAATGTACATATTGAAAGAAGAAAGAAAGAAAGAAAAAACATTTAACTATTGACATCACAAAATTTACAAACAACGCAAGACAAATGAAACAGATATAGTGTAAACACTTTGTGAGGCCAATTTGGGTTCCACCTCAGCAAATGCCGCTGCGACATTTTAACGTCCCAGCAGCGCTGGTATTCTGGTGGAACCCCTTGCTTGGAGAATTAGCAAGCGCCCTGGCTCTTGCTAGTTCCCCACGCAATCGAGTGGCGCTTATAATTTTATTCTTAAAACTACACAAAAAAAAGAAAAAAGAAAAAACGACAAAAACAAACATTGATAAAAAACAGGCAAAGACAATAAAGTACTAAACAACGGAAGCAGAAGATATAACTTACAAACACAGTGTTTCATATTAGAACAAATATGACAAAAACCTAAAAACAAATATAATAAAATCGGACAAACATTCACACATGCACATACACACCTAAATTCAAACAAATTTACACAAGACAAGCAGGCCCATCACGCGCAATACGTCAAATTTCTCACATGAGGCGACAAAAGCTACTACACCGTTGATTGGGAGATAGTACACCGTACTCATATTTTCAGCCAATCAGCAGTTGACGCATTGATTTTGACATTTCTTAAGAGCGCAATGAAATTTACTCTCGCGGCGCATGCTAGGCCTGAAGGACAAAAATATTGCATATGTTTGAAGAACATAAGCAGTTACAGTAAATATCAATTGGGATTTTGATACATTACGATTGGACTACTCTCGACCAAAAAACAACAAATTAAAATCATGTTCTTTGGTATGAATGCTTTAGTTTAGAAATTATTATTTTCTTGTTTTTTTAGAAAAAATAAACAATTAAGCCAGCCTACCAAATTATATACTACACTCTTGACAATATAAACCTGCCAAATTAGGTATTAACCGAACAGTACGGTAAACAGTACTTTCTACTCTCCTTTTCCATCTACCAGCCCAGCCTAATCAGATCAAACCATTTGATTGCGCCTCTGACTCATGAACTTGTAAACATTGTGCTCGTAGCCGTAACTTTTGAACTTTATCATCCACCGTGACCGTTATGGCTTTACAAGTAAAGTCAGATACGAAAGTTCTTTTGTGGCGGCCAAAAGAAGATGACCTCGCCGTGTCTCATCGTGATTTAGTGAGCAAAAGTACAACAACAATTTTCTGTCGGATAACTTGACTATGCTTTTTAATTCAATTTCACATTTCGTTTGAATCCAACCAATATCATAAACGCATTTTTATGGAAACGGCGTTGTTTGCTCTTTCATGCAATAATTACCGTTTTTTTTATTACTATTAAAGATTGACCTAATCACACCTGATGGTACCTAAGTGGTAATGAGGTCCTACCTTAAGGATGACAAGTACGAATTGATTTAGATGTAATTTTTTAGATACAAAGATGAGGTAATACATTAATGTTAAGGATACTGTATCCCGAAATAATGTTAACTAAATCGCAGGCAACCGCTGGTACAAATCTATACTAATAATAAAGCTGAAGATTTGGTTCGTTTTATTTATAAATATTGTACAACATCACATACATTGCTTTGATTCTGTGGTAAGTAGTTTAAGCACTTGTGTTACAGAAATCAGAAACAACGACGGTACCACAACACCCAGACCCGAGACAATATGGAAAAGTTCGTTTCCCATATTGACCCGACCGGGGATCGAACCCGGAACCTCAGAGATGGCGCTCGCCAAAGTCAGGCCCGCTCGCCTCTCGGCTACGGAGGTCGTCGTTTATTGAACATGCTAATTTTAAGAACTAATGATTCGATTTAAAAAAATGTATTTGTGATGGATAGTTCATTTATTGAGAAAGGCTTTAGGCTAAATAACATCATGCTACGATCAATAGAAGCGCAGAATCAGTGAACAACATAGAAAATATTTGCAAAGTCGCGCGGTGGGTCGGTAGTATATTATATCTGGGCTCTGAGGAAGCTCAGGTTTTCTAACAGATCCAGAGATCGCAGGGGCGAGTCTGACCTGAACACAATTTATTTTCTATTGCACTTGGAATTCCATATAAGTACTTGTGATTCCGTACACATACATGTATATGCTCGTCTGAAGTATACACTTACACTATTAGCAAAAGTCTGGCGCGGCTAAGGTAATTCCGTATGCAACGACGCGCATTCCTTCACGTACTCGTAACAGATGCCTCTCATTACCTCCTCTGTTTATGGCCGAGATTAGGCCTTACCATCGGCTCACAAAGCAGGACCTATTCCATTGAGGGCCGCTATTTGCAATTTAGTGCTGCGTCTCAGTTGCTCAATGGAATGGAACTTAGGTTTTGTCAAATCATGGTAAACTCTTAATATTCACTAGTGCAAAGTACACACACACACAAGAGCAAAAACGTCAAAGAAATCTTAAGTAGTTAATGGTTTGTTTCTTAATGGCTTCGCGATTTCAATCCACTGGTGTCGGCACTTGAATTCAGAGTGAACACGGCATACTGTTTTATTCATTGAACTCACAACCCATATTTAACACAAAAATTCACTGTCTAACTACAGTGTAAACAAAAAACCTTATATGAACATAGCTAGTCTCACATCTAACTTTATTCCTAGAATAAAATTTAAATTGATATCAGTTGCCGTGGGAATAAATTAGCTGCAAGGTGCAAATTTAAATGAAATAAACCCGCGATGTAACTGCCAGGTCGTTAGTTCGATAGAGCGGGTGATAGCACTCGCGGTTCTCACGATGCGCTTGCGCAGGGTGGCTGACCGGTCACCGGTCTTGCCGTAGTGTCACGATGCTAGGAACTGGAGCGACCTCGTTAGGGCAGACACGACACTGAAGGCTGCTACTATTTTTTTGAAACCTACTAAGAGTGAGATGAATTTGGGTACCACTTTTACGAAAGAAAAAAGTTGATGCGCCGCACCTGTGGTTAGGTTAGGACTCAGCCACTCTAAGAGAGAAGATTACCTTAGTCTTATCTCTCATAATAGTCATTGTCATTTATAACTTAGGTAAACAAATACATTCATTGTGTAGGTAATTTCATTATTAAAAAAGTTATTCAAATCTTTCATTTGTAAAATCTTGAGTATAGTAGAATTCAATTAAAGTCATGCAACTAATTTCAATAATAACATTTAAGTAATTAATAAAATCTTAATTATATTTTAAATGTCATTTTATTTAATTACAGTAACAAAACTATCTAAACACATATTTTAAGTTTTTACGAAAATTATCTTAATCTGCAATATTGAAGAAAATGTTTTCTTATTTAAAAGTAGTCTTAAGACTAAATTTTTAAATATGTCATGACTAGAGATTACACTACTGAGTTGATTCTCTGCTCAGTCAACTATGATCTGGTCATTAGGTGACAAATGTGAATGTTTATTTACTAATCAAACTGTTAAGTTCTATTTCGGACTAGGAAGTAGAACGGTAAAATGG
The DNA here is from genome assembly GCA_037074685.1 of Glyphodes pyloalis. NCBI lineage: Eukaryota > Metazoa > Arthropoda > Insecta > Lepidoptera > Crambidae > Glyphodes > Glyphodes pyloalis. The sequence goes on from JAYKKO010000042.1 coordinate 2,665,473, forward strand.
TTGGGCCTCCGTATCAGCTCGCGAATTTATCTTATCAGGTGATAGCGAACGTGGTCGCAGTTGGAGTCACGCGTGGATCATATTATGAAAATACACATACAAACACGTGCTTTACGTACCTATATCCTTACTTTGTGATCGTCTTTTATAACTCCAAAAAGCCTTGACTTTTGAAGGCATACAATGGCTAAGTAAGTAATTGACTGTAAAAAAAAAATCGAATCTGTATTAATATTTTTTTTTTAAGCGATTTGACTTGAGATAAAAATATTGCATTATTCAATAAAATTCGTCTCTGAAAATGAGATTATTTATGCAATTGTCACGTGACTAAAAAGGGTGATCAGATAATGATGCAGATTTTCGAACAAAATAGTCACAATATAAACAAATAAATATCTTCTTATCTATAGTTTTCAGTAATATGTCAAATAGCCTATTAACTGTCTACAAGACTCACAGAAGTACTTTTCATTTCATAACTATGTTACTACGTTTGGGATCAAGTTAATGCATGTGATGATATGATACAGCAATAAAGACAATTTCATTGGCTACGGATGTAAGTCATGATACAATCTAGCTTAAAGTATACGGGGTCATTAGCGCCACCGGATAACGGATATTTACCAATATCCGATACTAATAGTAAAAGGCTAGCGAGTAACTTTCAACCAAGGTTTAAACTCTTAAGAATATGTGAAGGTAGTTATATATTATGAAAGTATGAATGTGTTTACTCTTTCGCGCAAAAATGTTATTGCGTTAAAAATATTGAAATGAAATTTTGTTGTTAGACAGATCGGATACTAGAATAATGTACTAGACATAAATTTAAAAATAACTCGAATAAAGCCAAAGCCGCGGGAAGTGACTAGTTTTATTTATAAAGGCGACGGGAAGCCTTTTAACGCTATAGGATCTTCCCATAATAGTAGTACCCCTTACCCTTTAGGCTAAAAAGCGTGGAAGGAATTGCATACACTGCAATAGTGCGATATATCCTGGTTAATTTTTTTGCCGGCAAGCAGTCCAGGCTTGCCTGCGGCGTAGGCAGACAGCTCCACGGTACCAGTCCATGTTTGGCAGCGGCCCTGGAGCCAACTCGCGAATACACCGGCCGATATGGGCCGAACTGGTTTGCGACCTCTGCAAAATGGCTGCCTTTATTGCTAGTTATGTAACATGGTGGGCTTGATGTAGTTTCTATAAAAAGAAGATTTTGTTTTTCTGCGATACTTCTAGACTAACTGATCAAGAAAGAAATAAACATTTATTCCTTAAAGACATCACAACACAGCAGTATAAGTACATGACGGCACAGTGGTACGACAGCGTGACTCACGCCGGCAGCACGTGCACCAAGACGTCATCGCCTTCCCACTTCGCTTTAATCCCCACCACTTACCTATAAAAGGGCACGGCAGCGCTCAATCGGCACGCATTTCGAATGGATGCGTCTTGGTGTACGGACTGTGGTCTTTAGTACCCGGACTGTTACCAGCCACTCTGAACATAGGCTCGCCTACATACAGAGACTAGATATTACATAATCGTTGTAAATTATTAGATTATTAATTAGTTACTTTAAGTAAATAAGGTTACTGATATTATTTATTAACCTGTAAGTCTGCATTTACTTCTGATGTCTACCCCCTTTTTCCGACATCAGAAGTGGGATCTCACCCACCTCTAACTTTAAATCAACCACCCCCGCATTCTTTAAGCGAACAGATGTCGTTTTTTTCAAACAGTATGGAAACTATCTTTACTAAAATAGCTGAAAACCTGTCATCGGGATCCAAAGCACAGAATTTTACGCCATTAGTTAAATTTGATCCCGATGATCCAGATTCAGACATAGAAGGCTGGTGCAAACTATCTGAAGTTATAGTTTTGAACCGAAAACTAAAAGGCGTAGAGTTAATTATGGCTCTGACTCATTGCCTTAAAGGACGAGCAGCCACACTTTTGACTAAAATTGCCCCAGATCAATTCGAATGGCCAGCAGTAAAAGAATTAATGATATCCCAGTTCTCTCGCCCAATGCTTATGCAGGATTATTTTGACCAGATACTAAAATTCCAAATTAATTCTGGGGAGTCTCCAGCCCAGGCTTGCTTACGTTTGTGGCAGCTAATTGAGAAAATTCCAGATGCAAATTTGCCTGATAGTGTAATTACTGGATTTGCTATATCTGTAACTGTTGATGAAGGCTTAGACCGTCTAGATAAGTTGTTAAAGATATTGTGTGAAGCAGGATTTTCGTTTAACATAAAAAAATGTTCTTTTTTAAAAAATAAGAACTGAATACCTGGGTTATGTAATATCCGCTGGGGAAATAAGACCGAACCCAAAGAAAGTACAGGCTCTTGTTAACGTTCCTACCCCAAAAACAGTTACACAAGTTAGACAACTTATAGGTTTGGCAACTTATTTTCGTCAATTTATTCCAAATTTCTCTCAGGTAATACGACCTTTGTGCCCTTTAACAAAAGGTAAAGGTGCAGTTAGATGGACATCGGATCATGACTTAATTCATCAGAAAATAATTCAAATATTGACTTCAGAGCCAGTTCTTAAAGTTTTTGATCCTTTTTTGCCAAATAAATTGCATACGGATGCCAGCACTGAAGGATACGGGGTAGTTCTTATACAAAAATACGATGATGCACCTCATGTAGTTGCCTATTTTAGTCGAAAGACTTCAGATGCTGAGAGTCGTTATCACTCCTACGAGCTTGAGACCTTAGCTGTCGTTAGAGCAGTTGAACGTTTTCGTCATTGTTTGTATGGGCGCAAATTCACTATCTTTACTGATTGCAATTCCCTTAAAGCATCTCATTCCAAACGAGATCTAACTCCGAGAGTCCATAGGTGGTGGGCAATGCTTCAGGCTTTTGATTTTGAGATTTCGTATAGGGAGGGTCGTAAAATGGGTCATGCAGATTTTCTATCCCGAAACTTATCCAATACTAGCGCAAAACCTATAAATGTAAATTTTCTGGAATTTAATAAAGGATGGCTTATTGTTGAGCAAGAACGTAATTCCGAGCTTTCTGATTTAATAACAAAATTACGCAATGCCCAATTGCCGGATGATGTATCTCACACTTATGATTTACGACAGGGCATTTTATATAGAAAAATCCAGCGCGGAGGAGTTTCTAGTTGGCTACCTATTATGCCACGCTCTCTTGTCTAGTCTTTAATTAGTCACGTTCATAAATTAGTCACGTTCATAATGAGTTGAAACATTTGGGTGTCGATAAGACCCTCGATAAATTATACGAACTGTACTGGTTTCCTACTATGTCAAAATTTGTCAAGAAGTTTATTAATAGTTGTGTTGTCTGTAAAACCTCAAAAGGCCCATCAGGGGCACAACAAGTGCAGTTACACTCTATCCCTAAAAATCCTATGCCCTGGCATACTATCCACTTAGACCTCACAGGAAAGTTAAGTGGCAAGAGCGAACGCAAAGAATATTGTTCAGTTTTGATAGATGCTTTTACGAAATTTGTGCTTTTGGAGTATGCCCCCAACCTTAGCTCTTCTCGTGCAATAAGAGCTATAAAAAAAAAAGCTGTTGATCTCTTCGGCGCCCCAAAACGTATAATCGCAGACCGGGGACGTTGTTATGATTATAGCGAGTTTAAAAAAATTTTGCAAAGATAATAACATAGATCTTCACTTAATTGCTACTGGCACAAGTAGGGCCAATGGTCAGGTTGAAAGGGTCATGCGAACTTTGAAAAATATATTTACTGTAATAGAGTGCAATGCTTGGCAGGATCAACTGGGTGAAATTCAACTGGCTCTTAATTGTACAAGGTCTAGAGTTACGGGATTTACACCCATAGAACTCATGTTTGGCGTTAAAGCCAATTCATTAAATCTTGCCAAAATTTCACCTTGTTCCTCTGAAACAGACAGAATTGATGTCGAAGCGGCCCGTTTATCTGCATCCGCGAATATTGAACAGGTAGCAAATTATGACGCCATACGATTTAATAAAGGTAAAGCAAAGGTAAAGCCATTTTCGGTAGGAGATTTTGTGTTTTTGAGATGTGAAGAAAGACATCAAACTAAATTAGATAAAAAGTTTAAAGGTCCTTTCAAAATTGTAACTGTTCTAAATAACGACCGCTATGAGCTTAAGCATATTAATGGTACAGATAGAATATACAAGTATGCTCACGAAAACTTAAGAGCAGTACCTAAAGGACAGAATGGGTTTCTTGAAATATCGGAAAACTATAGTAGTGATGATGGTGATGATGATTGGTATACTGTTGTTTTATGGATCTCTTTTCGGTGACTATCTTGATATGTTGTGACTTTATTATGCGATTATAGTTGTAGAGATCTCATTTACACAATGGATGACGATCTAGACCAACTTTGGTATGTTGTAAACTAATTGAGTCATTATAGTTGTAGGGGTCTCATCTACGTGGTGGATGATGATCTAGGCCAACTCTGGCATGCTGAAGGGATCTACCTTAAACAAAGGGTAATGATCTAGTCCAGCAGTTTCTTTTGCTGTAGGGGCTATCTCGATAAGATAACCTAGACCAGTTTTATTTGCTGTAGGGACCTCATCTGCTTCTGTGGATGACGGTTTAGTCCAGCACTGATAGTGATGCTAATGGGGTTTAGCCCAGTCCAACGCATTCGGCTGTAGGGACCTCATCTGCTTCTGTGGATGACGGTTTAGTCCAGCACTGATAGAGTGAAGGGATCTTGCCTGCTTTTGTGGGTAACGATCTTGTTCAAGATAATAGCCTGGCTAAAGGGATCTTATCTACTTCAGTGGATAACGATTTAGACTAGCATTTTTTTAAGTGGTTTTCTGTCTCACAGATACTCTCGAGGACGAGTGATCGTCAGAATGGCCGTGACGGCACAGTGGTACGACAGCGTGACTCACGCCGGCAGCACGTGCACCAAGACGTCATCGCCTTCCCACTTCGCTTTAATCCCCACCACTTACCTATAAAAGGGCACGGCAGCGCTCAATCGGCACGCATTTCGAATGGATGCGTCTTGGTGTACGGACTGTGGTCTTTAGTACCCGGACTGTTACCAGCCACTCTGAACATAGGCTCGCCTACATACAGAGACTAGATATTACATAATCGTTGTAAATTATTAGATTATTAATTAGTTACTTTAAGTAAATAAGGTTACTGATATTATTTATTAACCTGTAAGTCTGCATTTACTTCTGATGTCTACCCCCTTTTTCCGACATACACATGGGTAACATTGAAAACAGAAAAATAAAACAACAAAATAAATTGATATCTTACCTCCATATAATGTAAAAATCAGCGTCCTCCTCATCAGCCGGGCGGCCTGATCCAGCTTACCTATTAAAATAAATACTTAATGCTACATTCACTCATCAAAACCAAACTGGCCGGTCCAAAGTATTCTACACATAAGTTACTGCTACTGAAACTAATCTGCTGAGTTTCTTACCGGTGTCTTCTCGGTAGATATAGGTTCCGAACCGGCAGTAGAATCACTTTGCATTGTATTCAACGGTGATTCAAAATTGTTACATGTAACCTACTTGAATAAAAAAATATTTTATTGATTAATTGATTGATACAGACAGTGGCAAGTAATGATGTCTTAAATAAAAGGGCCTCACTCAGCATAACTCATGGCCTACGTCGCAAACCATGACGCCGGTTTTCAGTGGACTCTGCTGAGTGATTTTCCACGGATTAAAAAAAGCAGCCACTAATTTCCCACGGAGCCAAAAATATAATTAGGAATAGCCAACATACAAAATAGCAAAGCAATCCAGAAAATGTATCGAATACGATGAATATCGATAAATTTGGTAGCTTACATTTTACGAAACAAAATCAAAATAAAATACACTGCCAATTGGAAAGCGAGGATGCTAATGCAATAGGAGTAATGTCGACATAAATTCAATAAAAGACGTTATATTGGAATTCAATAATATGTAAAACACGAAGCAATAAGTAGTGTACAATGACAGTCTAAGACACTTTAGGCAAACCTCAGACCTTGACCTCTTGAAACCAAAGCTGTCCAGAATAATAGTGTCAATTACAAAAGCGACTTAAAAGGTGTCGAAACTGTAGCTAACACGTAAAACGCACGCATTAATGCACGTGGGCGTAGCTTAATAGCTTCTGTGACAGAACTGTCGTCGGTCGCTGTCGATAAAATCATAATTTCCACGCCACTTCAATCGAGCACCCATTGTAACATTAATTGAGAAACAAGTTGAGCATGCAATTACACTATTATGCAAACACTGGATTATTCTGTCATGTCAACTCGCTTTCGAAACAGCCGACCATTTATTCAATTATGTAAAGAGATTGATTGTGGTGCTCCCCTTATGGTACGATACGAGAAATACAAATAGTTAGATCGACCTCCCAGGCGGACTCATTAATTTCCATCGTTATATCCATTCTAAATTACGACCTGCATTTACGATTCAAGTATTACGTATTATTCTTCAACTTATAGCGGCGTTGCTAAGATCTTTAAAGAATAATGTTATCTCTGGTATTTGTTTTAGGTCAAAATAGTAGAGGTAAGGCTATTTGAACTTCTCGAATTGCATACCTAACTTTAAATCAAAGGTGATTGTTAAAATTGCGGTTCCCGTAAGTTATTTTCAGCAATAAATATTCCTTTCAATCAGGATCAATTCACTTTTAAATCTATTCTCGGTATAGATCAAATGTATTTCATTGTGAAAACTGAAATGTCTAAATCATACTAAGAACTACTCAAAATCTACTAACATACAGTCATGTCGTAAAGTCAGCAACACTGTTCTTAAAATTTATTTTCTATCTGCTGATTTGTTCAAGGTTCACGCTCAACAATATAAGGAACGAGTGCTTCATTTCATAGTCGTTAACTCCTGTTCACCCAATCAATCGGTATAGAAACGGAAAATTTGCAAACAAATGCGAGTACCGTTATGGAAGCCAGATCTGGGTGCACATTCGGAAAGAAAGTCAAATACTGACGGTAAACTGAAAAGGCATAGTGCGGCGCGAGATCAGAATACAAGCTCTAATTAGAGAAACGTTATGAGCGGTGCTTCGTTAGCGGGCGAAAGGCTTGCCCGGTGCGTAGGGCTGCCAAACTTGCCAATAAGTTCAAGTATTGTATAGGAACTCATGTACCTTTACTCAATTTACCAACCAGCTCTCTACCCGACCAAAGTGACACGAGATCGTTTCAAATGCAAATGTGGCCATCAGATTCTGCATCGCAAAGCCCGTTGCAAATAAAGAAACTCATATTGTAGTTCAAATCATCGTTTCAGCCTAAGGACGTCCAATATTAAACATGGGTCTTCCCCAAGACTTCCACAACACCCAGCTTTGTACCATTTCATCCAACGCTTTCCTGCCCCTGTCACTGTTCATCTTGTGGAAGCCCGTCCTATGCTTGTTTTTCAATACGTAATCCTCTTATATTTCCGAATAATCGTTTTAAGTAAATTCCATTTATTAGTTTTCGGGCCACCAAGCCACTTTTTGGGGCATGTTCTGTCATGTAACTTTTGAGGATGCCCTGCAAAACCTTCTAAGTGTACTAACTGAACGTTGAATCCTTGTAGATGAATATAGACCGAGACGTTGATCGTTTTCTCGATAAGAAAATAATTATTCTCATTCTGTAATTATTTCCACTGAGGCTCTGTTGATAGCCCTGGTAGACGATTCAATTCCGCAGGGAGCTACTTTCGCCATCTGTCGCATCTGCATACAATGCTCTCTTTAATTGGAGCCATGAGAACAGCGATTAGTTGCTGAGGGTGGCAGCTCATGATTTACAAAATGCACTTCAGTTAATAACACAAATCGCTTGCGTAATTGTTTCATTACATGATCTACATATTATAAAACAAATTAACGTCGCGACTGTTCTGTCTACAACGCAAAACCTGTTTGTCAGGACATTTACTTGGACCAACGACACAGTATCCCTGTGTAATTTCTTATTGCATATTGATTTCTGATGGTGATGTAACTATCAGTTTTGATTGTTCGGTTGTAATTTGACTCGGTACAAGAACTGTTAATGTACGATGTCGGCGCACATAACGTTACCGATACCGATAGCTATTTCCTATGAACAAGTGTCCATAAACACTTGATCCATTCCAAGATTATCACGGAAAAGTCTTTTACTGAAATAGAAATCTATAGTTGCTAATGCTGTGTTATCTACGTGTGTGTTAGGTACGTCTTCTTCATTTTGGCAACGTATAGTATTTAGCTCGGTATCTTCATTTAGAAGTTTTACTGCATATATTATATTGCTGCATTTCTTCAACAGTCGGCTAATGTGCAAACAATAACTATAACTGTGTGTTCTGGGTTTGCATTTCACAATATCCTGTGGTTGTATGTGGATGATAGTGATTCATCCAATTTGTTGCCTTTCTGCTCACAGTTTGTCTGGCTCTGGAACTGATATCAAATTTGCCACATCCTTTATTAAGATTGAAAGGGATTTGAGTTAACTCTCTTTTCATAGATCGGCAATGTAAGGGCAATTGAGCGCATTTGTAGTCGGCCATTGATGTCATTTCGCCAAGATCGTGCCCAATTGATTGATCGCGCTTATTGAGGATCAACTCGTCGGCAGAGTTAATAGGTGTGAGTGTATCCTCATAGTACTGTCATCGCTTGTCAATGAAATATTGTGGGTGAATCGATAAGCACAGGATTACGAGTCAGCGCTGTTATCAAGAAGGATTCATGAACAGGACAGGACGATTATGAAATGTTTTAGTTTTTTTTTTTACAACAGGTTTAAGTTTTGAATGTTATTTATTGAACAATACACGTAAGTTTATCAAAATAGGCAAGGATCCACAAAACTGTTTGCACAGTTTGTCTGCGTGATCACGGTCTAATAAAATTGTGACAAGAGATACCTACCTGTGCACTTTCATTAAAAAAATATTTCTTTGTCTCCGGTCGGATGTTCAAGGGTAAAACATGACAATATTTTTATATAACCCGAAACTTAGACTTTTATTTAAACCTTTTTTATGACTGTCATGATTATCTATTCGTTGATAGGTATTGCATTTTAAACAAACTCTCCGCCACCAGCTAGTCTTTTTCCATCAATAAGTATATTAGCTACCAAATGTTTAAAAAAAAATTATCTCCGTCCTTAGGTAACACAATTTGTTGCAAGCAGCATTATCTTATGCAATTAGTAAACGGGATTTTGCACAGGATTTAATGTTAGTCCAATTCCACTTAATATTTGATACTTAGTAATGCAAAGCGCAAGATTTGCAAACCTGTATCGTTCAGGAAGTCGGGATTACGATTAGAATTAGTCAGTGAGGAATGTAATTTTATTACGTGTTGTAGATTAGAATTTATTAATAGTATATGGAATGTTCGGACGATAAGGTAAACGCGAATTTGTACGAAAACATGATATGTAGTTGCTTGTACCTACTTGTTTTGTGAAAAAACATGGTATTATCTTGTTAATTGTCATCGAAAAACACCTTTACCTTTTGTTCAATGTAATGACTGACAAATATCTCTTTTTTAGGATCAGTGTGTGTTTCATGTAACATGTACAGCTCCATGTATGTTTTTTTTTAATATTGAAAAATAATACCATACCTGATAGCAAACTGTGCAACGTATGGAATCTAGACTCAACATTACTCGACTGAATGGAGATGTTTTTTAAATCACTATTTCATGTAGTTGAGGTTGAAATATTTATTAAATTATTCATACCAACAAAAATATGTCCTCCTCAAGTGTAGATATAGAAATAAGTACTATTAGGTAGTTTTCCAGGTTACATTTAGACTACTCGATTATTCGAGCTCTAATTCTATAGAGCTCATTAATTTTCGTGTGAGAATGAGAAAGATCAACTTTGCAATAATAAATGAATATAAACAAGATTAAAAAATAAGGCTTAGATGCACCAATTTAACTTAACGAAAATTGTTGAGTTGATGGTTGTCAAATTGCACAAATGGATGGGTTATGATGACAGTTTATACAGCTGTCAAATTGTCAATTGTCAATTCAAAGTTGTATTATTGCAACTTAGCCTTAGTGTAGTAGTTAAGCGTTTTGATCAATTCTGGATTGACCAACTGACTTCATATGCAGTGCTCAAAATAAACATCTAAGATAAATACAATCTTTACTTATCTCTAGTTATGATAAAAGTCCTTTATCCCAGGTATGTACTATAAGTTTCTTAATCCCGATGTTGCAAGTAACAAGGCATTGTTTGACGTCTAACGTCAGAGTCAAACAAAAAGTGGCGCCATCATTGTTTATTTTTATAATTCCCGTGGCAGGCTGCGCCGACGCGCCGACCTACGCTGCTCCCTACACAGGTACACAGGGTTGCCACACAGAAATATTAAATCTCTTTAATCACTACCTAACATCATTTTTTAAAGTAATTAACCATATAATATTTGGTGTACTTGTCTACACTTTTATGTATAAACATGCCCATTGCTTCGGTCCTGATCCTTCTAATATTATAAAAACGAAATTTATAAGAATGTATGGTAGTAGCAGGGGTCAAGCCTTCAACGTAAGGGCGACAAGTCCAGTAAGTAAAAGCTTTATTATGCTGTGCCTGTCGTCCCTAATCTATGATCTCATTACCACTTAACATCAGGTGGAATGACGACAATCTTGAAGTGTATTACAAAAAAAATGTGGAAAAGAGTGACAAGGAATGTATTGAGAGCTAAAAAAAATTCTACAGTTTCCAATATTAATATGAAACGTCCTTGCATCCAAGGACTTAAAACGATGAATCAATTTTAAAAGGTTATCCTGACATTTATGAATTACTTATCCTTATACACGAGAAAAGGCGATAAAAGACGAAAACAACGTTATTCATTATCCTTAAAGGACATCTGATGCAGCTTCCCGTTTCCTTATACCTCCTATCTCGTACATCAGAGGAACTTATCGAAATTTGACAAGTTATGACGTAAATATCACTATCTACATTCGATAATGTTTTATATTCTTCTGATATAACTTTTTTATCTGTTTACCTAACCTTGGCGTGAATGCAGTGCCAAATGCATTTTATAGATACTTTTAGAGGTCTGGTATCTAAAGTGATTGTAATAACTCGATAGTGCAAGATGCAAAACAAAGTGGCCATATTTTAAAGCATTTAATTGGCTGTATTGTTACTTCCTGTACCTAAAGTTTCACTACTTATTAAATAAAGTATTAGTGCTATAGCAATAAATATAGGCTATGTTATTCAGGGTGAATGGGGCATAGCAATGGTGCAATTTTTTTTTTTTTTAATTAAACATTGGACAACATCGCATACATTGCTTTGATTCTGTGGTAAGTAGCTAAAGCACTTGTGTTACAGAAATCAGAAACAATGACGGTACCTCAACACCCAGACCCGAGACAATACAGAAAAGTTCGTTTTCCATATTGACCTGGCCGGGGATCGAACCCGGAACCTCAGAGATGGCGCGACGCCAAAGCCCGGCACGCTCGGCTACGGAGGTCGTCAAATAATTGGCGCTTTTGTTTTTGTGTTTATTCATTTCATACACACTCAAAGATGCTAATCTTCCCGTTTTATTACATAAGTGTCTTAGTGTAGACTAACTACATAGCTAACTTTTGCCTCGAGATATATAAAAAGTATCCTATGTAAAACGAACTTTGATCGTCATTTCTGATTTCTTCTACTCAAGTGCCAAATATAGTAACATCAACGTTTGAATCTGAAAATTGAAAATAGACCCTCTTCTACCTTAAACCTTAACAAGTTTCTGCCTCTAGACATGACATTTTCTAGATTTCATGTTAGTCAGTTAATGAAACTAATAAGCATTGTAAACTAGTTGTCAGCCCTAGTACATCACCCATCATGTGACAGCTGCACTCGCGTGTCGCAACCCTGCTTGCTTGATCGCGCACCTTCCTGTTGCACCTTGCATGCATGCATGCATGCATAAAATTAGGTGCGATATGCAATCGATATTTTATTAACAAACAGTTGATAGCATTTGACCCGTTAACGACTCGTAGTCGGTTGGAGAAAAACGGATAAGTAGTAATTTTTGACACATAATGAACCGTAAAATATTGGAACGGGGCATAAGGCTCATTTCTGGATAAACGTTGCAGGTCACATCATTTTAGTAGAGTTTTCATCAACTTTTGCGTTAAATCTATTAAGTATAGAACGCTATCCTGTTTTATGACAGCAATACTAATATCGGTAAAGGTCGAGTTTTATCTATACTTCGATTAATTGATAAGAGCGCGTAAATTATGTTTGTTTAGTAAAATTATTAAAGCTGAGAGTACAGCGATAGCCTACTTTCTGGGAAGATTAACGTTTAGGACTCGGTACAAAAATCACAAAACTAGATGTAGGTAGTACGTTTGTAAAAGCGCGATTCCAACGAAAAAATTTATCACCAATTCAACCAAAAAACAACATAAAAATGGCCAACTTTTATATTTACATAATATACAGCGTTCTTATACTTACATAAGTAACTTCAGATAGATAGCTGAAATTGTACCTACAAATGTTGCTTCTAGGCCACATTAATTTACATTTTTCTTTTAAATTAAAAGTCGTACATTCATACGCAATACATGTGCGTTATGGCCGTTAGCCGTACATGAAAATTCGTTTTATCTTAGTAAAAAAATGAAGTGACGTGGCTACAGAAAACATAACTTTTGCTTGGAAGAAATTTGCTAAAATAGACTTTTGGAAAACTCCACAACAGTTGGCAAATTCTGTTTGGTAATTCGGCTTTTATTTCGACGCGTTAAGATGTAAATAAGACCGTCTAAGGCAATACCTTTTAATCTGTTACCTAGTTAATAAACAACGTTTAATTTTCTGCCGGATTATAGCAGCGAGTTGGCAAGCCACCCATTAAGAGCCTTTCATAATTTCTTAAAATACGCACCGGTTGGCCAACTATAGCAATACTCCATTTATTACTGTATGCTCTGCAATCGGTGCAGCGGATTTACACGCCACGCTTGGATGCACAACTTATCATTTAAATGAAAAGATGTAATTTTCCTATGATGGAGGGGGGGGGGGGATGCCTTCCGCACCGTCACTCTCCGTGGGGTGTCTGGCTCGCACCGGCTAAACCATCGGTGGCCAACGTTGCGCAGTTATGGGGCAGTCAGGATCTCTGGCGGACTCGCAGGCTCCCCCACAGCGCCTACCGCTAAGCGCCCTTCCTCGCCACACCCAACGCATTGGAGCGTGCCAGGCCATCTGAGTCGCCCCATCCCCTCGGAACCGAGTAACGTACCCCACGCCTAGCGTCTCTGGTCCCCACAGACCTCTTTACTACCCTTAGTGGATGGCTGGGCTGGGGGTCAATGTTCAACCAATTCGAAACATACTTTGCTCGATCCTGGAATCCCACCCTGGAATCATGACCCGATATCAAAACCCCACGACCATCGAGACGTTAAGATTTGCAACATCAAAATCGACCCATGTAAACGCCTAACCCAGATCCGTAATGAAATTGGTCAGAAACAATATTGTTCCGGCATGGTTATCGGCCATTGTGGTTGCAACTATGCCTTTTGTAATTGGTGCCGGTGCAATGACATCGGTCACAATAATTGTATTGACGGGACCGCCAGGGTCGGGTTTACAAATTACCTGCCTAATGTTCAATCTCAGACTGTGGGTGCGACGGACAGACAGTTAATGACGATCCTTTCTTAGTTAAAATTAAGTACTGGCGATTTACAATTAAGAACTCCCCAAATAAATAAATAAATAAATGCGCTAGACAATCATACCAATCACCTGGTCTCAAACTAAGGTTTTCCCTTGTACTATGAGTACCAGACGACGTATCGACGTATACTTACTAGGGGCGTCATCCCAGCACACCCAGACACAAGTAAATTTAGAAAAGTTAGTTTTCCAAATTGACCCGACCGGGAATCGAACCCGGGACCTTTCGCGCTTTGGCCGCCTACCTTAGCCACTGCGCCACCGAGGTCGCCAAAGCTTTTATATTCTGAAGAAACAGAAGTATTTCATATCCTTTTGCTTGGGACTACATAACTCGAATGATTACTACACTTTATTAATAATTTTAAAATGTCAAACAACTTTAGTCACAAACAAAATTGATATGTCTTCAACTCTTCAAGGACTCAAAAGGCAGATTGGTTTAGCTGATGCATTTGTCGCTATTTCGCGTACCTACATCAAAAGAACTACGTCTTAACCAACTTCAATAAAAACGAAGTTCCGCCATTCTACCGAATTACATATTATTTTTAAATAAAAATATATGCAATTTTTACGTTTATGAACCGATTTTGATGACATATTTTATATGTTATGAGAGAAATATATTTCAAGGGTGGTACAATGCTAAGGATACCAGTGTCTGATGATGGCATCCTACAAAAATAAAAGGAAGTTTTTTTTGTAAAAAATTTATACTTAACGCTATTACCAAATCGGCAATATAGATACTTACTGCTTGACTTGACAGTGCGTATTGTAGCCCTGAGTGGGCAGTGTACTGCGTGGGAAAATAATGGAGCAGATCGGAACTAGGTATGTGGTTCCTTTTATGGTTTTAATTACATTTGGAGTAGGTCAGTGCTTCTGACTCAGAAGGAACGTTACATGTGTATGTAATAGTGTCGTAGCCCAATAGAGATCTCCAACTCGTTCCGAGAGTATAGAAATCAGCACCCAACACTTTCATGATTCTATCTAACTAGAGTATTGAACTGTATTTCCTTAAGGCGGTATCGATAGCCAAGAACATCTATTTATTAGTAACTAGCGTACCCGACAGACTTCGTCCTGTCAAAAAGATTTGGAATCTGGCTTGACTCCAATTTTTGGTTAAACGTTTGTACTGGAAAAAGAAAAGGGCTGTCTTTAGAGTTTTCCCGGCAATTATTAGAATTTTTCTCGCCGTAAAAACCATCCTTGAACTTCAACAAACATTTAAAAAAATGAATTGTCAAAATTGGTCCAAGCGTTGTAGAGTTATGCGCTTACCAACACATTTTGGGATTCATTTTTATATAATAGACTAGCAAACCGCCGCGGCTTTGCACGCGTACTGTTCCCAATTTTTTTTTCACATTTTCCTCTGATTCTTCGCTCCTCTTGGACGCAGCGTGATGTTGTAAAGCCTTCGTCAATGAATGGACTATCCAACACTAAAAAAAAATATTCGAACCAGTACTGTAGTGTCTGAAATTAGCGCCTTCACACAGTCTCTTCAGCTCTGAAATATTAGAATAGATTTTATACAATTTTCATGATGAAGCATGAACAATAATTAGATTACGAAAATAAAAACGTTTCTTGTAATAGCAATTCGGAATTGTTTCATTTGCACGTGTAGCGTCATGTATGACCAATTTAAAATTAGTAACTGCATATTCCCTCTAGCAACAAAACAATTTAACAAGACTGTTGCGCCGTCCTAAGGCGGGCCTAAGAGTATTCGACCTTATTACACGTATGTGAAGACGTAATATTGTATGTATGCCTTAAAATGATCAACACGTAAAACCTATAATATCAGATTAACCTCCTTCATGATAAAAAGGTCCAAATTAATTAAGAATCAGTCATATCCACCTCTGAACCTGCATTTGCAATCAGACGATAGATTGCACAATTCGGTGTCGGTCAACAGCCCGAGCCGAATCAGAAATGAATAAATTACGAAATGCTTTTTGCAATTCGGCTTAATGTTGTCCATCGGTATTTCGAGTGCGTTTCCTTGTACGATTTATCGTGCTCATAAATAACGGTTTCTTAAGAATTTACTCATCACTTTGATCATTAAAGAATGTCGGAAATCATTCTTGGATTTTGTATTGGGTTAAACACCTTATTTATCGCTCGGACCTACGCTCAACGACTCATCAGGGTGACTATTTGTATTTTAGTTCTCATCCCCATGAAATAAGGTTGACGAAAAGTCCAAAGTATTTGATTATTCCATGTACAGTCAGTCAACAGTACGTCAAAATAAACATTTGCAGTTCAATATAAGTCCTCATATCTATGGAAGAAAGGCGGTGCTAAGTCCAAAGTCTGACGTCCTTTGAGCGTCCTAGTTGATAATTATATACTTAGTCGCTTTTTGTTTTTAGATCGCAGCATGATATTATACTAGGTGACCCGGCGAACTTTGTTCCGCCTTAGAGGCAATAAATGACTTTAAAAAAAAGCAAAAAGAAATTAATCAAAAAGTATCCTATGTCCTTCTCCTGGTTCTAAACTACCTCCCCACCAATTTTCAGCCAAATCTGTTCTGCCGTTCTTGAGTTATAAATAGTGTAACTAACACGACTTTCTTTTATATATATAGATTATACTTAGCCTAAAGCCTTCCTCCATAAATGGACTATGCTACACACAAAGAATTTGCCGGTCACATAAGTAGTTCCTGAGATTAGTGCCTTCAAACTCTTCAGCTTTATGGTATTAGTATACATGTCAATTATTTTGTTCTCAGGTAGTCGCGATGTTTTTGTGACACCAGCAGCCACGGCGTGATGATGAGGCTCGACGCCAATGAGAAGCAGCACCGCTACCACAACCTTCTTCACGAAGATCATGCCAGTGAGTGTCTTCACAAACTTTATTAGGTTTTGGTGTATTATCACTGATGATCCTTCTCTCCAAATAACGTTGGCCAGATAAAACCGGGTGCGATGCCGTTCAATTTTTATTTATTTAAAGTTATGATCTGAAAAGCTTTTTTTACTTAAGTATACCTACTGATACAAAATGTCCGCAATAGTTTAGGGTATCCGGTATTTTTACCCAAACAGCTGGATAGCCCAACTACTTTGGGTTGATCTATTCAGCTATTTTTAGCTAGGTTTGGCGACCTGGCAAACTTATCTCCAAAGGACACCATAGACTACTGCGTCCGAGGATACCTACATGTCGCCGTCATCTTTGGGGTCGCTGCACGAGGCACACGCAGGCCCCTCGCATGCACACAACCCCAAAGGCCCTTTTAGTCGCCTCTCTCGACAGAAAAGGGATACCTTGACCGTGCCCGAACCACAAGACCCAATCTAGTGTAAAGACTTTTCGAGGCGGAAATTCCAACCGCATCGTCAGTAGCACTGGCTAAAAGCTGCGCAATTGTGGGGAAGTCGGGACCCTGTGCCTAACTTAAAGAGAGAGGTAAAACAACAAAACGAGTTCTTAAAGAGATAATAACGAATACAATTTTATACGCCCACTAAATTAAGACGGTGAGAAATTATGTTGCCGATAAAATCAACCGATTTCACAATACACCAATTAATTCGGCCGTTATCACCTCGTTCAAGTTAAATACGTGTTATTATCTCGGAGCCTTGCTCTAAAACTTGAAACTGTGATTGTCAATTTATTATACGCGTTAGATGATGATAAAGACTCTGAAAAAATGCAGCAAAAGACTGCTTGAGAGTCAGTTATATTGTTCACGATTTCTCAGAGTTCTTGCTACAATTCGTTTCGCATGCACGACTCAAAAACTCACAATGTACGTACAGTCAGGTCTAAAAAATATAGCTCAAACAAAATATAGACTGAGTTTGTTAAGGACTAACGATCCTCCAAAGCAACAGACAAGAAACATATGACGTCATTTATTATGGCTGATAAAATATATACCAACATCCATTATTCGACATCCATCCATCTCATAAAATACTTAAAGCTGCAAATTTACCGGCATCGTGCACGATTAAAGGTGGGGCCTTTTTTCACATAAATCACAAAATCATTTAACACACACACTATGTAAAAGCCCTTAAAAGTATAGTAAAACATACTAGGTGGTATATTGATTCGACTGGTTTGAACAATTGTGAGTGCTTCTGTCTGTTGAACTTAAACTCCGTGGGCTTAAGGCTAAATCAGGACAAACATTGGATAAATCTATGCATCGTTTTCACAATATAACGCTTAAACTTCTTAGAATATTTACAAACTAAGATTCGACTTTAATACGAAAAGTGTGTCTTACTGTTTTGTTACTAATAGTTAAAGGAAAGAGATACAGAGCAAGATTAGAGTTGATTTTGTCTAACAATTTCTCAATATTCACTCTAAGGTATACATAAAAAGTAAAAGTTGGCACAAGTCTAAAAACACTCGTAGACCAGATAACTCTCACAAATACATGGCGTGTACGGTGATGCCTCGAATCGATTTTAGAAAACAATTTGTAAAAAGAGAGTCACATTGTCAGCTTCGAATTCACTGTTCTAAACGTCCACTTTCAACTTCTGAAGCCAACTGTACTAGTAAGCATATGAATGAGAAACTCAACACAAAGGGCACACGAGATGTTATCGTTTGTGGGAATATTCACCTCACGGAGTCGCCATGTCACACGCACCGCGTCGTGAATATGGGCTCAGCTCTTTGTGGCTATGGAAATACGCTTACGTTTACTAGAGAAGAAGGCATTTTACTGGGTTCTTAAGCAAATGCGTGAAATGGCTCGTGAAACTATTTAAAGTATTGATTTGCTAAGTTAATGAGTTTGTGGTCTACGGGCCAGTGCAGTCCTCTCTAGACGCTCCATAACTGGTCTAAGAAGCCTTAAGATAAGGATCCAAAATTAGAATGCATGACTATTAATATCTGTTTAGCCTTACAGTTAGATTGCTGAAAGATAAGACGCTTATTTTAACATGTAAACAAGAATTGACTAATAATGTTTTGAGTTAAATTAAGCGCGACATCAAACTCCGTCCAGTTTTTACGAAATATTGACGTAATAAACAACCTTGTCTGAACTTTGATGCGATGTATTTTTTGGCAAGCAAATTGTAGTTATGCAGCCTGAGTTTCGGGTTTGAATTTTTCCTGGTGTTAAAGCTTCAGAGTGTTACTATTTTAGGATGTAGCGTATAGTTCTTACCTACGTACAGACAAAAGCACGTCAGACAACACACTTTGAACTTTGCACAGCCTTTATGTCGTGCGCGTAAGATCGAATATCGAATGGTAAGTGTTTACCTTGACGGATCGTACAATAAAAAAAACGTAATACTTTTTTCTTTCTTCTTCGAAACATGTTTACTTGTTTAAACTATTCCCTCTGCAAGTTACTTAGGAAATATTGGCGTAAACAAACGCCAATACATGGGTGCGCAGGTTGACCCCACCCCATAGAAGCGGCTGCGCGCGCGCACCTGACTTCCCGTCTGTTTCCGGCGCGTGCTCCTACCCGTGACGTCACGGGTCGGTGCGCTCGCGTGCCTGCCTTCATAATAACTGTTTTAACTTGAATCGACCACAGGTATTCGATTTGTTTGGTACAAGCTGTTTAGCGACTTAGTTAAGTGTTTTTGTTTATATTAAAACCGTGAAAATTTGTCATGAATTTATGAATGGTATATGAATGTATGTAACATACATACATTGCGACATATTTTTTTTTCGAAAGCTGAATGGATTTATATGAAATTGGTTTGAAAGATAGATTAAATTGCCTTACCTAACATATATGATACTTTTTATTCCGAAGTCTCGGAATCGACTAGTAGCATATATGTACGTACATCTTCAGATGTATACAACATCTCCGTGCATGGCCAAGCGGTGGAGAAGTCGGGCTTGGTTTACTAATTGTGGTCTAGTGAAATCGAGCTTAGGCAAGCTCGTCCGTCATCCAGTGGTCATGGGTTCGGTTCCCGCGGGGGCAACATCTTTGTTTTGTTACCAATTTGGGTACAGCATTTACAGATTGATCACCTAAAATATCTGTAACAAAAATGAGTGCGTGCTCGACGACAGGCTTGTTAATAGTGCACCTGACCTGGTTTTGTCGGTCTTCAGTCTCATCGGATTGTGAGATTGAAGGAAGAGAGAGTACATTTGTGTGTTGGGTAAACTAGGACACTATAAACAAAGCTCTGCGTATTTGTTGATCACAATGAGACTAGTCACTTAAGTCGAAACCGATTGGCACGACATTATTCCCTTGATATTTCCATAAACGCTGCGTCTCCTTCACTTACGTATAGACAGCTGTACTCTAGTAGAACGGTCTTCTATACTTTAGAAGTAAAGGCCTTTTCAAAAACAGTTGTAGAACAATAACTAGTGTCATTTCCACAAGAATAGCTCGACCAGACATTTATTTCCACGAGTACCACCATTGTCCCCTATTCAGAGGAAATGTAAATGGATGCAAAACATCAATTATAGTGATTGTGCAATGTCGGATGCACACCGTGACGTGCAATTATGACGTGTGACCCTGGCCCCGTGGCCACATTGCGAATGGCGCCCACGAGGCATTGTCAGCCATAGACCAGAGAGCCCACAGAACATAAAAGTGTTTATATATTTACACCATGGTGGTGGCAAGCAAGCGAAATCAAATTCAAACTCGAATATTTCTGTAATACATACTAGCGGCCCAATCCAAACTCGCACGCGTTCTATCCACGTTATATAGCCTAAATCCATCTTCGATATTTGGACTTCTTAAGCACAAAATTATTTTTCAACTCAAAAACACAACACAATTAAACACGTGATCATTTTAGCTTAGTTCAGGATATATCGAGGTTAAAGTGACGCAAGTGGGCTTAAATCATAACAGGAGAAATAAATTTATTGACGCGGAAATTACTTTTTGGTCAGTCAAGTTCAAGGATTTACAAAATACATTGATTTAAATATCTTACAATAACTACCTACTGACTGTTTTTGCCGGTATCATCTCGGCAGTTATTAGGTTCCAAACGGGTGATAGCTTCACTCTTGGTTTGTATAGACGATTCGTAAGGGTCATTGATGTATTTTATATGAATAATAATCAGTTTTTAATTTAAACTTTCCTATCATCGCTTGAAAGCTGTGTTTCTTAACAAATTCCGTGTCTTTTTGTTATTGGAATAATAAAATAAATAGCATTAATCATTTCTGCAAAATAATTATTCCCATCTGCATTTAAATACGTCAATATAATCTATGACCTATGCGCCGGCGTTATCCACCTCCATATCATGCTAATATGACTGAATTTTAATAAATACGTAGCATAATCGAAGTAATAAAATGAACTCTATGCACAAAACAATAAGAACAAATAACTTGGTAGTCTATCGGGCGATTATTAATAAAACGGATCGTATTACGTGGGATGTAGCGTCAGGTTCAACGACTGGCGGCATTGAGTTACGATTATGGAGATACTAGATGTGCGCGCGACTTCGGTCGCGTGGACTACAGGTTTGTTTCATATAAATATACTTTCATGGTCGGTTTTACCCCTATCTCCCCACCTTCCCTTAACTTAAAAATAAGCATTTTCCCATTCAAATATGTAAGGACGGTCTTGAGGTTCAACGTATACCTATACAAATTTTCACCAAAATCGGTTCAGCGGGTTAGACGTGAAAGCCGGACAGACAGAGTTACTTTCGTATTTATAATATTAGTATGGATTGATACGATTTATACAAGCTTTTGCCCGCGACTTTGTTTGCGTTATTTCGGGGTAAAAGTTATGCTATAATATTGACAGGTTTACTTAATTTCTTTTAACTGTTGAAGTGTGATTGTAATGTTTTTTAATTCTTTAAAATCTGCTTTTATTTAAATTAAAATACTAAGTACATGAATATATTCAAAACTTAGTGAAAATGAAGGGTTATGGGAAATTTGTAAATTCTTACTTTTAGTTTTAATCCCGCAACAGCAATTAATTCACACTCCGATTCGTAAAAACTTTAATATAAAACTACAAAGAATTCCGAATAGAAATAACATGGCTTCCATCTGTGAAGATGTGGCAACAAATTATTCAACTGCGTAATGTTGATCTTACACCTTTGGCTGGGTCATCCGTAATCGCGAATTAATTGCAAAAGTATTGACTATTTACTTGATTTCGCGTCTACTTCTAACAAAAGGTCAATAACAGAAGTGTCGGTTCTTCCCATAGATCATTAGGAAACTATACTACTACTTTAGTCTTTTCGTGTAGGTGTGTGTGTATGAGTGTGTAAATGCTTCGAATTGGTATATTTTACAAAGTCGTAACAACCGACTGGTGAAATACCTCCACCTTACAGAAGATCGCAGCCAAATAACAATCACTTCTGTGTTATTGTGTTCCTGCGTGTGAGCAAGGTTTCTAGAGCTCCTGGGGGGTGCTACATTAGTAACAGGGGTTAGGCCTTCAAGGTAAGGGCGACAAGTCCAGTAATAGATTTATTATGCTGTACTTGTCGTCCTTAAGCTAGGACCTCATTACGACTTAACATCTGATGGGATGAGGTCAATCTTGAAGTGTAATATAAAAAAAAATATGAGTGTCGGTTCTTCCCATAGATCATTAGGAAACTTTACTACTACTTTAATCTGTTTGTTAATGTGTGTGTTCGTTTAGGTGTGAAATTTTACTAAGTCATAACATGAAGTAGATTTTCGATTTCAGTGTATGTTAGTCTTAATAGCCAATAAAATAAATACTTACCATCACGGTAAGTCTTCTAGTGTCCACTTCCCTGCGCCATCAATTTGCTAAATACAACCGGTAATGGTATAACCATGGTGTTCTATAGAGTTAGAACCTTATGTAAATCGCATTTTTTCTGTTACCCTAGCCGTTAATCGGCTACAATTTCAAAACCGTTGCAATCCGTGTAAAAAACACGTTAACTCTTAACTAAGCCTTGAGCAGAAAAAGTTAATTGAAAGTAATCGCGCGGTAATTGCTTCAATAGGTTCGCTGACAAGCCACAAAAGCTGTGGGAATCTAACTGTGCTCATCGATTACAGTAGCTCAATTGAATGCCAGTAATTAAGAAGACATGAAGAGCCGACAAAATGATCTACTCATACAAATAAAGATTCAATCAATCAAGTATTTCTTTATTCAAGTAGGTTACTTAAACACTTTTGAATCGTTATTGAATACAATGCAAAGTGAATCTACAGCCAGTTCGGAACCTATCACCAACACTCAGGTAACAAACTCAGCAGATTAGTTACAGTAGCAGTATTTAAATAAATAAATAATAAAATAAATAAATAATAAAATAAATAAATATTGGACAACATCACATACATTGCTCTAATCCTGTGGTAAGTAGCTTAAGCACTTGTATTACAGAAATCAGAAACAACGAAGGTACCACAACACCCAGACCCGAGACAATATAGAAAAGTTCGTTTCCCATATTGACCCGACCGGGGATTGAACCCGGAACCTCAGAGATAGCGCAACACCAAAGTCCGGCCCGCTTGCCTCTCGGCTAAGGAGGTCGTCAAAAAAAAGTATTTAACTTTTAGCTACGTGCAGACCGCTTTGGACCCAGTCATATAGTTTTGTGATGATGCGTTAAGAAACATTAGGTAAGTATTTATTTTTGAGAGGTAAGCTGGTGCAGACCAGTCCGCAAAGGTGTGGCAATTCAATGCCCTGAAGGAAGATGAAAATTAGGTATATTTGCAAAAATAATTTAAAAAATATTTGTGACCCAGTTGTAATTTTTAGATTACTACATAGCCCACTCACGTATCGTTAATCCATAATAATACTATAAATTATCTCTATCGGTCTGTATGTTTGTCTGTCCAGCTTTCACACCTAAACCACTGAACCGATTTTTATGAACTTTGGTATAGGTATACGTTGAACCTCTAGAACGTACATAGGGTATTTAAAAAATAGGTAGGATGGTAACACCGCCCTTGAAAGATTTTATGGTAAAAAAAATATTTCTTAAGATGTTAAATTTGGCACAAATATAGCTCGAAACTTGGTATAAAATATGGACTACTTTTTGTTTCGAATATTAGAGGGGATAAGGGTAAAACGTACAATGAAACTATGTAGTTCACGCGAACGAAGTCACCGGCACAGCTAGTTTAAATGAAAGGTCTACTTACCGCAATTGAATATTTTCCCACGAATTTTATCTCTAAAGTGTTAACTTCATGTAACATGCCTTACAAATGTTAGCATTGCAAATCCTGTCTGCGAAGGTAGATGCAATAAGACGTTTATTGCCTTAGAGTTGTAAAGATAAAATAGCATTTTATTGCTTACCTAACTGTACATACACAATTAACATAGAACGGTATTTTCTATAGCCAACGTCGTTGAAATTATCATCAAACCATTATCGGAGTAGCCTCTGGCGCCTGTAACGTAATTCTTGACGAGTTTCGAATAATTTCTAATCGAATTAATTATACTGTTGGCTACATATGTCGATGGCTGAGCAAGCTATATTGGGTCATGCTCAAAGTTTGACACTGAAAAATACCATCACTTCAATGTTAAACTGTCCTTAGTTAGTCCAATAGTCATATTGTATAAAGTAAGAAGTTAATTGTAATTTGATCTTCTTAAAATGCTTTACTAGAACATCATATACCCCAGGTATTATTTGTGTCGCAGTGTGGTTAACCACCACAACAACCATAATATAATTTAATTAATATAAATTTTAAGACTTTCGCGTTCCATTTTAAAAATTTAAAATAATTTAACGGGTCAAAACGCGACACCATTTTTATTTAGTAGTTAATACGAACTACTTACTGTCCGACGTTTCGCGGGTGCGGGTGGATGAAGATTTGCAAGCTCCCCCGAACAGAGGAAGGCGAGCAAGACCAGTCAGCTCGTGACCACGGTTGGTGCAACCTAACCGAAACGTCGGGCAGTAAGTAGTTCGTATTAACTACTAAATAAAAATGGTGTCGCGTTTTGACCCGTTAAATTATTTTAAATAATTTAATTAAGTTTGCATTGTTTTGAAAACCTCCGTAGTAGAGAGGCAAGCGGACCGGACTTAAATTGTCTCGAGTCTGAGTGTTGTGTACCTTCGTTGTATCTAATTCTATAACAAAAGTGCTGAAGTAATTTACAGTAAGATCAGAGCAATGTATAGGCTGTTTAATATTATTTTACTTTAAAGTTTTTCTCCTCACATTTCATAGCAGTTTCTGAATCCTACCGGTCGACCAAGTTGATTGAAATGTTTAATGCCTATACTGTAGGAATAATTACTGCGGTAAGCAAGTAACCTTTCGTCTCATATCAAATCGCAGCTCTTTCGTTGCAGTGCGTGTGAAATTAATATGAACTCAACTGCTATATCATACCAAATGCTGTTTACCTCTTTACGCAGGTTACGCGCGCTCAACGTTTTTATTTTTTCGTCTATTCAATGTCCTAGAGTGATGAAGATAATGACTGATGGCTAGTACATAGTACCTATCAATTTATTATTTAGCTCTTAGTAAATGTACTAAGTACACAATGGTGCACATCATTTTAATCTATGGCCTATTAATATTATAAATGCAAACTTTTTTAACAGGCCTAACATACGCAATTCGTCAAATTTATTGCGTGAGACGACAAAAGTTTCGATACTGTTGATTGGTTAATAGCACACCGCACACGTATTTTCCGCCAATCAACAGCTGACGAATTGACTTCAATCGATTTTGACGTTTGTTAAGAGCGAGATAAAATTTAGTCGCGTTGCGTATGGTAGGCCTGTAAGAATGTATGAACGTTTGTGATTCTTTCACGCTAAAACTACTGAATGCATTTGGCTGAAATGTAGTAGAAAGGTTAATGAGATCCTATATGGCGACTTTCAACACCGGTTACCTTATTTTTTATCGCATGTTGTTCTTAAGTTATACTTTACAAGCGACCCGCCCCGTCTCCGCACGGATGTAATGTAAATACTTAGAAATATTGGCGTTTCTATTCTTAATTACAAATAAAAACCTACCTCTTGAATCACTATATCTATTTAAAAAACCGCATCAAAATCCATTGCGTAGTTTTAAAGATTTAAGCGTACAAAGGGATATAGGGACAGAAAAAGCGACTTTGTTTTATACTATGGAGTGATAAAGCAATCTGAGGATTACAACTTGGATTGTTTAAATACAAAAGTGTTAGGATGTTTCTCACAAATGGGACCAAGGCTGCTCAGTTGTGTGCATATCCCAGTTTCGGCAATGCATACAAATAATGCCTGTACTCTCAGATGAACGTTATCAGATAAGCTAGAGGCTATCGGATCGGTCGACAGCAAAGGTCAGACTTGGCAAATTCAAATGGATGTGTGATGTCAACGTTACATCATCGGTGACCTTGGAGCGGGCCAGTGGTGCTAATGTATTGATTGACGTATCCATAAACTACCTATCGTGGCTACGGGCGCCAACAGTCAAGAATCCCGATATCTTTAAAACTGTTACCGTTTTAGGTTGCTTATTGGCATATAAATTTAAAACAAACACGAAAACCATATCACTATTTTAAATCGTTATAGAATTGGAACTCAGGAGCAACAAAATTAGAATAGAGATCGCAGTGGCGATGAGTATCTAAAGCGCTAAATATACAAACCATCAAGTCATTTTGATTTACTGTTCGATTATCGACTGGAAATATGTAACATCGATTAGAGAAATAGCCCATTATTGGTTTTAAGACTGAATGAATATGAATATAATTTACAATTCCGGTTTTTTTGATGCTGATAACTAGCTTCCTCTCAACAACTACTGCCAGGCAAATGTCAACAATTGTATAGATATTTTTGTCTAATAAGTCTATGTTGCACCAATTCAAGTTTAGCAGTAATTAAAGATTTGAAAGCTGTCAAAACCTTAAATCGATTATTAGTATAATCCAAATGACTCTTAACAATTTCTATGAGGAGGAGTTTTATTCCGATTAAGTAAAAATAAGACCACCAACGCTTGTAATTAAAAATAAGAATCATGTAATGCGAAGCTTAATTGGAATTATGGAGAAAATGGGCTTTTGCCTAATGGGATACGACAGCCTAGATAAAATATACCTACTTGAAAACGTAATCATCGGTATAAAGTGACCGGTAATCGAATTATTTCTTTTGGAACTTCACTAGTAGCGAACTTATACTATATCTGAGTATACGACGTACTAAAACTCACATGTTTTGATCTTGGAATGGCTTGTTTACCTTGTATAGGTATTACATTTGAAATTAAGATAGGAGATGGATGCGGAATTCGAAATCAATAAGGACGGATAAGGGCATATGCGAATAAAGGAGATAAGTGTTTATCCTTAAAGAAGTTTGTTATTTGTTTAGTTTTAATAATGGCAAGGGCATAAAATGGCAATAAAATGCTAAAGGTGGTAGACTGTTTGCCTAATCGTAAAGTAACTACTTTATATCACTCCTTTGTGGGTGCTGTACCAAAAAATGTTCTTATTTGTAGATAATTATGGTTGTGTACAATAGAGTGATTCATACTTTCAATTTTATCTTCTTGTGTTGAAACCCGGTAACATTACCGGTTAGTATTGAAATTACTTGTCTAAGTTTTGGTAATGAGAAATAATCTTTTAAAATGTGTTGTGGTCCTGGTACATTTTTTTTTCAAACTCTCGCGATGTTATATGTATGTCCTTCTAGTATAAGAAACAGAAAAATTGTATCTCCCCTAGCGGTGCGGGAATCGAACCCACGAATCAAATTGGTTAGCTCAGTTGGAAGAGCAGCACGCGCGATACATGAAGGTAAAGACGTTCGCTAGTACGGCGTAAAGTACTATAAAAAAATATATATAACTATATCGTTCTAGTATTATAAAGGTGAACATCAATAACATTGCCGGTATCCTCGGAAACCACTCGGCAGGGTCCACCAGTGCCATGTCCTGCAACGAGAGCCATGACTTATGCTGCACTCAGCATCTTCTCTCTCTCTTTCTCTCTTTACTCAGGTCTTTTATTTCAGACATCGAGACTTGCCGGTGACTGTCCCGCTCATTCGACGAGGAAAATATTTATTCTCCACGGTTTTTTTTTTGTTTTATCTCATATGCTTAATATGTAAATTTGTATGCCAGTGTTGTGATATCTTAAGGTAATAAATGTTTCTTTCTTCCTTAAAAACTCAATACTATAAAATAAAAACTTTGCACGAGGCTTGCTATTTAAACAGCTTTGTGATAACAAGTTGAAACTGTCAATTTGTCGTCGATATTTAGGAATGTATGAATGTAGATGGGCCATTGTTCTAATTGTTCAAGGCCCTGTTTTATGTGCCTCTTTACACGTGACTTGACACACCGACAAGCAAACTAAGCAAATCAAACATGTACACAAGTGCTAAATACGTATTTCCTTGGTTACTGTTTGTAAATCCTCAAACAAAATATTTCAAATATTTACTAGACTAAGACTTGCAACATACCACGCATGCGCGACATTCGCAATCAGACAACTTTCACTTCTATCCTATGAACAATAAAAGCCAATTTCGTAACGGCAGCTTCGGGTTTCGAAACCCCATTGTGACACCCCACGCATGCGTGCCAACCTACCCCGCTTACTGCGACAGGGTCCTCTTCAATAACCTCCTTACACTTTCTACTTTCATGTCTAGCGCTTAAGGTTCGTTTCTTTCAAATGCTGAATTTAGAACTGTTTCGGTTCTATGTTTAATCAGCTGTCTGGCCCCAATTGATAATTCAGTTAGTGCTGAGGTTGCCGGCTTCATCATACCTGAGCCTATTTTCTGAGAAAAAAACATTACGGCAAAATACTATCGCGATTTCGAATTGGTGGTGCTAAATTCTGTGATTTAGTTGCTTGATGAAAAGTGAGGTTGTGCTATAAAATTTAGGTTATAACGGTTGTTGGAGCAACGAAATTTCGTGCGTGCTATTGTTTTTGATCTGTTTACGGCTTGAATGCATTTTGTTAATGTTTCGACGGTTTCTGCGTATAACGAAGTTTTTGCGTGTCCACTAAGCTAATCCAATTTGTGGGCGCGTCGTTCCAGTGATAACGGCAACCGATGGTAAAGGGTTGCTTTTAGTTGATTGGAAGAATAAAATCGATGATTGAGTATTAGCTGTTAGCTATTCCTGTACGTCATTTGCAAACGAATTATACAACTGCATGATCGGTAAATCAATTAAAATTTTGACACGAACTCCATATTATTCTTTGACTAATCATTAATGTGTGGTGCTTAAGATCGAAAATGTTAATTCAATTCAAGATTTCATTGACATTGTCGGTGGTAAAAATATATATAAATTAACTTAGTTTTTAGTCGTGAACATTTTTTTGCTTCTCTGTAATCTCTTCTACACTACTTACATTATTTTTAAAAACCCTCATCAGACACTTGAAAGTATCTTGAATGATAATAATGAAATTTTATGGATAACTTTTTGTTTTTAATCACATACCTACGTAAACAAAATACTTTCACTTGCGAATTTAATCGTCTCCAATCCGTCCAAATGGGTTGTTCCACTCGTGAAGGGTCGTAAATGAGGGTTTCGTAACTATTTGTAATTCGAAGTAAAAGTAACATTTACTTTTCATCACATAGGTGCGGTTGCACAATCGATCGGTGTAATATTATCGGACTGGGGTGAACAGCCAAGATATCAGGTTCAGTTTGATGTCAGACGTAATATCTTTATGGTATGAACGTCATTTGCCTTGAGCTTTGAGCTAACCATTCAATCACCTTCACTTGATTAGTTTGGTGAGTCCCAAAGGAAGACTCTTTACTTAGTCACCAATCTGAAGATATCTTGTACAGAATGGAATTGGAAATACGCTTACTCCATCTAACCCATACATTTTCTCCAATAAACCATTCTACTTTTACTGATCGTATGAATATCATGACTGCAAAATGTTCTCCTAATGTTATCGTCTTCACAGATAACAAGCTGCCCGAACACATATTTTAAGTATAGGGTAACTGTAATTATACCTCAGTGTGCGGAGCAACTTCGCGTTAATACCACCTTCACCATTCTACCATCGAACCTCAAGAAGTCAGCTTCTGACTATACTTAGTCGACATTCCTGCTATCAGAACGATACGATTCGCCTCATCGTTCATCACGCGTACGACCTAGGAGTAGAATGCGCTACATATATCCGTGTTCTCACAAGAATATAAGAATCCCGTGTCTTTAAAGCCCGTTTGAAATAGCACCTTCTGAGGAAGCTTAGGTAACTCATATTCGACATCATCTTGACAAATTATTTAGATTGATGTCAAGAGAAGCTCCATTCAAAATAAAAAAGATTGCACACTAAAGAAAACAAACTAAGCATTCTGTTTATCGAACACCTATTGTGCTGTCGATTCAATTTGCGCATGAATGGATTTTCCCATCGTCTACTTTAAACGTTTCAACGTCTCTGTTATGGTTACGATTTAATCAAGACTTTCTTTTATTATATCAGCTAGATTGAATTCAATTTTAACGGGCAGGTCGTCTTATTGTTCCGTATAATTTAAAATTGTATTACTATCTCCAAATTCTAGGAATCGCGAACTATTTCACATCATGACTAACTTATTATTTTCTATTTTTCATTTAGGCGAAAAAATAATAATTATGTTAATACAAAATAGTGACTATTCTCAATTGGGTTCTGCGATTTATTGACATCACGAAGCAAAAATTAAACAACGCATACATAGCTAAACGTAATGTTGTAGGTACATCACAAATTTTTAAGTATGTAATCAACATGGGAATTCCGGGTCTCGGCATAAGTGGATCATTTGAAAAGATGAGTCTAAATTCAAAGTCAAAGCATTTATCTTAAACGAAATTCGTTTGTACCCCATTTTTTATTTCACTAGCTCTTAAACGTGAGTGGCATACAAGTTTCAATATAACAATAGCTACTCAAGCTATTGTATTTATTTGAACACCTAGTTTGAAAGCCGTACCTACCTCGTTAGCAAAGCTAGCATTTTGTGTTTCTGCGATAATTTGGTCTAATAGCCCGCCATTTGTATATGACCGCGTTTTGATGGGTGTCCTTGCTTTGTTTACGGGCCAGATTAAGGTTTTGCGTTTTCGTAATTTAGGACGTTAGTTAATAGGTCAGGGACAAAAAATAGTTGCTCGGTTCATTATAAAACATTTGGTGTTGAAACTTATTTTGCAGGTTTTGAGCCTTGGATTGTCTTCTTTAAATGATTAAATACATGCATTTTCCGTGAATAATCCTTAACCAAGCCAAAACATTCAATAGAGTTTTCTTCATCTTATCTTTCATAGGTATCTATCTACAAACCTTGCGCAAATATGTATTTATTTTTAGCTAATACTTATGATGTCGTCTTCGCTCTGCTGGGTGACATCATCAATATAAACTAAACATACTTGATTTACAAGGCTTAAATTACTAAGTCTCATTGCAGTCATACCAATATTTTTGTGTATTTAAGAATTTTCCTGTTCATTATGGTACTTGTGATTTAAGATGAATTGCTTGACTTCATTGGCAAATTAATCAACCGTGTGTTAACGTCTTTGATCATAATTTACAGAATTTAATACTGTAGTTTCTGTCAATTCGTGTGGTCCTTGTAATGGAAAACTCCACTCATGGGATTTTTCATAAATACAGTAATATACTTATTTTTAATCATTTACAATCCAATGTCGACGATATTTTTGCTGCCCTAAATGATAATAATACACCTCCTAATACTACTCATAACAGTAAAAATACGAGACTGCACTACTATAAAATCGATAAAAAATCGTCGTAAATATCTCGCTGTGAATCGGTAGTCTCGATATTCATCGTAAACATCACGCATGTTGACCAGTTGAATAAATCACGTAGCGAGGTACAATGGTGTCGTTTTCAATACCGACTGAGTAAAGCGTGACCTGCGCGGGCGCATTCGCATACTAACTGGTCGGGACAGTCTTCGTATTGACTTCTCTAAGAATTCTTGATTTGGATTTATTGGTCTTTTATGAATTTAGCAATGATATCGATGAGGAGTTCTAGTTAATTTTAAGGTCGGCCGTTTCTGGTAGGTCGTAGTTCCATACCTTACGCGTGCTTAGGATGTTTCTATATCCAAGTTAAATTACGGGTTTTAATAGTACAGTTAACAGCACATCGCGATAACCACTTGCAGTTCCCTATTCGTTCTTATACCTACGATAAAAGGCAGACACAAGTACAAAGTTGAGGTACTCTAGTTTTATTACCTTGTCTAATTACTATATCTACTATTTCATGATTTATTTTTCTTGTTTGTCTACAATATAATCCCGAACGTAGATCGATTCGAAATTTCCTTCATTAATCAATCCCCTATTAATTCCAGTCATACGCTAGTCATGAGTCGTGATCGCACGCGCAGATTTCCAATCACATCTTTATCCGACATTGGACCTGCCATTAGAAATTGAAATGGCGCGTTGACGTCATATCCGGCGTTTAGCCTTCCATGGACAGTAGAACTGAAATCCAAAGTCACCTTCTAAACTGATGCTTGACAAATATGGTTCTAATTTTGTAGTTACGTGTTATTAAGGGTGATTATGTTAGCGTTAATGACGCTGTTGAAAGTGTACTGAATGTAAACAAATATGAATAATTGTTAGGAAAGTACGGTTAACAACTCATCAAGGTATACTCTTGCAGTTCAATCAAAGTAATATTTCTTTCTTCAAATAAGTTACATTTTGAATTTCTGCTAGCGGTTCAGAACTTAAATCTACAGAGAAGACACCGTTAAAAAGCTCAGCAGTATCTAACTTATTTCTAAGCGTAGACCAGTTTGGACCATGTATTTTTATAACTACCACTTAAGGTAGAGCAAAGTCCAAAGAGTCTGGTCTTGCTTTTGCAAAACGTGAAGTGTCTTAAATTGAAGACAACGGTTGAAAACGTGGAGCTGGAGACTCTGCTTTTAAAGATACCTCAAGATCAAGCAAAGGACATTGACATTCCATCCACATAAATTTCGCGTTTATTTATGAGTAGGATTTGAGCTCAATTTAAATTTATGAATAAAATTGTTTGACCGCTTTTTTGTCTAGCCCCAAATCCAATGCAAAACAGGACGTAAAGGAAATAAACGATCATTCCGTTCCATAAAAAGAAACAACAGGAATAACGTTCTGCCATCAAATTCGCATTGCACTCGCGGACGCCGAAATTATCTGCGGGTATGAGCGTGAACACAAAATTGCTGGCTCCCAATTGCTCCTGTCTAGACAACTTGCCGCCAGGAAGACATAAAAAGGCAACGAATTGGGAGCCAGTCGAGTGGAGTGAGCCGGAAAATTATGGGGCCATGCGCTTGGCTAAAATGTATGTGCACCAAGATACAGTCTATGTTGGATGTCGGGCGATCATTTTGACAAAATTCGACTTTTCGCGAAAAATCTAGCGACCAAGCGAATAGAATTGGCAGCTTAGAAAATGCTGAAAATAAATAGGATATCATCCATGTATCACAGGTCTAATTATCCGGGTCTTCGCAATAAACCTAGAATTTTTGGGAAGTTTCGAATTATGCAACCACCGCACGAAATTATGCGTTACTCGCTTTTGTCATCGTTTCTCAGCATCTCTTTTTTCGTTTATCTTTTGAATATGATCTAATAGGGGTTGGTTAATTAAGTTTGTCAAATAAATTTCCAGGAACATATTCGTCGTGGACCCACTAAAGACGATTTACGATGTTGTTGATATTGTGTTTGCGAAACGCGGTACAATTGTTTAAGAAATATGAATCAGTTGCAAGTATGCAATATACAAGTTGTTTGCATTTTAATGTGCATCAAAATAAATATTTTTAGAATTTGGATCATTTGTCTGGTTTCGTTTTGCCATTCTGGATTACCATTTTAAAATCTAAATAAAATTAAGGTCAAAGCCACCTAGTACTAAATGCTACAGTAAAAAAAAGACAATGGCTGGCCTAAGTGGAATTCCTATTGCAAGATTCTGATCATTGTGTAACTTAAAATTATTTTGAATAAGTGCTGTATATTTTTCGTCTCGCCTTGTTATTATATTCTCATATCGCGTCTTTTCTGCTGCACTCAATTCATTTAAGTTAAAAATCTGAACTAGCTCGAGTTAAACTCTCGTGGAAAGGCTGATTGCATAAGTGCCCTAGGAGCTCTTGACGGAACAGGTAGACCAGCCCAGCCCAGCCTTTTACTTCCACTCGTCAAGTTCTGTAACTTAATACTTGTACTTATGCAACTTTATGTCACGCAAAATGGTTACTGCTAAGGGCTATTGCAGACTTGTAATGGGAAGGCATATTTTAGTACCTAATAATTATTTTTCTTTCTTTCTCTTAAAAGACAAACTAAACACTTATACTGTAACGGACTCCTTATGAGTCATACGTTATGTTTTTTATATTCTTTTAAACCTTTCATTCGATCTGTATATTTTTCCCTTTACTTTTATTTTAAATATATTTTTAATCACCCTATTCTGAGTTCTTCATTCCTCTCCCTTCCTCCTTAACATATACCATGAGGGTAACTATTGAATACATAGAAGACTTATACTTAAAAATTATATTAATAATAACTATATATAATGTACATAATGTTTAATCTAGTAGATAAATGTTAATGGATTCAGCAAAGTCGTCATAAGTCGGTACATTTTTTACTTAGCGCTGACGTAACAATCCCCCACCGCAACATGGCATCGTTTTATCTAAGTATTTTAATATTAATTTAGCAAATGAAAAATGCGTGTCTAATTTTTTTAACGAACTAAAAATAATCTGGTATTTTGACCCAGTCCGCTTCCCTATTAAAATGATTGCATAGTATACAAAAAAATCATTCATTTCTCATGGTCTGTAGTCAGCCTTAACGACTCCAATTACAACTGAGTACGATCCATACCGTTTATCACTTCACTAAACAACGTGATCTCAGCCAAGCCTCTATGTTGTTGACATAGAGTTGCAATTCGCATTATTCCTAGCAAGAACAATACCTCTTAGGTATTTTCTTGAACCTTCCCACGTTAAACTTTCTCACCCGTGAGATTGTAGAGTTGTTTTTCTCACATCATGTTGTTTCGATTTGTTGCCTATTAGGGTTGTGCTAAGTTAATAATGGGTGGCAGGCAACACAGGTGTCATGACATGTAGTGACATAAATGTTTAGAGACTTACATTTGTACTTGACATATAAAAAGTAAATTGCAATAACAGCTAAGAAATTTATATGACATCCTCTTTTAAAATACATATTTTTCTGACTTTGTTATTTTCTACCAGTTAATCCAATTAACCTCTTAAGTCCATAGACCAAACGAAATGTCCTAATATAATCATTAATGAAGTATGTAGTAAATATCAAGGGTAAATGACAGCCCTAGATTATTATCTAACCACTTCTATGTCTGGCTTTTATTTCACATGATATAGACTTAAGTTTAAGAAAACTTAATCAGAGATTAACCTCTGAACGGAGAACAATTTTAAGTGCATAGAGATTGCACTTTCGATTTATGCACTCATTTAAGCTATTCTTATAGAATCACTATTAGTGATTAGCCTAAGTTACGGCTATATCTGACTTCACCACGAAATCTCAAAGTACTTAAGGTCAATACAGTAGATATATAAATACAGTAGCTCGAATGTTTAATCACAATCCCGATGTACGGAACATCTAAGTACGTACGATCAAAAGTACGGCAGCTCAAAGGACAGTACTTTAAAATAAGTAGTACCTGCATAAACTGGAAGTAAGGAATATCTGCTAAAGTTAATTCGAATGTATGATGACACGAAAGATAAGTTTCCGAAAAATTCAATTCCGATTTAAATTCATAATGTTACATACGATAATTACATATTTTATTGCATTGCTGTCGTTTCAACAAAGTAAAGCAGAAGTTTAAAGATTAACAATTCGTACTTCTAAATTTTGTAGTGTAGTCGATTTTTTATGTTAAATGTCGTTTGCGAAACTTATATCTAGTTTTTCTTAAAAAAAAAACTGTTTATCGCCTATATT
Organism: Glyphodes pyloalis; assembly: GCA_037074685.1. Lineage (NCBI taxonomy): Eukaryota > Metazoa > Arthropoda > Insecta > Lepidoptera > Crambidae > Glyphodes > Glyphodes pyloalis. Next base: position 2,701,413 of record JAYKKO010000042.1, read on the forward strand.
GTCGAAAATAAGTTCAAAGGTTAGTAAAAAAATAATTTCCGTCTTTAAGAGACTTCAGTAGAACATTAAGGGGTAATTGAATCCAAATCATTCAATTTAGTATGTTATCATTGGACTATAGGAATAAGTAAAATCAGAGATGAGAATTACGGCATACAACTAAAAAAAGTAGTCCTAAAGGTTGCATTTCATTAGATACTTGTAAACAAGGCAAGTATTTCAACAACTGTGTACCTAATGTCAAACGATTTTGACTCTTTAAATCTTCCTACGCTTAACAAATATTTGGAAATAACCTCATAAATTATTCAAAAATTCTTTACATAGTCCTCAAGATTACGTAATGGGCGACACACCGTACTAAAACTCAAGTGTCAACTCATAAAAATTCTCATGTTCACAGTTTACAGTACAATTAGCCTTAAACGGCTATTATCATAATCGGGCAGTCCACTTAACCAAATTGCACTGATTGCCCAACCCGTAATTGTATAAACCACTGCTTTTGAATGTTTACGTTCGTCGTAAGCGATTACAATTAGTCGAGAGGTTTAATTGGAACCATTGTGTCATGACGTCAGATGTATTAAAATACGTACATTGTATTGTAGACGGTGGTACAAGTAACTACAGTATTTCAGGGTGCTAGGTTGTATTAAATGCTGAACATAACGTTAAGTAGATACAGTTCTAAAAGAACAAATGAACTACAATGATGTGTAATCCCAAACTTAGGGTCGTTTGAGAATTACACTGTCTTTAACACCGACGACCTCCGTAGCCGAGAGGCGAGCGTACCGGACTTTGGCGTCGCATCATCTCTGAGGTTCCGGGTTCGATCCCCGGTCGGGTCAATATAGGAAACGAACTTTACTGTATTGTCTCGGGTCTGGGTGTTGTGGTACCGTCGTTGTTTCTGATTTCTGTAACACAAGTGCTTTAGCTACTTACCACAGAATCAGAGCAATGTATGCGATGTTGTCCAATATTTATTTATTTATTTAACATCCATTCAGGCAAGAGTGAATTAAGAAGCTTGTATGTTTATAGGATATGTCCTATATGCCCTATGCCCCGGCCTCCTCTTATTGCTCTTAGTTTAATGCTATGCAATAAACATCAAAAAAGAAAAATATTTTCAATGATGATTTGATTTAATATGGTTATCGCTTTCACCGAACTTTCTGTAAAGGCTATAACCCCTAAATGATTGAAACAAAAAGATGTTATAGGGGATAATCTTTCGTCCCGTAAGTAACAGTATTATTCCCCGCCAGCCGCATTCCGTTCTAGTACTTTCTAAGTAGTTGTTACTTTTTATCTCCAGTCGTCTCCCATACCTAAGTACTTGCTAGTAACATTTCAGAGCGGCATTGGAACGTTTATGCAAATCGTGGAGCGTACCGTTATAATGCGGATACTACTAGAAGTAAACATGGCATACTTGTTGAATCTACTCAGTTGACCTTCCTACATATAACTTGTTTTACTCCTAAACGGTTGGTACCAAACGGTAGAGTAAATTCATCAAACACGTCAGTCACATTGATTAAACTGAAAGTATTCTTTATTCAAATGAGAATGTGTCGTAATTCTCTAATTTTGGAGAATTGAAATATTCCTCTGATAAGTCAAATATGTAGGTTTTGTGTCAGTATTTCCAACAAAATTGGGCCGGTCCTCCGTATCTATTTAAGTTATTATAATATTTATGCTTTTCTAACGAATTTGTGTCTGCTCTCTCATCCTCAAAGTAAATCTGGAATAAAGGATAACTTATAATCCACATCTCATTTTGCGCCGAACTCAAGTCAAAGCAGATTCTCGGGTACCTTGCCTCAACTCAACTGAGTTTCGTTCGATGCACTTTTTGCATGAATAAGCACATCCTAGTAATTTTTTGACTAACTATTGGATGTCTAGTATATGGAAACTAAAAGCTAACTACATTGAAAGTAGCACTCCTTGCGTATTATTGCCGACTTGGCTCATATCATTTTACAGAATATTTTTTCACCGAATATCGTTTCGCCGAATCATAAAAATTTTCGGCGAAGCGTAGCGTCGGTGGAAAAATATTCTGTAAAATCATATGAGCCCGTGCCAACTGATGCCCCCTGGTATGAGCAAACCCTGTTGTAAAGCAACTGCCATCAGGCCGCGTTCACGTAACAGAGGAGTCACGACTTTTGTACGACCAGACTGATATTAATTGTGACAACGCCATTCACTGTACCAATCTCAAGCCTCTTGCTTGTAATTTTCCAAACGTTACCTCAATTAGTTATCATTAGCCAAGGTCGTCAATCAACATTTTCCTTGCATTTACCTACCAAGTAACGATGTTCACATATAAAATGACATTCCTAACGACATCTTAATGCATTCTAAAATTAGCTCGGCTTGTAAATAAACCCTGAACTCGTGTCTGCAATTCACTTTATTGGTCAACTCTGTTCAACTTACTTTTAAAGATACTCGTATTGAACCATCGCTTTTTAAATATTTAATTGATTCTTTAGCCATATAATTAAGTACCTAATATTTAAATATGCTTGCAAGAAACTTCTAGTAATTATCTAGTCCAAGACATATGTCGTGTTTCCTGCAATTCAACAGTTTATTATTGGAAATTAAACAACGATTTAATGTTTATTGTTTCGAAGATAAGTTTGTGTTTACGAGTTATTTTTCTGAATAATCAATGAATTAAATTTGTTGCTATCGTGAACATATTTATCACTGTCCGAAGTAAACGAAGAATACAAATGACACATTTAGAATGAAGACAATCCTCCTCCTTGCGTCTTATTCCTCAATCCTGAGGATCGTGACCTCCCTTTTGCATCACTTTGTCCAAGACAATAGTAGTACGTTATTTGTTGCTCTTCTCAACTGTAATTACCTTGAATCAAAACAGAAACGAGCAAAACCTCATTTGCGGAGTCTTAAAATAAGGATCATAATCAATCGTTGAACTTTTCTTTTTTTTTCTTATCTAAGTTTTAAAAAATGATACTGAAAAAATATTAGTGAGCAAGGATGGAGAACCATGGGGACAGAGACTCTAGGAGTTCCAGGGCAAGCGATTCCCCTGGTGACACCATGAACGACGTGTATGCGGCATGGCGTAAGTACAATTCGTAATTTGACTAGCAATCCGCCCCCATCGCACGAGTGCAATCACAGAACATGTTCTGTAGGTGCAATCGAGAATGAATTTCTTAGCTTGCCTGTATTATAAATATATGTTCCATACGTAATTACGAACCTTTCCCTTGAATCACTTTGTTTACTGGAACAAAATCCGTTGTGTGGTTTTAAAGGTCTAAGCATAAAAGTCAGACATACACTTAAGACTTTGTTGCGTCTGTATGTCGAGCGTGATAGATATTTTAAAAAACGTGTATCATGTTGTATTTTAAGAATCATATATTATGTTGTTATTTTAAATTATTAATGGAGAATATTAAGGCAATGATTTTGTATTTAGAATAACCTTCATTATAAAAAGTTGTTTTTCATCAGGTACGTTACTTTGTAGCCACCTGTGATAGATATATTAAGAAACGAGTATTATGTTATATTTTAAGAATCGTATATTATGTTATTATTTTAAATTATTAATGAAGAATATTAAGATATTTATTTTGTATTTAGAATAACTTTCATTATAAAAAGTTGTTTTTCATCCGGCACGTGGCTGCAAAACGTCATTTTGAAGCCACCTGCCTAGTTCTTTAATATATCTATGGTTCTTTGTTTGTTCACTGGTATAAAAGGGGGACGTTACAAAGCGTCAGGCAGTTGCTTTTTTGAGCAAGCGAAGCGTTAGCATCGGAGATATACAAGGTACGATCTTATAGTTTTACTTGACCGTAGGGGGGTATCTATGACCTAGGTACCCTTAATATATTTGTATATACATTGTGTACTGTTTTTACGAATTATATGTCTAGAGATTATATGTTTTAGAGATATTATGGTAATAATTAAAACGTGTGGCAACAACCCTTAACTTATTTAGTTCTTGTGTACTTAGGTATATGTGTATATAAATAGGAAATCCTTATTAGTAATGGTGCACATATGTAGATTCATGTCTCTGTGGATATATGTGTATACATATATACAAACTTATTGTGAGCATATATATATATTTTTTGTATGTAGTGACATATTTATATTGGCCAGCACATCATCATGTGTATTGTGTATTGTGTAATGATTTTAATATATAGAAATTAAGTGATGTGGTACATTTCTGTTATATTAGCCTTGTTATTTACTTGATTATAAGCTAAATAGTATTTTCTTGCTTGAGTAAATATGTTGCTAAGTTAATATGTCTTTTTAATTTCCCTTCACCAGTTGCCTAGTCATTATTTAAGTTTTATCGATAAATAGTTTGGAAATTGATGTTCTAAGTAATGTAAATAGATATATATATAAATTAAATCTAACATCAGAAGTGGGATTCGAAGCTTATGTCTAATATATAAAAGTTTGAGTTTCAGAATGGATCCTCCTCTCCTGACCGATCTTTCGAAGGCCATAAAAATGCGGTATCGTCAAGTCTGCGTCCGGATGAAGATATGGCGATATCAAAGTTTGGCCGGATGACCAGCGACAACGGCGCAGGAGGATGGTGCAAAGAACTGGCGAACGAGTTTGGATGGAGCAGCAAGTCGACCGTCGCATAGGCCGGTAAGGCCCTTAAAGGCTCTGCACTAGTATGGTTTGAGTCGTGGGATATCGCAACACTACGATATATGACATAGAAGGGCAATTGATAGAACTTGTCTGCGGCAACATCGCTGACGGTAATGTTAGGATAGCATCATTTAATAGTAATGTTAAGACTACTTCTGAGCTAATATCGCTGTTTTCTAGTTATATTAAATCAAGGAAGCGTCTCTCGGAGCAAAGTCCTAGTAATGATTTAGGATCCAGTAGTGCGAAACGATCAAAATTTGACGTTCATAGCCCCCAATTGGATGCCACAGGTAAGCAATATTGCTTGTGTGGTAAAGTGGGTCATCTGCGTTCACAGGGTAACTAAAAATTTTAGTCAAGTATCGGAAAATGCTAGTATAATGAATAACAAAATAATAGACAAAAACATTTTTACATTTTGCAACAGGGCTGGCCACTCTAAATCGATCATCTATTACTGAGGCAAATATTTTAGGTCAAAGTTAATTTTTAATTACTTTTTAATGCAAATTAATCCGCTGGTAGACATATATGCAGGATTTTGATTTTGTGATTATTTACAAAAAGGTACATATATTAGTCATGTGGATATCCTCAGGCGCAATCCTGTCGAGATTCTGCCCTTGTCTAACATAATTATCGATAGTAGTTCTTGGTAAGAGACTGCTCAGCAAAATGAGCCCGGAACACAAACGTTAATAGATAGGGTTGTCAATGGAGAAATAGATACAAACCAATATTTAGTTCAAAACAAAACCAGGACCAACAGGAGCATTAAAATTCTTAATTCCTAGGAGCACTAAAGTTAACATCTCATTGTCAGACTTGCACATAACGAAAGGGCCATCATGGCCCTAAAACTTCATCCCATAGAATAAACGGTTTTACCCTTTCATACTATACATCTAGATTGTACCAGTACAAAGGTAGATTGTGTTAAGGGTCCAGACCCTTTACACATCTAATGAAGGTTATAGACATATCCTATCTTGGTAGATGGATTTACTAAATTTTGTCTGCTTAAGCCATTAAAAACCCTTTGGATCGCCTTATTTAGTAATTACTGATCGTGGAACCAATTTTTAGTAGCAATAAGATTAGAACCCTTTTTGAGGAATCACATATTGAACATCATATGATCACTACCGGTACACCAAGAAGTAATGGTCAGACAGAACGTTATCCACTGTATCTGACATGCTCAACACCATGTTTGATGAACAGTCAGATTGGCCGAACGTCTTATGGAAAGTTCAACAAACTATTATTACAACTGTTTAAAAGTCTACTGGTTTTTCACCTTTACGTTTGTCAATTGGTGTTGAGGCAAATATACCTTGTGTACAATCACGATTAAGTGATGATCTTGATACTTCTAGGGAAATTCCCATCAATATATTATGGACACGGATAGGGAGCTGGCTCAACAGAGACTTTCACATATTGCCATTTTACAAATGGGTGATTTAGTATACGTATTGCAAGACCATAGGTGAAATGACAAATTGTGTCCGAAATTCAAGGGGCCTTATGAAATAATATCCTTGCTTCCGAATGATCGTTTTACCTTAAGGGGAACTGGTAATCTCCGTAATATTATCATTACTAAGGAAAAAAAAATTGCGATATTGGCCAGGAGAAATGGTTAATGAAAATGTCATGTAATATGATTTTAAATACGTATGTGAAAATTTGAAACAGTTGGGATTTTTTTTTTTCTTCAAAATTGAACCAAAAAAAAAAACACTTTATATCGCTGGTCGACCGATTACTTGGTACTGATCCAGCTCATCGGCAGCGAGTGATTGGGGATAGTACGTCTAGGTAATCGGGATAAATCAAGCCGCTGGTCGACCGTTTACTTGGTACTAATCTAGCCTACCGGCAGCGGGTGGATGGGATTAGTATGTCTAGGTAACCGGTATAACAAATCAAGCCGCTGGTCGACCGTTTACTTGGTGCTGATCTATCCCACCGGCAGCGGGTGGATGGGATTAGCACGTCTAGGTAAACGGGATGTTTTCTGCAGGATGCTCGTTCCATTGGTGCAAGCCTATAGTCACAAGCAGTGAATAAAGGATTCGAATGAGAGCTATATTGGGTCAAACAAAGGCTAAGAGACTAATTGAATCTCTAGATGTTTCAAATTATCAAATACAATTAGATGTACTTTGAGAGCAAAGTACTAGTCAGTATGGCCGTGATAGATATTTTAAAAAACGTGTATCATGTTGTATTTTAAGAATCATATATTATGTTGTTATTTTAAATTATTAATGGAGAATATTAAGGCAATGATTTTATATTTAGAATAACCTTCATTATAAAAAGTTGTTTTTCATCAGGTACGTTACTTTGTAGCCACCTGTGATAGATATATTAAGAAACGAGTATTATGTTATATTTTAAGAATCGTATATTATGTTATTATTTTAAATTATTAATGAAGAATATTAAGATATTTATTTTGTATTTAGAATAACTTTCATTATAAAAAGTTGTTTTTCATCCGGCACGTGGCTGCAAAACGTCATTTTGAAGCCACCTGCCTAGTTCTTTAATATATCTATGGTTCTTTGTTTGTTCACTGGTATAAAAGGGGGACGTTACAAAGCGTCAGGCAGTTGCTTTTTTGAGCAAGCGAAGCGTTAGCATCGGAGATATACAAGGTACGATCTTATAGTTTTACTTGACCGTAGGGGGGTATCTATGACCTAGGTACCCTTAATATATTTGTATATACATTGTGTACTGTTTTTACGAATTATATGTCTAGAGATTATATGTTTTAGAGATATTATGGTAATAATTAAAACGTGTGGCAACAACCCTTAACTTATTTAGTTCTTGTGTACTTAGGTATATGTGTATATAAATAGGAAATCCTTATTAGTAATGGTGCACATATGTAGATTCATGTCTCTGTGGATATATGTGTATACATATATACAAACTTATTGTGAGCATATATATATATTTTTTGTATGTAGTGACATATTTATATTGGCCAGCACATCATCATGTGTATTGTGTATTGTGTAATGATTTTAATATATAGAAATTAAGTGATGTGGTACATTTCTGTTATATTAGCCTTGTTATTTACTTGATTATAAGCTAAATAGTATTTTCTTGCTTGAGTAAATATGTTGCTAAGTTAATATGTCTTTTTAATTTCCCTTCACCAGTTGCCTAGTCATTATTTAAGTTTTATCGATAAATAGTTTGGAAATTGATGTTCTAAGTAATGTAAATAGATATATATATAAATTAAATCTAACAAGCGCATAAGATTTAATATAAAATTACAATTATTTACCTTGACGTGCTGTCTATGGTATATTTATTTATTTATTTATTTATTTAAAATTGGTACACGAACAGATCACTGCCATAAACATCACAAAAAATAAAAAACTTATCACTATTAATCTAGACAGAGATCCATAATTAGCGTACACAACATGAGTTAACTGTATTTACTTACAATTAGCATTCCACACTAGTTCATATTTTATTCCTTAACTATGGGTAACACAACGCTTAACAGACAGACAGGGGGAAGCTATTATGTTTTATTCTGTGTATTGATGATGAAATGTTTTAACCTATTTAAAATATAAACTTATCTAATGTTTTATAATTATTCGATATATGTAACCAAGGTTTGCTGCTGCTACGAGTATTACATCCAACTTCATTTACGTATTCACTCCACGCTCTTAGACGTTATTTTAATTGGCATTTATTACCTACCACTGAACGGAGAGAACTCGCTTAAGGCAAGAAGTTGTTTGTTTTTTACACATTTTTTTGATTGGATTGCCATACCACCCATCTTGATAATACGTTCATACCTTGATATATCTTTATATATTCTTTGCAATGTATAGTTAAGCACGATCAACAGAACATCAGACGATACACTTTGGATTTTCACAACCCTTATGTCGTGCGCATAAAAACTAATATTGAATTGCAATCCTTACCGTTTTTTCGGGGGAAATTCTTTGACGACATGTATCGCCCTCTGAGGAAGATGACAGCGTGTGTGGGACTCCTCTACTTCACTGCAATCCTTACCTTGACTTGCGGTTGGCCGTACATCACAGAGTAACTGAGATGATGCGGGTTTCTACTAATTGTTGACTTCTGCGGCTTATTCTGTGTGCTCGTAGCTCATTATGTGGCACAGCAGAAAACATTGAGTATGGCATCATTAAACCAACCAAACGTACCAGGAGCGTCAAGAAACATCTTACGGGCGGTGCTTACGGATAAAATATTATTACGATATCAAATCCGTGGGCATCGCCCTGTGGATTCCTCTTTTGCCTACCATCAGGCTGGGAGGGGACAATTATACTGTGCTGTAATAAAATAAAACAATGCAGTCTCAAAAAAAATAACGAAAATAATAAAGATAAACCTATCAATCTACAAGTAAGATATCTGTAAGTCACACTCAATCCAAAAATAAGTATTTACACATGCAAATGTGACCCGTACAAGGCTACACAATGTAAATACGTAGGAGATAATCAAATCATATTCAATATTGGTTTATTGATAAGATATTATTGCATGAACATTGAACACGTTAGTACACTGTAACTAAATTCAGTATGGCATAATTAGGAAATAGAAAGCTATGTTTGTTCCTATTGAGAAAGGGAAGCGGAATGGGTCAATAATAGCAGATTGTTTTAAGTCCGATAAATAAAAAATATTACACAGTTAGTTTTCCATTTAGCAAATTAATACGTTATTCAAACTAACTAAATAATTGCAGCCATGACTTACAAGTTTTTGAGTCAAACTCTCTGCTGACTACATCACGGAGAAGGCTTCTTATTTTAACTTGTTTTTACGTTTTCTACCAAATGAACTCTAGAAAAGACTTTACGTAACAAACAAAATAATTGTGTAACCATCCTGGCCACATACAATACTACGAAGTTGACATGTTTATATTACTGATTTGTACTTTTGCGTAAACAACAATGGCTGTGCTAGGAATCTACCATAGTGTAAGTGAACCATTTATTATATGTAAAATAAACATATGTAACTAGTCATTCACGACTGCTTGCACACTATACAGGGGATATCAGTAAGATAACAAAATGAATATGTATGTCATAGCAGTCAAATAGCTAAATTCAACAAATTATTATATTGTTTCTGAAACCTATACGTACGAACAGCACTTCAAGGTAAACATTTGCTGTTCGATATTAATTCTTATGTACACTACATAAGAACGGTACGCATTCCAATATGCGTAGTCTGACGTCCTTTGTTTAAGGCTACATAAGGAATGATGAGTCGGTAAAAAAAAACCATGACAAAATTTAGTCAGTCAGTTAGTTTTAAAAAATGACACAAAATAACACTGATGTTTTTAGATTCAACAAATAAATAAAAATTGATGCTGATACAGTGCAATAAAGTCCAGTGAAGGGGTGTCTACGTCACTATTTGGCAGAGCTTATACGAAAAAGTGAGTCGCGTTTTTCATCGTAACGTATGTTCGTAATTTTTTTGTTTACATAATTCAATAAAATATGTGTCCTATATTTTTTTGATAATAACTGTTGCAACAAAAATACATTTTCAGGGGATGTTGTGCATATTAGGTAGTTTGAAGTATTACAATCTTGAAATCCATTTTATATATTCCTTTGCCTAAGAAAGAAGATTATTTAAAATTTTTTAGTTGTTCATGCCGCAATATCAAATTTTAAATATATCAATGAAACAGAAAAAAAATATAGAAGCAGTGAGATGATTTTTTCTCTTTCTTTAAAATACCTAAGAAAACGTTTTCCAATGCAAAGATGGCTTACTGCATACAATTGAGACATTATGATATCCTCTTCATTATCTTGCATAACACGAACCAACTGATTCCACTTCTGTTTTAAATCGGCTCAGGTCATATTGTGCCTCAATGTTCCTCGTGACGTTTTTTGCATATGAGCACACTCAATTCGGCGCCCATTGTTCGAACACAATGGCATGTCAACACTTGTACGGTGGTGAATTCGCGAATGCAACGATTCAGAGCTACCACGTGACCCGAAAGCAGGATGACAATACAACAATAAATCGTTGCATAATACTTTTTCTGCAACAGGAAAATATTTATTGAAAGGAGCGACAGTGAAAACAGAACAGTTTATCGAGTTATTTCATTTGTTTAAAGTGATAAAATCCTGTTTTTCAATTGCTGATTGACTGAAAATAGTGTGGTACATCTCGTTGTTACACATATTCTAGGTATAATAAGAATTTGAATCGATATCGACGGATAATATGTTAAATAATTGAGGGAAAACATTAATTCGAGGCAAAGGCGTAAAGGACTTATGTATTGATATCCCTACTAGTCCCTACTAATATTATAAATGCGAAAGTAACTCTGTCTGTCTGTCTGTCCGTCTGTTACGCTTTCCTGCTTAAACCTTTCAACCGATTTTGATGAAATTTGGTATAGGTATACGTTGAATCTCAAGAACGGACATAGGCTACTTATTATCAGAAAATAAGAGGGGGAGGGGGGTAATAACACCTTTGAAAGTTTATATGGAAAAATGTTTATTATTGAAGTTAGAGATATGAAATTTGGCACAAATATAGCTCAAAACTTGGATTAAAATATAGACTACTTTTTGTTTCGAATATTAGGGGAGAAAGGGGTAAAACCGACCATAAAAGGATGTGGTCCACGCGAACGAAATCGCGGGCACAGCTAGTAGTAGTAATAAAAACACGTGCAATTTGCAACATCATGTGATTTGCATTGCTTTGATCATGTGGTAAGTACTCGTAGCTAAAGCACTTGTGTTGCAGAAATCAGAAACAATGATGGTACCACAACAACCAGGCCAGATAATATAGAAAAGTTTGTCTTCCATATTGACCCACGGGACATTTTGCGCGACGATAAAAGCCAGCCCATTCCCCTTTCGTTTACGGAGATCGAATACAATATAAAAATGAATCTACTCAATATATTTAATAAGCAGGAATCGATCAAACATTAATATTGCACACCCGTACAAAGTAATTTTATTTCCCAATCTAAATTGATCCTAGCCTTTCCTTGTGCCACACAGTAGACGACGAGGTAAGGATTTGGATAATGATTGAGTTATCTAATGACACAAACTGGTTGTGACACTTCCTGATTTTAATAATGTTCTTTTGGTAATGACCCAGTCTGATTTCCTTTTGCGACATCACAACAATAACCTATTGAAAATCGCCGATTGTTCTTGGCCCGGTTCAATTTAGGCAATGTCAATAAATCTGAGAAACTCTTTGCTGACCATTATCCACTAAATATCCGACGGCTTTAAACTGTGACGTCACTACTAGCGCATAGTATGTTACATTTCGAAACTAGAATTTTAAAATTGTATAGTGGTTTAAGACGCACTAGCGAAATTTAAATATTTTAAAGAAACAGTAAAAATTATCACCCCTTGCGGTGCGGGACTCAAACTCGTGACTTTCACGTATCGCGCGTCCTGCTCTTATGACTGGCCTATCCGCAAGTTATCGTAGGCGATATTTTTTTACTGTTGTATGAACCTATTTTTTTACGTACGTCACATCACGGTAAACTTTTGTGGTGATATTCGTTCTTATACCTGACATCATAAGGGTGTTGCAAAGTTCAAAGTATAATCTGACGTACCTTGTACCTCGTCTGCGAGACATCCTGGGCATTTCTCCTTCGGTAATTCAGTCCCAACAGGATTTCCTTTTTCGATCGAACCATTCGCCATCCCGACGGCTACTCTTGACCTCGTCGCATTCAGACTAAATGCCAGTTGCACTTCATATTGTGCATCTTTTAAATGTCATTTGTCATTTTGCTTCCTTCCAACAAGCCTTTCATTGAATTGAAAATCTGTTTGATGGCCAACCGTAATGAAAACTTTTTACGGGTTACTGTTAATTTATTAATAGCATTTTTTAAATTTATAATGTCTAAATTCTATTTCTAAACAATAAATACAGCTTTTTATTCATTCAAATAAACATTCTTCATTATATTATTATACATGTTATACAGTTATTTAATCAAAACTAAATACGTAAATTAAACTGACTACATGACGCTACATATGTACATTGCCTCTTTGAATGGCCAGACTGAAGTAATTTCAATGCATGTAAACGTTCTCGCTGTGTTCTCAAAATAATTATCTTCCAGACATTTTTTCTTCTAAACGACTCATTCAGAGTCAATTGACTGAATGGATGTAAGATACATATTATTGATGTCAATTTGCATATCTTAGCTTCAAGGTTAATGATCTCAGAATCATCAAGTACCCGCAGTGAGAACTAGTATTATCGATGAGCATACCATGGCGTTAAATTTCTTGTAATATCGTCTTGGGCATACAATTCTCAATTTGCACTTGAATATATTTGAATCATCAAACAATTGGCAGAAACAACCAACATTTTAGAACAGTTCAGCAATAATCATGATTAACATAAAAAACCGATGTAAGTAATAAATAACAGCTCACTTTATAGATTACTTTGATGATTGGAGATAAGGTTAAATACACTTACTAATAACAATAAGAAGTTTAACATCCGTACTTAGAAATCAGTATCTCAGAATCCTCTACAAAAGTACGCCAACTGTCGTACTGACGCCTGATCTCATCCACCAAGCTGACTCGTAAGCGACGCTCATTTTGCACATTTTTTCCATACACCATGACTATCATAGTATCAGTCCAATGAACTCCTCTTCTAAAATCCCCTTTTTCTTTTATTTTCCAGATGAAATGCTAGAAGGCGAGGGGGCGGGCCTGGCGGCGCGGGTGGCAGAGCTTGAAGTGCGGTGCGCGCGGCAGGCTGAGGAGCTTCTGTGTCTCCGGTCGACCCTGGCAGATGCTTTGAGGCGACTGAATGCCCTTGAGGGTAGAGCGCCTACTGCACCAACGGGCCAGCGGAATGGAGCATATACAGGTGAGAGAATCGTTGCGATGACCTAAAGTATTTAGATCGATTTAAGAAGGCGATGGGGCGGACCAGGTGACTCGGGTGACGGGTGGTGGGACTGCTGTTGTTACCCTGGTAGTTGTACCGAGACGAGAATAGGATCTCAATCTAATAAGACACTCATTTGCTGTATTTTGTAAATCTTGGCTTCAGATCTGCACATAATAAATTCGAGGATCCGGACCGCGAGAAAGTAAACGAATATTAACTCTAAGTAAGCTACATTTTTGGTAGTTATGAAACTTGTAACTGATTTGAAGTCTTATAATTAAGATGAAACAGTCAATAGCGAAGCCATCCGGATCAGATTCAAGATCTGTAATGCTTAAAAACTGAACAAACTTTCTTTACCAGTAAAAATTCCTCACCCAAAAGAAGAAAATATTCATTCCAAATATGGCAATTTAAAAAACGTGAAGAAGCAATGTGTTTTTTTTAATTCAATTATGTAAGTTCATTTAGCAATCTGTATAACGCAAATATTGCTTCCTCATTTCTTTCTCATATTGCAGTGCCCTAACGGGGTCTATAATGATCTAACTATAAGCATAACATCTGTACTGTATCTACATTATAGCAGCAATAAAAGATTGAGTATTGAGTATTAAAAAATGGTTCAAGACATTCGGTTTGTTATTACATGTAGAATCGGATTTAATCGTTTCATATTCTCAATTAAGACACCTAATTGATTTTAACTGGGACACGCTAAATTGAATTTTAATGTATTGATTAATATTGCGATTTTGAAAACCTCACCATTTGCAGAAATGCTGATCTGAATAAAACTCTCGTAACAACATAACTGAATGCATTGGGAACACGACCGATAAAGCGCTGACAACATAGTAAAATGGTTAACATTTAAGATTTCATTAGCACGAGCTTTGTCGGTAATGACATAACTCGATGAATGCATTTCCTCGTTATAAACGTTTGTCATTAATCACGAAACTCCAGGAAGCAAATACCGGTGCACTCATGACGTAAGAACTGGTCGTCCTTTCACAATTACGAGTGGTATCCAGAAACTCGCGATCTTTATGGGAAATGAGGTCTACGACCACTTTGTGAACGGTGTTATTAATGTTGCGAATGTTATACTCTTACTCGCAATTCACTACTTAAATGTTAAGTGGGTAGGTAATTATGACCTCGGTGCTTAACAGCAGAACACTCCGTTGATGTTTTCCAATGCTGGCCACGTTAATATAAAAGAATTTTTTTATTGAAATTTCAAATCTTAATTGATTGGATTCTATGTTTTAAACAATTTTAGCATCCATAAAGACACAAAAACATTTCCACCGTGCGCTTCTAATCCATACGCTAACCTTCATACAAACCGCCACTGAAGCTACCACCATACAATTTTTAAAATCAAGATGGATCTGCAAATAATAGAATCTCAGAGAACATTGGTAATGTGAGGAAGATCATTAACATAAAAATTAAAAAGATTAGGAGATTTAGTATAAACCCCTTGAGCACTTCCAGTGTGTTGACAAGAGGTGCACCACTGCAAGGCGAAGGTCTCCCCTAACATTATCCATCGAACCCAGCTCCATGGTGAATTTTCTCAACAACAGTGTGTGTCCATTCATGGTCATTCTATTCTTCGTCGTAGCCCTCTGTTGACCTTAGTCTTAGTCTATCTACCTTCAGACACCCATCCACTGAGCATTACCTGTCCAACTTTACGTTAGCTGACCATGACTTTATCTGTAGCAACAATGTTAACCAAACACTTCAATTTCCAGGGTCATCAAGTACTCCTACAAGAGAGCTGAGGCTACGGCAGCCCTCCTACCGGGAGACTGCAAAGAGGACCTCAAGTTACGGCTCCACAGCTTCATCTTTGCCGCAAAGGTAAGACTCGTTTAGTTTGTTATATTAGTAGTTGTCTCGAACTTATAATTGAAATTCCTGTAACTGACGATTTGAGAGCTATCAGGACTGTCATATACCTTACATTTTGCAATTGACAGCCGGCAATTCGCCTGTTAACGCAGAAAGTGGGTGCAACTAAGCCTAGAGTGTCTGAGTATCGCCAGACCATCAAACTGAATATACACGGTTCGGCCGTATAATTCTGAGCTCTCTACGGCAGTGTCGACTTACCGTCCCGTCATATGTGAAAGAATGGAGAAAATATAATACTTCAACCACGCCATCCGGGCTCTATGTAATTGATTGACCTCAGTGAGATTAGCTGCCTTATCCGACATGTTTATCCGATTTTATTTCAATTGGGCAAATTGTTTTTAAGTTGCCTAAGCTAGTCGTTATACGTTACAAACAAATTGTCATTTGTTTTATAAAACGACGGTACCATAGACCCGAGAAAATATAGAAAAGTTCGTGTCCTTCTATATTGACCCGACCGGGGATCGAACCCAGAAACTCAGAGATAACGCGACGGTTAAATCCGACCCGCTCGCCTTTCGGCTACGAAGGTCGTCAATAAAAAGCAACCGTTACTTATTAATTAGTCTATCAACACACAGCTTACCCCACAGAACGGATAAAATTATGTAGACATCCGTTATGCTAGGATTTTCTTTTAAATTTTTCCCTAATAAGATGATACATGAGGTTTAAATTTCCATATAAAAGAAACCATATTTTGTTCATAAAGTTGAAATTAAATTATTTACGCTTGTGTTCCAGGCGGGGTCCCCAGCACCAGTCGACGGGGTCCCTACAATCAGATTCGCCGGCGTCATCGTCATCGCTCTCGCCCGCGCCATCGCCTTCCCCCCGCGCCACGCCCGCACCCCTCCACACCCCGCATCCGCAACCTTCGTATAGGTACGAAAAGTACGTATGTAGATGTGAACATTATTATGTCTATTTATTATTATTTTAAATTATTTTTTTATATATTTTACCTACTCGAGTATTTTGGACTCATCATACTATTATTTTAATTTAGTAGGTATTAATTAATGTAATATTAACAAAATCATCAATCAGCGTGCTGAAAACCAAAATTAAATTAGCAGGATCTCATAACGTGAATTTAAAGTTTTGTTTTTATTTTATGTAGTTTTTTTTATATTTAATTAAACTTTTATCTAAAACTACAAAAATAAAAAAAGACTTCATTACGACTAATAATAGACTAATATATTATTAGTTGTAAAAATAAACTTAATTACTACTAATAACAACACATTTAAGAAGCCAATATTTATAATTAAAACGTTCTGAAACATACAAAATATCACCAGTCATATTGGCAATAATTTCAGTTTATTGTCTGCAATACGAAAGATTTTCGTTATGTAAGTCTTGGCGTGATATGATGATCACCTGTTATGTTAAAGTACAACAAGCACACGATAATTATCATGGAAACGCAACCTGTTTAAATGCATTCATCACAATAAATTTTAAATTATTGCTTTCCTACAGTGCACATGCACTATATAAATATGTATGCATGTTTGATTCGTAGGCAAGAAACATTTGGGCAATGTGTTTAAAAAAAAATAACATTTTTTTTTAATACTTAGTCCTCACGTCATAATTCTACCGAACGCAGAGATAGATACATTTTCCGAAAAAAGTACGAAAAAGTTGAACTCTGTCCACATCCTAGAGCTAGAGTGTAACCCTGAATATTTAAATAAACATCACTACATAGTATAAAACAAAGTCGCTTTTTCTGTCCCTAAATCCCTTTGTACGCTTAAATCTTTAAAACTACGTAACGGATTTTAATGCGGTTTGTTTTGATAGATAGAGTGATGTCAGAGAAAGGTTTTTATGTGTAATAAAGAATAGAAAAGCCAATATTTCTAAGTATTTACATTACATCCGTGCGAAGCCGGGCCGGGTCGCTAGTAAATGATAAAATAGGACAAGATAGGACCAGTTACGCCCTTCCGTAGATGTTCCTACTGCCCTCTCTTTAAACATCAAGAGGAAATATTTTAGCAACGTGTTCTCTACGGCAGAGTTTGCTTGAGTTTGACATTTAACCCTCTACTACACATTTAATACCCCATAAACTTATTACGTAGACAGCTCTTTCTAGCATTTACTCTAGTTATAACTTAGTGCTATTATAATTTGCATCTCAATAGGCAAGCGGATAGGGTCGAAAATACCATAATGTTTTTAGTTCGTTATATAATTGGCTACTTGACAGTTTTTGAAAAAGTATTGTAAAATGTGTGCCCGTTCATTTTATATCCCAAGCAATTGGATTTATCTAGATAAAATGTAAATAACCAGAGAAAAATAAGATTTTGTGTAACACATTTAAAAAGCGCGCGAAAACGCCAACTCTCGTCACTGTTGAAATTATGACGTCAACGTCCTAGACAACGAACCGATACGCATAGGAACGACTTAATTTAGATAAACGAAAAATGTTTCAATAAATTCTTAATACGATTAGAGACACAATAATTCATTTTAATCGGTAAAATAATCATTGTTTCGCCACATTAAAATAAATAATTTTCGCCGACAGCTGTCATTTCCGAATTGCAATGGTGGTTTCCGTTTCGGTTCTTTTGTTCCACAGATAAAAAAAATAAATTTATTTTGCAAAAATAAAATACTTAGTATGCTTTTAATTAAAAAATAAAAAAGTAAAATTATTACTTAACTAATAAGCTAACGTATCTAACACTTTTCATATTTTATAGTTAACACTGTCAAGTAGCCAATTATGAAAAAGTATTAGACACGTATATTTTCCTTTGTCATATTATTAAAAAAGTACTGAGATAAAACGATACCAAGTGGCGCGGTTGGGGCTCGACAAGTCACTGGAGGGTAAAAAATGTACCCACTAGTGACGTCACACGACGATTCATGCCCAGCTCCAATATTTGAAAAACGATCCGTTCTAGTAACGGATTGTAATAAATTAAACGAGGCGTAAGCTAAAAACGACTGACGGACAACTGATGACAGCTGATATGGAAAGAAAATTTAACGGATGAAAAACGGATAGTAATTTTTGACTAATTACTAATCGTAAAATATTGGAACCGGGCATTAATTGAATGAATCGTTGTTACTTTTTAATTAAGCAAAAAATACGTGTCTGATATTTTTGCATAATCTAACAGATGGACCAATGTTTAATCCGCTTCCCTATTGCAGTGTCTAAATGTATTAGCGCTTTAATTAGTTAATGCTGTAGCTATAGCTAGCGTATGCTTGTCTAGATCACGGAACAACTCCACGTCAAGCAACCAGAGTGCCTCGCCTGGAGTCAACCTCACCAAGCGCTGGAGTTCCACCGGAGACTTCAACGCACAGGGCCTCACTAGCAATAGCAGGTTTGTCAGCGCTAATACACTAGTCGATGACAGCGATAGTTCGTTTCGCTAGACGAAAGCTAAAATTCGTTTAGCTAGACGAAAGCGAGAGTTCGTTTCGCTATGATATTGCTGTCACGCTCGCGCATGTATTATTTGTGTGAGCGAGACTTATACGATGCGAAGTTTCGCTATGGCCACACTAAAATTCCCTTCGTCTGGATGGATCTGATGGTTCTTGGATATATTTGCGCAAATCAGAATCGAGCGTTTAAGCTAAAGAAACGTGTTGCTTGAATCTGATTGGATTTACAATCAAGTCTTTATTAAATGTCGTTTTCATATGGCTCACATTGCAAAAATAAATCATATAAAGCTTTGTTGCATGTCATGTTTTTTAATTTAATATATCAGTTTCTTTGTCACAATCCTCTTTATTAGAAATAAATGACTCTGGATGCAAAATAGTTCTAGAGTTTTAATTTTCACAGAAATTCAGTTAAACTTGTATTTGCATCGAATATATGTATTTCTTCGTAAAACTTACCTATATAGCATAAGCTTTTCTAGATTCACTAAACTTAGGTATATAAGTCTTTGAGTTACTGTCTTCTAGAGTCATAATAAGATCGGCAGCACCAAGTTTGCTGAATAAGATACGTTTTCTAGTTGAATTCTATTTTTCAAATGTTCAGACCTTTCTCATAAATTCGTTATCGGATTATCAACACCAGTATCGATAAAAAGGAACAATCTCTATTTTTCATCAAGTATAGCCAATGAAGATATTATCCAATAGTCTGGCGTAGCGTTGAAGGCAGCGGCGTGTGAGGGACTCCTCCTCCACTCTAAGAGATGTAGGGCATAGCGGTTTATCGCTCGAACTGGAGTAACCCGACTGGTGAAATATCTCCACCTTACAGAAAACCGCAGCCAAATAAAAATCACTTATGCGTTGTTGTGTTCCTGCGTGTGAGCAAGGTTTCCAGAGCTCCTTACTCCTTGCTACATTAGTAGCAGGGGTCAAGCCTTCAAGGTAAGGGTGACAAGTCCAGTAATACCTTTATTGTGCTGTACTTTTCGCCCTTAAGCTTGGACCTCATTACCACTTAACATCGGGTGAGATGAGGTCAATATAATAAAAAAAAGAAACCCCCCGCACCTCTTATCGCCTATTGATGGGACTATGGAAATAGACCAGTAGATCTAGTAAACCCAATTCGTCTTATTTGCCATATGAGATGACCAAAATGTTGATTGGCTGATGACATGCACATTCGTATATTCAGCCAATTGGCGTTGACGAACACAATTTTGCCATTTGAAAAGAGATCATTAGAAATAACACGCATGACGCATAGTGAGCCAATATCTAGGTATACAGATTTAGTCAAGTTCTCTGAAGTTTGACGTTTATCGCAAGGTAACTTGTAAATAATACAAAACATCAATAACGTATCAGTCTAACTCAACGCTTCGGTCAAGCTATCTTCGGATTTTAAATTGCAAGCAGCGAATGTTGTTTGGCGTTATTGTGCCTTTTGATTTTTTACTTTTATGTGAGAAAGGTCTGGTACATAAAAAATCCCAAGCTACGTACTTGCACTGCTAAACTTGTCAATCACAGAAATGCCAGCTTCAAACTTAGGCCTTCTGTGTCAGTCCATTCGTTTACCTTTTAGTTTAGTTTCTAATGTTATGTTTCTCTTCGTTTCCTAGATTTACAACTACAAAGTCGTTGCTAAATTTGTATTCTAAGCCGTCACAAAATGGGCCTTTATTGAAGCACGGGTAAGTCAAAGTCGCTGTGGTGGTGGTTGGTGGGTTCCTATGGCCCGCTTTGGGGGTTTTGGAAGGGGACTTTGCAATGATCATGGTTTTTGGTTTCAGTTTGTATCACGGTGTTTGTTTTTAATGCACGTTACGTTTTCTTCGAACAGACATGTTGCATAGAATAGCAGCTCATTTTTCCATTATTTTTAAGAAAAATGAAGTGACTCATGAATCCTCTAATCCTTGTCCTTTAGTATTATCGCTCTAACAAATAAACCTACCGTTATTATTTAGTATGGATATATTATTTTATGCGGTGTAACATCGAAAGTCTCCCGATAAAGAGAAGGTTGATTTTGTATTGTACGGACAGCAGCAGGTCAAGGTAAGCACTCGCAGGTCAATATTAGGTCTTATGCGCTCGACATAAGGGCGATGCAGAGTTCAAATTGTATAGTCTATAGTGTTTTTGATCGTTCCTTAATGGATACAAAGAAAATTGATGTTTATGTTACCGTAGGAATGTTTGGCGTCAAACCGTTACGTATTAAACTAATATTCAATGCATAACCCACGTAACTGCACATTGAAGATTAAAATTATTTTATATGCAGAACTTTTCCACATTTACGTTAACACATTGACGGTATTGTTTTTATCACCCATCACCCAGTATCAGATTTTATAGATTCTAGATTACAATCCTAGTATATTAAAAAAAAACTACATGGGTACACTGTTTTTGAGTTTTGTAACAACCTTATGTCTTTAACATAGGAACGAATATCGAAGTGCATGTATTTACCGTGTTATCCTGTTGTCTATACTATCCACAAATACCTTAAGGTATCAATGTCGTAAAGGACTTAACGAAATGTCCATAAAAACTTAAAATAAGGTAACGGGTAAAAACATTTTTTAGTAATTAATACTAACAACTTACGGCTTCTAAAAATGTATTAACTACGAAAAATGTAATAGCGTTTTGACCCGTTAACTTAATGAAAGTTTTAAATATATCGCGTATATACAACCTGTAACGGAAAGGGGGTAACAATGTAAAGTAGGTGGATACTATACCTTGTATAGATTCTATATACGAAATCCCGAGTTAAAATAAACACTTTATTGTTTTTATGAAATAAAAAATGATTAACTATAATGACTGACTAAAACGTAAACAAACGCATCACAACACTATTGAGGTCAGCGACCCCAAATCACGTTATCACTTCACGACAATCACTGCGATCCTAAATTTCTCCACCTCCTTCCTCGACATGCGCGCCTAGTACTTTCTTAGAAGATGCGCGAACATTATGCAGCATTTGTGGTGTCACTGTACAGAACGCGGCCTTGATGCTTTCTATCATCTCTTCCCTTGACGAGCATACTACAGCGTACACCTTCCTTTTAAATTAGTCCCACAAGAAGAAGTCCAACGGAGTGAGGTCTGGTGACCGAGCTGGCCATGTGATACGACCTCCTCGCCCAATCCACAGATGGAAACGAGCGTTTTGATGGTTTCGTAAATCTCTTTCTCTAGCTCTCGGTCGGCCATCACGCTGCCGTCGGTTGCTCCGACACAGAGAATCATCTCGAATATTCTTGATTGCTCAAAGACATCACGAAATATCACTAGGCTATCCGTAGTAAGTAGGTAATCCAGAAAGGCAAAAACACAAGATGTTGTCACGGCGACGACAACTCAATGACTTAACTGAATTGTCAAAATGAGAAACGCTAAACCAACAAATTTCAGATGTGATTCAGTAAACACTAAAAGATGAACCACCATTGTGATATTTAAATTAATAGCATAATAGGTAGGTACATCCAAGTCTTTCGACGATTCCAACAATACTGTGATAGTGTTGTGCAAGCGTGACTTAGTCAAAATTTTGACTTGTATTTGACTGATATTTCAAAAAAAAATATTGAATCAATAAATACGTGTACACAGCTACAAATGGTCCCATACAGTTTGTAACCGTTAACTGCTTTGGTATTTTTGATATTGTTATACCCTTTCCGTTACACGTTGTATATATGTCTTGCAAATTTATTTTCAATACTTATAAACTATTTAAAATTCCGCGTGCAAGTCCAATTCGTGACGTCATCGTTCCGTATTTTCATAGTTGTCGTTGAAGAAATCGTATTTTGACAGGAATTTAAAAGTATCTAACATAACAAGGTGTACAAACCGCACAGCAGTCTCAGTACGTAGAAAGACTGGAATAAAATAAAACTGGTCAAGATAGTTATCATCGCCGAGCAACCTTGGAGCAATAAAACGATGCGGTCACAGCGGCATTCAAGTTAATGTACCTACTCTTGTCAACCACACATCATGGTAAATAACTGAACTTCGAAATTAGTCCTTATGCCCACGACGTAAAGGTACAATGTCTAAATTGTATAGTCTGATGTACTTTTAGGCATGAAATGCTCGCTTTATGATCTCCACAAGCAAATAAGATGCAGATGACGACAGCCCGGGCATCATCAAAATTCTGGGGCCTACCTCTTTAATACCTCATCTCCACTCATCAAATCAAAACAATAAGTCATATGACTTGCCCCATAGTGGTCTACACAAAGCAATAAATTAGATACTGCTACTGTAACTATCTACTGAGTTTCTTACCGATGTCTGCTCGGGCGGTTATATAGGTTCCGAACGGGCAGTAGGATCACATTGCATTGTATTCAATGAGGATTCAAAAGTGTAATATATAATTATATTTAATAAAGAAACATCTGTCTCTGAAATCAAATAATGACGGCGTTAGGCCAAAAAGAGGTGGGTTTATAAAGTCATGATTACGCATGATCACATTAATTTTTGACACTAAAAAACTAAAAAATCCAAACTGTCGTATGGGCATGTGAGTTTTCTAGAGTTACGTTATGGCAGATTAATTTTTAATGGCGATTTGAGATTGAGAGAGATTCTTTATTTAGTGGTGCAGAATAGCATAGCCACAGTGAAGTATCAAATACACCTTACTAGAAACTGTAATATACCTATTCTTAGAAAATTATTTTCCACCTTATTTCTATCAAAATCAATGAAAACAGATATATACATAGATATATTATATTCCTAGATGTAACGCTAAAAACCGCAATTGGGTCGTAGCTGTCTTATTCACATCTAGCCATGCAGCGCCACCTAGAGTGACTGAAACAAAAACCACTCAAAGCTTGTATTGGAGTCCGCATCTGCAGATAGAAAATCTATGGACTGGACTCCGGAGTTGGAGTCCAACCATAGACTTCCAATAGAACGTTACCAAATTGAAAATACATTTTTTTTCAAATACGACTAATTTTAATGGCCGTATTTTAATCAGTGATGGGCCATTATTGAAAAATCACTTTCTAGTATTTAACAGTATTTTTTATATTCGTAACTATTTACTGAACGCTTTATTTTATTCCTATGTGTATATGTTACTAATTTATTAGTATTGCATATTTTCCAGAATAGTTCTACTAATCGATACCAACTTTATCATAAACAATGTTTTAACATGGTTTGATATATATTTTGCATCTGCGCATCCATTACGCAAGTCAACAATATTTCCACACACCTAATAAATTAAATGCTTAATATTAAATGTTTAAAACACCCCTTTGTCTAATTCAAAATACCGTGCCACTATTAAATAGAACTATAAAGTATAAACGAAAACTGTTTTTGGTTTTTAGCTTATGTACTCTTATATTTTAAATAGGAATACGGCTCACTAATAGTCACACTTATGTATATTAGTATTCTCAAATACTAGTGCATACTTGTGACAGGATCTATGGTATCCCTATCTCGTATTTTAATAGACTGACATTGAATTGTCAAACTGAATTTCACTAAAACAAGATTTTCTTAGTAGCAAAATTATGTATGAAAATTCAATAAAAACAAATCATTATTATGATTGCGGACGAGGATAACTGTATATCAAATACCATGGTGGTTTCTAAGTTCGTGATTTAAAAAATAACGAGAGTTATTCAATATCGTCTTCATCGGTAAGTTTTGCAAAAAACATTTGCGTATTATGTAGTAAAAATGAGCTAAAGATTTAGAAAATGCTTGTTAACATTTAAGATTTTTAATTTCCTCAAAGTAAAGGCGCATTTATAACCAAATTTTCAAATCTAAATAATGCATATTTGTTGTTGTAGTGATGTGCCAATGAAAAAAATTTCATCGTACTTGTCGATACAATTTTCAAACACATTCACTTTTAGATCGCTGTTAGCACACACTTTTATATCTGTTCAAAATATTTTCAGTTATTTTATGATACCACGTAAATAAGAATTTATCAAGACTGGTAAAAATGGTGTCATGACTCTTAAAATATCGGCAATGGCATAATGTACCTATTGCATCGTATGAAATTTTTGATTTAGTTCGACATAAATTGAACAAGTATGATTCACGAGATATATAAATATAAACATGTCTAAAATTACTTATTTAATTTGTATTTTGTTACAGGAAAATTGAAAACAGAATCCTATTGCAGGGCGAAAATCAATAAAGTAAACTGCAAAGTAATATGAGATTAAGATCCTCTGATCTATGGTTGGACTAAACTACATGTCATTTGTTTGCAAAAAGTTTTAATTTTACACAAATCGTTAATTTTGCTGTCAGAGTGCTTAAAAATATGTATATATATTTTTTATAATAAAATTTGGTAGCACTGTCATTTTATTTTTTCGTATACTTATGCAAACATCATAAACGAAATCAAGCATGTACTGGATTGTCGATATGCTGATAAATTTTGGTATTCATAACATACAGTCGTACAAAAGTTAAATTCTTAAACTGCTTTCTTGTAGTCTTCTTCATCCTAGCATACTACTACTACTCTGGTGGCAATTATGAAGGAAAGCAGGGCTAGCTCCACCGTTGGTTTTGGTTTCCATAATACAAGTGCTTAAATTGTTTACTTTGGACTCAGGTCAATGTGATATTTAGGTATTTATGTATTCATTATTTTTATTTTGACAGAAGAAAAGGATCCCTATTTCTTCACCATCCATATTGTTATCTGTCACATATGCGACATGACAGTTACCTTAGCAACCAATCTGTTGTTATCGAAAACTCATAACAAAATAAACAGTGATTTTACTAAGCAATTATTTTATTTGATATTGGCGACGAGGATGTCTACAATTACGAAAGAAAAATACATGAAAGTGCGGTCCTGTTTACGAGGCACTCTCACCAGAATAAATAACTACGTAAATACACATGAAAATTTTTCAAACGAAGAAATTGAATCTCGCTTACAAATTATCGAGAATACACTACAAAAGTTTGAAAATATACAGGAACAAATTGAACTTGAAACCGAAGATGACAACTTAGAACATGAAACTGATTACAGGTACGATTTTACGGAATGTTGCACAAATCTTAAAACAAAATTATTAACCTTACAACGAGTTAACCTTACAAGAACCAACTCGAATTCTACAAACTTAGTTCCTAGTACGAGTTCTGTAATAGAACCATCTGTAAAACTACATTTTCAACATCTACAAGAAAATGAAACATTTCACGGATTTATCAAAAGGCTCACTGTCTACCTGCTGTTAAACAAAATAACTGAGCCCAAAACGAAAGTATATATTTTGCTATCTACTATTTCACCGGAACTCCACGAAAGAATTTATGATCTGTGCTCACCCGAAGATCCAATAAACAAATCATTTGAAGATCTTACCCAAATTTTAAGCCAATACATTAGCCCACAACCTAGTATATGGGCTCTTCAGCACAAATTTATTTCACGCATACAGAATAAAGATGAAACTATTTCGACATTTGCCTCAGAACTGAAAAGGCTTGCTACTAATTGCGAATTTAAATGCCTGAATTGCAAGAAACCCACACTAGAAAACTTTTTGACTTTACAATTCATACGAGGTCTGAAGGACGGAGATATCCGTACTAGAATTTTACAAGATCGAAATACTCCACCTTTTGCTGAACTGGAAAGTTTTGCTACAGCCATGGAAATGGGAAAAGCAGACAACTTTGAAATATCCCATGACATCGCAAGTAAACCAGATGCAGTCAATAGAATTTCTACGTCTCCTCCTAAGTTTACATCAAGGAAATTCACTTCAAATTCATCACCCATACAACCACGCAAAGAAATGAGGCCACCACTTTCAATAAAGGATTTACAAGGGAAATGCTTCAGATGCGGAAAATCAGATCATCGGGCAAACGAATGTGGAGCCATTAAGGCGATTTGCAGAAAATGTCAAAAAGAAGGACATTTAGCCAGAGTTTGTCTCAGTAAGACAAATAGGATCAACCGAATAGATGATTCTGAAAGTATTGTTAGTAATGACAGCGTCGCAGAGATCAACTTAATTAAAAGTGAAATTTCGGAAAGGTATTTGATTTCAATAAAAATAGAACAAAAACCAATCAAAATGGAATTCGATACTGGAGCTACTCTTACAACTATGTCATTAAATCAATTTAAACGTTTACAGGTAAATAAGAAAATTTATAAAACTGAAATGAAATTAAGAACGTATACTGGCGAAATAATTAAACCTTACGGAGTGACATATGTAAAATGTCAATACAAAGATCAATTATTCTTTGGAAAACTTTACATTATAGATAAAAATGTTGATCCAATTTTTGGCAGGAGTTGGATGAAAGAATTGAATGTAGAATTAGCAGATATACGTATGTTAGACACAGAAAACCAATGCATCAAGTTGGAACACCTTTTCGAAGAATTTTCATCATCAGTTTTTAAATCAGACCTGGGGAAAATTCCAAATTACAAAGCAAAATTACATCTTAAAGAAAATATACAACCCATATTCATAAAACCACGAAGAATTCCATATGCCTTAAAACCTAAGGTAGATCAAGAAATAGATCGACTTTGTTCTATCGGAGTTATTTCTAAAGTTGATCAATCGGATTGGGGAACGCCAATTGTACCGATTATGAAACCGAACGGATCAATACGACTATGTGCAGACTACAAAGTTACTTTAAATAAAGCAATTAAAGACGAACAGTATCCTATTCCGATAATAGAGGATATATTTTCGGAAATGAATGGAGGTCAAATATTCTGTACTTTAGACATTACACAAGCCTACTTGAACATGGAAATGGACGATGAAAGCGCTATGCTTCAAACATTAAGTACTCATAAGGGAACATACAGAGTTAATAGACTCATGTTGGAGTTAAAGTTGCACCAAGTCTTTGGCAAAAGTTCATGGATCAATTGTTACTGGGACTGGAAGGCGTCAAATGCTTTTTTGATGACATCATCATTCAAGGGTCTACAGAAGTACAATTATTTCAACGTCTTAAAACAGTTTTACAAAAATTAAAAGACAATAATCTGAGAGTCAACAAAGAAAAGTGCCATTTTTTCAAAAAGAGTATAAATTACCTCGGCCATACAATCGATAAAGACGGATTACATAAAAATAAGGAAAAAGTAAAGGCTATCATTAATACCGAACCACCAAAAAATATCAACGAATTACGTACGTTTCTTGGCATGGCAAACTATTATAACAAGTTTATACCTAATTTAGCTTCAATCACTAAACCGTTGAACGAATTGCTAAAGAAGGAAGTTAAATACATATGGACAACGAAATGCCAATTATGTTTTGAGAAAATAAAAAAAGAAATTCTTAGCGAACGAGTGCTTACATACTTTGATCCTAAAAAAACACTCGTATTAGCTACCGATGCATCACCATATGGTTTAGGAGCAGTTCTATCACATAAATTAAACGACGGTACAGAACGACCCATCGCCTTCGCTTCAAGAACTCTTACTTCCAGCGAGAAAAAGTACAGCCAAATTGATAAGGAAGCAACTGCTATCTTTTGGGGCCTAAAAAAGTTTTTTCATTATTGTTATGGCCGTAAATTTATTCTAGTCACAGATCATAAACCTCTTTCTTCAATTTTCCATCCAGAACAGACATTACCGGCTCTCAGTACTATGCGCTTATTTCATTACGCACATTTTTTATCAGGATTCGATTACGCCATAGAATACCGAGCATCAGTAAAGCACTCAAATGCAGATTATTTATCTAGATTTCCAGTCGAAACTGTTAAAGAAAAATCACTTGACCAACATTCAACATTTCAACTGCATCAAATAAATCACTTAAAAGTAAGTCCGGACATAATAGCTCGTGAAACAATTAATGATAACGAGCTGAATACATTACTTCAAGCTTTAAAAACAGGGCGTTCAGTTAAACAATTTGGTTACAACGACAATGAACTTACACTTCAAAATGATTGTATCTTAAAAGGTACTAGGGTTCTAATACCAAGAAATTTACGAAATTCTGTGCTTGATGAACTTCATGCGGGGCACATGGGCATCCTCAAAATGAAGCTTCTGGCCCGCAGTTATGTTTACTGGAAGAATATTGATAAAGAAATTGAAAAAACAGTGAAATCGTGCAGAGCATGCCGTCTCCAACAAAATTCACCAGCTCCAGCTCCACTTCACCACTGGGAAGATCCGGTTGAACCATGGCAAAGAATCCACATAGATTTTGCAGGACCTATAATGGGACATTACTTGTTCATTATAGTGGATGCCTTAACAAAGTGGGTAGAAATAATCCCTACTAAAACTACAACAAGTTCGTGGTGCATTAAGCAATTAAACTACTTATTTTGTACTTTTGGATACCCATATACAGTAGTGTCAGATAACGGCCGTCAATTCACCTCTCAGGAATTTCAAAGTTTTCTCACTAATTGTGGCACTACACATAAAACGACTGCTCCATACCATCCAGCAACTAATGGACAAGCAGAACGATTTGTACAAACTATCAAAAAAGGTTTATACGCTATGGAGGGGGAGAGAGGCAGTTTACATGATAAAATCATGATCATTTCTTGCCGCCTAAGACGAGCTCCGTGTCCAGACGGTCGATCACCTTATGAGAAGATGTTCAACCGACATATAAGAACCAAACTACACACAATGTTCCGGAAACCTGTTCATGCCAGAAATAGTATGTCCAGAGAACCCACAACTGGTCTTAGAGAGTTTGTGGCAGGAAATAGAGTACAGGCCAAAAGCTATTCCAACCCGCATCAACGCTGGGAATTTGCTACAGTAACGCGACGCATAGGACGTTTACATTATGAGGTACAAACAGATGCTGGTGTTACATGGATCCGGCATTTGGATCAACTCCTGGCAGCTCCTGAAGTTCCTCCATTAGAATAACGGCGGAGGCGTGTCACATATGCGACATGACAGTTACCTTAGCAACCAATCTGTTGTTATCGAAAACTCATAACAAAATAAACAGTGATTTTACTAAGCAATTATTTTATTTGATATTATCCATTAAATTTTATCGATATTAAAATCGACATTTGCTACATTACCAAGGAATAAATAGATATTAGTACTCATTTTTAAATTGTTAAACGTCAAAACGATGTTGAAAAAAAATATTTTGGGGTGGACGGTTACATTGTTGCTGTCATGATGCGGTTTCTATACTTTCCTTATTCTAAGGATATATATGTTAATATACTGTTTTCATTGATTTTGACATTGATAGTTAGCCGCTATTGGTACTTCACCGTTGATATGACATTATAGGTGTCACGTTAAATTCGTAGTATAATCATTCAGATTTTCGTTCCTAAAATAAATCAAAGACAACATCACATACATTGCTCAGATTATGCCGTAAGTTGCTGTAGCTCTCATGTTGCAAAAGTCAACCACGGTACCACAACACCCAGTCATAAAAACAAACGGCTTTATCATCCTCATGCTTCATGTGAACAAAATTGTGATTGACATAAATGTCGTTGTAAAAACCGGTTTACTAAGTCATAATAACAGCAAAAAGTAGCCATTGTACGTCGTACATTGCGTGATAGATGATACGCGTGGGCATAATAGCTTATATAATCTCCTGAATAACGGGAGAGCACTAATTGAAATTTTGGAGACTGGCCCTTTAACCATTTTCTACTGGTAGAATAATATTTTTTTCATTGGGTTTGAACCTTATCTTTGGTGAATAAGGTTTAAACTATGATGACTAAATTTAAGCTATCACCGGCTTAAGAATATGAGGTTTCACTAGCGCCGGCATCTTTATTGTTAAGTCAACGATTCATTTCAACCGACTGCTTTTTGTTGTACAAAACATCGAGTTGTTTGATTCTTGTTTTTTCAAAGTTACGTTCATATACCTACACAAGCTTTCACCATCTATTGCTTAAATAACATCTGATCCAATTTGGTCGAGCAAACGCTGGATTGGCTGAAAAGCTGTGAGTTCGAATCCTGCTAGGGGCAAATGTTTGCGCATGGCACATATACGTTGTACTCGAGTTACGATGATGATCGATGTTGATAAACGCATTCACTTTTAACTATTACTAAGTTATTTATAATACTGACATAGGACAAATATTTGTGGAAGAACATTTGCGTTTGGTCTGTGCTGAGTTTTCATAAATGTATTTTAGGATACATTTCGGGACCCCCAAAAGTTGGCGTCTGGTTTCCATAACCCAAGCCCAAGTGTTTTACTTCCTTTTTTTTTAAACAAAGTATGTGATGCTGTCTTATATTTAACTTTATTTGGTACAACAGGTAGGTACTATTTTTTCGTGAGTCAACCCAGGGAGGTGTGCCACAATCACAATACTTAGTCATAAAGTGACAGTCAACAGACAGCTCAAATTAAATGCAACCAAATCGATGACTAATATTAAGTCACACGGCTGATACCTGACCTGCAGATGTCATACATTTTGGGTATAAATACATTCGGTTACCTGTCTGGGTTTGTTCAGAAAATTCAAGCACAGTAGTGTTCTTCTTAAAGGGAAAAAGTAGTCGTAGATTAATCAATGGAATCGCTTACGCACTTGAGCTATGAAAACCAGAATCAATGGTGTTACCTCAAATATGTACTTAACTACACGTGAAAATATGCAATTAAAACACCCAGATATGTAACAAACACACATTTTAATCACATTTATTATGCTCACAAAACCCACTACCTTTAGCTCAAAACACAGAAGAGACCAGTCAAAAAGAAAATAAAGATCTGCGTAAAATGAACGTCTTTTTTTAGCAACGCAGACCCCTTGTCATGTATTTCGGAATAACATTATCGTCTGGTGCTGTTTTGGTGCATCCAGGAATTATTTAAACCTCCGTTGATTAAGAGGACTCAACTATAGAGTCATAATCATCTGAGCACCCGAATAGTTGTAAAAATACCTCTAATATTGCAAGCATCAATTATTACGACGGTACGGTCGAAAGCACGTCAGAACACTTTGAAATTTTTACCGTTCTTATGTTGCAGTCATATGAACTAAAGTCGAACTGCAATTGTTTATCTTGATGTGCTGTTCATTGTACAGACAGATGTCTCAGAGGCTATATAATTTTATCAGTAGGGAAATGGATCCCATAAGTGCATAGACAATAACGACTCCTTACAAAACGACGGTGAACAACCTGAACAGATGCGGGTGTTGTTATTACGATAAAAATACTGAATAATTTAAAATCACTTTCACTCTTTAATTTGTTCCATCTACATGTTTTTTATTAATGTAAACATTTTAAATATTAAGAACAATATACAACGTCTGTCAAATTACCACAACAATAATAAAATCCTTAGCAACGCAACTATCAAGAAATCTTTTATGTTTATTTTTTTTTCTTTTTCTAAGCCTCTATTTCACCACCTTCAACTTAATTAATATGAGGTCACTTACGTTTTGTACGTTGCGCATTATTTGATGTTAATAATGTTAAAAACCCACTAACCAGCGTCCATTGGTAATAAGTTGTGAGTATCCGGCACGAAGGACCAGAAATAACGGATCCGTTATTTTATAAGTTACAGAACTTACACTCTTAATTATTCAAACATAAAGTGGTCATTTTGTGTAAAGCAATCTTACATTTACTGTTTACATGCCTCCCAAGTTTGACGAATTCATAAAACGATTACTCTAGCATTAAGTTTTAACCTTGTTTCTTAATCTGACTATCGTGGAATTAGTAATCGAAGTAGTCCTTTAAACTAACATTGACCGATTGCATAAACGGTAAACACCTACGAACGCCTACTTACTAAAATCCTGCAGTTTATTTACCTCTTAACTGATTTCAATGCAAAACGTCATCCGCAAAATATACTTGAAGATTGGAGTTGATGACTCATAATAAGTAAACCAGCAATAATTTATGCCTCGTAGTTGTACCATGAGAACTACTGTCTTTACACACCAGTTCCACGTAATTTAATATTGGGTGTTTTCATTGCACGTTTTCATGTTGTAAATTTAACATACGCTAACAAAATACGCAATGTAAAGAAGGCACAGCGTAAATTACCGTAACGAGCGTTCCGAATCGCCTCTGCGAACCGTTCCGTTCTCCTCAGACGCAGTCTGCCGTCGTTTTTCTCGGTCGCCGGGTGACTCGAATAATTTAAACCAGTTTAAAAACTTATCCCGCGTCCGTGTGCTCAATTCCTTTGCCGTATTTGGAAATTTAAAAAAAAGTTTATTGTTATTGTGTTTTTGGCGCCATGGACGACAGGTACGCGTGTAATATTTATTTGGCTTATCATTTTCCTATCTCTTAATGGCCAATTAGAGTGTACGCTCATGTAACAGGATAATAACATTTGTTTTAGATTGTTTTGTATCGACTAGTTGGGCATTTGGTCGCTTGCCTATCTACGCGGGTGGTCGTATTTCCATTAAAACTTTTGTGGGCGAATCTAAAAACCGTATAGTGATATTTTTACGCAAAAATGTCATTCACCCCGATGTAAGTCGCTTTGGATACTTAGCTTTAATGCAATGGTACTTAAGGTGCATTTTATGTTACGGGATGCGTACTAACAAATTTACTAACAATAGCAATATGAACTAATCTAATCTGCAAATTAGTATAAATCTTAATCCTGCATTATGACGTTTACAATTTAACTAATATTACCTATATTTTTCAAGTGAGATGGCATGAACGCCTTTTATATTAATAGTAGGTAGTTTAAATTAACAAAACTAATAAACTGCAAAAGTAAAACCTAGTCAGTGCTAATTTAAGAATTAACTTGCTTAAAGTTATTGGTAACAAAGTTAGGAGTATTTTGAAAAATAAAATAGGTAGGTATTTTGGGTAAGTAAAGTTACGTATATGAAATGGTTTTGAATTCATGTACTTAGTACTATAATTTGGGATGCTTTGTTATTTGATGAACTATTTTGGTTTAAGCAATAATACTGTTCTCTAAAATGAAAATTCTAACTTAATTTGGTTTTATAATTTAAATATTATTAACGATGGTATCTAGGGTTTAAACATTAAAGACGTTTAAAAGATAATTCACTTCAATATAAATAATTAACAAGTTTGTCAATGTAAGTAAAGGGAAAAATGTAACGATTCATTTATTTTTGGTCACAAAACATAATATACATTAACAATACATTCTTATACTAGGATTATTATCATTGTTATACGAACGCAAAGTAACTTAAAATGGGTGGAAATGCTTTTTGCGTAAGATTGATTACACTGCTTCATTTTTTTAAAGCATAATAAACATTTATGTCTTTACTAGCTGTGCCCGCGACTTCGTTCGCGTGGACTACATCCTTTTATGGTCGGTTTTACCCCTTTCTCCCCTAATATTCGAAACAAAACGTAGTCTATATTTTAATCCAAGTTTCGAGCTATATTTGTGCCAAATTTCATATCTCTAACTTCAAAAATAAACGTTTTTCCATATAAACTTCCAAAGGTGGTATTATCCCCCCCCCCCTTATTTTCTAATAAAAAGTAGCCTATGTCCGTTCTTGAGATTTAACGTATACCTATACCAAATTTCATCAAAATCGGTTGAGAGGTTTAAGCAGGAAAGCGTAACAGACACACAGACAGACAGACAGAGTTACTTTCGTATTTATAATATTAGTAGGGATTATCTCTGGTGTACGTCTATTCTTAGCTTTTTCTTTTATTTTACATGAACCAGCGTAAAATTTATTATTTAATTTAAGTAATTTTGATCGGTATCCTCACAAAAACAGATAATGTTTTTTTTTGGTAATTAATGCCGTTGATATTAAAAGAGATCTAATTACAGTACAAAAAAGTAGGTCCACATTGTCATACAATCCCAAATCAACAACTCATTTTTTGTCATTGTTTTACACTGATATTGTTTCACTGGTGGTTTATTCACGATTTCGATGATACTTATCCAAGACACCAGTACACACATTCCCGAAAAATTTGTCACGGGATAAAATTTTTCAAATAGCACGATAAACGAGTGGTTTTACGAGGCCTCTGATTTTACTTTTCCTTTTAAAGCTCCTCTATTCTGCACCATTAATCCTGCTTTATTCTCCAGCACTCACACGTGTCAGTACAATGAAGAAGATGGGTCCATGCGCATGTACCTGAGAGGACGGCCGGTGGTGCTGTACGGGCCCAGCGAACATGAAGGCCTGGACCCAGCCAAAGTGGCGCCCCCTCCTCAGAACAAGCTGAAGCTTGAGTGGGTCTACGGTTACAGGTGAGTCCTTGAAATATACTAGAAACTTTTTTTAAATGGATTCGTCATGCCTGTCTGTTCGTCCGTATGTCACAGCCACTTTTTTCCGAAACTATAAGACCTATACTATTGAAACTTGGTATGTAGATGTGTTCTGAGAATTGCATTAAGATGTTTCACAAAAAAGGAAAAAAAAAGAAAACAATAAATTTCAGGGCTTCCCACATGAAACTGAGTTATAAAATTATTTGCTTCTGCGGAACTCTTTATGGGCGATGATTCGCACTTGGCCGGTTTTTCCTACCTGGCGATTATGGCTGCGTAGCCTTATCATCTTGAACGGTATTTTAGCGGAGATGACTCTCACCCCTAAAATAGAAACTATCTTTGTTCATGTAAACTTTTACTTTACAAAAGCTTTATGAATCGTCAGATTAAGTTAAACTACCGCCGTCTTCAGAAAGTTGATGCTATCGAAAAGAACCGGCAAGAAACTCAATAATTAGGGTTGACTGGTAGAGAATGTCCTTAGCCTTAAGTACACCTGTTGTAGTTTTTTATGCAATAAAATTTGTGAATAAATAAATAAAAATGCTCTTTTCAAATATAACAAACATAATAACATACAAATAATATAGCTTATGTCTAGTGTTCCTGTGTATTGTTTGTCTCAGCTCTGCCTTCTATGGTGTGGACCACACGAAAATAATATTATTTGCCTGGCTATATCGTACGTAAATATGTAGAAATAGGGAGGAAAATGGGACCTCGGACCTTGAAAGTCTAACTAATGTCGATCCATTGTCCAGAACAAAGCTGTTTCGATAAATTTTAAATGTGCAAATGGTCTACTATCGATTTGCTGAAGGTCATTTGGACTCCGATAACGCACATGACGTGAAATTATATTTAGTGGTTTCATGGGAAAACACGCGAGGCTGTCCACACTATAGTTATTACTTTCATTATTATGACGATAATGTAAAGAATAGATAGTATATTTAATTTGCATTCGAGTATAAAGTTATTGTTACATTTTGTTAAGTTTTAATCACTGAACACAGAGAATGCTATGTTAATTTAAGCATAAGAGGAAAAAATATTTTTCTGTTTATTTTAGGTACAATTTTATGCCAATACATAATGGTAGAATAAAGTCCAACAACCTCAATGTATTTACATACTAAAAGATTCGAAAAAAATAAAATTGTAATTGTAATTTGTAGATCCGATGTGAAACCAAACCTACTAATATTTTAAAAAGTTTGTAAGAATGTATGGGCTGTAAGTTTGTTAAACTTTTACATAAAACAATCATATGGGCTACTTTTTATCCCAAAGTAACGCGAACAAGATCGTAGTTAAGTAATTAATAAAAAATATTTGCAACATGTTAGTGTTTATTATAAAAAACGTTTCGTAAAATTATTCGACAGTTTGATATGTTCGAATGCTGATTTTACTGAGTATATGAGATGCCGTAACTGGAAATGAATAACGGAACACTGGTTTAAAATCTTATTTCTTAATTGTTCGAATTTAAACAAATACCTAAATAAATAAATGCACCAGACATCCACACCAATCACCTCGTCTCAGACTTAGGTTTCCCCTTGTACTATGAGCACCAGATGACGGATTCTTACTCATCCCAGAAAATAACCATTAGATTTACCTTAATTAAAGATGAACACTTCTATTAGGGTAAACCATTTTACACTCTCAAGCACAATTAGGCCCATTTAAGTATTAAAAGCGCTTATTCTTATATTTATCTTGCTTTCATCAGCTCAATAAAATTCATGATAGGTATACCCGCAGAGTACTTGAACGACTCATACAACCGTTAGTCAACTTTCTATTGATAAGATTACAATGCAATATTTGTTCAATGTCAACTCTTCAACAACTATAATATGTTTCCCGCATATAACGTCATTAATGTATATATTTACACGATAAACAACCCCAGACAAATATACTGACCAGCCCCTAACGCCCCCATAATGACGAAGCGTCGGAAACGCATTTCGTAATCTGAAACTTATTTTTTCGTAACGTATACAATAGGACAGAGACAATCTATCACCAACTTTTCGTATCAGAATTGATTATGACCTTTGTAAATAAAGGGCAGCCCTATTATTTATTAACGTCAGAATCTATTTTGATTCGAAAAAGTATTTACCTTGTCGCTGTCCAATCGTTTAGGTTAAGAAAACGGCGAAGAATAGTCTTCGAATTTGAATGCATTTTCAAATTTTCACTATAAGTACGTAGTATAAAAAATCGCTAGTTGTAATTAAATCAGTTTAAAATCATATACCTGACACTTGTGTTCTGAAAATTAGAATAATTGGTAATGTTATAATGTGTACTTTAAACACTACAACATAAGACAATATTATTTAATTTAATAAAAATATAAGTTATGTTTGGGAATCCAACCTTCTGTATTATAACTAGGCACCGATTTTCTTGCCGGTTTCTTCTCTGCAGGTCAGGGTTCCGAATCTACGGTGACTTCAAAAGTTTATATTAATTTTGACGATACATAAAATTCACTTGTAGGTAAACTATATAAATAAATAAATTGAATTTAACCTACATAAATACATAATAATTAATTGAATAAACAAGGACGGTGAGCTATCAAATCCGACAACGAGCCAGCCAGCCAACGGTCACAAAAGGGCTGAGATTCATACCTCGGTCAGGCAAATTTGCGAATCAAAATTTCTAAATTGGCTTGGGGTCTAGGTTTTTCCCCAAGTTATTGTCCGTCGCAAAAGCACACCAGACTGTAGTCTTATGTCATGTGCATAAGGACTGATATTGCTCTGCAAGTATTCACCTAACGTCCTGTTACCATACAAGGGAAAACCTTAGTTTGAGACCAGATTATTGCTGTGATTGTCTGACGCTTATTTTCGTATTGACTACGAATCATAGAGCTAGACTAACCCGAGTTATATTTAATATTTTCGAGTGAAATATATAACCAATTGTGCGGAGATGTCACCTTCTAATTTGTGTGTCTCCCGGCGATTATCCGAATCTTTGGTCGTTTACCAATTGCCTCTATCGTCGCAATTACCGCCTACACGTATGGCTATACTTGGAGTTTACAGGCGGACAAACGGTTTTTGGGGCTTGTGAAATGTGGCCCGGTTCAGCCGTAATTCTTGCTAATTATACGTACGTAAATTTAGGTATGTTTCTCGTATTGATGACCAGGTCGGTTAGGATGCCCCGTGCGAGTTAATTTACAGCGTTTTTAACGTACAGTACGTCATTAGCTTTTTTTTTATATTGCACTTCTTGATGTTAGTCGTAATTTGATCTTAGCTTAAAGTGACAAGAACAGCTGTTGCTGAACTTGTCTGTCGCCCTCACCTTGAAGGCTTGACCTTTGCTACAAATATATCACCCCCCCCCCCCAGGAGCTCTGGAAACCCTACACATACGCAGGATCACAATACAACACTGAAGTGATTATTATTTGCGGCTGCGGTCTTCTGTAAGATGGAGGTATTTCACCATTCGGACTGCTCCAGTTCTCTTAAAAAACGAGTGGAGTTTGCCATCAGCCAATCAGCAGTACCGAACCTTTTGTCGTTTCATGCGACAAATTTGCCATAATTACGCATGCTAATAGACAAAGCCGCTTAGAATGCGCCACGAAAGTACTTTTTATAGTATAAATAAGTACCTATAAATAATAATTAGTACTTTTGTGGTTTGTATCTGACGCATCCATTTATAAATATGTATCGAGATTCAGTATTACTATACAAAAATATACTTTTGTGAACTCATTCCTGTGAAAACCACGAGTTTCGTTTCGAGGTATTTAGTACTGTCAAAAGGCTGTCAGACTATTAGGCCTTAAGTCCTTGGCGTAAGATCGTATATCGAAATGAGAACGTTTACCTCGATATGCTACTGACCGTATACCAACTGATCGTTTCGACGATTAGCCTCAACAGTGAACACGGTTAATTTAAACGGCTTTGGGTGAATGTCAAAGAAATTTTCCAATTAAGGGGCCAATCACATAATTTTACGGTGGACAGTAAGTCAAGGTGAACACTTGCATTTTGATAAAATTCTTATGCGCAAGACATAAGGTCGGTGCAAAGTTTATAGTGTGTTGTCTGGAGTGATGTTGGTCGTACAAAAGTTTAATAATTGGTGTGATTGTTTTTTTTTTTTAAATTGGCTCACTTCACATACATTGTTCTGATTATGTGGTAAGTAGCTTAAGCACTTGTGTTACAGAAATCAGAAACAACGACGGTACCACAACACCCAGACCCGAGACAATATAGGAAAGTTCGTTTCCCATATTGACCCGACAGTGGATAGAACCCGGGACCTCAGAGATGGCGCGACGCCAAAGTCCGGCCCGCTCGCCTCTCGGCTACGGAGGTCGTCAAATTTGCGCTACACATATACAGACTATCACATCAGAGTATACCTTAGGACTTTGCACCGCCCTTATGACGCGGGCAAAAGAACTAAAATCGAACTGAAAGTATGTACCTAGATGTAGGTACTATACACCGTACATACATAATTGTATTTTGTTTCTCATTATAGTAATAGGGGTCGTCTAGGACAAAACACTCTATTCCATTGTAGGTAGGTCATATTGGATCTAAAACTCCCTGGGGCAATAAACACGCAAACAGCGATGGTTTTTATGAAGTAGTACGAACAATAGAACAGTTAATTAGTCATAGTAGCATCACATAGTAGCTAATTTACTTACATGGCTCATCTTCAGCCAACAGACCCAATAAAGGTTAAACTGATTAATTAACAACGAATTGACATCGACTTACTTTAAACAGCAAATTTTTAAGCCTACATAGATTTTTAATTCAGAATATTGAGTGTGAGTTACACCAATTCAGT
Source organism: Glyphodes pyloalis (assembly GCA_037074685.1). Lineage (NCBI taxonomy): Eukaryota > Metazoa > Arthropoda > Insecta > Lepidoptera > Crambidae > Glyphodes > Glyphodes pyloalis. The sequence continues at coordinate 2,741,789 of JAYKKO010000042.1, forward strand.
CTTTGTTACGAACGATTTGACAGAAGCCAGTTTTGAAAAGACGTATATAACTGTCAAATGCATTTGGTCACTCGCGCTAAGAAAACTGTCATTTCATTTTAGATATGAGTTCACTGACGAGTTCTCGAGACAATGTAAAAACTAGAGCTCTTATTTAGACCATTATATTCGCTTGGTAATGGACAAGTGGCAGGCAGACGGACGGGCGGGACGGACACACAGACAGCGAAGTCTTAGGCATAGGGTCCCGTTTTTACCCTTTGGGTAACGAACCATACAAGGGTTATGTCATTGAAAGTTACTATATCCCTACTAATATTATAATTGCGAAAATAACTCTGTCTGTCTGTTGCGCTTGCCCCCTTAATCTTCTCAACCGATTTTGATGAATTTTAGCACAGACAATCTTTAGACCCTGAGAAAGGACATAGGTTAGCTTTTATTGCAAATCCTGTAGTCCACGCGAACGAAGTCGCGGGCACAGCTAGTAAACTATATAATATTCCTGCGTTACGCTATTACACACGTCCATACAATAAACTTTGTTAGCATATAAACACGTAGGCAGTATATTTCCTTTGTTAGCTCTCATTAAACCTGCCAGTCCAGGTTCCAAGGTTGGCATTGTTCTCTGCACGCATGGCCGGCCAACCACCATCCACTGGTTCTAGTCGAATTATGCTAGAAATAGCCCCACGTTATCAGTCAAGAATCTGAGGGTTAACTGTTTAATATTCAGGTTCTGAAATTAACACGCGATAGAATTTCTCTTCATACAAAATAAATTGGAAAAATGTTAAGTAAAACTTGTGTACTATACGGTAAATAACGACCGATTTTGCTGACTGGGTCTTAGTACAACTTACCTCTCTTAAATGACATCTATACTTAATTAATTTCTTCATCAAAGAAAACTCTGTATGACTGGACAGTGATCTATTGACACATAACATAAGTTAGACAATGCTACATTAGCATTGCACTAAGATTTTTACCAGTATCTTCTCGGTAGATATACGTTGCCGGTAGTAGAACCACATTGAATTGTATTTAATTACGACTCAAAAGATTAATCTACTTTAGTTTGTATATTAATTAATAAATATTTGATTGATTGACATGGATCCAGAAATTACACTACCCAGTGGATGTTATGGTATTACTGGAATCATCATCATACCTACACCAATGCTAACCTTTACAATATATAACCCAGACCCGACCAGCAATCTGACCTAGTGTTAAGCGAAGATAAAGCCGTAATGTCATATTATCTCTTGTCTAGAAAGGTCACAACACATCAAGGCAAACACTTGCAGTTCGATTTTCATTCTTATACTTTCGCAATTAGGACGGTAGAAAGTCCCTTCATTAAAAAATCACTATTGCAGCGCGCAATAAGAATGACGAAACGAAGCGCTAAGGGTGGAGTCATTTCCACGCCCGGTGGCCACAAAATTGTATTTGATTGTCTATGCATGCAATAATTGCCTTAAAATCTAGCCAGTCATGACTTTGCCCAACATAAAATAGTTACTTAAAAGTTGATTTTGTGGAGTCCAATACAAATGCGTCTAGCTAATTTCTTGAAAACAAAAAGATTTCCGCAAACTTAGCAAAAACATCCGCTCAAATTAGGGTTGTCAGTCAAGAGTAATTAAGGAAATATAGAGTAATCTACTCAGGAAACGTCAGTCAGCCTTGAAATATATTAGGTTAATTGTTGTATTTTCTGTGTTATTAGTCTAAATACGTAATGAAATAGGTGTTCAGATCTTAATTCACACGTTCGAAGTTGCATAGTGAGACAGTCTTGTAACTAAAATAATTTAGGTAATAAATTCTTAAATAACCTACAAAACTTATTCTTTAACTAAGTAGTACATATTACTTAAACACTTGCTCAAATGAAAGGCGGCAACCTGTAGGATACAAAATGTATGTTCCGTAATAAAAATATATAGGGATATTGCATTTTTAATTCTCAAGTAAATTAAATTTTGTTAGCTCGGTTTACATGACATGACAATGGATGAAAAATTTACGTTTTCTCCTAATTTCATAAACGCGAAAATTTGAAAGAATGTCGAAGTCTAGATATCTGGATGTATGTTTGTTCCCCTTTGGCTCAAAAATGACGCAAAAGATTTGTATGAAATTGTTTAGATACTTTTTATCCCAAAAAAATGCGAACAGAGTCGCAGGTAACAGCTAGTAAGTACTAACCGTTACTTGTCTCTGAATACGGGTTTAAGACTTCCGTAAACCTAGAAAAACTACCAAAACATAGACCCTAGTGCAGTCCATTCAAGGTCGCCTATTGCGGCTTCGCTTCAGTGCCCAAATCTGCTGATGACCAATCATCCACGCTAGCCCATTCACGAATGGACGACTCGCTTGATCGACTTTGAAGGCCGCCTTTTGTAAGCCAGCTGATGCGTACATCTTTTAGAATGGGTTCGATCGAAAGTTTTACTTGGAAAAGAACGTGGCAAACAAAAAAGATGGCAGATGAGATTTCCCACGCTCTATAAATTATTTAATTATTAAAAATGTATAGGCCTCGAACTATTCATAGTTAGAATGTGACTAGATATAGCTGTAGGTAATACGTATGACTTCATTTCGTAGTAGGGTAAGTATGGTGGAATTGAAAAAACTACAAACCTAAACAAAATAATATATATGCCACTAGGCATAAATGAAGTCCGCCATTTGTACTTTTTATTATTTTTGCAATAATGAATCAATAAATAAGTGTAATAAATTTAGTTTCCCATAAATTTATACTTAAAGTGTACCTAGCTGAAACTACTTTCATAACATATCTAAGGCCTACGCCTTAGGTATGTTTTCACGCTATATACCAGGTCCATAACTACTGGTCAGTAAAACGCATCCCGCTTTATTCATACACCCAATCAAAATATGTTTTAATCAGACTTTAGTCATGATAGTCTGCTCGCTAGCACACTAAGATTTCTCTCGACTTAGATATTGTAAATATAGGATAACTACGATGTTTCAAGCCGGATTCTTAGGTAGATATCTCTGTTAGGATTAGGTTCCGAACCGGCTGTGTCATATATTTTAGTTTATTTTCATATAATAATGACTTCATCCTCCAGAGGCAAGGACTGCCGTAGCAACCTCTACCTCCTGCCCACTGGCGAGATCGTGTACTTCGTGGCCGCCGTGGTGGTGCTGTTCAACGTGGACGAGCAGTGCCAGCGCCACTACACGGGGCACACGGACGACGTGAAGTGCCTCGCAGTGCATCCCAACAAGCTGATCATAGCCAGCGGCCAGTGCGCTGGACACGACCGGTTAGATGCGCGAGTGAGTATAACATCAAATAGATAATATCTTAATCCGTATTAGCTTTACAAAAGCACGGACGGGTCAGTACAAGTTCAATATTCTACCGCCATTTTTTTATTGCATTTTAAGATGGACCTCATCCTACCTGATGTTAAGTAATGAGGTCCTAACTTAAGGGCGACTAGTAGGTACAGCATAACGCCCTTACCTTGAAGAGTTGACCGTGCTGCTACTAATGTAGCACAGAAGTGATTGTTATAATTTTCTAAAATAAAGGTAGCCTGAGTTATGCTTTATTACATCACCTACCTATCAGTCCCGTCAAAATCGGTCTAGCCATTTCAGAGATTAGCAGGAACAAAAAGACGGATAGACAAAAAGTATATATATATACAGGGTGTAACAAAAAGGCGAAATAATATTTTAGGGTATGTATCTATAGCAGGTGTACATTCAGTTGTATTAATATCAGCTAATTACAAACAAGTTTTTTCTTCCATACTAACTAAATAAATTGTTTTTTTACTGAAAATGTTGACAACCCTGATTGAGGTCATTCGCGCTCAACCACAGACGCGCCGCGCGATCAGCTGATGCGCGGCCGCCCCGCTACGCGCCCGCGCAGCCCACCCGCCTACTAGAAACTACTATTACTTAATTTTACTTGGAATAGGACTGAATAATCAAACCATAATTACCGAAATGCATTTATTAAAATACTATTTAGAAACAGTACATAGAAATAATCTGTTAGGTACATTTCTTTTTCACGTAAAAGTTAATGTTTAGTTTTTAGGACAATACCCCAAATATGACTTTACCCACTGAACTACATGACTTTACAATTGAAAAAACCTCTCATTAATTGTCAGCACCCCGTAATTTGAGTCAGTAAATAATTAAGACATAATAGGGACAACTTACAATGTAATCAACATGTAGGTATCAAATAATTATCGGAAATGGCAGTCATTTACTAACCTTATTTCTTTGATATGCTTGACTGACGCGATTTGCCAATTACTATTTTTTGTGTAATAAACAAATTAGTTTCTTGGAAAATGTTAATTTATGTATGTGCTACCTGTTAAGTTTCTTATCACCAACACTTATGCGCACAAGGATACACTAAAAACCAAAGAACATTTTCACTGACACTGTTTTCTTCTTTCATTCGGCTTCGATACCACTCACAAAAGGTGACCCTTGGACCAAAGTCCGTAGGAATCAATTCTTGAACTCGCGTACTTGAACTCGCGTAAACTGATCTGGATCGGGGTCTCGAGCTCTGGATGCTCCCGTGTGCTAGGACGACCTTCACTTGTGGGCGGTCGGAAAGAGCCAGTGCTCTGCAGTCGGAGACACAGGTTCCTGAAGTAGGTGTACGACCTTAAAAGCCGCTGCTCCGCAAAGGGTCTGCCATCGATGAATCGCTGGCGATACAGTTCACGAGCACCATTGATGCTCCCGGTTGAAGCACCCCGACATAAAATCGTTTCATACTATTCACTATTTGAATACAAAGAATGATCTTCGCGAGACATAGTGACGAAGAATGAGATTTTGAAAGTTTAGATAGCGACTGCCCAACGAGAACGAATACGAGCAACTAAAAACACTATTCTCGTAGGTACGTAGGGATGCTCGATTTCGATTTGATTAATCGATCGATCGCAATTGAGATTTTTGTAACTTAATCGATTAATCGAAAATGGAAAAAATCGCGAAAGTCAATTATCTTAAGTTTATGTTTAAAGTCAATATTTACAACAATTTAAAATGTTGGCCCGACAGTCACACGCAGTGATAAAAAAAATGTTGAGGTTTTGTTTCTGATAACAACAATTGGATAATGACAGTCTTTGAAAAAGTATGGTAAAATGTGTGTTTTATATCCCAAGCAACGCGATTTATGATTTTCGAAAAAAAAAAATTACCAGTGATAGTAAGATTTTGTGTAACAGATTATAAAAACGCGCGTAAACGTCAAGTCACGTCACTTTACACCAAAACGATACTGGTCGGAACGCCTTAATTCTATGCAAATATCAAATTTTAAATGAATCGAAATTGTTCAAATAAATCCTTAATATGGTTAGCGACACAATAATTCAATTTACTCGGTAAAATCATCGTTTCGTCACATTAAAATAAATAAAATCCGCTGACAGCTGTCATTTGCGAATTGTAGTGTTTAATGACGTCACACAAAAGGTGCTTTCTGTTTCGGTTCTTTTGTTCCACAGACAAAAAAAGTAAAATTTAATTTTTAGAAATAAAATACTTAAAAATAAAAAAATAAAAATGTAAAGATATTACTTAACTAATAAGCTAACATAGCTAAAGTTTTAGTAATTTCAAACTTTCACTTTTTTATACTTAATAATTATTTTTATTTGTAGATTTTTACATTTTACCGAGCATTCTGTGTTTCATTTTTAATATGTTTAGCAGGATCTCAACGAAAAAGTTTAGAAGAAACCGTTCTAATGTAACGGCATTTCTAAGATTAATCGATTAATGAATATCGGTGCTACGCAAATAATCAATTACCAAAATATCGATTATTTCACAATCGATTAGCATCCCTAGATCCCTACCCGGAAAGCGGTCCGAAGGTGACAGTCACACAGGCGACAGGATAATATTATTGGCTAAGCGCATTGTTGCAATGTTTGCGAAATGATCGCTGATTGGTGCGGGCGCTTATACTTTTGACGTAAAGGTGCCGCAGTCCACGTGGACTCCCATTGTCGTGATTTTTGTGTGCGTGATTAGTCATTGATAAAATAAGCGCAGAAGGTCACCAAGTTGAAATGATTGGTAGGTAGGAGTATTTAATAAATTTACTGCTTTTGTGATCTAATAATATTCCTTAGGTAATATTTAAAAGTATGAATGGATAGTACAAATAATAAATGTAAATATCATGTTTTCGATTACAAAACTGTGCTTTCTGATATTGACTATTTCTGTTAGGTTATGTTATGTACCAAACATCTCATATTTAAAAACCGGCCAAGTGGGAGTCGGACTCGCCCATGAAGGGTTCCATAGAAGCAAGTGTGATAATATTTGTATTACTAAAGGTAAATTGTGGTTTACGATTTATGACGTATTAAAAAATTACTTACTAGATGTTGTTCAAACTACTACATTCTGTAGAAGTTTGCATACATGTTTCTACTTTAAACACCACACGTAGGTATAGGTTTGAAGAAAAAAAATGTTGACTTTCAGTTTTAAGTATGGAGAGCCCCTAAAGTTAATTGTTTTTTTCTATTTTAGTGAAAATCTTAATGCTTAAAGGTTCACAGAATACATCTACATACCAAGTTTTAACAGCAATAGGTCTCATAGTTTCGGAAAAAAGTGCCTGTGACATACAGATAGAACGTACAGAACATTTGGCTACGGAACCCTAAAAAGTAGTGTTAAATAAGTACTTAACGATCACGATCACTGCACACTCAACTGAAATTTGTCAAAGTTGCACATCTGTATTCTACTTAATCTTTTGCTTCATTTTGATTTATGATTTGTTTACATCTAATAGGGTTATCAACGATAAGTTTTAGTAAAAACTTTGACATCGATTTACTCCCTAATTAATAGCTGTACGAGGTTGTGGTTTCGCATTGGAACTACACACTACCTACCCTACACGCCCTTAAAATTTTATTTCACCTTTTTGTTACACACTGTATATATATATATATATATATATTCATATGCATGTATTAAAAACCTGTTATTTTAATATTACAAACAGACAAGATTTAATGCCTCCTCCACACTAAATTGAACGAAGTTAGACGAATACGACAGTGTAGAGAGGCACTTCGGCTCGCCTCGGGCGACTTACATTTGTTGTCGGTTTAGCGGCCGAGTCAAAGGGCCCAGAGGTTGAGGATGTTGAGTTTAATCTTGAAGTGCAATGTAAAAAAAAAGTCCACGCGAATGACGTCGCAGCCACAGGTAGTTCTATAATAAACGTATAACTGGTGTGTTTACAGCAGTGTTGTTATGGAGCTCCATATTCGTAACCGAAACGATCGGATATCCGAAATAAAATAATATCCGTTACCGTAACGGAATCCGATATTAAAGTTTCAGATAGTGTCGAATAGTCTAACTATATAGTGTTTAGTAAATTCAACGCGTTCTTTAATTGTAAAAAATAATTATATACAAAATCATGTAAAAATAATTACTTGTTTAACTGCTTTTAAAAACTACGAAGTACAATTAACGTCAAATCATTCATGTTCTTATTTGTATTTCACTTCTACACATCCCTAAAAATCGAATATTCATAACCGATACTCTCGGATAATCCGAAATAATTTCATATCCGTAACCGATATCGATATAATATTTAACATACATCCGTATCCGAAATGATATATCCAAAACATCGGTGGTTTACAGCCGCACGTGCGCGTGTGGAACTCAGTGTCCCTGGCGACGCTGGCCGTGCTGGGCGCGGGCCAGCTGGAGCGCGCCGTGTCGTGCGTCACCTTCTCACGCGCGGACGGAGGCGCGCTGCTGGCCTGCGTCGACGACGGGCCCGACCACACCATCTCCGTCTGGGAGTGGCAGCGACCCGACAAGGGACACTGCCTCGCCGAGACCAAGGTCACCACCGAGACACATCACCTTACTAATGTCAACACTTCACATTACTTAATAGTGCTTCACGCCGCATTAGCGATCTTTGAAAAATAAAACACTTAAACAAGTATTTTTTATAATTACTACCCTGCCTCACTAACAAACTTAAAATGTTTTTAAAGAAACGTATATTTTTTAATATTCATAACATTTAAAGTTCGCTAGTGCTGCGTTTGTTAAGCACTACGTAATTGTAAAAATCTATTAAAATACAATAGAAGTATAGAAGTTATTTATTAATGTAAACTTTTAATAAAGCATTTAAGAATCGTTAGATTAAGTTAAACTGCAGGCGTGACATCTGACAGGGCAGTCTGGTACTGACCGCTGCACAGTGAAGACGTAGACAAGCACGCAGAGCCAATATATACACACTATTGCCAAATTGCATTAGGTATATTTAGTCAGGACGACGTGGCTGCTATACATAACCTACATTCCCATGGCGCGGGAGGTGTGGAGGGTTTTAATGGGTAATCCTTGCTCTGACAAAGAATCCCACACGCCGCTGCCTGCCCCAGCGCAGCGGTATGATATGCCAATCCATTTCGCTCTCTTATAGTAAGTACAATATTAATTTTATAATTATCTTCCTCAGTGCTCGGTAGACACAGTGGTAGCAGCAGAGTTCCACCCCCTAGACCGCAACCAGATAGTGACGTGCGGCAAGAACCACATCGCCTTCTGGACGCTGGACCAGACCAACATGCTGTACAAGCGGCTTGGCGTCTTCGAGACCAGGGACAAGCCCAAATACGTCACCTGTCTCGGGTTCAACCATAATGGTGAGCTATAACTGTCTTCTTTACATCTTCATGCATTAATTACGGATCCGTGTCCTGGAGGTCTACCACCAAAAACGATATACATATGGGGGATCCGATGACGGTTAGCAATTTCTAATTCTCAGAATCGTAACCAATCGAAGTGCGAATGCTAATAAAGCGGTTTAAAAATACAAAATTTTATTATTGCAAATCAATAACCATGTTTTCATTTCATTTGTGATAAGGTATTCTTCAAAAACGAAATCTCAATTTGTGCGTTTCGTTTTTTGTAGAAGGCCTACTGCGACGATGTGATTTTACCATTGCAACCCTTGCAAAGGAAACTTTGATCCCTCCTGATATATCGTTGTTAGGCTGCATCAGAGGCTATTTGGTGGATTGAGAACATCTGACTGGTCCCTTGCTTCGCAATTGGTATTTGACTCGTGTGTTGGAGAGTGGCAGGTTTCCAACTACTATTGCGACGAAGCATGCGCTCAGTCAGACACCAATAGCTAAATGATTATTTGATTATACCCAGGCGACGTCCTCTCCGGCGACTCGAACGGCAACATCATAGTGTGGGGCCGCGGCACAAACACGATCACGAAGCTGGTGCGCGGCGTGCACGAGGGCGCCGTGTTCTCATTGTGCTGCCTCAAGGACGGCCGCGTGCTCAGCGCCGGCGGCAAGGACGGCCGCATCGTCGCCTTCGACGGAGAGATCAACGCCACCGGCGTCGAGAACGTGGTGAGTGTCCACCGTCGCTGACCACATCGACATATCGCTCGCTCCGCTGCCTCAAGGACGGCCGCGTGCTCAGCGCCGGCGGCAAGGACGGCCGCATCGTCGCCTTCGACGGAGAGATCAACGCCACCGGCGTCGAGAACGTGGTGAGTGTCCACCGTCGCTGACCACATCGACATATCGCTCGCTCCGCTGCCTCAAGGACGGCCGCGTGCTCAGCGCCGGCGGCAAGGACGGCCGCATCGTCGCCTTCGACGGAGAGATCAACGCCACCGGCGTCGAGAACGTGGTGAGTGTCCACCGTCGCTGACCACATCGACATATCGCTCGCTCCGCTGCCTCAAGGACGGCCGCGTGCTCAGCGCCGGCGGCAAGGACGGCCGCATCGTCGCCTTCGACGGAGAGATCAACGCCACCGGCGTCGAGAACGTGGTGAGTGTCCACCGTCGCTGACCACATCGACATATCGCTCGCTCCGCTGCCTCAAGGACGGCCGCGTGCTCAGCGCCGGCGGCAAGGACGGCCGCATCGTCGCCTTCGACGGAGAGATCAACGCCACCGGCGTCGAGAACGTGGTGAGTGTCCACCGTCGCTGACCACATCGACATATCGCTCGCTCCGCTGCCTCAAGGACGGCCGCGTGCTCAGCGCCGGCGGCAAGGACGGCCGCATCGTCGCCTTCGACGGAGAGATCAACGCCACCGGCGTCGAGAACGTGGTGAGTGTCCACCGTCGCTGACCACATCGACATATCGCTCGCTCCGCTGCCTCAAGGACGGCCGCGTGCTCAGCGCCGGCGGCAAGGACGGCCGCATCGTCGCCTTCGACGGAGAGATCAACGCCACCGGCGTCGAGAACGTGGTGAGTGTCCACCGTCGCTGACCACATCGACATATCGCTCGCTCCGCTGCCTCAAGGACGGCCGCGTGCTCAGCGCCGGCGGCAAGGACGGCCGCATCGTCGCCTTCGACGGAGAGATCAACGCCACCGGCGTCGAGAACGTGGTGAGTGTCCACCGTCGCTGACCACATCGACATATCGCTCGCTCCGCTGCCTCAAGGACGGCCGCGTGCTCAGCGCCGGCGGCAAGGACGGCCGCATCGTCGCCTTCGACGGAGAGATCAACGCCACCGGCGTCGAGAACGTGGTGAGTGGCCACCGTCGCTGACCACATCGACATATCGCTCGCTCCGCTGCCTCAAGGACGGCCGCGTGCTCAGCGCCGGCGGCAAGGACGGCCGCATCGTCGCCTTCGACGGAGAGATCAACGCCACCGGCGTCGAGAACGTGGTGAGTGTCCACCGTCGCTGACCACATCGACATATCGCTCGCTCCGCTGCCTCAAGGACGGCCGCGTGCTCAGCGCCGGCGGCAAGGACGGCCGCATCGTCGCCTTCGACGGAGAGATCAACGCCACCGGCGTCGAGAACGTGGTGAGTGTCCACCGTCGCTGACCACATCGACATATCGCTCGCTCCGCTGCCTCAAGGACGGCCGCGTGCTCAGCGCCGGCGGCAAGGACGGCCGCATCGTCGCCTTCGACGGAGAGATCAACGCCACCGGCGTCGAGAACGTGGTGAGTGTCCACCGTCGCTGACCACATCGACATATCGCTCGCTCCGCTGCCTCAAGGACGGCCGCGTGCTCAGCGCCGGCGGCAAGGACGGCCGCATCGTCGCCTTCGACGGAGAGATCAACGCCACCGGCGTCGAGAACGTGGTGAGTGTCCACCGTCGCTGACCACATCGACATATCGCTCGCTCCGCTGCCTCAAGGACGGCCGCGTGCTCAGCGCCGGCGGCAAGGACGGCCGCATCGTCGCCTTCGACGGAGAGATCAACGCCACCGGCGTCGAGAACGTGGTGAGTGTCCACCGTCGCTGACCACATCGACATATCGCTCGCTCCGCTGCCTCAAGGACGGCCGCGTGCTCAGCGCCGGCGGCAAGGACGGCCGCATCGTCGCCTTCGACGGAGAGATCAACGCCACCGGCGTCGAGAACGTGGTGAGTGTCCACCGTCGCTGACCACATCGACATATCGCTCGCTCCGCTGCCTCAAGGACGGCCGCGTGCTCAGCGCCGGCGGCAAGGACGGCCGCATCGTCGCCTTCGACGGAGAGATCAACGCCACCGGCGTCGAGAACGTGGTGAGTGTCCACCGTCGCTGACCACATCGACATATCGCTCGCTCCGCTGCCTCAAGGACGGCCGCTTCATTTGTTTTATATAGACACTATTCATAAGTATTTCTGATGTAATATATGAATAACAAAGTTTGACTTGACTTGATTATGTACACTAATTTTCATCAAGATTTCTAATATAGTTGTTTTTAATTGTACAGATCGAGGGCCACTACGGCGGCGTGCGCGTGGTGGCGGAAGGCCGCGGCAGCCAGCTGTTCGTGGGCACGACCAAGAACTGCGTGCTGCACGGCGACCTGCAGCTCGGCTTCGCGCCCGCCGTGCTGGGCCACGTGGACGAGGTGTGGGGCCTGGCCGCGCACCCCACGCTGGCGCAGTTCGTGTCCGCCGGGTGGGACCGCCTGCTGCAGCTCTGGGACGGACTCAGCCACTCCACCGTTTGGAGCAAGGATATAGAGGTATTTACATCGAAATACTCAGCTTCAAACCTGGGGGGAAAGGGCAAACCTTTTTTAGGTCAACTTGTCCACGGCAGTTATCATCATTACACAAAGGCATTTACGTAAAACATCAAGTTCTTTGTCCGATTCACTCAAAAGTTAACATATAAGGCCCTGTTTACACTTTGGTTAGTGAGTAATCGAGTTCATACATTTTCTGAAGGTTCATACATTTCGAAAGGGAATTGCCCTCCCAAAATTTTACAGCCAAGTTATCTTCGCTTCCGTGGTTTTCAAACATCTGCAATGAATGTACCATGGACCGATAAATATGTGGTTCATGTTAAGAACTTAACATGATTCGGCAGTCGGCAGATATTCCGGTAAGAGGTAAATACAACTGGGTTTGAATCCCACTTCCCACGGGGATATGAAATTTTTCGTTTTCTTTAAAATATTTAAAGATTTAGTGAGCAGTAAAAGCGTTGTATGTAAGAACGTAACAGAGGGAAGGTTGTATATGATTCTGTCGTCGGTCGCCAGGAGCGTGCGCAGTGCTGCGCGTGGTCGGCGGACGGCGGCGTCATCGCCGTGGGCGCGCTGTCCGGCCGCTGGATGGTGTTCGACCCGACCTCGAGGGAGATGCTCACGCACCACCACGACGGGTAACTGTTGCGCCCATTATAGCGAGTCCGGGCCTGCCCTGACTAATATATCACACCCCTACATAAAAAGTCCAGGAACTTAAAATAACATTATTTGGATGTAGACTTAAGACTATTGCGTTCCATTTAAAATAAGTTATATTTTATAATTGCAATAGGAAAGACTGATTTCTGAATCTACCCCTTTATTTGTTAAAATACTAAGATAAAGTGGCCAATTAATTTGCAAAACGAAATAACGACTCATTTAAAGCTTTTGATTGCGTTGATCACCAATGCAGCTTATGCAGTTGTGGAATTATGGTGCGGCGAGGAAATAACTTCGTTTTATTGATGTTTCATTATCAGATCCTATTAAAAAATTAAGCGTTTATGGTAACAAAAGTCTGATACTCCGTTATCTAAGGGCGTGCCTCAAGGCTTGGTACTGAAACCTTTGCTTTTTCAAAATCTTTTCAGAAGACCTCTGCGAAATAGTGTTATTTGCTGATGTCATTTTAATGCTTTTAAAATTAATCGTTTGGCGATGTAAATAATACTCTCACTTTTTCTAATAGTTTATAACCTCTTGAAATTATCAGTTTTACAGTATTTCTTTGCATTGCTATTGACAAAAAAATTTAATTATCATAATTTTCTTCATTGAAGTTAAAGTAAAGTAAGAATCGTTTCACAGCACGGAGCCCATCCAGACGATCCAGTACTCGCCGGACAACCGCATGGTGGCGCTGGGGTCGCGCGACAACTTCATCTACGTGTACCGCGTCGACGACAACGGCGCACGCTACTCGCGCCTCGGCAAGTGCTTGGTGAGGACACGACACGACACGACACGACGCGACACTACACGACACGACACTACACTACACTACACGACACTACTCGCCTCGGTACTCACGTTTTGCTTCCAGACCCAGTGACCAGACAAAATGAGCAAAAAACCTAGACAACCATTTAGCCATCACGACTTTTTTTGTGATCGAGTTCTACAATGTACTAGTGGTCAACAGTACATTAGGGTAAACACTTCTAGTTCGATATTAGATCTTATGTGCACGACATAAGGGGCACCCCCTTATGTCGTGCACATAAGATCTAGACTAAAGTGTGTAGACTGACTTACTTTTGTCTGTAGATTTTTTATTCTTTCTATACTAATGTTACATAAAGGAATATAAAAAAAAAAAATCTTTCCTGTTCATTATAAGAACGTACTTCATATCAGTAAGTTCATAGTAGTGTGGATAAAGATACAAAGATAGATCTCCAAAAATGGTCATAGAACGCTATTAGGATGCCCACGTTTACGACGCTATGGATATAGGTAATCGATGTACACTCACTTCTACAACAAACAAACGGATTGTAAGGTCATCTATTTTCTCTTATTAAATCTTTCCCAAAAACACAATACAATATACTTTCACACCACTATATGTCCACCATACATACTTTCGTAGAACTGTACCATCTCGGTGGTCTAATGGTTTAAGTGCTGGATTATGATCTCAGGGTTCCAGGTCCTGGTTTCGATTCCCAAGTCGGCCCCAGTATATTATTATTTTTCTGACTGTCTGATACCTGACTTACGGCTGATTTTTCAATCGTCAGATGAAAATTAATGAGTTAGTACAAATTTAGTATTCTACCGCCATGTTTGGAATGTTTGTGATATCGAGAAGAACCGGAAAGAAACTCAACACATGCTCTTTAAAATATAACAATGTTTCACTATTAAATTATTACTTTAAAATGTAATATAATCAACTCTTATTTCTTATCTGACAATAGGGGAGCGGGCTGGATCAAAAATACCAGATTGTTTTTAGTTCGTTTAATAGCTATTATAAAAATATTACATACGTATTTTTTTATTTTATAAATTAATAAAAATAGATAAAACAGGTGGGGCTCATTACTCAACTGGCGGTTAATAAAAGTACCCACTGGTGACGTCATGCAACCATTCAATTTTTCAACGTTATTTTTTTTATCTGTGGTAAATGCAAAAAATCGTGTCCTATATTTTTGGATAATCTAACAGATGGACTAAAACCAATTTTGAGTACGAAAGTATTGAAAAATCGGCCCTTATTTGTACAACCTGAATAAAAATTATAGTTATTTCAACATCGTCTTCTAATAAACCGTGTTCATATTTTCTAACCATGTTGATTTCATGCATTACACTCACTCAGTGCACGGAGAAAAAGCGTAGAAGGGTAAACAGAATATAAGATGAAAATTTGTAGACTATTATAGTTTAAAGCTTAGAAATACGTTGCAATGCCTTGGCACTGCTGTTTTGAAATACATTAAAGTATTTGATATATATAATTATACGTCATTTTGTAAAGCTATTGATTTATGCCTGGTTCCAATATTTGAAAAACGATCTTAGTACCGGATAGTAATAAATTGTATGAGACGTAAGCTAAAAACGACCGACGAACGACTGATGACAGCTGGTATGGAAAATAAATTATGTAACGGTTTTAACTACTCGTATTCGGTTGGAGAAAAACGGATTGTCATTTTTGACACATTACGAATCGTAAAATATTGGAACCGTGCATTTAGTGATGGACATTATTCCAAAAGAAATATTCAAAATAGCACTGCCATTTGAGAAAACAAGTAATTGCTGCTTTCTTTAACAGGAATAGACTTTACTACGAGTATGTTTTCTGTAGAAGTAATAAAAGTATTTACGCTTTTGCATATTTTATTATTAGATTGGTACTGATAGTGATGTGTAGTTTCTCCGTGTCCATATCATTGTTTTTTTATTTCTATAAATTTGCATTAGATAGTTAGATGCTAATTTTGCCGAATGAGATATATTTTAAGTAGATAAATTACCAAGTAATTAATAGATTAGAATAACATTTATTTGCATAAAGAATGATTTTAGAAAAGGTCTTATGTAAATGTATCTTGCTAAATGTGAGAACAAGCGTAATGTTTCATTTCATAAACATATCGGTAATAAGTTTTAAAAATAAAACATTACGCTTTGAACACTTGCGTAGAGGCGAGCGCCAACTCAGAGGGTCCGTATTCGATACCCGGTCGGGTCAATATTTAAAAAAGCGTTTTGTATCTTGTCTCGAGCCTGGATGTCGAGGTACCGTCGTTGTTCCTGACATCTTTATATAAGTGCTTTAGCTAATTATCACTGAATCAGAGCAATGTATGCTACATCCCATATTTATTATTTTAAGTCGCCCTCAGTTAAATTGTGGCAAGCTTAAAAAGCTAGTACAAACCCTATAGGTCTTTTACCAAAAACGAAACGAACAAACGAGAAGTTTGTTTTTAAAGATCAATCGCAAATTCGAAAGTTTAAACCACGTTTGTTCTTTAAACTTTTGAGGTGCTTAAAAGTGGTTTTTGATTTGCAAAAATAATACATGTTTGTTTTCTTTATCGCTTTATTCGCATTCGAAATGTGTTGCTTAAGGATTTGAGAATTAAAAATTGCTACCAGTAATCGGATCACACATATTTCGTTTTTGGTAGTCCTGTATAAAATATGTACAGAAGCAGTGTCTATGAACATTTTAGAACATTTTCATAAACGCCATAATATGGTCAACAGCACGACAAGGTAAACAGTTGAAGTTTAATATTAGATCCTATGCGCACGACATAAAGGTAGTCCAAAGTGTATAGTCTGACGTGCTGTGTACCTGCTTTAGGTGATCGGTGAGTCACTAGTGTTGTGTGTTGCAGGGCCACTCGAGCTACATCACGCACTTGGACTGGTCTGAAGACAGCCAGTACATCAGGAGTAATTCGGGAGATTATGAGCTGCTCTACTGTAAGTTGTGTTATACTTCTGATTTATCATATAGTAGGTAACAAATTAGCAAGTAACTACAACACTATAGTCAAGCCGTTGAGTAATTCAAACTCAGTGTCGTAACTAGGTTACGAGATACTATATAGTATCGCGATACCTAGTATTAGTTAAGTTAAGAGGACACAACCGCACACTTCGACAGTCGACAGAAAATCCGCTGCGACCCAGATAGCAGTCAGTTTGGAAACGACGCCAGCGCCCTCTATTTTGCTTTGGTATTCCGGAAGTTAACGATGTTAGTGGCACCGTCCCGGAACTGCACCAGTAGGTAGGTAGCAATCTACGAGTCAGCGCTGTGTTACTATCTAACACAGCGCTGACTTGTAGATTGCCAACGTTGTATTTCAGACCTGATTAGGTATGGGAATAAAATAAATCCCATTACGATTTGGGGCATTCACGTATCGCGAGTGCTGTTCTTCTAACTGATTAAATGAAATAGTTAGACAAGTTAGATACATTGTTGCAGGGAACGCGACGACGTGCCGCCAGGTGACGTCGCCGACGTCGATGCGCGACGTCGCGTGGGCCACCAACACGTGCCCCATCACCTTCACGACGGTCGGCGTGTGGCCTGAGAACGCGGACGGGACAGACATCAACACTTGCACCAGGTAACTCGCTACTTTTTTTTGTAAAACTTTATTGCACATAAAAAGTACGAAAGGTATACTTAAGCATTCTTAATTAGAAGGCCCTTGGGTCATGCATATAGTTAGTTTATGGGTGCGGTAACATTAAAAATGTGTGTAGGGATTACAACCAAATAAATAACAATAAAATACAAAATTGATACGTACATGATAAATTATTATAATAAAACAAAATAATATAGTATTTTTTTACATTGCCCTTCCAGATTGACCTCAACCCTCCTGATGTTAAAATGAGTTCCTTGCCTAATGGCGACAAGGCTTCGTGTTACGTACTGCAAGCCAGCCGATTCATATTATCAGCGAGACTTAGCTTAATAATAGGAATCAAATCAGTTTGCGTCTAAATCACATCTCAGAAAACTATCTGGCTCGAAGGACCAAAAAATTACGAGAGTTCAATTATTTCAGATCTCACGACGGGCGGCTTGCTGCTACCGGCGATGACTTCGGAAAAGTCAAATTGTACGCGTATCCTGTAACACAACCCAAGGTATTTTAAACGAACCTAATTAATTTCTCATGTGTTTGTAATTGTGCTTTAATGTGTGTGCCAATAAATGTTTTTTCTTTCTTTTCTTTCTTTCTAATTGATTTCAGGCACTTGCATTACATGGTACCTGCTCCTAAACATTTCTTACCGTATTACTGAACACAGGCCTCATCCTAAATACGAAATGGAACGGGTCATACGTAATTTTGTGGGCCCAGTTCTGATTGCTGGAAGCAAGAAAACAGCTTTACTATCAGATGTTATCAAGTATTTTACTGTTACCAATTGGCTCGTACTTTGAAATTCTTTCTCCTTGACACTCAAAGCGGTTTGCCTATCAATATGCGGCCGGTTATGAAATGCAACCCTTTTTCTAGGTCAGTTTTTCCGATCATTATGATCTGGTATATAGCAGAGTGATCTGGTATTTTTATTTTTTAAAAGGAGTAATTATTCTATGGACATGTAACAATACAGGTCATCTGCACGAACTTAACTTTAACGGATGACTTGACAGCTGTCAAATCTTATGTCCAAAAAATGCGTCCGTTACACCCAGTCCGCGAGTGCCGCCCGGCGCAGGGCTGTCTCGCGCAGCAGACCCTGAGGGCGCGCCCCCATACAGAGAACAGTCAGCAGCTGACGTTTGCTTCCAATTGGCTACTTGACAGTTTTTTAAAAAGTATTGTAAAATGTGCGCCCGTTCATTTTATATCCCAACCAATTCGATTTATCTGGAAATAATCTAAATAACCAGAGAAAAATAAGATTTTGTGTAACACATTTAAAAAGCGCGCGAAAACGCCTAGCCGCGTCACTGTTGCAATTATGACGTCAATGTCCTAGACAACGAACCGACACGCATAGGAACGACTTAATTAAGATAAACGGAAAATGTTTCAATAAATTCTTTATACGATTAGAGACACAATAATTCAATTTAATCGGTAAAATAATCATTGTTTCGCCACATTAAAATAAATAATTTTCGCCGACAGCTGTCATTTCCGAATTGCAATGGTGGTTTCCGTTTCGGTTCTTTTGTTCCACAGATAAAAAAACCAAAATTTATTTTGCAAAAATAAAATACTAACGATGCTTTTAATTAAAAAGTAAAAATGTAAAATGATTACTTAACTAATAAGCTAACATATCTAACACTTTTCATATTTTATTGTTAACACTGTCAAGTAGCCAATTGCGATGGTGGTTTCCGTTTCGGTTCTTTTGTTCCACATATACAAAAAGTAAAATTTATTTTGCAAAAATAAAATACTAACTATGCTTTTAATTAAAAAATATAAATGTAAAATTATAACTTAACTAATTAGCAACACTTTTCATATTTTATTGTTAACACTGTCAAGTAGCCAATTTGCCTCTCACCTTTTAAATAGAGTCTCTTCGCCGTTAAGTTGATATCACGTGAGCGACCGATACGCCACTCAGACTCAGTCAGCGAACAGTCAGCCGCTCACTGTAAGCGGCCGAATTCGTGACCAGTGGTGAAGAAGGGATTGCCTTCAGAACCTAATCAGAACCCAAAAATTATGTAACGGAAAGTGTGCACGCGGCCCGCTGACGTCACCAACCCTCGTGTAGGAGACACGCTCGAGGAGGGGTGACTTCAGCGTTCGTCAGTGGGAGGCTGTTCTAAAATCATCCTAATAAACAAACGCACCTTTTGCCCTCAGTCGCTGTGCCACCAGTACGGCGGGCACTCGTCGCACGTGACGTGCACGCGCTTCCTGCCCGACGACTCGCGCCTGCTGTCCGCCGGCGGCCTCGACACCGCGCTCATGCAGTGGCTCGTCGACTAGACACAGGTATCATACTGTATACTGTAGACTCGCGCCTGCTGTCCGCCGGCGGCCTCGACACCGCGCTCATGCAGTGGCTCGTCGACTAGACACAGGTATCATACTGTATACTGTAGACTCGCGCCTGCTGTCCGCCGGCGGCCTCGACACCGCGCTCATGCAGTGGCTCGTCGACTAGACACAGGTATCATACTGTATACTGTAGACTCGCGCCTGCTGTCCGCCGGCGGCCTCGACACCGCGCTCATGCAGTGGCTCGTCGACTAGACACAGGTATCATACTGTATACTGTAGACTCGCGCCTGCTGTCCGCCGGCGGCCTCGACACCGCGCTCATGCAGTGGCTCGTCGACTAGACACAGGTATCATACTGTATACTGTAGACTCGCGCCTGCTGTCCGCCGGCGGCCTCGACACCGCGCTCATGCAGTGGCTCGTCGACTAGACACAGGTATCATACTGTATACTGTAGACTCGCGCCTGCTGTCCGCCGGCGGCCTCGACACCGCGCTCATGCAGTGGCTCGTCGACTAGACACAGGTATCATACTGTATACTGTAGACTCGCGCCTGCTGTCCGCCGGCGGCCTCGACACCGCGCTCATGCAGTGGCTCGTCGACTAGACACAGGTATCATACTGTATACTGTAGACTCGCGCCTGCTGTCCGCCGGCGGCCTCGACACCGCGCTCATGCAGTGGCTCGTCGACTAGACACAGGTATCATACTGTATACTGTAGACTCGCGCCTGCTGTCCGCCGGCGGCCTCGACACCGCGCTCATGCAGTGGCTCGTCGACTAGACACAGGTATCATACTGTATACTGTAGACTCGCGCCTGCTGTCCGCCGGCGGCCTCGACACCGCGCTCATGCAGTGGCTCGTCGACTAGACACAGGTATCATACTGTATACTGTAGACTCGCGCCTGCTGTCCGCCGGCGGCCTCGACACCGCGCTCATGCAGTGGCTCGTCGACTAGACACAGGTATCATACTGTATACTGTAGACTCGCGCCTGCTGTCCGCCGGCGGCCTCGACACCGCGCTCATGCAGTGGCTCGTCGACTAGACACAGGTATCATACTGTATACTGTAGACTCGCGCCTGCTGTCCGCCGGCGGCCTCGACACCGCGCTCATGCAGTGGCTCGTCGACTAGACACAGGTATCATACTGTATACTGTAGACTCGCGCCTGCTGTCCGCCGGCGGCCTCGACACCGCGCTCATGCAGTGGCTCGTCGACTAGACACAGGTATCATACTGTATACTGTAGACTCGCGCCTGCTGTCCGCCGGCGGCCTCGACACCGCGCTCATGCAGTGGCTCGTCGACTAGACACAGGTATCATACTGTATACTGTAGACTCGCGCCTGCTGTCCGCCGGCGGCCTCGACACCGCGCTCATGCAGTGGCTCGTCGACTAGACACAGGTATCATACTGTATACTGTAGACTCGCGCCTGCTGTCCGCCGGCGGCCTCGACACCGCGCTCATGCAGTGGCTCGTCGACTAGACACAGGTATCATACTGTATACTGTAGACTCGCGCCTGCTGTCCGCCGGCGGCCTCGACACCGCGCTCATGCAGTGGCTCGTCGACTAGACACAGGTATCATACTGTATACTGTAGACTCGCGCCTGCTGTCCGCCGGCGGCCTCGACACCGCGCTCATGCAGTGGCTCGTCGACTAGACACAGGTATCATACTGTATACTGTAGACTCGCGCCTGCTGTCCGCCGGCGGCCTCGACACCGCGCTCATGCAGTGGCTCGTCGACTAGACACAGGTATCATACTGTATACTGTAGACTCGCGCCTGCTGTCCGCCGGCGGCCTCGACACCGCGCTCATGCAGTGGCTCGTCGACTAGACACAGGTATCATACTGTATACTGTAGACTCGCGCCTGCTGTCCGCCGGCGGCCTCGACACCGCGCTCATGCAGTGGCTCGTCGACTAGACACAGGTATCATACTGTATACTGTAGACTCGCGCCTGCTGTCCGCCGGCGGCCTCGACACCGCGCTCATGCAGTGGCTCGTCGACTAGACACAGGTATCATACTGTATACTGTAGACTCGCGCCTGCTGTCCGCCGGCGGCCTCGACACCGCGCTCATGCAGTGGCTCGTCGACTAGACACAGGTATCATACTGTATACTGTAGACTCGCGCCTGCTGTCCGCCGGCGGCCTCGACACCGCGCTCATGCAGTGGCTCGTCGACTAGACACAGGTATCATACTGTATACTGTAGACTCGCGCCTGCTGTCCGCCGGCGGCCTCGACACCGCGCTCATGCAGTGGCTCGTCGACTAGACACAGGTATCATACTGTATACTGTAGACTCGCGCCTGCTGTCCGCCGGCGGCCTCGACACCGCGCTCATGCAGTGGCTCGTCGACTAGACACAGGTATCATACTGTATACTGTAGACTCGCGCCTGCTGTCCGCCGGCGGCCTCGACACCGCGCTCATGCAGTGGCTCGTCGACTAGACACAGGTATCATACTGTATACTGTAGACTCGCGCCTGCTGTCCGCCGGCGGCCTCGACACCGCGCTCATGCAGTGGCTCGTCGACTAGACACAGGTATCATACTGTATACTGTAGACTCGCGCCTGCTGTCCGCCGGCGGCCTCGACACCGCGCTCATGCAGTGGCTCGTCGACTAGACACAGGTATCATACTGTATACTGTAGACTCGCGCCTGCTGTCCGCCGGCGGCCTCGACACCGCGCTCATGCAGTGGCTCGTCGACTAGACACAGGTATCATACTGTATACTGTAGACTCGCGCCTGCTGTCCGCCGGCGGCCTCGACACCGCGCTCATGCAGTGGCTCGTCGACTAGACACAGGTATCATACTGTATACTGTAGACTCGCGCCTGCTGTCCGCCGGCGGCCTCGACACCGCGCTCATGCAGTGGCTCGTCGACTAGACACAGGTATCATACTGTATACTGTAGACTCGCGCCTGCTGTCCGCCGGCGGCCTCGACACCGCGCTCATGCAGTGGCTCGTCGACTAGACACAGGTATCATACTGTATACTGTAGACTCGCGCCTGCTGTCCGCCGGCGGCCTCGACACCGCGCTCATGCAGTGGCTCGTCGACTAGACACAGGTATCATACTGTATACTGTAGACTCGCGCCTGCTGTCCGCCGGCGGCCTCGACACCGCGCTCATGCAGTGGCTCGTCGACTAGACACAGGTATCATACTGTATACTGTAGACTCGCGCCTGCTGTCCGCCGGCGGCCTCGACACCGCGCTCATGCAGTGGCTCGTCGACTAGACACAGGTATCATACTGTATACTGTAGACTCGCGCCTGCTGTCCGCCGGCGGCCTCGACACCGCGCTCATGCAGTGGCTCGTCGACTAGACACAGGTATCATACTGTATACTGTAGACTCGCGCCTGCTGTCCGCCGGCGGCCTCGACACCGCGCTCATGCAGTGGCTCGTCGACTAGACACAGGTATCATACTGTATACTGTAGACTCGCGCCTGCTGTCCGCCGGCGGCCTCGACACCGCGCTCATGCAGTGGCTCGTCGACTAGACACAGGTATCATACTGTATACTGTAGACTCGCGCCTGCTGTCCGCCGGCGGCCTCGACACCGCGCTCATGCAGTGGCTCGTCGACTAGACACAGGTATCATACTGTATACTGTAGACTCGCGCCTGCTGTCCGCCGGCGGCCTCGACACCGCGCTCATGCAGTGGCTCGTCGACTAGACACAGGTATCATACTGTATACTGTAGACTCGCGCCTGCTGTCCGCCGGCGGCCTCGACACCGCGCTCATGCAGTGGCTCGTCGACTAGACACAGGTATCATACTGTATACTGTAGACTCGCGCCTGCTGTCCGCCGGCGGCCTCGACACCGCGCTCATGCAGTGGCTCGTCGACTAGACACAGGTATCATACTGTATACTGTAGACTCGCGCCTGCTGTCCGCCGGCGGCCTCGACACCGCGCTCATGCAGTGGCTCGTCGACTAGACACAGGTATCATACTGTATACTGTAGACTCGCGCCTGCTGTCCGCCGGCGGCCTCGACACCGCGCTCATGCAGTGGCTCGTCGACTAGACACAGGTATCATACTGTATACTGTAGACTCGCGCCTGCTGTCCGCCGGCGGCCTCGACACCGCGCTCATGCAGTGGCTCGTCGACTAGACACAGGTATCATACTGTATACTGTAGACTCGCGCCTGCTGTCCGCCGGCGGCCTCGACACCGCGCTCATGCAGTGGCTCGTCGACTAGACACAGGTATCATACTGTATACTGTAGACTCGCGCCTGCTGTCCGCCGGCGGCCTCGACACCGCGCTCATGCAGTGGCTCGTCGACTAGACACAGGTATCATACTGTATACTGTAGACTCGCGCCTGCTGTCCGCCGGCGGCCTCGACACCGCGCTCATGCAGTGGCTCGTCGACTAGACACAGGTATCATACTGTATACTGTAGACTCGCGCCTGCTGTCCGCCGGCGGCCTCGACACCGCGCTCATGCAGTGGCTCGTCGACTAGACACAGGTATCATACTGTATACTGTAGACTCGCGCCTGCTGTCCGCCGGCGGCCTCGACACCGCGCTCATGCAGTGGCTCGTCGACTAGACACAGGTATCATACTGTATACTGTAGACTCGCGCCTGCTGTCCGCCGGCGGCCTCGACACCGCGCTCATGCAGTGGCTCGTCGACTAGACACAGGTATCATACTGTATACTGTAGACTCGCGCCTGCTGTCCGCCGGCGGCCTCGACACCGCGCTCATGCAGTGGCTCGTCGACTAGACACAGGTATCATACTGTATACTGTAGACTCGCGCCTGCTGTCCGCCGGCGGCCTCGACACCGCGCTCATGCAGTGGCTCGTCGACTAGACACAGGTATCATACTGTATACTGTAGACTCGCGCCTGCTGTCCGCCGGCGGCCTCGACACCGCGCTCATGCAGTGGCTCGTCGACTAGACACAGGTATCATACTGTATACTGTAGACTCGCGCCTGCTGTCCGCCGGCGGCCTCGACACCGCGCTCATGCAGTGGCTCGTCGACTAGACACAGGTATCATACTGTATACTGTAGACTTAGGATGGGCCCTATCAAGTAAATTTTATCGTGCCCATAACAAATGTTAAAATCAATAAGATTATATTTGTCAACTGCTGATAAACCAGAAGTAAACTTTTCTAACCTATAAAAATACTTTGTACCAAGAAATTCACGAAAAGACGGATTATTTTGAGGGTCGAATGTACTAAACTATTGAACAATAATTCGTTTGAATGCAGGGCAACAATATTTTTTATTTTTCCTTTGATAAGAAAGAATCTAAGATGGTAGCATAACTAATGTAAATTTAGTCCATCCAATTAAAAATCAGAGTATACATTGCCCCGTACCGCTGGCTTCACCTTCGGCGGCGTATATGGGAATCCCCCGCTCCGAGTGAGCAAGTACCTAAAACAGCCACTGTGAAGAAAACAGCTAATATTGTGTTATTTTTCCAGGTGGCCTCAGTGTGATATCCACTACAGCACTAGGATCCAAGGCCTGAATCTAGGTCTACTCCACTCACCACTCTAAATGGGAACACTATTTAACTGCAAACAAAATACGTTTCGTTTAGTAGTAAGTTGCAAAATTGGCTTAACGGTTGTGAAAATCAAAATACATTATCAAATAATTTTCTCGTAAACCAATCACCGAATTCAAATTTATTAATCAATGATTTGCAATGTTCAGCCAATTTTGCTAGAAAAATAGGCGAATTATATGTGGAATTATAAGTGCAAATTATATTCCAATAAAATAAACCTCTTAAATTAATTACAAAAGAAAGAGTACAAGGTTTTTGTTAATCATGTCAAGTCTTAAATGTTTATTTACGATAACTTTAGGAGCACCGATATTAGTGCACTGTGTTATTGTCACGGAGATTTTGTAATCGTGGTTTTATCTATTAACGATGTGGTATGTCTATCGAATTTTATATAAAATCCTTAATACCTAATTAATAAAAGTACAATATATGTAGGTAAAAGTGCAACTTTTGCCAGATTTTTATAAATGTATAATTATTGTATTACTACGCAAGTTAATGGCGTATTCTCTGAGAGGGTGAATAACATAATCTTTAAAACGGTGATTTATTTTCAAACAACAAATTTGTCTAAAAGATAAGTAATCAACATAGCCAAACGGTTTTGAGATTACAAATAGTTGAATTTATTCCTCGGATTTTATTACAACATTTTTAGAGCTGTTTTTTTTAAAGCTGATTTTGTTTGAGTTTGAAAATAAATCACTTCGGCAATTGAATGTAAACATTTATTATAATGAGCAGAAGTACACAATCAAAACATTTATATACCTAATTTGCTATGCTATTTATAAAAGTACGTCGCAACAAAGAAAAGTTTTTATTGAGCTTTTAATTAATTTAGAATCTGTTTTAAGCGTAGGGTTGTGAGATACGGGCTAGAGTATGGTAAGTTAATTTATAAGGAGAAGATCCGTCGATGTTAACTTTATTCACTTTATGGCAACACCTGAACTAACATCGGGTATTTTAAACTAGCGACACTGCGTTCTTGTTAAATTGTGATTGAGCTTGATAAGAATAATTTTAGTATTTATAAGCATAATAATTAATGAGCACTTTATTTTAATTGTTTTAAGCCATGTAGATCAAGTTTTACGTAGTTCATTTAGGTTTTGTAATGTGGTTCATGAAATATTGTAAATTTTCAAATATTACTCCACCGACAAGATGTTGCATGAAATGTCCGCTAGGTGGCAATACCTACGCCATCTCTGAGGTTCCTGGTTCGATCCCCGGTTGGGCCAATATGGGAAACCAATTTTTAAATATTGTCTCTGGTCTGGATGTCGTGGTACTGTCGTTGTTTCTGATTTCTGTAACTCAAGTGCTTAAGCTACTAACCACAGAATCAAAGCAACGTATCTGCTGTTCAATATTTATTTATATTAACTTTATTTCCTGAACCACAGTACAATAGAGCGATGTACCGAGCGTACGAGACACATTCCGTTAGTTTGCGTTTGTATGTAACTAGTCACCGGAGCCGCGTAGCAGCACTCGTAGCAGCACTCGTAGCGCGTTGTACATAATACTGCGGAGGCGAAGCCGCCTTCACGAATGTGCCTCTAATAAACAGATGTTTTATCTATTCGACTTGTTATTTTAACAATACCTGACACAAATGTAAAGTCTATAACTACCCTTATGTCGTGTGTATATGAACTGAAATTGCACTGCAAATGTTTACCTAGATGTGCTGTTCACCTTAACTTATTTTCTCTTATGTAGCATATGCAGTTGCGGTCAGCAGCACGCCTAGATAAACACTGATAGATATGGAGATCTTATGCACAACATACCTAAGTCAAAATTATTTTGCGATTATACAGATGTTCCTAATTTTAATGTGCTTTAGCATTCTAATGTGCTTAGCATTCTAATGCTATTTGTAGAAGAATTGAGACAATTCGTAAAAAGGAAAACTGTGGTGCGCCGTTGTAGTTTACTAATAAAATGGCAATTGAAATTGTACATTTTTAATTAACCTTTTGGGCCGGCGATTCTTTTTTAATAAATAAATAAATACATTCTTATCCGTGGTTTACAATCAGCAAACAAACATTCACCTGAACAATCTATTGAGTAATGTGTTACATACTGCTATTTCACAGGTAAATGGCGCTCCTGTTCATTAAATACGATATAAAACTCGTAAGTTTGTATGTAAATAAAACGTGAAATAAACAGGTTTATGAAACAAATAATAAAAGTTACAAAATAAACTAATACATAGTTAAAAAACAAACAAACTAAAAGTCAAAAGGTACAAAACTCACGGAACTCCAGAATGCTACAATTTAAATACAAGTGAGCTTTATTTTGTTGGTTCACATATTTTAACCAATCACCCAACATGCCTTGATAATAAACATTTTAAGAGTTCAGCGAGTCTCAAAACTTAAAATAACAAATTCCTGAAACAATATTATTCATTACCCCACGGTAATCTGATTGCAACTTAAACTCATTTCACTTCTACTAACAGAAAGTAGATATTTCAATGTGTTCGTCACAAATATTACATTACATTGCAACTCATTCATATAGTTCAAATTGTCAACTTCAAAACCTAACATTTCTCGCTTGATTTCTGAAAACATTTAACAGGCAACAATAATTCATATTTTCTTAAAACAAGCATCGATTTTAATTTCAAAGTCGAGCAATCACTTATATTGCGAAGTCTGACCCCGCTTGCGACGTCTCTACAGAACAGGTTCCAATCGTCAACGATTACATTCTACTATGTACAAAGGCAGCTACACCTAAATTAACTGTTCTACACTATTCGCGGACAATTCGAGTAGTCTCCAGGCCGCCTTCGGGTTCAGCTCCTGGGGGTCCCTGCACAGCACCCAGACATAGTTGACGCGCATGACTTTGTCCGGGTCGCCCTCCACGACGTTGTTCTTCGCGTCCCGGACACACATTATCTGCTGGGATTGGAATGTTATGACTAGAACTGGCCCCTGGTCCATCATCTTGCCCATGACTAGCTCGATCTGCTCTATATCCAGGATCTTCGAGTCGAGACGGTACCCTAGCTGCTTGCACTGCTTCATTGGAGTGGCCAGGATGTTGAAGACCCCCTCGTAACACCAGTCTTTGAGTATCTCCTGGTCCCCTCTGACCATGGCCTCGAGGATGTTCGGTATGATGTCATTCGCGCAGTCTTCTAGGAACTTTTGCTGAGTGAAGTTCGGATCGATTTTACAAATTTCTGTGAGGGTCTTGGAGAGTTCCGTCTTCTCGAATATGTTGCCGAACAGACTGCCGACTTTTTCGGTGACGAATCGCGATGCTCGGACGACTGGGTTGTCGGATTCTTCGTATTTTATTTTCCAATCTAAGACCTGCCGATGAAAATACATTTGAATGTTTAGTCGTTTATTATTAACCCATTGACCGCCGGACTTCAAATAGAAAATATTGCCCCCGACGCCATGCGTATTATTAGCTAGAATTTTCGCCCAATACGATAGTGATGTGACATGCTGCACTAAGCGATAAGAATAAACGTTTGTTTCGGAACCTTATTACCTATTAGTAAGGATAAAGAAATAAATGCTCATACATACTGAACGTAATAAGAAATAATAGATCAATAGTAATTTTATATGTCTTAGTAATCAGAAAATTATCACAAGATTTTTTAAACTATGCAAGGAATTTTGACGCAACTAGTCGACGCCTTAAAGCGTCATCGGCGATCACAACTTAAATGTTTGACCAATTTTACCTACTCTTATAGTGTTGTTAAGGACTTTATCGATGTTATTGGAAAAAACGCCACTGTGTTGGTTAAAAACAAAATAATATGAATTAATGTCGTTGATGAAATTATAATAAGTACACCCTTTGAACTTATTATGATTTTTATTTTTTGTATAAGAAGAGCAACAAAACATTGTATATTTCTTTTCTATAGACAGAAACCAAAATATGTTATACGAAGGGGCGTTTTACAAATTTACACCAAAATCATGTTTCCCGGTTTTTACGGTGAATATACACTTAACGATAATCATTCATATTTTTTTATTTAATAAATCAAAAATTCACGGTGCAGTGTTTCGTTGAAATGTCGTATGACGTCACACCTAGATACATTTTAAAACTAGCAGCGACATAGTGAACTTCGAATTTTTAGGAGCTTTATCATACATAGTTTTTTTCAGTTGATTGAGTAAACAATAAATATGGGTATTATAATCATTATGGAATAACTCACGAAATAATTAGAATTTGTTGATCCGGTTGTCATGCTCATTAATTTAGTTTGATTCAAATAAATAAGTGCCTCGAAAAAAACACTTCTCCTACTTCACTATCAGGCGAAGATTTATTAAAAATATCATCATCATCAACTACTTCCAGAATATGTAAAAGTTGAACACAACCCATTATTGATTAAACTATTTTCGTATATAATGTATTTGTGGGATTTTACTCAAAAAGTCTACAATATAGAAACACGGACAATAACTTCAGTAGCATTTAGCTTTTGTAGCATTTAGCTTTTGTAGGATAATTGAAAAAAAAATATTTTATCTACCTTCAACTCCCAACACTATCAATAGCAGCATACGCGCTTATGACGTCACAAGCGGACGACTTAAGGCGTCGTTTGCGTTGGCAGTACATTAAAGTGAACACGACATAGTGGAGTTAGGTGGGTATATCGATAACATTAAATTTAACGAAAAAATAATGAAGGTATATTTTAAGCAGATTAAATTCAATAATAAATAGTAAATACATCGTCATGAAATTAATTCACAATGGCATGTCATCTGTTTATTATTATAAACTTTTTCTCAATTGACTGTGAACATTAATAATTAGGTAAAATATAAACAGACAAAAAATTCGTACGTTAACCATATGACGAGTGAGCATTATCAATCCATCCATCAAGTATGTGTATAGGCAGAGATAATGATAATAGTTATTTACTAATACACTTTTAATATACTAGCAGTAGAACAATCGAAAAATAATCACATTTTATTGTTATCATCTAATACCTACATATTAAATAAAAATAAAAAAGTATTAAAAATGTCCACTTAGTCACATCACTACCTAATGCTTTAAGACGTCCACGGCGTCGTGCAGTGTGATTTTACGTTAATAATTTTAGTTGTTGATTTTTATCATTTTTTAACTCAATTTTATGCTGTAGGACGTTTTTAGTCATCAATAATAATAATCTATCGTATCCTGGTGCGCGGTGTGTATAAACATGTATACGAGATGGTGTTCATTACTTTTTATTCAACGTCAAACATAAGGTAAATAATGACGCTTAAAGGCGTCGTCGGCGTTTGGATCAAAATTCTTGATGACGCTTTAAAGCGCCAATGGCGGTCAATGGGTTAACAATATTAGAGGGCTTTATTGAGAATGTAACATTATTGCTCAACTCTCACAAATATAACTCTGCGCCTTAAAAACGGTTTCTAAGCAAATAATTCTAACCAGACAGCTTGTGACCACGGTTGGTGAAACCCAACCGAAAGACGGGCAGTAAATAGTTCTAATTAACTACTCATAATTTGGTCACATTTTGATCTGTTAACTTATTTAAATTTTTTAAAATGAAACTCTCAAAAATTTAGATATTAGTTCTGGCAGGCATGAACATAAGGGCGTTGGAAAGTCCAAACCATATAGCCCAGGTTTTGCCTGTACCTTATTGATATACTGGTTGTTGTTCTTGAAGTCCTCCCACTGCTGGTAGAACTTGGAGTCCCTGTGCAGCTCGACGCCGGTCGTCTCCGTGTCCGCAGCGAACGTACGCTCCTCCCCCACCCTGCTGCACGCCACCTGGACACAAACAATATCTTATATTATCGATTGGATCTTATAAATCATCATTTTCAACACGTGCTAGTTTGCACACTTTATCATTACACTATGTCTATAGTTTATATTCCTTTAAATACTCAAGAATGTGCATTCCACTCAAAATTGGTCGAATAAAGGTAAGATTTAAATAAACTTTAATACTTAACAAAATGTTACAGACTTAGAAAACCGAGTTTAAAAACAAATCATGGTTTGCTTTATATGTCTCAAGTTTGCAAACCGTAATGCAATGTTTATTTTTATTTTACACATTGCACAACACACTTCACCTATGTCTTAGTGCATGCAAGTTAAACTTTTCAATGATACAGACGGTTGTATTTACATGCATAAAAATATTTTGAACTTTGAACGAAACAGATTTAGATTTCCCTAGAACGATTATTTAAACCAATAACAAACTTACTACCTCCACACGTTTCCGCAAGGCGGCTGGCGAGACATACACTCGCCCCTCGAGCCCTTTCGGCGCCATTTCGTTCTTCACAACCTCCGTAGCCTGCAACAACAAAACAGTTACATAATCATAGTCATAGTCATAGTCTTTATTGCATTCATGAATGTGATACAAGGTGGTGTAAATTTAGTTCCAGTACAACATGTTACCTGTTTAGGCATAGCAACTTACATTTTATATAATTAACAGATTGTTATGAACGTGAGACGGATCATAATGCTGTAATGATACTTTTATCACCGTAGAATTCGTTTAGGCTGTAATAGCATTTTTTAACTAATATTTTCTTAAGTTTCTTTAAAAATATATTTTTATTTGCTTCTAATCGTAATTCCAAAGGTAAGTGATTATGTATTTTTATAGCTGTGCAGTAGGGACCGGACTTATTCATTGCCGTGCGACTGAATGGTGTTTTAAATTTATTTTTATTTATTGTTCTAGGATTGCGTTGACTGGCAGACGCTGTATTGTCAAAAATCTTAGGATTGTTTCTTATAAATTTACATATTTCGTAAATGTGTATACAAGGGAAGCTTAAAATTTCTAGGTCTATGAAATGGGGTTTACAAGTATCCATGCTGCTTATATTTTGTATAATTCGAATGCAGTTTTTCTGCAACACAAACAGGTCGCTTGCGTCTGTGCTGCTTTCCCAAAGGGTAACTCCATATGATAGCCAGGCGTAAGCGTAAGCATAGTATGCAGAAATAGCAGTTTTTTTGTCGGTACTAGTTTTTAGTTCATAGAGTGCATACGTGAATCGGCTCAGTTTAGCTTTTATCTTCTCTATATGAGACTTCCAATTGAGATGGGAGTCTATCTCTAACCCTAATAGTGGGTAGGTATTAACTTTTCCCAAGCATGAGCCATCAATTTCCAGTTTTACATTTAAAGGTGATTTCTGATAAGGTCTGAATTCAATTATTTTTGTTTTTGAATAGTTTATTAAAAGATTATGTTCCAATAGCCACTTTTTAATAGTTTCGAATATAGATTTTAATTCTGATTGACATTTGCTGGCGTTTTCAAATTTGTATAAGACCGAAACATCATCTGCAAAGAGTACACATGGGGATTTTATGTATTTGGGTAGATCATTTATATATAATATAAATAATATACACCCAATTACGCTTCCCTGGGGAATGGAGCCACTTAATGTGATAGGTTCAGACTTGTAATGCATTACTTTACCGGAGTTTGGGTCTTGATGATCTATTTGAACAGATTGAGTTCTATTACTTAAGTATGAAGTCAGCCAGTCATGTGCTCTGCCCCTGATGCCACAACAATATAGTTCATGCAGGAGAGTTTCATGGTTTACCCTGTCATAAGCTTTGGTCATGTCGAGTAGGATGCCCACTACATAGTATAAAACAAAGCCGCTTTTTCTGTCCCTACCTATATCCCTTTGTACGCTTAAATCTTTAAAACTACGCAACGGATTTTGATGCGTTTTTTTTAAATAGATAAGAGTGATTCAAGAGAAATATTTTAAAGAAACAGAAAAACTGAGGAGTCAGAGACAATATTGGACAACATCACATACATTGCTTTGATTCTGTGGTAAGTAGCTAAAGTACTTGTGTTACAGATTTCAGAAACAACGACGGTACCACAACACCCATACCCGAAACAATATAGAAAACATTTTAAAATGTACATATATAGATTTAATATAAACAACGGGAATCGAACCCTGGTCCTCAGGGAGAAACTTAGTTTATTGTACCCTGGGTAAAATACTTAATGTAATCAACATATTATTTAATGCCCAACCTTTGAAAAAGTTCCAACCTTACCTGAGATATTGTTTTGAAGGCAGATGTCTTCCCTAGCTTAAGCCGCGTGTCGGAGAGACTCTCCGCCGCGTCTTTGGCGGTCTTAGATATGTCTTCAGTCAGTTTGCCTAAAACAGACAATCTGAAATATAACAACATTAGGTCTCGTTCACGGAGTCGCGACGCGGCAAGCGGTCGGAGACACAAACTTGTGAGAAAACTAGCAGATTAGTTGTCAGCCTTTGAAAAGGAATAAAATTTGTTTCCTAAATATTGTGAAACAAATGGAATCCTGTTCGAAAATCTATCTCACTTACCGGCTTTTTTCGCAAGATCCGTCTTGCCTGCCTCTTCAAGGACATGTCCCACTTTTCCCTTAATGCCCTCCAAAGTCTCCTTCAACACTTCTGACCCTTTTGAAGCTTCTGATTCTACTGCATGAAACTTCCGTCTTGCAGCCTATAAAAATATTATAGGAAATGTCTTTTACGTACACTTTATGAAAGCATATACAATTTTTACGACTGAACAGGAACTAAGTATTTTAGAATATTTATGCTGAGAAGAACTGGCAAGAGACTATTAAGTTACATAATGGTATCTTAATGGTTCCATATTTGTAACAGTAGTCTAAAACAAAGCACATTTTTTTTTGTATTTATATGCTGAGGATTTTTTCATACTTTAATTTTCACATAATATTGGGTTCCCACCTAATGCCCCTTCCACATGATAAACCCAATACCACTCAAGCTTAGTTCACAATGTCAATCTCATGATACTACTTTAAGCTATCAGTATGTATGGATATTTCAGATGCAAATCCCTGTCTCACTCTCTGGGGCCAGTGTGCCACAAACTCACATTTGATACAAGTGACTCAATGACGTTACCTACCAGGTTGGCTCTCTACCGGGCTTATTAAAGGCACACATTTGTTAATTTTAAATGTTTTACAAAATAGATTATAAATGCAAAAGTTTACCTGCAGGGCCTCAGAGTTTTCAAGCTTCTGTGCCTCCTCACGAAACTTCTTGATGTTATCCTTCATTTCCTTGTTTTTGGCGATATCGTCTTTGATGTTTTCGATAATTGACGAGAAGAACCCTTTCCGTGCAGAGTAGTGCTGACATTCTTGTAGCGTTATCTGGAAATAAACTCTTATTTATAAACAAAAAATAAGTAACAGGTTCATTATGTAAGTACTGACCTATTTAATGTGTGAATATAAAGAAAAAGCTTACAAATGTAAAAAGATTTTGAAACAAGCCCATTCATACAATAAAACACTAATATTATAATGTTAAGAAGTTTTGAATAGAATCCCTAATGCCTTGCATACCCCTTGCTACACTCCAACCCTCATCATAGAACTGAAAGTCATAGTAACAACAATGAGTATTGGATTTTTCATCGTAACAAAATTCAGGTTGGGGTTTACAAACACAAACCATGTTCAAGTAATCCAAAATATACTTACTTTGCCCAACCAGAGATTCGAACCCAGAACCCCAAAGTCATCCCAGCATTTAAAGCACTTGACCATAAGTTCGTAACAACATTATGACACAATCTTTACATGAAATTACCAATAGTTCAACAATCAATTTACCTGATCAGATTTGAAAGTATAAATAGTCGGTTTGATATTAGCGGGTAAAGCGCATTTCCACCGAGCAGGACTGTAAATCAACTGTCGACATGTATGCTGAAAACGAAAAATAACCATCGAATTAATCATTTCACAAGGACACTACACATAACCTCAAAAATATATATTCTTTATTTCAAAGAAAGCTAATCACCATTTCTTTAAAAAACCTTCCCTGGGCACACGGATTAAAGTCTATCCAAGTTTATATGATATTGTTCTATTGTATTTTATTACGAATATCAAAATATTTGGTTTTTACTACAACATCTACGAAAACTCATTCATAATCCGTGCTATCATCTGTCAAAAGGACTGAGTATGTTTTCTTCAGATCAAAATGACATCTTCAAAATATCGATGTGATTTCACTGTATTTGTAAAACAAGTCGTGTTACAGAAAAATTATAATTAGGAATTTCGGGTTATGTGTTGAGTTTCAAAATTACATTATGAAATATTTTTGGTGCATGCATTGAGTTGACGGTTGAAAATTTGCACAAAATGTATGGGATCTGATTAGACACCACGATAAAACGTTCGTTACCATTAAATTAAGTTGGTGCAACTGACTCTCAATTTATGTTGGGTGGGTGTGCTACTCCACTTCATCTGTGATTTTAGACCATTTTAAACAGATCCCAAATAGTCAATTTCAGATACACTTTGTAAAACACTATAGTACCAGAATATTTCATAAAATACCAGATCAGATATCTTATTTCTAGTTATTTCTGTAATAAAAAACAAATACAAGAGCACCATAGACAAAAATAAAAAGAAATAAATTTAAAATATTTCATGTTTCCGTTTGTCAATTTTTATTTTATGAAAGGATTTTGCATTTTCTGACAAATAAATCGACACAAAAATTTTTGTTACTGATTTGCTTCCGAATTAATAGAAATGAAATATTCTTTCAGTCCAAATTTCATGAAATCTAAATATTATGTTTACATTTGTTCATGTTTAAAAAAATGCTCGCTTCCGGTGTGAACATAGTTCCAGAAACATAAGAAAGTGTACATTTTCATTTATTTTCTGTCGTCATTTTTAGCCACGGAAACGTGTTGCGTTTGATGAAAATCCATTTTTTTTATGTTCGTACGTTGTCGATTGTAAAGTGGTGCTGGTGGTCGGATTGTGAGTCTAGTGGGTGCAGAAATTTCACGGGGTGGATCGCTTCGGCATAGACAGTGGAAGGTACCGACGTAATATTGAATATCTCTCCTATATTTACGTATAGTAGGTATTCGATCGTGGTCACCACGTTTTTGCCAGCTGGTGCGTACATTGCGGCTGTAGAAATTGGTTAGAATAGTAGTTAGATGTGTGTGAATTGTAGTATTGAGTTGTGTTTACGATGCCTGTCTGATAGTGTAGTATGTGGCATTTTGTGGCAGGTGTGCGCGCCGGCGAGTCGTGTGGACGTCTCCCCTGGAGCAAGCTTCGTGGAAGCCAGGATTTACTATTCCCGTTCGCCAGCTCTCGTCCATTGGGGCGTTACCGTTTTATATGACTTTAGCAAGAAATACAGGTAAGAGTTACTCCAATTCACATAATTTAACTTTAAGCACATTCATTGTACCTACCACGTTTATTCATCTCCCACCTTTGAGGGAGTCCTTTGAGATGTAAACTGGTTAATATTTGTATGCTGTTTCTTATTGGAAAATTATATCATTACCTACACAAGTGTAATAATAGGGATGTATTAAATTTGGATATTCCCACTAAGCAAATTCCTACAGAATAGTTTTTATTACAATATTACAACTAATATGAGTAAAATCTTGCAATTATTGAGCAATTTCTTGAAAATGTGAACGTATAATTTTTGCAATGTCATCAAATGACTTACTAATAAGTGAGGACGCAGCAGTGATTCTTTCAAGTTACATCGGGGTTGAACTAGTATAAACTGCACTGAACCTTAAACATGTTCCAGATGCAGGATTGTTACTGAACCAATTTCACAATGGTGCATCTGAAATTCAACAAATGACTTGTTACATCTTAAGTTTTAGAAGCACCCACTCTCGGTTATCCGGTGGTTTATGCGTGTTTTAATTTTGACATTTTATCCTGAGGTTCAAGGGTTTTTAATGACTTAGATTGTTAAATTGACCTTAGTACTTGATAACTAGTGAAGTATTAGTATGAACACTGAAAAGGATAGACAAACTTTCATACGTAAAACTGGGTCAGTGCATACAAAATGTCTAATAAAAATTATTAGAACACAAATTCTATATTTCGGAGTCTGTAATACCTGTTATGGGTTAAGTAATTTATTCTTACCTCCTGTCCTGGTCACCGCCAAGAAAACTAGTACCAATGGAGTATAAAAGAAGTTGGTGTTCAATAATATTTGAATTGTTCCTTTTACCAATACTTTATTTCCATTGAACTAACTGATTGAGTATTACAATAATTTTGTTGTGAGTGTAATTCCCAAACTGTCACAGAATATTCTTATTCCAAGTTTTTTAGTGCAGCATCATGTAGTATGTAAAAGGGAGGATGACTTTGTAATTAAAAAAATATTCTATGTATAGCATTTAGATATTCAAAATTCCTGCAATGTATGATGAAAGCTCATCAAAGAGGGGCGTGTTAACATCACTTATTTGCAAAGAGTGTGCAAAGAATTGATATGCAAAATTGTAGATCCTATGTGACCATATTCTGCAAATAAATGTAATGATTGATTGATTTAACACAATGTATCTTAAGTAAATTTTACGTCACATAAATATGTATATCATAACTTTACATCTGAATTTAATTCATACAAAATGCACATTTTCGGTCATTGGTTGAATCCTTTTGTATTTCGGGTGCCATGTCCATGCAAGATTTTAGAAACTATTATAAATCACTACATTATGTTACATACCACTTGTTAAACATTAATAAGTTGGCTAGAATTAACTATGTATTATAATGATAATACATAGTTACCTCCATAGCCGAGAGGCGAGCGGGCCCGTCTTTGCGTCGCGCTATCTCTGAGGTCCCGGGTTCGATCCCCGGTCGGGTCAATATGGGAAACGAACTTGTCTATATTGTCTCGGGTCTGGGTGTTGTGGTACCGTCGCTGTTTCTGATTTCTGTAACACAAGTGCTTAAGCTACTTACCACAGAATCAAAGCAATGTATGTGATGATGTCTATACGTTCCAGGGTTAAGTTTTTATTAATTTATTTTATTAAAATGGCTGACCTCAGGGTTTAGTTAAGCAATTGAAGAATTTGGTTAAAATTTTTACAAAAAATATAGTACTACTTATCCATTTCCCAGGTTAATGCTACCAGAAAGCCATAAACCTTCGCTAAAGATTTTCAAGATAACTTGTTGAGTGCCTAAAGAAGTTTGAGTTTAGCCCATTTATTCTACTCAAAACTTACGAAATCTGCAAATATGATTTTTTTTGCCGCGAATACGGAAAATTAGTCCCAATTTTTTTTCCGCGAATAGTAAAAACGCGAATACAGGAACAGTGAATGTGGAGCTTTTACTGTAGTAGTAAATAAGTCAGTGTTCATAGATGCCATCAAAAATAGCTAGTTATGTGTGTCCAGAATTGATAAATAAAGTGATTCGGTGTCAATCGCGGTTGCTATGTGGCCGACAAAATGTATGGGATATGTTATCTTTACTTATCTCAAATATGATAAGTGTGCAAGTAAAGTAAGCGGTCGAATGACGGATGCAGCTGATGGTAGTGAAACTATGCTACGACTTCAATGGCCGCGATGCGAGCGGAACGGACTTTGGTGTCTGTCGTCCCATTGCTGGGGACCTGGGTTCGATCCCTTGTCGGGTCAAAATAGAAAATTAACTTTTCTATATTGTCTTAGGCCTGGGCGTGTCGTACCGGCGTTGTTTCTGATTTCTGTTACACAAGGGGTTTATACAATGAGTATCTAATGTGATGTTTATTTTTAATTCTGGAGCTAAAGCACTTGTGTTACAGATCTCAGAAAAAAAAACGATAGTTCTACACCCGGACCCCAGACAATATCGAAACGTTCGTTTTCCATATTGACACGACTGTGAATCGAACCCGGGACTTCAGAGATGGCGTGACTTCAAATATGTTTCCGTACCTTACCACTGTAGTAGCGAGGACTACCTAAACGGTGTCATGCAAAAACCGGAAAGCCATAACTGCCACAGCGTTCCAAAATCAAGCCTTGACCTCTCGGCTACGTAGGTCGACCTACTGTTATTACATTAGTTTAGTCCTACTCAAGAACTCAACTCGACGATTGCACCGCAATCAGTCCTTCGTCCCTGCAGTCGCGCGGCGTACGTAATCAAGCTATTTACAGCTCTGATAGCGGTGTGGCAGACGGCCTGTCGGGACATTTCCTCGGCTCGCGTGACTAAGCCTATGGTGCAAAAGACCGATGCTAACTAGATAGGCAGTTCCGATCTGGTATTCAGATTCTAGGTTGCTGGTGAAGTCTAAGATTAGGTTTAGCTCATTCCAATAGTCAAGGCTATTGGAAAGAGCTAAATCTAAGCTTAGACTTTAGAGGGTGTAGGTCCTTTTGATAATACAATGTAAATTAATGTCTGACAACGTCCATCAGCATCATTAGTTCGTATACACCTCAGTACCTTGTCATACTAAACGTCCATGTGACGGAGTAAGTGAAATAGACAGTTAGCTTAATGTGACAAGGTACTGAGGTGTTACAAACTAAAGACGCTGACTGTAGATTGCTCTAAATTGTAATTAGCTTAAACACTTCTGTTAGATAAATCAGAAACGACGACCCTACCACAACACTCGGACCCGAGACAATATAGAACGTTCGTTTTTTATCAATCCGTTAACTTACGTTTCATTTTTCACTACGCAAATGTGTTCCCGTTTTCGTCCCGAAGTTTTGGTAGTATATAATATTGTAGTATTATTATATTTACAATAATATAGTAAGTATATTTTTATAGAGTTTCATTGACTAGCTTTTTAGTAAATAAATTAATCAAAACATGGCATAGTATATTTACAAGATCCCAAAAGTAGTATAACCACTTGTGTTATTAAAACCAGAATTAAAGGTGGTACCGCCATAAATAATTAAAACAAAACAACCTGATAAATCACTACCACACATATTCATAAATATTTTGTTCTGGGTGGCAATCGAAGCCTCGTAAGATGTCGTATCTAGAGTCGTTAAAATAATATTCGTCACGGTGTACAAAATATTATTTGTTTTCCTTGCCGAATTATTTTGACTGAATATAGTCACCTTTTAGATGTTACCTTCATCAATGCATTTGCTGAATCTATTTTGCATTGTTTAAATCAATTCGGTTGCAGATTTATTGTTCCTCAGAATACATTACAGTTGTTTCTAATCTCGTTTAAGCTTTTCGTGTCTCTGGAAACGTGAAACATATGGAATAACGATAAATCATATTTCAAACGTGTTGATGTTGATAAATGCATCAATATTTTGATAACATCTCGCGGGGTTAGCACGTCGACTTAGCCTAGTAACAATTAGAGCTAAAAATCTGTAACAATTTGATTCCAGCTCTGAAATAGGTATAGATTCTCACCTAGTCTAGGTAGCCGGGTAGTTATGTGGTGTCATCCGGGCAGATAGACTGCAATCGAGCGCTCAAACCTGCAAGCGGGTTGTTGCACCCCCTCTCACCACCATCCCCGCACCCCTAGGCCGCTCCCCGATCAATAGCCATTTTCCTTCCAATTGCAGAATATTGTTATATCGAGGTGCTCTACCGTTACGACATCGAGTGAATGCTATGTGACTTGCTTCAGGGTAAAGACTACAAATTTAATATTTCACGAGTTCTTTGGTGCTTGGTACTGCAGCGCATATTGAAATAATGGATGTAATTTCGTATAACTCAAAAGCGCTTTACATTTTGCTGGCGTTTATGATGAACATTTCGTTCTTTATAAATGTTTTAAGTCATTTGAACCTGTTTTGTAGGAGATAGCAAAATAGTCCAACTCCATCAAAAGGGGTAAAAAGAGTTTTAGTATCCTAGCTTTTGGCCTTGACTACTTTCGCGTTATTTGGTTGTAAAAAGTTTCTAAATATATTAATAATTTATCTACAATAACGGATACTGAACAAAGTGATCCAAATAAAAAAAATGCACGTCGCATTACACACACGCAATACTTTCACAATTAACACAAGGTCCTTTTTTTCCACCCCCATTATTTCCCAAATTTTGAGGAATATTCTTGGTCAAATTGTTGTCAAGTTCTTGATCTTTATCAAAGCTAACCTACAATATTTTGTTAGATCTCGCCAATGGAACACCGATCGCGATCCAAACGAACACCGATAAGCTCCTGCGTACACCCACGCCCACATTATTTTAATAGAAGTGCGTGTGATAATCTTTTTTAGCACTGAAACCGTCATAAAATGTCTGAAGCTCAAGTTCTTGCTATGTAAACTCCCAAAAACATGACCAGCAGTATTCATGTCGAACGTACGAAAGTTATCCAAGTCAAAGGCGGCTGTATCTTACTTTCGTTTATTGCTCTCTGCGGATGAAGATGTTTTTATCTTGGAATTGAAAAAAAATTTAAATGAATCCAATGCTTCTTTTTATCTAACACCGGTCCTGGTGGACATTTGTAATAAGATATTTAGTCAAGTCCATATTGAAATTAAGCTAAATTGGTGGTGTCCAAAGAAAGGAGCAATACCTACAGTAGCTAATACCA
Organism: Glyphodes pyloalis; assembly: GCA_037074685.1. NCBI lineage: Eukaryota > Metazoa > Arthropoda > Insecta > Lepidoptera > Crambidae > Glyphodes > Glyphodes pyloalis. The sequence goes on from JAYKKO010000042.1 coordinate 2,783,492, forward strand.
AGAATCCTTAAATTTCTAACATTTTGGGATTCCGCTTCTCCTCCTATAACATTGCCTGTAAAATCTCAGTTGTTACGTTATTTTTTTCTTACATCCTCATCCCTTTTGCTTATCTGTCTGACGCGTGTGGCTTGCGCCTCCGACTTCAGATTCGCGAGTCGGTGTTACGTCGCCGGTTGCCGAAACGTGCTGTTATATCATCAAGGGCGTTGAACCCACCTTTCTCGTCTAACACACAGACCTCATTCGCTCTAACACGCACTGTCTGAACACTTACGAAGTTCATGTTTACCGAGATCTTTTCATGCATTGATCAATGTACCCAACTCTGTTATTAGATTGTATTCAGAGTTTAAGCAAGAGAGGTCGTTTGTGGTAACGTGCGTAATATGGTTTGATGCAGGGAATTTGAACTTTGAACTTTTCAGGTTATGTTTTGTTAATATCGTCATTAGTATGTTCATAAATAACGCTTGTGCAATATGCTGTGTTTTTCTCATGAGGTGAAGAAAGCTTGAGATCATTAGGCCATAGTAGTTGCTATAACACACGGTTTGGGTACCAACAAAAAGCACAATGGGTTTTACGTTGTGCGTAAAACAAAAGAACTAATAACTGTTGACGTCATTATATATTTGTCTTTAATTTGGCGTCACTCGCTTAATAGCTCAAGTCTGACTTCAAGAACTGGAGCAGCCCGACTGGTGAAATACCTCCACCTTACAGAAGACCGCAACCAAATAACAATTACTTCTGTGTTGTTGTGTTTCTGCGTGTGAGTAAAGTTTCCATAGCTCCTGGGGGGTGCTACATTAGTAACAGGGGTCAAGCCTTCAAGGTAAGGGTGACAAGTCCAGTAACAGATTTAAGCTGTACTTGTCACCCTTAAACTAGGAACTCATTACCATTTAACATCAGGTGGGATGAGGTCAATCTTGAAGTGCAATACAAAAAAAAAAGTCACCAAGGGGACGCAATTATAGCATCCTTATAATACATGACCCATAGCCATTTGTGAAGGGTCTAAGACACAAAATGTCCTGCTGGAATATTTCAAATGTTCGTCATATTCCGCCAAAACAGTTTGACTGTTTTCTAATAAGTTACCCTTAGAAATGTGATAGACCAAAATTATTAGTTATCCATTGAACCGGAACAAAAATTGCGCTACACTAAAATATTCAAACGTTTGTATAAGTACAAATGTGTTCGTTCAAATCGATGTAAATACCGCACTTGAATGCGAAGACGGGGTCCGACTTGCAAATCCCTCGCTGCGGGTGTCGCAACCTCTCTTCGTGCCTTTAAAATTCAGATCTCCGCTCCAATCCCCTCGTCCGTGCGAAGGCACTGGTATTTTGCGAGCTAGCTTCATCGCCAGATGGTATCACTCCTTACATTTTTGATGCCGTTTTAAAGTAAAAAGCTTCTTCACAAAGCGAGTTTGTATTTTCTAGAGCAATTTGAAGCCTAGATGTTACGTAGTTGAGCTTCTGACACCGTACGTTATCTTATTTGTAGACGGTTTACGCAAAACATGTCGTCGATTCGTGAATGAAAACACACAAATGATTTAATTTTTGATACTGGTTTTGCATTAAAGTTGCTGTAAACGATATTTTTATGTGGGATACCTCAAGGAGTTACGCTCTGATCGTTCTTCAATAATTTTCTATCGAAAAATTTTTGAATGGTGACTTACATGTAGGTGCCTGGTGTAAGAGACCTAAACGATATATGGGTGTAAAGTATACAAGTATTTGTCAATTATCTTGTCAATTAATAATTAACAACCATCCCAATTAATTCGATTGTCTTTTTATTGTAAAAGTGTAACAAACAACCATGTCCATATAAACATTCGCGTTTGAAGTGTAGTTACTTAGTAAAGATTGGCTTAAACTATTCTAATATGACCTGGCAACTTTTCTTTTAAGAGATGAACTATATTGGGTGTGTTTATGCGAAAACGAGGATTACTGCCTACTTCTGGACTAAAAGTTTGAAAACTACGTTCTCAGTAAATTAGATGTTTAATACAAATCCTTCTGGACATGATACCTTTGGCACTATTCGCTTCGGAACAAATGTCAACTGGTGCACGTTGGACCTTTATTTGCGGACGAGTTGAACGGCCGCGCCGGACGCACGCCGCATCGCTAATGCGATGTATCGATCAATCGCGATGCAAATACGAGTGCCCGTCCTAGCCTGATCGCTGTGAGAAGCGACTTGCACTTTTTAATGAGCACCCAGTTTGTAAATGGCTTTCGTTACATGAATTGAGGGTAGAATCTACTTCGAGTCATCATGTTTCATCGTATCACTCAATGTTTTAGTCTTTCATTCATTGACGGGATGGTGGAACTCTATTTATATTGCACGGTCGTACCCATTTCTCGCCATCTACTATTTATTCTGGAAAAGATCGACGATAAGACCGCCTAAATTGTACTATAATTAATCTGTAAAACCTATTTCTGGAAAGTTTTTGTGCAATAAAGTATATCTATTATTATTATGGTGCTCCTGGCTGTTGAATCAAGGGTTGTAGGTTCTATCCCTACCCAGGCCAAACATTCGTGTGATGAGCATGGGTGTTCTGTGTCTGGGGTGTTTCTAAATATTTTGAAGTATTTAAGTATTGCCCTCTGATCCTCGACCTTCCGTCCCTTCTGTAACACAGTCATCTTTTTCGGACAAGGTGTTTCAAGCCTTGCACTACCTTAACCAAACTAAAGAAAGCTATTCCTGTATCCATTTGCAGGATATAGAAAGTAAAGATAAAGATAGTAAATCATTAGCGCCAGTATAAATCTTAAATAAGTATTTTTTTTAAATTCGAAAGATAATATTTTTGTATCTTTCGAATTTAAAAAAAATATAGGGAACGTCCACAAAGTGAAAGGTTTCCAGCGATATTTGAATACACGACATCCACCAGGTTTTCAAGCCTGTCACTATACAACGAAGGCGGTCCTCCTCCATTAAAAGTGTACATCCACACTAATATTAAAAATGCGAAAGTGACTGTCAGTCTGGATTGTCTGTCCGGCTTTCACGCCTAAACCACTGAACCCATTTTGATGAAATTTGGTATAGGTATACGTTGAACCTCTCTAAAACGAACATAAACTACTTTTTGTTTTGAAAATTAGGGAGGATGGGGGTAATACCCTTACCCTTGAAAGCTTAAAAGTTTATATGGGAAACTGATTTTTTTTAAGTTAGTGATATAAAATTTGGCACAAATATAGCTCGAAACTTGCATTAAAATATGATGTACTTTTTGTTTTGAATATAAGGGGAGCTTGGGTAAAACCGACCATCTATATTTATTCCTAGAAAAGACGTAAGTCGCGTGCGGCCATTAGTGTTTTAATAAGAAAGGACGAACATTTCAATAAATTTAGAGGAAAACATTTATAGGGTAATATCAAAACCCTGCTCCATCAAGATGGAGCGAGCGAACGCGTGTGACGGCGATAAATTTATCACAATCGAGTTACGTCGGCGCGCTTATCTTATCGCGAGTGATTCTGGCAGGGCGTGCGTAAAATTTGGCAGGAAAATTCCTCTAGCAGAAAAAAACTAAGTGACGAGATTTGAAAGCAAATGTAATTTTAGTTGACAGTAATTTAGCCTGATACTGAAGGATACCCCACTGAAGGATTTTTGAATTAGTAGGTATATTTCTCAACCAGCCCGCGACCTCGCTAGCGTTATATTGGGATAAAAAGTATCCTATAAAGTTTAGTATGTTCTCTCTCTTCCTAGCAAATGTGATCCAAGTACGTTCAGTAGTTTGCGTGAAATCATAACTTAAATGCAGATTCATACATTCTTTCAAACTTTTGCGTTTATAATATTGCTTAAAAGTCATCAGCCTGTTCTCATTTAGCCATTCGCCGCGCGTGCTCATTCATTATTATAACTTGTGTATCTAGTTTTATGTCCAAATATATGTCTGTTTTACCATAATCCAGTTTTCTCATTTAGTTTCGGCATACCCCGAACAAGTAGGATTCCCGATTTCTCTTACATCCTTGTTGTTTTGTAAAATGTTTGTTTTAAAATGAATAGAACGCTCAATACTTCCCTTGTAACGGGCTTAATCTTAGTCGTCGGTAACCCTAGCTAGCCTAAAGCTTTTTCACAAAAATCACAAAGAGGCAGGGGTGCGTCGGGCGGGAAGGGAAGAGTGGCCGAAAGATTTTCCTGTCCAATGACCCGGTTTACCGAATTTCCGCCGGCGTCAATGGTTCGCCGAGTTAGAGGTCGAACAAGAAGATTCCCTCGCCTCTGTTCGTGTTTACTTATCGTTACGAAGTATGGGAGCGACAGTTGTGCAGACGAAAGCACGTCAGACTACTCTTTGGACTTTTCACTGCCCTTATGGCGTTCGCATAGGATCTAATACCGAACTGCAAGTGTTTACCTAGATGACGTGCTGTTGACCGTACGTCGCTATCGCAGTAAAATTGGCATACTGCGACTTTTTCCAAATTAATGCCTTCATAAGTCTATATAGAAAAGCTTTTGAGTTGGTTCTCACGATTTGTAGCAGTTTGTAACTGTAAAGAATTTCTATACGTTAATACGAGACTTCGAAAAATAATTATTCTACTTATTATTAGTAGTTGTTGGAAGTTTAACTGTAAGACTAAACAGGATTATAGCCATCTGCCACGTAAAAAAATCTCAAGGGATATCTACTTTCTACTAATAGGATTTCTTTGATAGACAGATAAGATGCTAGACTGACATATACATATTTATGCCGAAATAACGTGAACGAAGTCGCGGTTAACAACTAGTGGTTTCATAAAACCACCTAACCTATTTGATATTCAAATCATCTAACGGCTGCGTGAGTACGCATAGCCTATAGGTAATGGCTGGTATGATTGTGATGCAAATTTCCGAGCTGTATTTAGGCTCTGAAAGGGACCTGGGTCGGCGTTACGCAATCGATCCAGGCGGGGCGCATGCGTGCGTCTCCCGACGTGCACCCCCACACCCCCAAACCCCCCTCACACACCCACTCCTCTGTCCTGAAGCCTCCAGGCCGCGGGCGATGCGAATACCGCCTATGTAGGTGTGCGGTTACCAGATGTGCCGTTTTCAAGACCTATTGCACGCCGCACCTGGCTGGTTTCTGGAAGATTTATGTTGCGGACGGATTGGGTACGTTTTGCGGGACTGGAACTGGACTGGAGATTGCAGCAATGATTCGGACTCTTTAATTAGATTGGCGGTTAGTTTTTTACTGAACACACCTAGTTAAATGTATACTATTGTAAGCTTCGTTCAAAGATTTTGTAGATCTAGAATACTATGTACAAACAAAATATTGTTTCCCATGTTATGATCTACATAGGTAACATCTCAAGCATTGCAATAAAGGCCTGAAGTGTCATAATTAAATATAAACATTAAGAGTATAAACCATATTAAGGAAATAAATCATTTTTACCGTAAAGTCAAGCGCCTTGCCACCGAGTGAAAGAAGGCTTAAAGCCTTCTTTTATTGGGTCATAAAAGTGCATCTATAAAATCTTATATCTAAGAGTAAGAAGTCATCGTCACAACTGATGTGTTTGCAATTTACATTCTTAAATTTTAAGGGGGGCAGTAATGAAATACATTCCAAAGTTCGACACGTAAGAGCGAGTAAGTTTGCACCATTATTTTTTTTTTTTCTGAAAACCTGATATTTATATTCAACTAAATATTTAGTTCTCGAATATAATATTCGTCATAGTTTTCATGATTTCTGATTCGTTCCAAATTTTAAGTTCATTTTCCCAATATCGGACATTTAGTTTCATTGGAGCCCCCAAGTATCCTAACTGATCTCGTATTTCTAAATTCTTAAAAACTTAGAAATACGCGCACGCCCATTACGACTGCAACGCCATTTTTGATGCTAACTGTTGGGATGAAGTTGTTCACGCTCAAGAATTCATGCATATAGATAGTGTTATGGGGAAAACGGTAAACAAGGTCTACTGGGGGCAAAAGGTGCTAGAAGGTGTAATATAATTAAGACAGGATACGCACTACATGAGGTGCCACGTTTGTGTACATTTAATTTTTTAGTTTTATAATTCCTTCTGAAATAAAAAAAGAAGCTATTTTATGAGGAAGACAGTACAGAAGTTTTCATAAATCAATTAAATGTATTTAGTTGATTACGTCTTTCTTATTTCCATTCCTTAGGTGTACGATACTCATATTGATAGTCTTACTCAATCGCTTTATCGTCCCTACAGAAACGGCGCATTACCATGCTACTGTCGACTTCCTCCCTAATTCTGTAAATATTTATGAACGTTGCTATTGTCTAGCTCAAATTGTCTATACGTCGATACATTAGGCGTATTTAGAGCATGCGAAAAGTAGCGTCGTCGTCCGGCATTGGCCCCGTTATCACGTGGGTTAATGGCTCAGTTAATAGCCCGCCGTGGCAAATACTATTGGTGATAACAATAACTGGGCGTTGATAGAGGAACTCTGGTTCTTTGGTTTTTTGGCGGCTCAGATGGGACACTTTACCCCTCGGTCTGGTCCTCAGGACTTTTGGATGGTGATATATATCCTCTGCCCAATTGCTGGACATATCATCTTTTCGGCATAAGAATGTCCAACCCTGGGTCCACGTCGCCCTCATTTCTCGCTTTTAAAAACTCTTGGCCATTTCGGGTTTATCCCACTATCATTATTAATATTCATTCTTTCTGCTTCCTTATTGATACAAATGCTGCGTACGCAATCCCTTAAATCGTATCCTGACACATAGGAAGATAGAAGTTATTTTTTACTTTTTGTCTAAAGAAATAAAATCCATAACTGCATTACAGTTAAGGATTTTACACGATGTATATGGCAGTGCGTGATTAATAAATATGGGTACTGTTTGTGCATTTACCCTTTTGTTCATGAATGCTAATGTTAATTATAAATTACGCTTAATATTACTCATTAATATTAATGTGTTGTAAACGACGAAATTTGCTTCGTACTTTAATGGTTTACGTTCAAATAAACTTTGGCTCATGATTTGCCAACAGACCATTGGATCATCAATGTATATGACATTATTATTAAATATTTGGTTAAGCAGTAATAATTCATATAGTACAAATCATAAGCATGTCGACTATACACTTTGCACCGCCCTTTTATCGTGGGCAAAATTCGAACTGCAAGTGTTTTTGAAGTGCCATCGTCTGTACCTTTTAGCTTTTTTTATGTTTAATAGCTAACTAGACTTCTTAAGCGAAGTTCCACGATAGAACAGTAGTAAAAAATAGTAGTCACAAGTCAAATCTTTTTATTCATATAGATTAGTTCAGTAATACCGGTATCTCCTCTGTAGTTATAGGTTCCGAACCTACCTACTAAGATACCGGCAAGAAACTGAGTATTTTTTTTTAGAGAAAGCTAAACTTCACTAATTTTGCACCAAGACATACAGTTAATTTGTTAATTGTAAAACAAAGAACATGTCTTGTTCAACCCTAGTTATCATCCCTATTGCCTAGGAATCTTTGTATAGCCAGATCGGTAACAATTAACTGAAAGAGAGAAAGAAAATATCTTTATTCATGTAAGCTTTACAAAAGCACTTATGAATAGTCAGTACAAATAAAGTATTCTACCGCCGTGTTCGGAATGTTGATCATGTCGAGAAGAACCGGCAAGAAACTCGACACTTACTCTTTTCAAATATAACAATGTGTCCTTAAACTAGGTACTTAAATAAAGTATACAAAGCTATAGTAAGATTTCAAAGAATTAGGTTATTCTAGACCCATACATTTTTGTCATTTAAATAATCATCAATTTTGTAGTAGCCCTTTTTTATTAAACAATTTTTAACATGAGACTTAAATCTATGCATGGGCAACTGGATAACATTTTCAGGTAACTTGTTAAATAATTTAACGCTTAAACCCACAAAGGAATTACTTATCTTATGTAGTCTTAGATATGGAACAGCAAGCTGGTGTTTATTTCTAGTGTTAAAGTTATGGAAGTCAGATTTTTTAAAAAGTAGATTATAATTTTTGCGTACATACATAATACAACCAAAAATGTATTGAGATGCAACGGTAAGTATGTTAATTTCTTTAAATAAGTCTCTGAGAGAATCCCGTGATTTAAGACCATATATGGCGCGGACAGCCCTCTTCTGTAAAACAAAAATAGTCTGAATGTCAGCAACTTGGCAACAAGCGAGTTAAAAATGTACTGCAAGGCGTGGGCTGGTCGTGGAGCGAACGGTGTCGAATTAGCGGGTCACGACTATGCTGAACCCGAATGCGCGCCAGACTCGACCTTGGGTCGGGTCGCGGAGCTGCTCAAGGGACTTACAGATAGAAGCATTTCAGACCATACACTTTGGACTTCGTATCGCCCTTATGTCGTACGCATAAGAACTGATATCGAACTGCAAGTGTTACTTTGACGTGGTCTTTACCGTACCTAGACCGGGACCGATTTTTACATCACAACCTTCTACGGTGATCACCTATATGCCAAGTTCTCTCCCCTCTTCCCAGCTAGGTAGCTCGTGGAAATAATAATCAAACTAATCAATCAAATAAATATGTAGTTGCTTTGAAATTATTTAGTAGCATTGTAGAATTGTCCACGCACCGTCAGTTTCTGAGGAAAGATAGAGTGGTGTGTTGGAACTGAAATTTCAGGGTGGCTCTCTGCGTGGGGATCGGTATACGGTTGTGCGGACTAACGGAGACCCCCACCGAAAACTACCAATCCCTATTTAACCCCAAAAAGGGGTTATTACATACAAACTTTCAACCAGATTTTAGCCCCGTACAAGGCTCTGTTCGATACATGACCACCAGAATTTGAACCTTACGTCCTATATTAATGTCCAAAACCTATGAAAAATTCAGGCTCTTTATAAAGAATGTATTCACCAAATTTGAAGTTTGGTGTTCTAGTTTCTGAGACTTTGTAATTTATCAGTCAGTCAGTGATGCAGGATGTGGGGCAAACTTTTTTCATTACGCTTATCAAAAATACCTTTACGACAGCCAAGTGTTTCTTTTTGACGTGCGATAAAGGTTAAATTAAATTCCCCGAAGTAATGGAAATTTATTTATTTATTTAAAAACTTTATTGCACAAAAAAAGTACAAAAGGTGGACTTAATGCTAGGAGCATTCTCTACCAGTCAACCGTTGGGTCATGCAGATAGTACGTTTATGGGTGCGGTAACAGTAAAAATGTGAGTATGGATAACAACAAAATTAATAATCATAAATAGCAGAAAATTACACACGAGAATAGAATATTCATACATAGGTTCATGATAAATAAATATAATAATTAAGCAATATAATATATGTATATATATATATAAAACAAAATAATATATATAAATATATGCAAACAAGTGAATAATTAAAGCAAACAATTGAGCAAACGAAATTTTATGTAGAGGGGGAGGAATAAAAGAATTCACGAACTTTTAATTTAAAAATTCCCTTAGTGAGAGATTGTCGAGTTTCGGTGGAAATCAAACATTAATTGATTGCTTCTGAACCTTTTTCTTGAAACCCTCGTCACTAGCAAGTTGTTAATAGTTCAATAACTAAGCAGAAATAACCTGCTGTTATTTAAAACTACCTGGGGTCATGATAGTCACGAAATAGCAAAGGGCCTTGCTAGAAGTACAAATTTTCGATCGCAAATTTCTCAAAAACTGTTTATATCTAGGGTGTACTGAAAAGTTATTTGGAAGGTAGAAATAATAGGCTGAATACTAATCATTTAAAATCTGTAAACGTTCAGTTAACAAAGGGCCCGCTGGCACAGCGCAGAATTATTTCAGTTTATTATTCATTCATTTGCAAAGGTAGATAAAGTATATAATACGATTGGTAAAAATACCAACTCGATTATTTACGATCTATACTATTATAAGGGGTCCCGTTGCGTTTACATAAACCAGTTAGAGGAGTATTTTTGGAAGTAGGTATATAGGATTTAACACTAAAGAAAGTTCGCGATTGTCTCTACAAGATTCAGGAACGTAATATACATGTAAACTATTTAATAAAAATAAATTGAAAATGTTCTTGCCGAGCTCAAGAGGACTTGGAATTCAATTTGTTGCCTGTTTTATTTAAAAGAGCATATCAAGTAGATTTCTTTGCAGAATGTTATTAGCTTTACACAGTACGGTCGCAAGCATGTCAGTCTGCACACTTTGGTCTTTGTACAGCGCTTATGTGGCTGGCATAAGAACTAAAATTGAACTGCAACTTGTACAGTAAAGCTACCCCGCTTCGATTCAAAATAGGTCAAGTGCAAGATCTTGTTAAAAAGCTATTTGCTAACCGGCAAATTGTGTGTTAAGTGGGTGTATTGAATTCGTTCTGCGGATCCTGCGATCCTCAATTGTGTGGGTGGAACGGGCCTTAAGACAAAGCGATTGATATTATATTACAAACTGTTTCCTGCGACTTTGTTCACTCGACTTGTTATTTCGGGATAAAGAGTATCCTTTTTAAAGAAACTGAAATATTTTATATTCCCTTGCGGTGTGGGTTTCGAAACCACGACCTTCACTATCTTCGTATTCTTTCTTCTCAGCTGGATAGGGGCGCGTGCTGCCATTCCGTTCAGTTCAGTTTTCTTTCTGTTTTTTTCTTGCGTCATACGTGAAGGTGGTGGCCGTCCACTGAAACTCACGTTCCATATTAATATCAACATTTCGATGCATGTACATATAAGTAATCTAGTGATCACAAAGCTGTGTTCGAAAATTTGGGGGTATACTGTGCACCATCTGCGAATCGAACTCAGGAGCCCGACACCTCACAACCCGGTACATAAACCACTAAACCATCTAGGTATTGTTGGTCAGATTAGTACAACATTATTTTGTAACAGCTTAGCAGTGGTTTTCCATCTCAAATACCAGCTTCGAAGGAATCAGCCTATTAAGTTTTATTATTTTAGGTATCTAGAGCAAGTAGATTGCTTTGAGATAAGATATAAGATATATGACGACCTCCGTAGCCGAGAAGCGAGCGGGCCTGACTTTGGCGAGCGCCATCTCTGAGGTTCCGGGTTCGATCCCCGGTCGGGTCAATATGGAAAACGAACTTTTCCATATTGTCTCGGGTCTGGGTGTTGTGGTACCGTCGTTGTTTCTGATTTCTGTAACACAAGTGCTTAAGCTACTTATCACAGAATCAGAGCAATGTATGTGATGTTGTCCAATATTTATTTATTATATCGAGAATATGAATCTTAATCACATTCATAATTCAAATCTCATAACTTAACCCACGCATCCACTCGAGGGTGAAATTCACCCGTCTGTGAAAGACCTCTGGCTCCCACTCTAAGGATCATTTAATCTACGTCATCAGTATGAGGTATCGCCGTCCCACGCGATTTGACGTAAGCAATTAACTTTCTGCCGAGCAATCTATGAGAGAAAATAGCTCACTTATTTTGGTAGTATCACGAATTAGATAATAATTGTTGGGACCTAACGTATGCCTTTTATAAGAATGCAATGCTTGAAGAAGACTGAGTATCTTGTTCGTAGTTATAGGTTTCGAACCGATGGTAGTATTTTGACTTTTATAGACGATTCTTTGGTTTGAATTTTTTCTTTGTTCCGATTAAAAGGTTGCATAGGTTTGTCACCAACTCGACACGAAAAACTGGGCACATGTGTGACGAGTTGGTGAAACCCAAAATAATACAACTTATTAGTTCGTCATCTGGACACGCTCAGATTTTTACGTGTGTCCAGATAGTGAACTTAATTATTTGAAGAAAATATGTACTTTTCCCCTTAGGCTTTGATTCTCTTAATGCCGTCCGAATAAATCCAATATAGTATAACTTTTCATGTGTGTATAACATGTTCCCTATTTTATTATCGTGAACACTATTAGCGGTTAGATAAAACTAAGTTTTGTGTTGCTCCTCTCAGAAATTTACTCCATGTATACTGACCGTCACTCCTTTACCCTGATACGCGATGGTCGTGTGTTCGAAATATAAGAAAAAAATATTTTTTATCTCCGGTTTCATTAAACAAATATTTAATTTATTAAAAAATATATAATTTATTAAAAATACTCTTTTACCCCATTGTCCAACAACCGCATATGTATTCAGCATATTTGTATTGGATTCGTTCGTATCTCGTTCTATTTACGAACCAATATTTCTAGGGTTCCGCCCTTATTAGACACTTTTCTCGGAACGTCCCGGCTTGCTCAATTATGCGTGTAGTGAGAATCCCAATTATTCAAGTAATTAGAGCGAGACGACACAATTATGTCACTGCGCACTGTGACATGTCATTGCAGGACTTTATTACATACCAGTGACACTACTTTCCCGTTTTTTCCAAACTTTTTACGAAAATTCTTCGTACCTAATGGTCGTAGCTTGATGTTTTATACCCTAACGCCTTTCTTAATAAATGAGCTATCCAACACAAAAATAATGTGTTAATTCAAATCAGTAGCTCCTGAGATTTACACGTTCAGACAAACTCTTCAGCTTTTTACTATTAGTGGATAACTACTTATTAACATGTTATTTGTGAACTTGTATTTTCTTACAGATCTGTTCCATTTGCTTGTGGAACAATTGTAGGGAGACCCTAAAAGTTAATTACGTTTTGTTACCGCCGTCTACATTAAATTGTTTAATTTCATTACGGACCTCCGTGAACCCTTTCAAAGGGATTCTTACCTGACGAATAATGAGGTTTTTTCCGTCGTCTCTTTTGTTTATTTAATTACTGCTTTCATTGACATACCAATATAAACGTAAGATATCATGACCTTATATCTTTAGTTTTTAATTTTTGGACCTTATTGAGCATAAAGGTCTGATTGGTTGGTAGCAAAATTTTTGATGATGCTGCTAGTAGCAATACTTGGAATATTATCGAAGGGAAGTTCACACAATACCACCACAGCGGATGTTTACCTCCGTGCACTCGTGTGCCGATACCGGCGGTAGGTGCGCAGTGGTGTAGCGGTTTGGATAACAGGTGTGTCTTATATTTGTTTGTGCAAATTTTAACATACAAGTCACTTAAAAGATGGCTCCGAATAGAGTATAGTACTGCTTTGTATATTGTTTGTTTTCGATTTTTTATTTAATAAACGTTTTATTACTAACGCCACTCGCTCACGTGGGGAACTAGGAAGAGCTCTGGCTATTTTTCCAAGCAGTTGGGTTGCACCAGAATATCAGAGGAAGAATAATTTAAAACAAATAGAATAGAATAGAAAACATCTTTATTCATGTAAACTTTACAAAAGCACTTATGAATCGAAGGTACCTTCAAATTAAGTATTCTACCTCTGTGTTCGGAATGTTGATCATGTCGAGAAGAACCGGAGAAGAAATAAAAAATAATGTAGGATATAAGATGGTTGAGTAACGTAAGGCTTATATCAATTATATACTTCCGTTTGGCACAGGTGTTTTAACGGAGTCTCCATGACCATAAACGTTTAAATGAGATCATAGCTTTTTGATGCATGGGGTTATAACCATTTTTACTTAAGAATACATTATGTAGGTACTATAATATGTTCAATGGACTCTAGGAATTCTTTAGGTCGGAAATAAGTTTCAAGGAAATAAAATCAAGATGGTAATTCGCATGCCGTCTTGCTTGATGACTGTACGTATTGCAAAGACAAAGTAAAAAAAAAATACTTCTTTATTCAAGTAGGTTACACATAACCTATATATGCCCAAGAAACCGGTAAGAAACTTAGTAGATAGTTGCAGTAGCAGTATGTATTGCTATGTGTAGCTCACTTTGGATCAAGTCATATAGTTTTGTTTTGATGAGGGGTGAAATAATTAAGTACTCAGTACTACATTATTTATCGAGAAGTAAGCTGGAGGTGACCAGTTCCCAAAGGTGGCACCTGTTCACAAAAATGACGTATGTGCCATCCATCGCTTCACTCAACCATATTGAAGGGTATGTGAAGAATGTTTGACCGGATAGTTCTACGCGATCTAAATATTCTCCAAGTTAACGTATACTTATCGAAGGAATTTGCGAGTGGAGCAGTCAAGGTGCAGCAGATCGGGTTGCGCCTGCATCTGGTGTCAGTTACAGAATCATATCCGACGCGCACGCGATACCGGGCCAGCCTTGAGCTCTGGCGCAAGCGAAGCTACATTAAGCTGTATTAGAGTGGGCTCTGAGTATCAGCTACAAGATGAGCACTGATGACAAGCTCCCTACATAGGTTTACATCCACCGAGACCCAGCTACTTTCAAATGGAGTTTTGTATTATTTATACAACTAAATTGATTGGATTTAATTAAATTTAAGGTACAATTAGTGATATAGCTGTCCTTGTATAAGTTTGTGTCAAAAGAATCGCCAACATTGTTTAGCGGCTGTAGGCATACATCAAAGTTATGTCGAGTGTGATTAATGAATACATAATTTATAGCGGGCGACTGATACGTCTATTGTGACTCATCTTATTAATATTATTAATAAACTATAAAATTTTGTACGGAGATAGAATGAATGCTAGTTCAACACATAGTATACTTTTTATAATGTAATGCAAACGCAACAACAGCTAGTAAGTATTTATTTTAAATCTCTTATCACTTCCTATCCATATTCCTAGTAAAATTGTTTATCATTTTAAATTTTCCGGCATTGTTATCAAAATGGAAGTCCAGCACACTTGTACTGTATTTAAAAATCTGAGAAAGTTGCGTTGTGTATTTTCGATTACAAATTAGTTTACCTTGGTCTATGAAAAGCCTATGCCTTAATCCCCCCTCATAATAATTGAATGAATGTCGGCCGATCGTTTGACGGCGGTCGCGTGAGCTCGTCTGTGTAAATAATAACATTGTCTGCATTCAATCGGTTGGTTTGTTTGGAGAATGGGGGGTGGGGGGGAGGCTTCCTGTCGCGACGGTGTTATGGTTTCAGCTTGTTTGACGACGTAATCACCTACCTAATTATTACATTGAGGTGCCAATAGCAAGCCTTAGAAAGGACGCTTATATTGTGGCCCAATTGATATGATTGGTGTTATGAAATATTTTGAGACTCCAACCGGATGCTAAGTCTAGGTCGATCGTGATTACACTATATGAGAATTGATAGTAATTTTGGTCTGCGCTTGAAGCTTTCAAGACAAATCACAAAATGCTACAGTGTGTCGTATGCTACAGTAGTCGCTTAGCACCTTGGTATGATCGACACTTCGCGAATCATCGCTCAAACGAAAAATTACGAATTTCATTATATGATATTGGGCTGTCTTGATGCTTAACAAAGGTGTTTTATTTGCGAATTATTGAATTGTAAAAAAAGTAATGGTAAAGCTCTAAGACGAAAGTTGGTTATAGTTCATTTATTGACCGGACTTAGGCATCGCTCCATTTCTAAAGTCTCGGATCGATTCCTAGTCGGTTCAGTTTGCAAACGAACTTTTCTATATTGTCTCGAGTCTGGGTGTTCTTGTGGTATTAGATTTGTGTACCATAAGCATTTGCTACTTACCACTTTAGAGCACAATATATCGCTCATTAAATGCAAAACAGACGCAATCCCAAATACCTTTAACAGGACGACAAACTCAAACTCAAATATTTCTTTATTCAAGTAGGTTACATATAACACTTTTGAATCGTCATTGATTACAATGCAAAGTGATTCTACTGCCGGTTCGGAACCTATATCTACCGAGAAGAAACTCAGCAGATCATTAAAAGTATCAGTATCTAACTTATTGCTATGTGTAGCTCACTTTGGACCAAGTCATATAGTTTTTGTTTTGATGAGTGATGAAACAAATAAGTACTCATGTAAGTTTTTACTTTCGAGAGGTAAGCTGGAGCAGACCAGTCCCCAAAAAATAATAAAACGAATTGAGGTATTCTTTATTATTTTTTTAAAGTTTTTATAAAGACTGGAACTATAAAAAAATAATTTAAAATACCTCAATTCATTTTATTTTTGTAATGATATCCAAATAATTATTTTTAAAAAGTGTGACTTGGAAAATACCACTAGTATTGTATAGTGGTAATGGATCGATTTTAATTATTCGTATCATCGTTATGCTTGTCTGATATTAGATATAGATATGAAAATATTGATTTTTTTAAGGAATGAAGGTTCTACGTCGCTTTCGACTCAACTTTTTAGTTGAGGTTATATATTATTTGATATATTGACGACATCACTCAGTTCTGACGGGCTGGTGTTTACGAGTGCTACAAATGTTCCACCTCTACTTGCTATTGCGTTTTAGTTTTGAATTCCTGAGCGTGACCTTTAAGTTGTGCTGATGTAACAGTAGTCGGCGTGTGAATAATTTGCTAGAATTGATTTATGGTTGTGTTTAATGTTTGCGGAGATTTTTTTTCGTAGATAATGGTCATAAAATATGTGCAACTAAAGGAGCATCTTTCTTTACAAGGGACCTAAAATATTTAGCAGCGGTAGAGGAAAACATGTATAAAATTTGACGTCCCTTTTAAAAACTGATTCGCAGATTTATCTCGGGACTAAATGTTAGAATAAATCTTATAAATATGTATTTTTTTACCGTTGTAAGGTGACCAGCGCTTCGCTTCCGCGGGCACTATAGTGATTAAGAATAAAGCATCATAATTTGAGTGGCTTTCCATATCTCTTAGTAAATTGTCATTTTTTACTAATTAGTGCACGAGGAAAAATTAGAAAATGAATGGAAAAAAGGTGTTTCCTTCTCGATCTTTGCTGGCGTTTTGAAAAAAGAAATGTGTCGATGTAGTTATTTATTTTAGCTCGTATGCCGACTCTTTGCGAGTTAGCTATTTTTAATGAGCGGTTAGGCGCTCACTGTGGATGCCGTAGAAATCTCGCCGACCATGAACGAGGGTTGTCGCTGATGCCTAATGCCATATATCATGCCGCACAACTGAGATCTCACTTTTACAAAATAATCTGACATTTTTCCAAGCTCGGTGAAGATGAAAAGGCCATCTGCGGGCATCATCTACAGTCAGTTATGAAAAAAAATCCCTCAAAACTTTAGTAAACATTAGCTAAGACTTCGATCTAAAATACTAAAATTTTATAAACGAGAAATTTGGTTAGAATGTATAAACACGTTCTATTAAATTTCATAAAAAGTACTTAGTAGATTTATATGATAGAAAAATCTGTTGTCTGTGTGTTTGGCATCGTAGTTCCTAAACGGATGAACCGACTTGTATTTGAATTTTGTTTTTTTTAAGGTGAAATTATTAGTTCTTTTTATGAGAGTCGGTCCTCCGTCAACATATATAGGTATCAAATGAAATGGTTTAACTTACTAGAACAAAATTCAAATCCAAGATGACGATAAAATGGCGAAATTATAATTTTACAGCGTTCAAGTTTAAACTTCGACCACTTTTATGTCGTAAGTATAAGCGCTAATATCAAACTGGGGAAGTTTTTGACTATTTTTTTATAATTTACTCTCTTCTGCGTATTCCTAAAAAAATATTAAGTGTTGATATTCTTTACTCTTTCAAGTAGCAGAAAGTTATTAAAAGAGGCTAATTATATAGGTGGTGGTAACCCTACGAAAAACCTCGAGCGCAGGTTTTAGCATTCGGAACGCGAGACGCGGTGAAAGCTGCAAAGACTGCAATCGGCTAGAATCGAAATTAATTGTAACAATCATATTGATTTTTAATTGAGATTTCTTAACAGCAAGGCGCCGGGTTTCTCTAAACAAACCTGATCGGCCTACTCTACTTAACCTTGTATTATTTTAATGAATTTACGTTAATACCACACGTATGATCAAAAGCAAGTTCATATTCATATTCTTTATTGCACTCTATTAGTAGGTATTACATGTTATAGTTGCTTAGAACTAAAAGTGCAATTTATGGACCCCGTCGGGCACGGCAACGTAGGAGAGGGGAGGAGTTTAACATTTTTAAAAAAGTCTTGACTGTATACACTTTGGACTTTGCACCCCCTTATTTCGTGGCCTAAGAACTAAAATCTCAACGTGCATGAAAATGCGAATTCACATAATCTATACCGTAGGTATAGATTGGCATTTCTCGCCATTTTCTCTACCTTAAGGTTGTCTGGAAGAGATCGCTTTCTAGCGATAAGACCGCCTAAATTGTACTATAATCAATCTGTAAAACCTATTTCTGTAAAGTTTTGTGCAATAAAGTATATCTATCTATTGGCCAAACATATGTGATAATTTCCTCTCTTTTTTATATAAGATTCGTATATCCTAACACTGTGTTTATCCAATCAATTCGCGACATTGTTTTCGAACGAATACGCCTTTATTGTGTTGAACTGTTAACCCCTCGCGGCTTATCTGCCGATCACTCTCCGACGGAGTGTCGCCGCTAGCACTCGCCGACCAACCGCACCATTTCCTCTCTTCTCTATTTATAGCTCTCTGCATCTTGAACTAGTCGTAGGAGCTATTTTAGTTTTGCAGTTTTTTTTCTCGTTACGTTTTAGTGCATTATGTCTTCTTTGAAACTGCATAACAGTGTCGCTTCGTCTGTGTAATTTTGGTATAGCTGTTGTCTGCGGCTTCCATTCTGTTTTCAGTATAAAATTATCCTATGTATTAATTTAGTATGTCATCACTCTTCCTAATAAGGTTTTTGCGTGAAAGACTAAAACCTACATCCAGACATCTTATTGATCTTATTAATTTACTCTTACAAAGTATTGGTCAGTTCCTTCTCTCTCTACCGAATATGATGCGTTGCATCGTTGTATATTTTATAAGCCTACTGATAGTTTTTTTACAGAGTGATTATCCCTATTTGTCATTAGACCCCCGAATTGGTCGGTTATGTGCTGTATAACGAGCTCTTCCTTCAGAAATGAAAAACTATTTCTATTCGACTGAAAAACACTTCTCTCGGAACATGGAAGTAGGTTATGGTTGTCAAAGAAAGATATATTTTTTATTTAAAAGTACAGTATATTTGGCTCCTCCCAGCTTGATGGTAAGCAAGAGAGGAACCCACATCGCAATGACAACGGATTTGATACCGCAACATCCTAACTGTTAGCATCGCCATACTGGCCTGCAAGGTGTTTCTTCAAGCTCCTTCTGAAGGAATATACGAACTGTTCCATTTACGATTCAGTCTTGTGAGGTCACTCGTTATATGAGCGTCTAGCGGGTCTAGTGCAACACTTAAGTCGTGGAGCGGTCGGGAGTGGCGCACTGCGGCCCGCGTAATTGGGCGCGGCTGCACAGCGCAGAGAAGTGCAGTTGGACTACTTTACGCTAGATGTTGCAGCAGCCTTTGATCTCGTCGGCGAAGTTCGAAACTTGATATCTTAAAGTAAGGGTGTAAGGGAAAGACACGTGAATCTAAACGTGAGCGCTTGGGAAACGCCAACCCTGCTGCAAGTTGTCTTAGCTGAAGATAAATAAAACGCGTCTATGCTACTCTGGATGAATGTTCCAATGGTGAAAGAATTTTACAAATCTCCAAAGTAGTACATATACACACACCAATTACAAATCTTTTTTCATAATGTTAGTGTAGGCGAGGCTGTATAAAAATAATACAGATTTAATAAAATACTAATACTAGCTCTTGCCCGCTACTTCGGCCGCATTATTTCAGGATAAAACTATCCTATATTAATCTAATATCTTATCTTTATTTTTACCAAGTTTCATCCGAATACGTTTAGTAGTTTTTAGCGTGATATTGTAAGAAATATACATCCAGACACCTATACAGTCTCGTTCATAGATGTTTGTTACTTTTTTTTTAATGCAAAGATTGCTGACGACGATTTTGGCAACTAGAGGGATTAGATACTAAACGTCAGGTAGGATAGTTTTCTTTTTCTAAAATACCGCAAATATATCTTGCAGGCAACCGGTAGTTCAAAATTATTCTGCGTGTTTCTCGGTAGAGTCCTAGGCGACGGACGCTCCCAAATATTTCCAAGGGTTGAAAGTTATTTTGTCGGAGTGTGATGAGTGAGTGGCGCACTGCGGAGTGCGAAGCACCCCGGCACGCACGTGGGTTATCATAACAGGTCATCTAATTAAATCGGCTTTCCCTCAGTTATTATGTTTGAGCGTGTTATTTTGTGTTAGCCTACAACACTGATGAATTAGTGAAGCATTCGACTGTCCTCGTTGAATCGGAATCACAAATGGTTTTATTTATCTAAATTAGTAATGTTTTGGAATCGTCTATATAAACCGAATGAAACTACCTCCGGTTCAGATCCTATAACTACAGAGAAGATACCGATAAGAAAGTCAGTACTTTCAAATCACAAAGAAAGCTGAACTTTTAACAAATTATTTAATTGACAACATTAAATAATTAAATTGTATATTATTAAATACGCGACACCTCTTGGTCGAAATTTTAAATAACATTTATCTTAATTCTATAATTTCATAAAACTACTTGGAAGATGAACAAATCTTCCAAGTGCTCTTGAAATTTTCCCTAGAATCACTGTACGTTTCTAGACTATGTTCGTAGAAACCGTACACTTCAAACCTATGTCAAGAAGAAGCAATCAGATTTAACTTGACATAAATTGAAATGTCAAACAACTATATTTAAAATTGTATGTGTAGTTTTGAGTTACAGCTATTAATGTCATGTAGTTTACATTTGAAAACTACCAAAGTCTGATTCGGGTTTTGAGGATGTTTTGAAAATTCTTCTCGTAGTGGATGCCAACGTCGTAGGACATCAGTCCGCTTAGGTTTAAGGTTTCCAGAGCTCTTTGGGGGTGCTACATTAGTAGCAGGGGTCAAGCCTTCAAGGTATCTAAGGGCGACAAGTCTAGTAACAGATTTACTATGCTATACTTTTCGTCCTTAAGCTAGGAACTATTACCACTTAACATCAGGTGGGATGAGGTCAATCTTGGAGTGCATTATAAAAAAAAACTGATTATGAAAAATTACCTCAATTGTATAAACTAACTGGAGATCGAATCCGAAACTTAAGGTTTCGGTACCACTGCTACAACATTCTAAGGTAAAACAAAAGTGTTACCTAGCCGAATCGAATAATTAATTACAATCGCGCAATAGCTAGTGTTTCATTCACGGTTGCACGATAAAGAAACTGCACTGCTATTCCGAAATTCAATAAAATCCAAATGCATTTTATATGCATCCGTGACCAATCTTGAATGATTGCTCGCAACCGTGAACTTTAGGTAGATTTGCAAGAGCGACAAAGCGTGTATATTACTTCCTTTATGCAAGGCTCGAATTTTGGTGACGCAACGTGGCAGTAGTATGCGCAGAACAGTGGAAAGTCGTCAGGTGCATCCCTCATGCATTATATTGGAACTCACGTTGTTTCTCGCCGTTCGATGACGAGAACCCCGAGAGGCTGATGCCTGCACCAGGCTACGTGTGGAACCAGGTACTGATTTCGTTACACAATAAGGCGAAAGATATTGAAAACATTGTTAATGAAATTGGTTCATCGCAAATTTATTCTGGCAGTTAACCATGAGCCAAACTGTCTGGTTTCCTTGTTATCACGATAGAAGATAGTTAGTACTAGTTTAAATAATAAATAAATAAATGCACCAGACAATCACACCAATCACCTGGTCTCAAACTAAGGTTTTCCCTTGTACTATGAGTACGAGACGACGGATACTAACTGGGGGCGTCATCTCAGCACACCCAGACTCAAGTCAATTTAGAAAAGTTCGTTTTCCAAATTGACCCGACCTGGAATCGAACCCGGGACCTTTCGCGCTTTGGCCGCCTACCTTAGCCACTGCGCCACCGAGGTCGGAATAAAATAATTAATTGTCTTAGTCTTTGAGTAAAGGAGATTAGTGCTATGAGATAACTTATGTCCGTTTCCAATATTATACGATTCGTAATGTGTCCAAAATTACTATCCATTTCTCTCCAACCGACTACGAGTCGATTCTAATTTCGTATGAACTTTCCATATCTGCTGTCATCAGTCGTCTGTCAGTAGTTTTTAGGTTACGCCTCGTATAATTTATTACTATCCGTAACTAGAATGGATCGTTTTTTAAGTATTGTAACCGGGCATATGCAATGAAGCTATAGGTAGGCAAGGACAATACCGGCAGTTCGTGGATTCTCGTTCATCACGCGCAACTGTGTAAACGTTTGACGTATGGTTTGTTGACCAATCACGGCGCATCCTCGCTCGCGTGCGCTTGATAGCTCGCGGAACGTGCTGCCTCTAGCACTGAAGTATTTACAGTTCAGCAGGAGTATTCTGAGACGGTTATAGTTAATATATATAAATAAACAATTAATACAATTAGGATAATACAGTTTTAGTGAATATTACTGGACTCTTTTTAACCTAATTTGTACGTCCAAAACAGAAAACTGTTTGACCAGAAGACATAAAAAATATTGTTGCACCTTACACAATTATAACCATAAAAAATAAATAAAGACTGTAACCACTATAGAAATATAATGGCCAATTGTGGTTTGCATAGTAGGAACTAATAACAAGTCGAATAAACGAACGTAAGCCCATAGAATTTGATAAGAGAGGACGATATCGTTGACGTCACACGTTAACATATCTGTAATTAATAAATCGGTCCCGACAATGTTTGCTCTTGACTTATGGGGCATACGTTTACTTGGGCAAAGCTTTAGTTATTTAGGGTTCATAGTTATCTTATTAATTTAACTTTGAAGAACTGGTGACTATTTTGATTAGCTAAGCACTTAGAAAGGCACTTTGGAATCGTCGTATTCCCTTTAGGTATTAATAATGAGGCATAATACATATCACAGGCACCATTTTATTAATTTGGGCGGTAGAAATACTGACTCAATCAATCAAATATTTCTTTAATCAAGTAAACTTACTTACTGTAATACTTTTGAATCTTTATTGAATACAATGCCAAGTGATTCTACTGCCATTTCGGAACCTTTATCTACCGACAAGACACCGATTGACCGACTGAGCCAGAAGTCTCCCAAGCCCAAATGGCTCACTTATTAAATTTGTAGCGAACCTTTTATTTAAGTTTTTTTTTTATATAGTAGCGCAGTATATTGGCTCTTCCCAGATGGGTTCTAAATGTAATGTAATGTTCTAATGTATATGGTACCCACCCATTTAAAAAGACTTTAATTTCGTTAGTTGTTTGCGAAACAATATAATTGTCCCACACGCTTTCATTCGACAACCATGTTTGTGTATAATGTTTGTCGCTTGCTTACGTCTATAGCGACGTGTGTTGATATTGGAATATCTCCTTTGTAACAGTGTTAGTTTAGGTGTCTTTGTGCAAACACAGGATTAAAAGTTAAATCAGTCTACCTATTTAGGCAATTTTTTATTTCCATTTAAGTTTTATTTTATTTTCGTTTATCGCTTGTACACAACATTTTTTTAAATGAATTAAAACCTTCACTGAATCGGTTAACGAATGTTAAGGTTTTTAAATAAATATTTTGTATTTAAGATAGTTGTCTTGTCCCTAGTCAGATGTTTTTAAGATAATATGTCAACATACTCCATGTACCTAAAATACAAATAAGATATTGGATTGTATATTTTGTAAAACATGAAAAAGTTTTGTCTTTTTTCGTACATTGTCTGTCCACAGTCCAATATTAGTTATGCCCACGACATCTCGGTATTGAGTCCCTAATGACGTGCCTTTATAATGTACATGATACGCTACCATACCTAGGTGTAAAAACTGGGGCCAATTTATCTTATTTTATATGGTTTACATTTACACATTCCATTAATTACAAAATAACGATCAACACGAGAGTCACATTTTTTTGACGTTTAAGATGGTACACGTTTGTAGAAGGAGTCTATTCACTGTACCCTTAAAGATATCTAGATTTTATCGTTCTGTAAAAACTGACCTCTGCAGAGTTCCACCTCTTATGCCCTGTTCCAATATGTTACGATTCGTAATGGGTCAAAAATTACTATCGGTTTTTCTCCAACTGACTACGAGCCTGGTAAGGTTTTAGTCTACGCCTCATACAAATATTGTATCCGGGCATTAGTTAAAAGTTATAATGAAACTTAACTCTGTGGCACTTAGGATAAGTATAACTTTGTATTGAACCCTAAATGATGTTTGTTTGTCTTTTATTTCAGAGACATCAGTACAGTGCGAGGAGAGTGGTCGGTGTGTCGCATCGAAGACAGCAGACGGCTGCCGTCGAGCGTGCATGACGCTGCACACAACGAACAATACTGTCCGCAGGTACCCGCCGACTGATCGAGGCTAACGGAACTAGACTGCACTTTGTAGTGTACCTATTGGTTTATCGTATCGTCTGGCATTGCGTCTGGTAGTTCATATCGCAAATAACGTCTTATCCTTCAATAAATTCTTAGGAGAATAAGTATGGCGCATAAAGAATGCACTTTACCTATAAAATAAAGTATATAAATGAGTGTTGAGCATCATCCAACGACTTCAAAGTGAAGTTTAGCCGATTATGATGATTTACCTATTTTTACAGCTCTTAACTTTTTCAAAATCCTTGCAAACTGTTGCATTTGCAATGTTTTCTCTAACTCTCAAAACACGCGAGAATCATCTATTTTAGTGATTAGTATTTTTAGATACCCAACAAGTCAGTACCGAATGTAATCTGTGTTGTATAAAGCTTGTGTACATTTAATATTTTGATATAATTGTGTCCTTACACTAAAAGATTTCAATATATGTTTTTTCTCTCTTTTGAATCTACCCAAAGACTAACAAAATCTATTATTGGGATTACATTTCAGTTTCGGTCACAAAATTAGTTAATGACAGTTCAATACATGCCCCAAATGTATTATTTTCGTTTAAAGTCGTAAGCTTTCAAATAGACGAAGCCGGAACGCATGGTGGTGTATAAGAATTACAATCAATCAACACAACAAGGAATGTGCACAGACACGGAGGCTCTAGTTTACTACCAATGTCGGTAGTCTCTACTACGACATACCAGTGTCTTCTCATGCAGGCCTAGCATACGCAATATGCCAAATTTATCGCATGAGACGACAAAAGTTTTGATACTGTTGATTGGCTAATAGCACACTGCACTCGTATTTTCAGCCAATCAGCAGCTGACGCACTGACTTCAATCGATTTTGACGTTTGTTAAGAGCGCGATAAAATTTTAGTCGCGTCGCGTATGCTAGGCCTGATGGACTTACATGGGATATAAAAAGAGACTGGTACAACGCTGTCCATAGCTGGTAGCAGGGCCTCTGCCCGATATTCACAAAATGTTGGAAATTGATTTTAATTCGGAAACTATGCTTTGTCTTTTTCGTAGCCTATACGATTGGACAGAGTCGGAACATAGATTGGATGTATCGAATCGATTCTGTCATTTTTGAATAGAGGAAGTAGTCCAGCTTTGGTGTGGCGCGTGGCCCGTTATTTATTCGTAGACACGAAACATGCGGGACCTTTACGTCTATGCGACTCCTATATAATGCCCCAGAACTCTTGTTGTCTTCTTTAGCGCGTCGTATTGAACTGTCCCCTATCTAATTCGTGGCGGCAACTGTCACTAACAGCACGGTACTGGCTTGTCAACATGCTATTGAAGGCAGCGACCGTTCTGTTGCAGAACATCAAAATTTTGCAGTAACAGGCATCGGAAGCTGCTGCCACTCCGGAAGACGTGACTGGCGCAACCCGCGGGAGCCGACCGCCCGCATGCCGCCCCGCTGACGAGCCAGCCCGCATCTAGCCGCCCCCCCGCCCCGCACATGCGAGAGACGACCCAATAGCACACACCCCCCCGTTATATAGTACCACACCACGCAACCATAATATATCTGGTAAGTTACCTGAAGGTCCTACTACTACGTCAATATAGAATTCGGTGAAACATATTATGATAAAGGCAGAACACTTTCTAGGTCTGTCCAGTTGCTATTGTTACTGATTTAAAATTATAAAATTTGTTCTGATTGATATAAGTTCATGGAAGGGAAATAATATATATGTCGCAGTCATCTGGTTTAATTAGCTATTTGATTGGATCACTAGCGCGTTCATTGAATGACGACGTTTAATTGAATCACTAGGCCTAACGTTGAATGAACAAGCTTCACTCAACATCCAACAAGTTAGTGCATGCGGCTTCTACACGTAGTAGAAAAGCCGGCGGCAAGTCAGCGGCATGTGTGGATGCACCATTAAATTATTAATCAGTCACATGCCACCCCAGCGAGGCTTCGCTTTCGTGTTTTCATCAAGCTATTATTTGCCGACCTCCGTAGTCTAGAGTCGAGCGAGCCAGACTTTGGCGTCGCGCCGACTATGAGGTCCCGGGTTCGATCTCCGGTCGGGTCAATATGGGAAACGAACTTTTCCGTATTGTCTCGGCTCTGGATGTTGTGGCATTGTCGTTGTTACTGATTTCTGTAACACAAGTGCTTAAGTTACTTAACATAGAATCAAAGCAAGGTGTGTGATGTTGTCCAATATTTATTTATTATAAATCTCTGTTCCAGATCCTGTGTCAAGAGTTGTTGTATAAAATCAGTATCAGCGCTCCGTACAATAAGTTAGTTTACGTATAAGTGCGCGCACACAAGCCGGCAGCATGGGGTCCGTTAACGTGAACCGCAATGTGGCGGACGCGTTCTACCGGTACAAGATGCCGCGCATCTGCGCGAAGGTCGAGGGCAAGGGCAACGGGATCAAGACGGTCATCGTGAACATGCCCGAGGTCGCCAAGGCGCTCGGCAGGCCTGCCACATGTGAGAATGTTATACATAATACATATACTAGCTGTTACACGCGATTTCGGCCGCGTTATTTTGGGATAAAAAGTATCCCATATGTTAATCTTGTATGTCATCTCTCTTCCTACAAAAGTTTATTTAAATCCGGTCAGTAATTTTTGTGTGAAAGTGTGACAAACATCCATACTTACAAACTTTCACATTTATAATATTATTAGGATTTACTATTGGAAACCCCCGACATTTCAATATTTGCTCATCTTGGATTTGTCATAATGTGTCGTGCTACTTAAGACCTTTTATTTTAAAAATATATTAATGGAGTTGTAACCCGACATTTTGTGTGGGCGGCCATCTTGAACCGTTTCTATTAAACATGGCTGGATAATTCACATTAAATTTCAAACAAAAAAGTAAACAAAATTAAAATTGATTCATCCCTTTTTATGCTACGATGCCATAGACAGACACACACACGCTAACACAATCACACACACGCTCACACAATCACAAAGACACACTAACCAACTCCGTAGAAAATGACAGTCAAAATGATTTTATTACCTTGATAATTTGAATGAGATTAGCACACGAAATAACAAGATGACCTTAGACTCCTATCGTAGCATATACTCAACCACCAGCTCAACCATTCGCTTGCGTTATTCCAGACCCGACAAAGTACTTCGGCTGCGAGCTGGGCGCGCAGACCCAGTTCGACTTCAAGAACGAGAGGTTCATCGTGAACGGCAGCCACGACTCTGCCAAGCTGCAAGATCTGCTCGACGGGTAAGAATATAAACAATTGTTTTCCTGTTTAAGATTCCGTTTTCAAATGATCTGGACTGGTCCACGACAAGTTTTGGTTAATTGTTTTTAAATAATAATAAAATAATTATATATGCAATCCTCACAGTATGCTTGGGGTTGGTTTTCAGATTCATCCGCAAGTTCGTGCTGTGCCCGGAGTGCGACAACCCCGAGACCGACCTGATCGTGTCGACGAAGCGCAACACGATCTCGCAGGGCTGCAAGGCGTGCGGCTACCACGGCCAGCTCGACTTCAACCACAAGCTGAACACGTTCATACTGAAGAACCCGCCCGCCGCCGACCCGGCCATGCAGGTATGTACCCGAGACCGACCTGATCGTGTCGACGAAGCGCAACACGATCTCGCAGGGCTGCAAGGCGTGCGGCTACCACGGCCAGCTCGACTTCAACCACAAGCTGAACACGTTCATACTGAAGAACCCGCCCGCCGCCGACCCGGCCATGCAGGTATGTACCCGAGACCGACCTGATCGTGTCGACGAAGCGCAACACGATCTCGCAGGGCTGCAAGGCGTGCGGCTACCACGGCCAGCTCGACTTCAACCACAAGCTGAACACGTTCATACTGAAGAACCCGCCCGCCGCCGACCCGGCCATGCAGGTATGTACCCGAGACCGACCTGATCGTGTCGACGAAGCGCAACACGATCTCGCAGGGCTGCAAGGCGTGCGGCTACCACGGCCAGCTCGACTTCAACCACAAGCTGAACACGTTCATACTGAAGAACCCGCCCGCCGCCGACCCGGCCATGCAGGTATGTACCCGAGACCGACCTGATCGTGTCGACGAAGCGCAACACGATCTCGCAGGGCTGCAAGGCGTGCGGCTACCACGGCCAGCTCGACTTCAACCACAAGCTGAACACGTTCATACTGAAGAACCCGCCCGCCGCCGACCCGGCCATGCAGGTATGTACCCGAGACCGACCTGATCGTGTCGACGAAGCGCAACACGATCTCGCAGGGCTGCAAGGCGTGCGGCTACCACGGCCAGCTCGACTTCAACCACAAGCTGAACACGTTCATACTGAAGAACCCGCCCGCCGCCGACCCGGCCATGCAGGTATGTACCCGAGACCGACCTGATCGTGTCGACGAAGCGCAACACGATCTCGCAGGGCTGCAAGGCGTGCGGCTACCACGGCCAGCTCGACTTCAACCACAAGCTGAACACGTTCATACTGAAGAACCCGCCCGCCGCCGACCCGGCCATGCAGGTATGTACCCGAGACCGACCTGATCGTGTCGACGAAGCTTAGGTATTTGAGCAAACATTACTTGCATTTCTTTGATTCTGTGGTAAGTTGTTAAAGTACCTACAGTTACATAAATTAGAAACAATGATACCACAACACCCAGACTTGAGACAAAATAGATTTTGTTTTATCATATTGATCCAACTGGGAATTTACCCGACCCTACCCGCTCGCCTCTTGGCTAAGGAGATCGTCGAATTGTATTCATTTTGACGATGCATACGTGTTGTAATTTACATGATTTTTTTTTATGTAATGTTGTTTGTTCAGGGCTCGTCGCTGACGGAGGGCAACCGCGGCAAGCGGTCCAAGCGGTCCGGGCCCGGGGCCAACGCCAACGGGAACCACGAGGGACACGACGGACAGGACGCTAAGGTGCGACATTAGATCTTATGACTACGGCATAAGGTCGGTGCAACGGCCAAACTGTGTAGTCTGTATGTGCAAATATAAATAAAGATACATTTATGACTTAATGAATAATCAAAACACTCTGTATTGTAGTCGATGTAGGCTTGTATTTTAAAAAGTTACATAAAATGATAATTAAAAGAATACTATATTGGATTTAATAAAAGCTTACATTTGAAAAGATTAGCAGAAATGAGCATCTGTTCGTCAATCGTAGAGCTAGTATAAATTAAGTATTTCCCACAGACGCCGGAGATGTTGCAGTGACATAAAGTTATTCAAATGTATAAAGTTGAGAAAAAAAATACATTAGAAAACAGGACAGCCAAATGTTTGCTCTGGGGGAGATCGAAACCACGAGTGAAGACCACAAGATCAGGAGCTAATCACTCTTCCGATGAGCCCATCTATAAATACATTTATAAACACTCCAGACACAGGACAAATTACAATGTTTGTCCTTAGTGGGATAGATCCTACAGCCCTTGCAGCCAGGCAGAACCAGGCCAAACCGATGGTTAACGTCTATACCAGTATGATGGAAATAGTTCCAAATTATAAAAATAGTTTTTGTTAAAACTGGTAGACCGCCTTTTTGACAGGTTGTTCCATATACGAGTCGATCACAAGTTATCCTCACGGCATCTAAAAAGTACTGTTCTTACCATCCAGGAGGGCGAGGCCCCGATCACGCCGAGCACTCCTCACGAGAAGAAGAGCAGCAGGAGGGCGGCCGCCGACGCCGACGACGACGACTGCAACTGGACCGTCGACGTCAGCGAGGCCGCCGTGCGCGCGCGCATGCAAGGTGCGGTGACGTCACGACGGCCACTGACGTTGATCAACGCGATTGCGGACGTTTGTCGTTTGTGTAGCCGCGACTTAACGTGACAAGTTGACTTTGTTTTTTCAAACTAACTGATGCCTTTTCATCTTCACGGGACTTTCGGGAGAGCTTAGGGCTGTACTGCAAATTTACTCGAATTAACAGTATAATATTGTTAAACGAAAAGATGGCCGCTGCAAGACAAGCCTAGCTTATTGATAATTGGCCACTTTCCACTAAGAACAAATCGGAAGGATAATAGTTTCTAATGATAAATTAAGATATTTAGATAAGGAAATACGAATTTCAAGAACATAAATATCAAAGATTATTAATATTTTTAGAAAAGAAAATCCAATAACATAGGCATTAAGTCACGTGACTGAAAACGCCGAGCAGAAAGTCACAACGTCACAGCAGCCGATATGTCATATTTTAGGGGTGTTCACTCTGTACCACAGATTAATAATGAACGTACTATGGATGTTTTGATTTGAAAAGTCGAAACGCGAAGTCGATTATTTTTGAAACATCGTCTAAAAAATCGATATTTTTGAGTATTGATTATTATTCATAATTTTATAATTCCATCGTGACGCGACGCTCAGTTCGCAACGGGCCGTACAGCAGAAATCGTAATATTTTAATTTCGTCCACCACCACCACCATACGTAAACTGCACTTAGTGATGAAATACTTTATATTGATAAGGATTAATAGCATGAAAATAAATGCGGTTTAATGTGGTCCAAAAAATTCAAGATTTTTTAATAACAAAATGGTTGTTATGCCTCACTCGACTTATGTAGATAGGTATAGTGTGTCGCGAACTTTTTTGTAGATAGTTATAAGATCTACAATTAATTTGAACATTTTATGATTCTATCTTTTCAAGTTTAGGCAGCGTACGCAAAATAAGAAACCTTTCTGGTTGATTTTAAACCTTGTGTCCGAAAAACCCAAATATTTTACCGAACCCTATTTCTTTTCAAAATGAGTTTCGGATATTATCGATTATTTGTGTGTACTATTTAGGTTATTGACTAGCATATACTCATAAAAAGATGAAGTATTATTGAATGATCAGATATAAATAGTAACGTTTAGCGTATGTAACGTCAAATTTGTCGCATGAGATGACAAAAAATCCAGATCGTTGATTGTTTCGTACGTATTAACGCATAATTCGTATTTTACGCTACCGTACAGTACTCGTAATTTCAAGTTTTCAGCCAATCGACAGGACGCTCTGATTATTAACAATTTTGATATATGTAAGATTGCGATAAAATTTATTTGTGTGGCGCACTGAAACCTGCTTTGGGTATTCAAAGGT
The DNA here is from genome assembly GCA_037074685.1 of Glyphodes pyloalis. Lineage (NCBI taxonomy): Eukaryota > Metazoa > Arthropoda > Insecta > Lepidoptera > Crambidae > Glyphodes > Glyphodes pyloalis. The sequence goes on from JAYKKO010000042.1 coordinate 2,814,958, forward strand.
GTCAATACCGGTTATTGAAACTAAATCGAGATTGAAGTTATATCTTGAGTAGTGTTAAAGGTGATTTCGGTTCTGTGGTTGTCATAACTCCAGGTTTTTTTTTTGTAATTTTAATACATCAAAAAATAATTGGCTACTTGACAGTTTTTAAAAAAGTAATGTAAAATGTGCGCCCGTTCATTTTATATCCCAAGCAATTCGAGTTATCTGGAAAAATGTAAATAACCAGAGTAAAATAAGATTTTGTGTAACACATTTAAAAAGCGCGCGAAAACGCCAAGTCTCGTCACTGTTGCAATTATGACGTCAACGTCCTAGACAACGAACCGATACGCATAGGAACGACTTAATTTAGATAAACGGAAAATGTTTCAATAAATTCTTAATACGATTAGAGGCACAATAATTCAACTTAATCGGTAAAATAATAATTGTTTCGCCATATTAAAATAAATAATTTTCGCCGACAGCTGTCATTTCCGAATTGCAATGGTGGTTTCCGTTTCGGTTCTTTTGTTCCACAGATAAAAAAAGTAATATTTATTTTGCAAAAATAAAATACTAACTATGCTTTTAATTAAAAAATAAAAATGTAAAATTATTACTTAACTAATAAGCTAACGTATCTAACACTTTTCATATTTTATTGTTAACACTGTCAAGTAGCCAATTGTCAAAAAAAATTAAGAATATCGAGAAAAAACATCATAAGGCATCCATCGAACAAACTCGATATGACAATCTATGATCAATGACAGCTCTAATCTTGCTAGGGTACACTGACGTCATTTTAGGCGCCATGACAGCTTAGAGCGTTTTCGTGGGAAATTTAAAGAGATTTTTTAAAATGAAAAATACATGTAGTAAATATATATTTTTTGTGAAATATACTTTTCATGCGATGAAATGAGTATTAAGGTTTACAATTAACAAGATTTCAAAATTTTGTCAAGTAGCCAATTGGATATTTTTACTGGAAATACTAATACTGTCTAATGACAGTACCTATTTTTGTAACGATGACTTTTTTTTTATTGTAAAGGCTTAAGCCATAAAGTAGAACTAATAGGTGGATATTTACAACGATGAAAATGTTCACCTTGCCCCTACCCATGTGATAAAGGCTGATGAAATATACTAAATTGCACTAAACACTTAAAGAGATTAGTTTTAAAGTACAATTTAGGCAGTGTTATTGCCAGAAAGCAAACACTTCGAACCAACTTTCAGGTAAAATGATATATATGACCGTGTAAATAGATTGTAATTGCTAATAGTGGACTACTTTATGTTCAGATCTGACGGAGGGCGCCAAGAGCATGACAGTGTCGGAGGACAGCGAGAAGAACGAGAAGCAGCGCATGGACCTGTTCTACGCCTTCCTGAAGCAGCGCGCGGCCAGCGGGGACGTCGACGGCACACGGGCCATCAACGACATCCTGCACGAGGCCGAGCGGTGAGACCACCCCACGACCCCTCCTCCCACGCCTTGCCCCTCCACGCTTCTTCTGCTGCACCAGGCCACATCTCCTCTTTTTGCAATATTTCACGCTCTTCTCGCGCCCCTTTAAAAAAGTTCTGCATGCCATGCCACGGCAACCCCTTACACCCCCAGCCTAGCCACCCCTCCCCCTATACCACGTCAGGCTCCCCACCTTCTGTACCACTTCATTCTTCGTGCACCAAGCCACATTTCCTCTTTCTGCGTCCCAATAAGAAAGTTTTAGTGATCTATCTTCGAAAATCATCCCCTACTTATTTCACAAGTTTTGAATGTCCTATTTCTCTGTATCTATTTAACAGCCTAAAACATTTTTTTATTTTAAAGCAATTTTCTCGTCAAGGCTTTCTCGACCTAACTACGACCGTTTGTTTTCAGGCTGGAGGTGAAGTCGAAGGCGCCGCTGGTGATGTTCGAGGTGCTGGTGCGGCCCAACCAGCTCGCGGGCGACGTGAAGAAGCATCGCGTGCTGCTGCTGCGCTTCACGAGGGGAGACTCACGAGCACAGAGGGCCGCCCTGCACGCCCTCACTGCCATGTGCGACCACCACAACGAGCTGCTGCCCAAGGTGCCCGCCATACTGAAGGTAACTACTGCACGCCCTCACCGCCATGTGCGACCACCACAACGAGCTGCTGCCCAAGGTGCCCGCCATACTGAAGGTAACTACTGCACGCCCTCACCGCCATGTGCGACCACCACAACGAGCTGCTGCCCAAGGTGCCCGCCATACTGAAGGTAACTACTGCACGCCCTCACCGCCATGTGCGACCACCACAACGAGCTGCTGCCCAAGGTGCCCGCCATACTGAAGGTAACTACTGCACGCCCTCACCGCCATGTGCGACCACCACAACGAGCTGCTGCCCAAGGTGCCCGCCATACTGAAGGTAACTACTGCACGCCCTCACCGCCATGTGCGACCACCACAACGAGCTGCTGCCCAAGGTGCCCGCCATACTGAAGGTAACTACTGCACGCCCTCACCGCCATGTGCGACCACCACAACGAGCTGCTGCCCAAGGTGCCCGCCATACTGAAGGTAACTACTGCACGCCCTCACCGCCATGTGCGACCACCACAACGAGCTGCTGCCCAAGGTGCCCGCCATACTGAAGGTAACTACTGCACGCCCTCACCGCCATGTGCGACCACCACAACGAGCTGCTGCCCAAGGTGCCCGCCATACTGAAGGTAACTACTGCACGCCCTCACCGCCATGTGCGACCACCACAACGAGCTGCTGCCCAAGGTGCCCGCCATACTGAAGGTAACTACTGCACGCCCTCACCGCCATGTGCGACCACCACAACGAGCTGCTGCCCAAGGTGCCCGCCATACTGAAGGTAACTACTGCACGCCCTCACCGCCATGTGCGACCACCACAACGAGCTGCTGCCCAAGGTGCCCGCCATACTGAAGGTAACTACTGCACGCCCTCACCGCCATGTGCGACCACCACAACGAGCTGCTGCCCAAGGTGCCCGCCATACTGAAGGTAACTACTGCACGCCCTCACCGCCATGTGCGACTACATTGTTTTGTTGTTTGTACTAGTTACCTGATTGTTTTTTACAAACATTTCTGCAAATAATGTTGGAAGCCTGTCCTTTTGAGTTTAGGAAATTGTCAGATGTAGACCGTTTTCGTATAAACTGATGGTACAGGCATGGTTAACGTCTCTCCCCAGCTGCTGTACGACATGGACATCGTCGAGGAGAAGGCCATAATGGAGTGGTCGGCTAAGCCGTCGCGCAAGTACGCGAGCAAGGAGGTGACCGCCGACGTGCACAAGAGGGCCGCGCCCTTCCTCGAGTGGCTCAAGGAGGCCGACGAGGAGGACAGCGACACGGACGCCGCCGACAGCGAGGAGGACTTTGAGGTGACCACATTATTGGTATTACACTACTTGGGGGTATATGGAAATTGTATTGCTTTATGGAAATGTATATTTTTATTTATATATGTATGTATTTCGCACCCTCCGGCGAATGAAGTCGTAAGTGACGTAACGCGTTACGTCGCTTACGTCTTTATTAGCCCGGCGTAAACTCGTAAGCGGCGTAACACGTTACGTCAAATACGACTTTATTCGCCGGAGGGTGCGATTTATTTATTTATGTTATTATTTTTTTGTATTAATCATGTTATGTTTTTTATGTCATTATGTCTGTGAAACTACTTTCTGTAAATTTTTTCTGTGCAATAAAGTGTATCTATCTATCTATGCAGTTATAGTGAACTGTGCTCATTGGGACCTATCAGATTTAATGTGTCTCGCCACCTATTTAAAGTAACTCCTTTAATGGGGTTGTTTCTAGAAAATCTAGTATTCCTGGCTTTCAAAGTTCTTATTTCCACCGGTGAACTATTCAGTCATCATCCCATTTATAGACTAAGACTTTCAGATTATCTTCTAAGCTATAGTGAAGAGATATTTACTGGCCGAGTATTCTTAATCACTTATCATAAGGTGTGATCATTACGTGTACGTTCCGTTTCAGATCCAGTACGACGACCGCGCGAAGGCGACGCCCATCAAGGCCGTTGCGGCGGCTGCCAAGCCCAAGCCGCAGCCGGACGACGACGACGACAACGACGTCGACATCGACGCCATCTGAGCGGCAGGCGACACATGCTACACACGCGACACACGTGACACACGCCACACACGCGACACACGCCGGCCTCGGTGACCTTTTAGCTGCGCTACTCTTATGCCTCCTCCACTCTACTCGCCAAGCAAACTCCGGCTAAGTCTGAAGTGTGACTCTACACACTCGTTCAACTGTACTACAACAACCTCGGGCCCTTTGACTCGGCCGCTGAACCGACTACAAACGGAAGTCGCTCGTCGCGAGGCGAAGTTTGACGAGGCGAGCCGAAGTGCCTCTCTACACTGTCGTATTCGTCTAACTTCGTTCGATTTCGCGGGAAGTGTGGAGAAGACATTACAACACTATATATACTAAACGCTTCATCTCGCTGCACGCAGGGCATACAGCGCGCTCACTCTCTTATGGGCCTTATGCTATAAATGTCAGACACTCCCTGCGGTGCCATATACCATTCGTGAAATAAGCAAAAGCACGTACCTCTCCTGAAGGTAACAACAGCACACGGCCGAGCTACTTTGCAATACACTAGTACGAAACTACTCCCCTCCTCATAAGGCCTGTAAAAGTTAAAGAAGTGGTATATCGTATCTACCAACGCTATCGTAGTTCGACATGTAATTGCCGCCGGCAGCAACTAATTAAGTTCTATCGATAAAGCTTGCTTGACGCCAGCACAACACTACGCCAAAGTCGTTTCATGTCCTCGCGTGCAGCGGGACAATGGGTTTTAGTATAGTGACTTCCTTTTATCCGTATTACACTTATACAACTGCCGGATAGACTGGTGATCTTCGAGAACTCTTTCGTGTCATGTGGTTTTACGACCAACACTAGGGTTGGGTTGAAACCGTGAAATTGCACTATGAAAAATGTATTGAAAATGGAAAACTTGACGCGATATAGATTATACGGTGAACAGCACATCAAGGTAAAAACACTTGCAATTTGATTTTGATTCTTATGCCCGCTACAAAGGGCTGTACAAAGTCCGAAGTGTGTACAGTTAGGCGTGCTTGCAACCGTATAATACACATGACACGAAAAAGCTCTCGTCTTGTTGATCGCCTTTTAACGTTAATTCATATAACGTAAGTATGCTAAAAGGTCGCCGATATTCGTCGCACACATTGCAGTACTATTTGTTCAACTCTGCCGTTTGATTGCATTTTATTATTAACATGACCAGCCATACCCAAGAAAATAATGCATGATATGTAATATTTATGTAAGAACATGCAAATAATATTATCGTATAATTTTGTTGGGGGCGTCATTACACACTTGAAATGCATTTATTTTCCTTAAGATGAATTTAAGGTGGCTCAAATTTGGTTGAACATATTTTTTATAGTGGTAATTGCTTGATCCTTTTCAGTGTCCTAATGCACTGCCAGCGAAGTTAAACAAATAGTACTGTACTAACAATAAACCCCCTTTGGCTTTGCCGCAAGAGAATAAATCAATCCATAGTAATAGGCCGTACAGTCAGGTAGTTAAATTGTCAAGAGTAAATTTACATAAAAAATCGTTGGATGTCGTTTGAAAGTATGACTCTAATTTCACCCGAGACGCTTTGTGCAATATGATACTTTCTTGCAATTGGGGAATATACCATTTTGAGTATATTTTATGTATTTGCTTGAGTATGTTACTCAAATTCCTTCTTTGTTTCAAGGTGGAATGGTAAAGAGAGTAATATTTTCAAAATACAATTTCTTGGGTCCATTGCATACTGCGACCTCTGCATACGCGATACGGCCGCATTTTGTTTACACACACGCGCTACTAAAAGCAGCGATACACCCACAACAGAGTCGATTACTTGAGATTCTGTAGTTTACCAAGTAGCAGTAGTGATGCACATCAATTAATATTAGTCCAGTCACGCGCGACTAATTTTTTCTCTATGCATCTCTACAAAGCCGTTTTCCCGGTAGCTTTGTTGCAAGCGTGCATTACGCTAACAATCGTATAAACGCGGTTTTCTATCGCTACACACCAACGAATTAATTCATATAACATGCAATCTATGCTCGTGTGATGTTTAACGCGCGTTTGTATCGCTGCAAAATGCCGCATTGTGTGAGGACCCCTCAGATCAGACTGCAAAATCGGACTATCATATCTTAAAATAAACAAGACCTAATTCTAGTTATTCTCTATATATTCGATGTATAGTAATAATGACGATTTTCTACCCGCTATATTAATAAATCGATGTCAAATGCATGTAGATGGGCCTCCTGATAGCTTGTACCGTCGAGTCGAGGTATCCTAGACGTAGCATAGCTCCCTGGCAGCGATTATTTGTGTCATATTATTTAAATTGTATACACTGCGATAACTCCACGCGACGAGGTAGCAGCTAAGTTCGCCTAGGACAAAGTTTATATCGATTCTAAAATCAATTGTTTATTGTAATTTTAACTATTCTAACATTATACTCTTCCAATCTTTTAACACGCGGTCGAGTCTTCTTCACTTTGAAATTCAACTACCATTTTATTCACTCCTATTGACGTTCCTTGTGGCTGCTTCGTTAACTATTGGAGTTGAATAAAATCGCATGTGTACAGTTTTAAGAAAAGAGTACTCTTCATTCTATAAATGTGCAATCAGTTCAAATCGTGGACCATAAGTAACGCTGGTTTTTAGACATTACCATGTAGTACCTAATTCCATGTCTTCACACCGTGACACCGAGTCCAATATAGCAAAGCTTCAATCTAGGGTGGTTATCATAGGACGCTACTATTTTCTATTCCCAACCATATTTTGTTCCTATACATATATAGATTTTTAATTGTATTTTTAATCAATTTTTTTCCGATATTTATTTTGGGATGGTTTTTACGCACCGGAGCTGCGTGGCTTGTCACTCGGGATCTCAGTATGTCGTTTCCAAGTATGAATTAATTACTAATTAATTAGTCACAAAACTAAAAATGGACGCGGGCGAACGCGACGGCGACGCGGAATGCCACCGATCAGTGGGCCGTGGTCGCGGGCAATATACCTTCGTATGGAATATCCGATATAAAATAGAAATTGGTTTAGTATTTAAAATTGTAAAATCTGGTTGAACGCGCGGCGGGCCCCGTCGAAGGTTGAGAGGAGCGGAGCGAGCGAGCGGAGTGAGCGGACTCAGTGGAGTGAGCGGACTCAGTGGAGTGAGCGGACTCAGCGGAGTGAGCGGAGTGAGCGGCGGGAGCGAGCGGAGTGAGCGCAGTGAGCGGCCCGGCGCGCCGCGCGTCGCCTGTATGTAAATGTAACTTAGGTTAGTTTATTTGCTATGGAGCCCCAGGTATGCGTGGACGCAGGTTATGTAATATATAGGCGTTAGCACCGCTCCGGCGGGCCGATTTCCTCTTACTATTAACTATTATTAAATAGAATATTTTGAAATTGCCACCTGACAATTTATTAGATTTGTTTTGTATTCAATACATTTGGATTCTGAAATTTGCTGTGTTTTATTTATATTTACTAAATCGCAAAAGGTATAGCCCTTATATTACACCCGATAGGATTATCAAAATTTTTATATTTACTCAATGGAGCAGTGGAGCTTTGCACTAATAGACACACTCCACAGGTGTGTTCGTATTTTGTTCTTCGTCTATTTATTAATTGGTAAACTTCTATTCGTTTTGGCATAGTTTTGTCCATATGCCTATCTGGCACGAAGATTATTTTGCAAGTTATTTTATTACACATAAACAATGGAATTAATAAAACAAATCAATGGTGATGTAAGTATTTACATAAATTTCATTTTAACTATTTATAATAATATCTGATCTCTTTCTAAAGTAAATTACAAGGCACAGAAAATGGCGAATTTAATTATATAGTCCAATAATTATGTACAATTTTTTTTAAATAATTTTGACATACATAATTCGCAAAAATATATACATCTGTGTATTTACATGCTAAAACTTTTGCTATAAACACTAACAATAAATATTGATTGACTGCGATAAAAATATCAAAGGTGGTTCCACCTTCCACGGCTAGGTGGTCCACGGAGCATGACATCAGTTGTGCAAAAAGATTGCTCTGTAAATAGATCATTGTAATCTTATTTCAAGTATGACTAGTGGTACATGGAACAATGTAGGTATATCTTAAGATTCATTTGAGATTTTGTCTCATTTACGTGAGATTACATTCTTACAGTTCACAATGCTTACAGACTGTGTTATTAACTAGTACACATTAAGATGTTAAAATTATACACTTAAAATGAAACAATAAAAAAAAATGCTTCTCTATAAAGTTATCTTAACGCTAAATTACAATAAAATATAAAATAACGCCTGTACTTATTGCTCATATATGTAAAAAATGCAAACGTCAAATCACAATAATATCTAGATCATCAGGGACACTGAGCAGTTTTGCTGGCAATGGCGAAGTCAGTAATCAGTAAGCCTCGTGGCAAGTTTTGGGAAACTTGGGGCTTGAAACGAATTTGGGGAAAATCGATAAAACCCAAATTTAAGCAAAGGCGTTATCGGCATAAAGCTAGTAACGTTTATTCCCACTTGTTACCACAAGGATTGCCACTGGTGGCAAATGGGAATGAGTACCTATTCCCAGTAGTAGTTAAAAGTTATTGCATGCTTTCATTATTTACGAAGGAGAGCAATTTACAGCTAAAGTGGAGTCAATAACTTCCCAGTCGCCTCCGGTGGCAACTGGGTATTTTCATTCCCATTTGCCACCGGTGGCAAGTGTGAATAAACACCAGAAAAATGTGCCAATATCAGATGCGTCCTTGGCAGTAGTCGTACTATCTTTCTGGTAAATCTATATGTTAAATACCTTCCTATTATTTCCATTCGAAAGATTACTCAATCTTCTCTCAGTCCTAATACCTCTCGATGGGTTGCAATAGATTTGAAAATGTGTTCTTTTAAATACATTCATATTCCTAAGTAGTTGTTTTGATAGGCAAACCATCGATACTATTATTGCATAATTATTATCGATAATTTGTTATTTAGAGGAAAACAGTTTCCAGGGTCTTTTGTAACTGCTAGCTGTTTGTACCTTATAGGTACGCCTTTTACTTTTTCTTATTAAAACACTTATAGGGAGGCTGGGACAGTAAGCCTCAAAAAGTTTGTGGCACTCAGGGTATTCAAATAATAAGACGCAACTAAAGTCATTAATGTCGAAGCAATAAACTACATCTTAAATTTTCGACCTATTGAGCGATTATATTTTTGACTACAATATGGAAACTTTGCACCATAGCTTTCTTATTCTAAGATTTGCACCCACAGCCTCCATCGCGAGGTGGGGGTGGTCCTGTTGGATCGGCCACCCCCGCTCCACCCTAGTTTATGGAAGTGACGGACCTGCTTTTAATAGCGGCCATCTCGCCTTGTTGCTGTTGTGGTTGGCCAGGTTGATGATTTCCCACAACACCAAAACATAAGGTGATAGATCCAAGAGGAGGGTTTTAAGCGGGTATTACTGCCCTAGAGGAGTATCAAAGTATTTCCCCTCGTCAAGAAAAAAAAAGGTTTGTACCGATATAAGAGTGGCTTTTTGGTTGCGTCTAATTATTTGAATATGTCACCAACTATTTGAAGCAACGAAACGAAATGCAACCCCTGTACTATAACGAAGGGGGCAGATGACACTAAATCAGTGCCATCGACCACCCGGGTGGTGAACGCCACTTTTAAGTGCCAACCACCACCCGGGTGGCGATTTGAAGGTGGCAGATGGGAATAAAGGGACTTTACGAAGAAGAAGTATCTTCTGCATTCCACAATGAGGCTTTACAAGGAGATTATCAATTATAACTATCCAGTCCCCTGCACTATGGCAGGCACTCCGGTGCTGGTGGGCGCCACGCTGAAGGAGGTGATGAACACGTTCACGATGGTGATGAGGAAGATGCCGAGCACTGTCATGTTGTTGATCTTGTCGGCCTTGCAGATGTCCTTCTCGTCTTTGACGTCGTAACGGCTGTTCAGGATGAGGCCGATGCCTACTGCCACCTGAGGAACAGTTGATAAGTAATATTTTATAGACAAAGTCGGGCACAAAGCCAAGATTTGTTCAGAGCCCTTCTGCGGCATTTCAAAGGACTCAGGCTATGCAACTACTGAATTAAAACTTAAAAAATGAGTCGAAAAACTTTGGTTGTCTGTAAAGTCGGTTTAAGGAAGGTAGTTTGACTTGACAACGCTGAGCTGATCGCTCGAGCCGATCATGCCTCTCTCTCGTTTGTGCCACGCTCTTGCTTGCGGAACGCGACAACGGAACAATGTCATCTTTACCGTGTATGCAGCCGGTAGTATTGCGTAGTATCGAGTTACTAGACGTTGTCACGTCAAAAACACTGGATGAACCAACGAGGCAATAACACACTCACAATTACTAAAGTTTAAGTTGAGAAAGAAACAAAGAATAGCTTCCGAAATTCCTTTCAGACATTTTGAAAATAAAGGGGGCAACAGCCAATGATGATAAATTTCATGAGTACAGTGTCTGATAAGGAAGTGGACTGGGTTAAAAATACACCGGGCTGATTTTAATCCGTTAAAGAGTCAATAAAAATGATTAAATACACGTATTTCCTCATTTGCTAAATTGTTTAATAATGCAATGATGCTAAGTTGCAGGGCTCTCTACGTCACTGGTGGATATAAATGTTCTTACTAATGAGGTGATGTGGCAATTCAATTCAATGAATGGCTGTTATTTTTTTAATTGGGTATACAATTCAAAAGTTAGCGTCCTATATAGGGTCTTTCTAAATTAGTTACATTCCTTTTAATGGGGGTTTCTATACGTCATACTGAATACGTACAAAAAAAATGAGCCAAAAATTCAGGCTAGTTTTGGAGATAATCAAGGAAACAACAATACTTCTTGTCAACATAATACAACGCCCTATGTCAGCTGATTCTACTACTACATCGTCAACAAAACGCACACTATTAAACAATACGTTTACGATGCATACTTTGAAGCTGGGCAGCTACGCGGCTAGGTAAAAATTATTATCAAATAATTATAACAGGGCTACCACTAAGTATTGAGGATTATCATAAAAATAAATTATTTTGAGCTCTTGACAAAATGTAATTGTGCACTTTAGAGATTTAGTGTAGTGCCCTAAAGTGTACTATTTGAAGTATAAAGAAAGAAACATTTTCAATTCACTTTTTCGCGCTCTACGTGAAGAAATACAAATTTCTCAACTTTTCAATAGTGTAGTATAAGGGTTATCTTTCTTAGCAAAAAAAAAATACCATTAATATTATTGGCAGTAAGTTACCAAATGTTTTCGCGCTTGGCTACTTGACAGTTTTTAAAACGCCAAGTAACGTCACTGTTGCAATTATGACGTCAACGTTCTAGACAACGAACCGATACGCATAGGAACGACTTAATTTAGATAAACGGAAAATGTTTCAATAAATTTTTAATACGATTAGAGACACAATAATTCAATTTAATCGGTAAAATAATCATTATTTCGCCACATTAAAATAAATAATTTTCGCTGACAGGTGTCATTTCCGAATTGCAATGGTGGTTTCCGTTTCAGTTCTTTTGTTCCACAGATAAAAAAAGTAAAATTTGTTGCAAAAATAAAATACTAACTATGCTTTTAATTAAAAAATAAAAATGTAAAATTATTACTTTACTAATAAGCTAACATATCTAATAGTTTTCATATTTTATTGTTAACACTGTCAAGTAGCCAATTCGAAATTTTAACGATATTCCATAATAAAAAAAACATAATAAGTATTAACAGCATGAATTAAAACGAATCTTATTAAAGTTATTGATAACATGAAAAAGTATTCTGGATTTGGCATCCCTAATGTCAGCGGTCGATCACAAAAGAGCGACAAACGAGCCGCTCGCGCCGAGTGAACGATTCGTGGCTTTTCGGCACGCTCCTTTCGGCGAATGCGCCGCACAATGTTGCCAACTTAGTGGATTTTCCACTAAACCTGGTGGTTTTAGCCACCCATTCAGTGGCGAAATATTGCTTTTAGTGGCTGGTGGATTTTTAGTGGATAATTGAAATTCAATTTCAGTTACTAAAAGTGCGATCTCTCACACACTTAGCCATTTACTTTTACTACACTTACACTTACGTTCTTATAAATTTTCTTTAATTCTTCATTTTTCATGGTTATTTGCTTTGCTCATTGCAGAAGAAATCCACCTTTAATACTATTGCACTATTTAAATTATACTGTTCAAGTCAAATCAAACCAAATAGTTGCAACAAGATAGCAGCCTTAAAATGTTTACTAGCTACCTCAACCAATATTCATACTATTGCAATACTATTGAATAATGGCCTACTAACGATAACGCAATCATGTTGATACTATCGATAGTATCAATTATTATTACAATTGTCATGGCCGATACTGTCGATAATATCAATAGTTATTTTGATATTGATCTTCAATACTATCGATAGTTTGGCAACACTATTGGGAAATATTTAAGAGTGATAAAAACAATTTTAGTGGTTTTTAGTGGTTTTAGGAGTTGAATCTGGTGGAAACCTAGTCGAACTGTTGGCAACACTGGCGCCGCACTTTGGAACACAAATGAAAAGACCGCGCGCGCCCTTTGATTTTGCCGCGGACGGAGGAGCATCAGTTGTTGATTTGAATTCTTTCGCGAAGGTGCGCTTTGTGGTAAATTAAATCGACTAATTCCATACGCATATACTAATGTGGATTATCTACACATGGTACTGTATTATGCAGATTCTAATGATAACTGTGCGGAGGCTGCGCGTGCGTCTACACGAGCATTTACGGAGAAGCTGTAAACTCTCAAACGATTTTGGGACTGGGGTATGTTCGTGCCTGTAGAAGATAGTGGAAGACCCCACCTGCGAGTGCAACGAGGAAACCGCATACTGGACTTTTTCTGTCGGCACCCAACAGTCGATGCAGGAGATGCGTTCGTTGTGGCGGCGAAAAGTGTGTGGCGTACCTATCTTACGGTGTGATGATCAACGTCCGTACCACTTCACGCTTGTTCAGGAGTTAAAGCTACAGGAGTTTTCCCCAGATGACCAGTTTTGCCGGTGCTTAAGATTCCTTCAAGAAACTCTGGGAGAATTGATTGCGGAGGTCACACTTCATACGCGTCGCAGCCTGTACTTCAAGGATTAGTACTTCAGGATGGTGCTCCAGTTCAGTGTTTGAAGGTGCGGTGCGCAACCTGTCAGAGACGTATGGCTGTCGGTGAATCGGTCGTGGAGGACCTGTGCCGTTACCGAGCCCCTCCCCGGACTGATGTCTCTCGAGCTCGACTTTTACGTGTGGGGCCGAGCTGAAGACTTAGTTTACAGTGAAAGTGGACACTCAATTGCAAGCAAATGTAACTCAGTTAAAGGAGCGCATAGTGAACGTCTTTAATATCATGCTCAGTAAAACAGACACTCTTGTGAAAGTGGAAACTCTGTATTAACATCCAGGGTAGATAATTTCAGCAGTTTTTGTAAAAGTTGCCCAAAGGCTTTAAAATTGTGAAGAATAATCATTAAATAAAATAAATGTTATGAAACTGAAATGTTGTTTTTTCTTCATAGACATGTAAGTACCTACCTATTTACTCTTAAATGGCATTAAAAAAATACATTAACTGAGAAAGTTATGTTAACAGAAATTTCCTTTTCTGACGATGGCCAATATTGATAGTTGTTATTGTAATTTTTTTGCCTAGCTAGCTGACAGACTCTAAAGCTTTACAAGTAAAAAACAATTAAAAACAAATAAAGATGCTTTACGCGCCGCAAACATATTTTTTGTAGGTAGGTAGTGATTTTTCATTGACTAAAGACCTAAAAGAAGCGTGTTGTTGATTTTTAGATATTATTGTACCTAGTCTTAACTCTTTCATTCTTATTTACAACCTAGTAGGTATGAGCATTTTCCGCTGTATTCATCTCTTTCTCGGACGCTAGATGTGTGAGAGAGCCGGATAATATCCGAATTTTCAACTATCATTAGTCACAGTAGGGCATCAGCTGATAGTCGTTCCGTGTGTGCGTAAGCCGTAAACTACCAAACAGCCTATGTATTAGTGTATGAACAGTAGTAGTGTGAGTTGTATGCATGTACACAATTAATACCCTGCAGTTATGATGTGTTAGTAAAAGATACAGCATGATGTCTATTTTAAGGTTAAATAAATTTTTACTTTTGTTAGAAAACATAACTTCGTAAAATCATAATAAAACACCTACTCAAATTTTGTGGACGTATTTGTTACAACGTATAGATGCCTCCATTAAAAGGAACGCAGCTAATTTAGAAAGACCCTGTATATAGTATTTTGTAAGCGACAGGATCGAGTGCGATATTTTATGTTTGGAGACTATCAATATTCAGCATGGACCTAATTTATTATACTAAGTCCATGATATTCAGTACCTACCTTCTTGACAACCTGACGTTAGAAGGTCTGACTACTAGATAACATAATTTAGATATAAGAAAGTACTGAATATAAAAAGTCCCCAAACATAAAATATCGCTCTTGGTCCAGGGGTCCCGACGCTTCCTATATTTTTGGATAATATCTAACAGGCGCACACAAATGTTAAGTCTGCTTCCCTATCTGCTGGTAACAACAACGGGCTATCATACCTGGAGTATGATACTGAGGGCGATGAATATGATGCTGGAGTAGTAGTAGGCGTGCCCGCTGGAGCTGGACTCGATGACGTAACGCAGTTGGTTCGCGTTCGCGGAGAGCAGCGCCAGGTCCATCATGCCTTGCGCCAGGTTCTTCTTCTGCTGGTACGTGTTCACGTCTGGTATTGACTGGAAACATGAGGGTCTGTTAGTTTTCTGTTTTATTCATAAAGGTAACCTACTATTGTGGAAAAATTGTGAAAGACGACAAGAAAGAACTGCTTGCGATTGAGGTGTGCGGAGGATCGTGCCTTTAGACGAGACATAAAAGTCCAGCAGAGGACAGGCTGATTGATTGATTTATATCTACTACTAGTTGTTGCAGGTGACTTCGTTTATGTTGTTTTGGAAACAAAAGTATCCTGTACGTAATTCTAGTAGGTACCTATCTAATTTTCATCCAAAGGGAATTAGTAAGTAGTCTGCGTGTAATTGTGTCAAAAATCCGTGCATCTATCGAAATCTTCGCATTTATAAAGATATAATATACATATAAGTAGGATGGGCGGTGTGAACGTAGCAAAGCTTCTTTTCTATTTCACATTTACACATAAATAATACTGAAAATTATGTAGTTTAGCTCTGAAAAGCTGAAGTCCGATTTAAAATCTAAGTAGTTGCTATCGGCCGACCCGTCCTAAGTGACCCATCTTAGTGTAATGTGTTCCATTTGCCGCGAAAGTATCTTCTCTTCCCTTACCCACCTCGTTAAATTCATCGCAGGCGACGACAAACGTTCCGCTTTCTAATTGGTTGATAGCACTCGTATTTCAATCAGTCAAGTAAAAGCTGACGCACTGAATTTTCTCGAATTTGACATTTGTTAATGTCCGGTACCAATATTTGTATAAATTATACGAGACGTAAGCTTAAACCGTTCCAGGCTCGTAGTCAGTTGTATACAAACGGATTGCCATTTTTGACATATTACGAATCGTAAAGTATTGAACCGGGCGGTAGGTAGGTAATATACCTACTCTCCCTCAATATACCTACACCCTAAGTGTCTATGTAAAATTAGAAAAGTTCGTTTCGTTCGCAAAACCAAGGTAATAGAATACCCCACACGTTTATTCAATGATTCGATTCTATAAGACAATATAAAAAGGTTATGTACTTACTCCAGGTAGAGGCGAAACGGGTCGATCGTCACCACCGAATCTGTTACCGATGTCATGAGCGCCACCTGTAGATAACAAAACGTAGAAAATTAAATACAACCGCATTGATGTTAAAATTATGCTAACTACTTAACGTTTGTAGTTCAGAACATTCTGAATATTTAGTCGTAATACTACTGACTAATATACTACTTCCCTGAGCGTTGGCTAAAACTATATACTTAGCTAAAAATATTGCTCTATTTAGCTCCTTATCTAATTACGATTAGTACAAAACATTAGCTATTTCGCGGTTATTTAATTCGCAATCAGTGCATTAATATAATGGGTATTGGAGATATATCAAGCCACTTTTAGTAGGCGCTCTTAGCATGAACAAAACTGGTAATCAAACATTATATGGAGATTGTCTTAGCGCCGCAGCGGTGAGTATCGGAACCACTTAAATTGACGTCATGCTCACCAGCAACCAAGACTGTTATTACATTTTTTGCAAACCACGGCTATTGTACCGTCAGATATATTGGAGCAGACAAAGTGACCAAATAGGTACTTCTGAGCAGTTAAAAATGTCAATAAGTTCCATACACTACAAATTACCATTAATATCTGAACATTTATTACTTCAGTAATATCTGAGCAGATGCTAGTCAATAATTTCTATAATCAACTAACCATTAATATATGAACACTCACCTACACAGGTAGATAAATGAGACACATAACGTGCGTGACACATATTGACGTTACGAGTGTTCAGATGTTATTGGCATCTGCTCAGATATTATTGAAGTAATGAATGTTCAGATTTTACTGAAGTAATGAATGTTCAGATATTAATGGTAACTTGTAGTGTTTGGAACTTATTGGCATTTTAAACTGTTCAAAAGTATTTGGTTACTTTGTCTGCTCTAATATATCTGACGGCGGCTGTACACAATAAGTCCTTAATTAGTACACGTTTTAAAGAAAATGTACTTTACGTAGATTACATCGTGCAGTTTTTACTATTTAAGGCCGTAGAGCATCTCCTCAGCAACACCATATTAAAATTTAGGTAATTCAGCGCAAATCCTAAGGATTCAGTAAGTGCTAGAGTATTTACAAATCTACATACTATTGATTAAAAGATATAAACTATTCTAGTCACATAGTAATGGTAGTGTTATAACAGTCATAGGGGTTGCTGGGGAGCATGACGCTGAAATTGCCATACAAAACTGCATATACGTGATACTACTCGATTTCCGTTTTTGTAAGTGCTTAAGGTACCTACCTATGTACATAAATCTGACTGACCTAGATTATCGTTTGTGTGCTACCCGCTATCTGTCTAGGTAATCTCGACTAGTCAATTTACGGAATGGCCATAAAACATATTAATGTTATCGCCTTAAGAGGCTATAGGTGACCGCTCTTATTCTTGTATCAAGCAACAGGACGTATTTATTCATAAGACTGCATCTAATGCTCATAAAATCTATTTAAACGAAGCCTTATCATTGCACTTCATTAATGAGTTCAGTTTACCACGCATGCGACATGCATTGTACCTACTTATGGGTATCATGCAGTATTAGGCTGTGTCCCTATTAGGCAAACAGTGAGCGACTTACAAATTAAAAATTTCATGTCCCGATGTGGGATTTGAACCCACGACCTTAATGTATCGCGCGTGCTGCTCTTGTAACTCAGTTTTTCTGTTTCTTTAAAATATCTAGAAATATATTTTATTGAGCAAAATGTGCAGATTGCGGGACAAGTATGGTCCTTCCACAGTTTTTCAAAGTAAGGCTCAGTCAGAGAGCATTTGATGCATCGTATCTCTGCCTGGGTAGAACAGCGGCAGGACTAGCACAAGAAACACGTCGATTTTCTCGCATGAGATGACAAATATTTCGATGTATGATTGGCTGATCATATACCACACCCGTATTGTCGGCCAATCACCAGTTGACTATGTGATATTTTTCGATTTTGTCATTTTAACACAGTTCATAATATTTATTCACTTGATGCTTCCTAAGCCTGCAGGTACCAGTTTGCCTGATTTAAGGGGCACGGCCTTATATGTATACTAAGTACTCGTAATATATACAGTTGTAATTAAGGTAAACCATAACCACTTTTACTTCAATTTAGGAATCTTTTAGTTTGTATGTAACAAAAATCATGCTCGCCCATTTTAAATGATTATTTACATTGTGGTATGTTGTATCATGCAAATGAGGTAATTATTTTTTAAAACAATCTTTTATCGCGTAACTTTATCAACGTACGGTCGACAGCACTTCAAGGGAAACACGTGCAGTTCGATATTAGTTCTTATGTATACGACATTAGGTCGGTGCAAAGTCCAAAGTGTTGTAT
Source organism: Glyphodes pyloalis (assembly GCA_037074685.1). Lineage (NCBI taxonomy): Eukaryota > Metazoa > Arthropoda > Insecta > Lepidoptera > Crambidae > Glyphodes > Glyphodes pyloalis. The sequence goes on from JAYKKO010000042.1 coordinate 2,833,280, forward strand.
GCCGTGTTCTTCTCTGTACCGTGTCCTGGTTGTGCACATTGCAGAGCTTAGGGCCCGTTAAGACTATGCTGCTAAGATGCGCAAAACGTCAAATTTCTCGCATGAGACGACAATAGTTTCGATATTGTTGATTGGCTAATAGCACACCGCACTCATCATTTCAGCCAATCAGCAGTTGACGCATTGATTTTGACATTTCTTAAGAGCGCGATAAAATTTACTCGCGTAGCGCATGCTAGGCCTGTATGCCTGCTAAGATGCGCAAAACGTCAAATTTCTCGCATGACAAGACAAAAATTTAGATACCATTGATTGGCTGATTGCACACCGTACTCGTGTATTTTCAGCCAATCAGCAGCTTCCGCATTGAATTAGACATTGATACCTAAGTGCGCGATAAAATTTACTTGCGTAGCTCATTTTATCGAATATGATCTTGATTTGAAGAGCCTAGTTATTACAGAAGCGATTATCATCCGACCTCTGCAACCCTTGCAAGAGAAACCAGGTCAGTTTGGACCACAGTCGAGACCACGGCTTAACGTGTCTTTTGAAGCACGGAATCAAAATTCTTATCGGCAGGGCCGCGGTTAGGGAAGAGTGCCGTAGGGCGACTGCGCCAGCCATAAAGGGCCGCCGATAATCTTATGTAACAGGGGGACCCCCAAACCAAAATCATGGATCATACACTTGACAGGACACCGAATTAATTGGTCCAGCGCGCCGGATATGCTAAAACCACCACTGCTTATTTAAACCAACCAAAATACGTAGGTATTTGTCTTTTATCGTAGGGTACTTAAATCTATAATAAGTGGTAGAGGAACGATATCATGCAAATTTAAAAAAATTTAATGTTAAAAATCAAACCCAATTATATATCAGGTATTATGAGCACATTCACATATCCAGAAATCTTCAAATTTTAAACAGAATAAGAATCTCTTCTCTGAATATCTTCCTAGATAAACTTTTACACTAATGCAGATCACACCAAAAATATCACTAGCAATTTGTAAGATTTTGATACGATTTACATGCCTTAACAAATAAGGGTCCAAAAGGTAAGTCAATAAACAGTTTGAAGATTCCTGACTTTGACCCATCGTTCCTCTGTCAGATTTCTAATTGTAGATCACATATTTAAACAAAAACGGTCGCTTTCGGCTTAAATTCAAGGTCCAAAACGCGTTTTGGTAACGTCTTTCGTAGCTATAAAGGTCGCACGTTTGTTTACATGAGTGATCTACATTTAAAACCCTTAGATAGTGCTCAGTCCATTCACCGTAGGGATAATCTGTTTCGTCGTGCGGCCACAGCCATTTACCGTCGTCGGTGCCGACTCCATCTTCGTGCGTTTCGTGTGCCTCATCTGCGTCTTTGTCTTCTTTCTCACCTGCAAACAGAGAGTTCAAAATGATTTGTACACAAATATTTTAAAGAAACAGAAAAATTTCATCTTAAATATTTATTCGCTCGAATTGGAGCTGCCTGACAGGTGAAATACCTCCACCTTACAGAAGACCGCAACCAAATAACAATCACTTTTGTGTTGTTGTGTTCCTGCGTGTGAGTAAGGTTTCCAGAGCTCTCGAGGGGTGTTACATTAGTAGCAGGTGTCAAGCCTTCAAGGTAAGGGCGACAAGTCCAGTAATAGATTTATTATGCTGTACTTGTCACCCTTAAGCTAGGACCTCATTACCACTTAACATCAGGTGGGATGAGGTCAAGCGAGAGAGAAGAAGTACTCACGAACTTTAATTTGGTCGAAGCCAGTAGCAAAACATTGTGCCGCCCTTATGTAGATGGAATAAGAGCTAAAATCGGACATGTGAAATTTTTACAGCGTCCCGGTGTTTGCCCGTTCTTTAAATATCGCATTAGATTTTAACCATTAACAAATCAATAGAAAAAACTTGGACTTATCTGTTCTCTTAAGCACATATGCTTAGAATCAGGTTTTACTAGTTAAAACGTTAATAGACAGATAAATATGTACAGTCAAGACCAATAATTTGCAGACATTTGCTCTAAAGTCGTAAATATAAGGTTCACTTTGAAATGAAGTTGTGTACATTTACATATAAGTGCACGTGACGATGCAATGTGTTTGCTTTGCAAATTAAATTGAAGTTAGCTGAGTAATTTAATCACAGATAAACGTTATTTGTTCAAAGACCAATAATTCCTATTCGTTTTAGGTTTTATTTAAATTGACTCAGGTAACTTCAAAATAGCGCGACTTTCTATGTTTGTCGTTCTAACTGGTTGATTTGATAGTGATTCCGTGTGGAGCTACGAGTAGATGTGTTTATTGTTAGATTTAAATAAACAAGTTTGTGGTCTAGTTATCACAACAGAAGCGGTCGGTACCACCACTTCCTTTGAAAGCGATAACGTGTCCCCGATCTGAACTAATTGGGTGAAGGCGACAAATTACTAATATTAATTGTTTGATTCTCGGTGGGGTCAATATGAAAAAATCACTTTTCTATAAGTAGGCCGGTACCACATGAGTCGTCGTCGCTTCTGATTTAATTAACGCAAGTGATTTATGCCCGGTTACAATATTTAACGATTCGTAATGTGCCAAAAATTACTATCCGTTTTTCTCTAACCAACTACGAGTTGTTAATACCGTTCCATAATTTTCTTTCCATGCGAGCTACCATCAGTCTTCTGTCGGTTGTTTTTGGCTTTCGCCTGGTATAATTTATCACCATCCGTAACTAGAACGGATCGTTTTTCAAATATTGGAACCAGGCATTAGGACTAACCAGATCAGAGTAATTTGTTGATTCCGTCCAATGTTTATTTATTATGGCGACCGAACGTAGCCGAGATATGAGCGGGCCGGACTTTGGCGTCGAGCCATCTCTTAGGTCCCTCGTTCAATATGGGAAACGAACTTTTCTGTCTTGGGTCTGGGTGATGTAGTACCGCCGTTGTTTCTTATATGTTACAAAATATTTTTTGTTAAAAATTTAGGCTTTGACTTTTGACTATTTTAAAGAAACAGAAAAGAAATATCTCCCCTTGCGGTGCTGGAATCGAACCCACGATCTAAAATATTTAAATTTCGCTAGTACGGCAAAAGTACTATAAAAATAATAAATCGACTTGTTCTTACATTTAGTAGATACGAGTAGATGATTTATGTGAAGTTTGCACAAAATCGGTCGAGCGGTTCTACATTTATCACATTTTTTGTAACATAAGGACGCTAGTACTAAATAAAATAACCGGGATTCCCAAGTTATGTCACAGTTAAGTACAATCCCATGATCAAAGCGATGTCGCAATGTATTTACATTGAGCTTTGAAGATCTGCTATCTCTGGCCAAGCTAACCCTAATAATTACTTAATCACTTAAGTAATTATCAACTACAATTACAGGTTCCTGATCATTCAAGCTAAGATATTTATTACCTAATTAGATCCTGAGATAATTACCTACGTGTGAAATTATAAGGATGCATTTACCAACGTTACGATTATATACTTATTTACGTCGATTTCTTTTTGCGTTGGAGTTATACGTTTCAAAGGGAGTATTTTTAATTTTTTAAGTATTTGAAACATATTTTTGCGAATCAATAATCAGCATATGCAATAACGTGTGTTACAATAAAGAGGCGGGGGGAGATCCCAACTAACTATCTGTTTCAGAAATAAAAATGTATAAGAAATGTAATTAGTATAAAATTAACTAGATAACTGTAGAGCCAGGTAGCTTCATTTGCTTTATATAGAGACTATTCATAAGTATTATTAATGTAATCTATATGAATAAACAAGATTTACTTTGACTATAAGCTAAGCTTAACCAAATGGTCGATCAATAAATAAATTAAAAACATGGTTTTATAGCTGTTTGATTTTTACAAACATGAATATTAGGCTTGCAGATACAACATAGATATAAAGATATCTATCTATATAAATATAAAACGTTTGTTTGTTTGAGTTTGTTTGTTTGAAAGCGCTAATCTCAGGAAATACTGGTAAGAATTTAAAAAATATGTTTGTGTAGGGTAGTCTATCGAGGAAGGTTTTAGGCTATATAACATTACACTAAGACTATTAGCAGCGTAGAATTAGAAACAATGCTAGATGCAGCATTATAATAATTAGTTCGTGGTGCTAGTAATTAAGTCATTAATCTTGAATCAATTAAGCCACTAGCAAGATGATATTTTATAATCATATTAAACTGGTAAGGAAGAACAATGCTTGGCATTAAACTATAAAAAATAATATCAGTAAACTACATTATTCTAAAGTAAGTATGTATTTGTTAGCGACGCGCTCAATACTTTTATAATTTAATAAAACCTATTTTTAGTTTGTCAATGGTTTTATGGCTTAGATGACAAAGTGTCAGGTTGTTGTCTCTCCATAACTCGCGATGTAATTTGTGTGCTTTTTAATATAACGTTTTTGACGATACTTCGGGCTTTTATTCACTGCGTACCATCCGTCGGTTTCAAGTGGTCTTCGAGCCGGATCTTGTAGATCCGGACGCGTGAAAATGGTACGCACGCGGAGTAAAACGCGTGGTGAACGTTGTGCAGAAGAAAATGGCGTCCGCCGTGCTGAGGAATTGGGTGCCTCATCGGACGCCGCGATTATGGTATCTTGCGACACAACCTTGCCGAGAAGTATTCGATCGAAACCACACGCACCCCAGCCGTCTCGCGCTCCCCGAAGTACATGTCAAAGCGTGATGTCCTGCAAATCATCTCTCGCCTCTATCGAGGCAAGAAGAAAGCGACTCGAGATGCAAGCAGCGGAACAAAAAGCTAAAATTCGTATGGAGCTTATAGACAAACAATTGGAAGTCGACCTCGCTGAACTTGATGAAGAAATATACAGTCCACATTTGGAAAAAGCGAGTAAGTATAATGTCGACCCATGGCTACAGTCTAGTTTAGAGATGAATGACGTCGGGCTAAATGGAGCACAAGCGCCACCACGGGCTGCCCCCGCGGCAGCCTCCGAGCAGCCCGCGGCCGCCACAGCCGCGCCACAACTGGCCGCGCTGCCGTCGTCGCCGCCGCCCCTGTTCGCTCAACGTGGAGGTAACCCCGATGACACGGTTCATATGCTAGCCAGCACAATTAAGGATATGGCAACCGCCGTTGCTAACAGTAGGAACAATGCTAATTTGCTTAGCCGCCTAAGTACGCCGCGGGATTTACCTGAGTTTAGTGGAGACCCGATGGAATGGCTACATTTCAAATTAGCGTATGATGAATCGACTGAAGTATGTGGCTATAGCGCGAAAGAAAATCTATGGCGATTGAGGAAATGCCTCCGAGGAGCTGCTAAAGATACAGTGTCAGCTATGCTTATTAGTGCGACGTCTCCTGACATTATTATATCTACGCTACAGCTACGTTTTGGTAACCCGGATGGTATTGTATCGCGCATACTTCAAGATATTAAGCGATTACCGACTGTGACAAATGAATATCAAAAGGATATCGTGACGTTTTCGTGCAAAGTAAGAAACTTCATCGAAGCAGTACGAGCCGTGAAAAGAGAGGAATGTTTAGAAGGCATGAGTATAGTATCGATAATACTGTCTAAGCTACCGACCTTACTACTTTCGAAATGGACCGATTATAGTTTCCCAATTATCACTGAAAGCAAGCAGTCGCGATTGCTGATATTGTCTGACTTTTTACACATTGAAGCTGTCAAAGTATCGACTACGGCGAATATTTATTGTACTGGTGTACGAACTGAAAATACGTACAAACACCAAAATAGATACTACGATCAGAACAAGGTACAACCGGTGTTATTGCAAGATGCATCTTCTGACCTTAACAATGAGTGTGATTTTTGCCGTACTAGTCGTCAACACTTACTTACTGATTGCAAGCAGTTTAAGAAGGCACTTCGTAGAGTCAGGTGGCAATATGTTAAACGCAAAGGAATTTGCTTCAAGTGTCTAGTATCACGTCGTGCTCGAGATACCTGCCCAGCACCTGTGTGTGACAAGGACAACTGCGGAGCGGCGCATCATAGATTGTTGCACTATAGTATCAGACGCGACCGAGATGATGGCGCCATGGAACCGCAGAGGCAGCAGAGTGAGTCTGAGCAACCTTCGCCAGAAACTGTCACGCATGTCGCAGCTAATGAGTCTCAAGTGCTGTTGAAAGTAGTGCCTGTGCGTATTCGCGGACCTTACGGTGTAATTAGTGCGTCTGCATTGCTCGACGACGGGGCTACTGTCTCTATGATAACGAGCTCACTGGCAGAGCGCGCGGGCCTGAGCGGCCGGCGCGAGACCTTGCATGTGTGCAGCGCCTGGAGCGACAGCGAAATGGTTTGTGACGCAATTGTGACAAGCATCCGATTGTCAGGTATGGACGATAAGATTTTCTCAATCAGAGCGCGTAGTGTAACTGAGCTTAACTTACCTGTGCAAAAATTGTCGTCTGTTAAATTAAATGAATTTAGTAACTTATGTGAAATTAGAGATAAAATACGTTTATGTAATAGTAAACCTGAAATTTTGATTGGCCAGGATAATTACCATTTATTGTGTCCGTTACGAATTATACCAGGTAGTAAATCTGAGCCGTTTGCTACACTCACACCTTTGGGTTGGTGCATACATGGACACGTACGTGCGCCGCAGTCAACTTTTATTCCTAGGCAGATTAATTTTTGCGTTACAGATAACCAGGACACTCTCTTGGAGGAAGAACTTACGTTGAAAAGTCTTCACGACCAAGTGAAACGTTCGTTTGCCATAGACGCTCTCGGCGTCTCTACTAAGGTAAGACAGAACGCAGATGACGTTCGTGCTGTTGCTTGTCTGGAGAGGACTGCTGAGCTTAAATCTAACGGTCGGTGGTACGTGGGCTTACCATGGAAGGACGCGAATTGTAAAATGCCTGATTCGTATGACGGAGCTTTTAAGAGGTTGTTGGGGATCGAACGTAAAATGGCTAAAGATAAAGGTTTTTCTGAGAGATATGCTGAACGAATTGAACATTTGTTAACTAACAATTTTGCACAGGAACTGACGGAGACGCAAACTACGCCGAAAACTTGGTACCTTCCACATTTTGGAGTTGACAATCCAAACAAGAAAAAATTGAGGTTGGTTTTCGATGCTGCTGGGAAGGTACAAGGTATGTGTTTGAATGATTACTTACTTTCAGGTCCTGACTTATTGGCTTCATTATTTGGTATCATGCTACGGTTTAGGGAACACAGCTTTGCTGTGACGGGTGACATTAAAGATATGTTTTTAAGAGTAAAAATTCACCCAGAGGATCAGCATGCCTTACGCTTCTTATGGAGGAATAGTACGACTGAGTCGGTTAAAACGTTTGTAATGACATCGCTAATCTTTGGCGCTAACTGCTCACCTTTTATTGCACAGTTTGTTAAAAATAAGAATGCAGAGCGGTACGAGTCATCGCTGCCCGACGCTGTGGCCGCTATACGAAACTCTCACTACATGGACGACTACATCGATAGTTTCGAGGATGAAGCTTCGGCTACCGAAATGGTAAATAATGTTTTGAACATTCACAAGGAGGGCGGTTTTGAGATGCGTAATTAGTCTAGTAATAGTCAAAATGTACTGAATAGTTTGCCAAAAGATACTATCAGCGATGCAGCCGTGAATTTTAAAATCGAACAACAGTACGATGGTGAGCGCATTCTGGGTATGAAATGGTATCCTAAAGAGGATAAATTAGGATTTGATGTCAGTTTGAAACGTATTTCTGATGACATTATCAAAGGAAAACAGAGGCCTACAAAACGAATAATGTTACGCGTCATAATGTCTATTTTTGATGTGCTTGGATTTTTATCACCCTTTACTATTCAGGGCCGTATAATGTTACAGGACGCATGGCGCTTAAACATTGGATGGGATGATCCAGTACCTGATGGTATTTACGATAAATGGTTTAAGTGGCTGGATCTACTTAAAGTTATTAAAAATGTTCGAATTTCTAGGTGCTATGTACACGGTGCGGGAGTGAGCGAAAGCGGCGAACATTCTTCTATGGGGGAGAACGAGAGCTACGATGTGCTATGCTCTTTGGACACGCCACAGTCCGCGGACCTTTTCTGCGCTCCTTGTACGACGACTGTGACCAGTGAGCCTACTACGCCACAGGCTGCAGTTACGATGCGCGACAAAGAGTCTACGGCTGCCCCCTGTGCGACTGGTCGCAAGTATTATAATAATTTAGAATTACATTTATTTAGTGATGCAAGTGCTAAAGCCATGTGTGCAGTAGGATATTGGCGATGGGATTATTATGGTAAATCGTACACTGCATTTATCACTAGTAAATGTAGAGTTATGCCTGTTAAAGCGCTCACAATGCCACGCGCTGAGCTACAGGCCGCAGTGCTAGCTGCTAGGCTCGCAAATACAATTATGCAGGAGCATAAATTGAAGCCAGTTCGTAGATATTTCTGGTGTGACTCGTCTACAGTTTTGCATTGGGTAAGGAACAACACACGGTCTTACAAAGTGTTTGAAGCGAACCGTCTTGGGGAAATTGATGACCTTACGAAGGCAGATGAGTGGAGATACGTCCCTTCACACCTGAATATTGCTTATTTTGCTACGCGAGAAGATTTTGATGAGAGGAAATTCAATGATGAATGGATGAAAGGTCCTAATTTCTTACGTAGTAGTCGCGAATACTGGCCTACTGATGTTTGTCAGCCAGATATGGAAATAATAAACACTTGTACGATTGTTGCTGAGCCGCCTACATCCACCTCTTTGCCGGTCCCCGAGGCTCGACGTTTTTCGTCATGGCTTCGTTTACTGCGATCTACCGCAATGTTTCTAAAATTTATTGATTCTTGCAGAGGGCTTAGTAAGGAAATAGACTGTAAAACTATGGAACAATCAGAACGGTTGTTACTGAAACACGCGCAAGCAGAATCTTTTGGTGAAGAGATAGCTGCAATTCAAAATAGAAAGTGTTTATCACGTGGAAGTAAGTTATTAACTCTTACTCCTTTTTTGGACGAATACGGTTTGTTACGTGTTGGAGGCCGCATTGATGCTGCACTGGACGTTGATTTGGAGACAAAAAGACCTGTGATTTTGGACGGAACGCATCCAGTCGCACGACTCATAGTACGACACTATCACGTGAAGGCTGCTCATGCAAATCAGGAAACCGTCGTAAATCAACTGAGGCAGAAGTATTGGCTTATTAGGTTGAGACCTACCGTGAAGTCTGTTGTGTCCCAGTGTATTCTGTGCAGAATAAGGAAGTGTCAGCCGCAAGTTCCTCGAATGGGAGACTTACCTGGCGCACGCGTAGCTCACCACCAGCGTCCATTCACGCACTGTGGGTTAGATTTGTTTGGCCCGATTGAAGTTGCAGTAGGCAGGCGCCGAGAGAAAAGGTACTGCGTTTTGTTTACATGCTTGACAGTACGAGCAGTACATATTGAAGTAGTAAACTCCCTTACTACAGACGCTCTTATAATGGCCTTACGTAGAATGGCAGCTCGACGAGGTTGGCCACGCCAACTTTATTCCGATAATGGAACCAACTTACGAGGTGCGGAAAAGGAACTTTTGCAATCCATGAAGAGCTTGGACAAAGATATCTTAATCCAAGAAGGTGTAAATAATAATGTGGATTGGCATTTTATTCCTCCGGCTAGTCCCCATTGGGGTGGGGCATGGGAACGTCTTATTAGGTCAGTTAAGAGTTCCCTTAAAGTCGTTCTTACACAAAGGGTACCCAAAGAGGAGACTTTGATCACATTTTTGGCCGAGGTAGAACATATGGTCAATAGTCGCCCCTTGTCACACGTATCCGTAGACCCTTCGACAATAGAATCTCTAACTCCCAACCATTTCCTTTTAGGCAGTTCTTCAATTTTACCTACTGTTGGAGAGTTCAATGACTCTGATTTGTTTTTAAGGAAGCAGTGGCGTAAAGCTCAACGGCTGGCGGATATGTTCTGGAACAGATGGGTTAAAGAAATATTACCAGACATGCTGCCGCGTAAGAAATGGAATAAAGAACAGGTGCCGCTGCAGGTAGGAAATCTTGTGTTGGTTGTTAATCCTGTCTTACCCAGAAACATGTGGCCTAAAGGAATGATCCAACAGATTTATCCAGGTAAGGACGGGAGAGTTAGGATGGTTGACGTCAAAACCAATTCTGGAATTTGGCGGCGGTCTGCGGCACGCGTCGCTCCTATTTCCTTGGAAGTTGAGTGCTGAAACAGCACTAGGGTGGGGAGTGTTAGCGACGCGCTCAATACTTTTATAATTTAATAAAACCTATTTTTAGTTTGTCAATGGTTTTATGGCTTAGATGACACAAAGTGTCAGGTTGTTGTCTCTCCATAACTCGCGATGTAATTTGTGTGCTTTTTAATATAACGTTTTTGACGATACTTCGGGCTTTTATTCACTGCGTACCATCCGTCGGTTTCAGTATTTTTGATTTTTTTATTGTGCTTCACGCCGCATTAGCGAACATTAAATATATTAAGGAAACAGAAAAATTATGTGTCTTGGCTACTTGACAATTTTTGAAAAAGTATTGTAAAGTGTGCGCCCGTTCATTTTATATCCCAAGCAATTCGATTTATCTGGAAATAATCTAAATAACCAGAGAAAAATAAGATTTTGTGTAACACATTTAAAAAGCGCGCGAAAACGCCAAGTCACGTCACTGTTGCAATTATGACGTCAACGTCCTAGACAACGAACCGATACGCATAGGAACGACTTAATTTAGATAAACGGAAAATGTTTCAATAAATTCTTAATAAGATTAGGGACACAATAATTCAATTTAATCGGTAAAATAATCATTGTTTCGCCACAATAAAATAAATAATTTTCGTCGACAGCTGTCATTTCCGAATTGGAATGGTGGTTTCCGTTTCGGTTCTTTTGTTCCACAGATAAAAAAAGTCAAATTTATTTTGCAAAAATAAAATACTAACTATGCTTTTAATTAAAAAGTAAAAATGTAAAATGATTACTTAACTAATAAGCTAACATATCTAACACTTTTCATATTTTATTGTTAACACTGTCAAGTAGCCAATTGGTCAATTGAACGTTTTAAGTTAAACACTTGCAGTTCAATTATAGTTCTTATGGCAACGAGACAAGAGTGGTGCTAAGACCAAAGTGTGTATTTTGATGTAGATAGTTTTGATCGTACTTGTGTTATGTAAACCAGAATCAACGGTGGGACTGCAATGTATTCTCAAAAACTACAAATATGCAAACAGCGAGAACGGAAACTCAACGTATCAGACATTTATCACAAGAAATTTTGGTAGATGGGAATCGAACCTACTCGTTCAGTGATTTGTCCCACTAGACTAGACTTTCGGTCCCAATGGTACGAAACACGTCGTGGTGCGCACTGCGTTTACCTATCATTTTAGTGAATACTCCATATTGTTTTAATTCATACCTACTTTATTTGTACTGACGATTCATAAGTGCTTTTGTAAAGCTTACATGAATAAAGATATTTTCTATTCTTTTCTTCTATTCTCATGTTTAAAATACCTAATAAATAATTTTCTTTTATTCTTTTACAGTGTATGCTGGCCTCCCGCCCTAGCCTCCGCGACCGGTGAATTTCAGGACTCCAGCTCTCGGAAGGAGAGCCAGATAAATAGAGTGAGTCAGTCACGCAGAACAGATCCGCTGTTGGGAACAGAGACGTAAGGCGTGGGGTAAGCCTGGCGTCCGTTACCTTGGTCCCGAGGGGTGCGGCCTATCAGGGGGCCTGGTACAGTTGGAGAGCTTGTGTAGAAACCGCAAGAATATCTGTTCCGCGCAGAGAATGACGATGTGGTAGGTATTACTCTGTCTGACAAAAAAATGGTACGTACCGTTGCCAAATACATCAGGAGTCTTGTCTATTGGCTCCAAAAGACCATCGTCGATGCCGTGGAACCCTTCTACGTTTGTGTCTTCGGGCTTCTCGTCCAAGTCGTCGATCTCTGGACCTGGTGCAACAGGACTACTTAAGCAGTGCATAATAAAATAAAGGGAAGCTAATGTGAAAGAAATAAAGACTAAAATGGAAATGCTCTTTGCGTGGTAGTAATACCAAGAAAGTAAAGCTACGCACTCTTTGTTGGTGGAAATGGATGTATGAATTTTAATGTTGAAAATAGAAACAAAAGTGCCAAACAAAAGTCTCAACTTTTTATGACAATGAAGGGAGCTCCCTTGAATGCGAGAAAATAAATTGAATCAATAATGAAATCCATATTTTATAACGTTTCTGGCGACTGACGGCTGCCGTTATTAATTATAAACTGTGATGTAACAAGCAAAAAAAAATCCGATTTGTGTATGAGAGCTCACCTATACGTTTGTATTATTAGATTTTTAGTTATTTGTTCTAGCAGCAACAGCAATACATCATGTCTGAGAACTGCATTTGTCTAGGTAGCACGGTTCATCATTTGATACCGAGCCCTAAAAAGGCTATATAATATATTTATCCTCTTTCAAAAATAATTTTCTCAGTTCATCTTACCGGCTAGCGGTGGTTTAGGTTTCCCCTTGTCAGGTTCCAAGAGTGGTGCTGGATGTATCACAAGTGAGACATTTGGCTTGTTGCTGGTGTTGTTGTTTTTGTTGTGCACCGGCGACGTCTGCAACAATGGAAGCATTTGTTTTAAATTACATCTGGTGGTGCCCGTGATTTAGTTTCGCACAATTATAAAACTTATCGTGGATTGATTATTTTTAGTGTGATTTTAATTTTGTTTACTTTATTTTGTATATTTTAAGGTAAACAGCGCCTCAGGAACCCTTCAGACGTGAAGTTTGATATTCATTCTTACGAGTACGACATAAGGTCGGTCCGAAGTGGTCAGTCAGACATGCTTCCGACAGTAGGTACTAACTTAGATAGACACTTTATTGCACAGAAAATTTGCCTTTACAGACATATCATTGTCCTATTTAGGCAGTCTTATTGCTAAGAAACAATCCTTTCAGACAGCATTAAGATTGAGGAACTAGTAAAAATCGAGAAACAGCACAACGGCAGGATAATATCTCAATTTATATTACAGGAAAGACAAAAACCATAACGTGATGAATACACAAAATACATAAAAATTAAAAAATATAATGTAATTAAATGTATAGGTACTTACGTTAACATATATATTTACGTATAGTGTTTACGATTTAAACAAATATATATTACCAGTGTATGAAATTAAGTGGTATACACCAACAAGCCAACCTTATTGAAATACTTTGAGAAGGATATAAGTTCACGTTTATTAAAAGAAAGAAATAATTACTTTTCTCCTGATTTGAAAATAGGAAGGGACTCAGATTAGCTGATATGTAAATTCTAGAAGCGGTTTTAGTTTTTATATAATTTTAATTTGTTGTAATAGGCAATAGAATTAAATTTCTACTTGAAGATACGTCAGATCACTCGTCTACTAAGTCTTTGTCACCACAAAAGCATTTAAAGACTATTTACTGCAACTTTAAATAGGTGCAGCTGCACGCACACCTGTCATTTTGTTACTCATTAATTACTGTTTCTTATAAAACTGCATTAATTAATAATTAATTAATTTGTTTCTTAATCTGGTTACAAATCCTCAGACACACACGTTTAACGGGTCAAAACGCGACACCATTTTTATTTAGTAGTTCCAGTTTTTTCCCGCTGACTCCCGTTCCCGTGGGAATTTCGCAATATCCTGTTGCAACTAAGCTTTACGTTTACTAAGGTACCTGCATGCCAAATTTCAAGCGTATAACTTACGCGGTTTAGATTTTTCATACGGTTTAGATTTTTCACACAAAAGGATTTTCTCAGTAATTCCCGTTCCCGTGGGAATTTCGGGAATTCCTTTCTTAGTGCACCTCTACGGTACCTAAGCTACGTCCCTTCCAAATTTCAAGTGCCTACGTTTAGCCGTTTAGGCTGTGCGTTGATATGTGAGTCAGTCAGTCAGTTTCTCCTTTTATATGTATATATATGTATTTAGAATATTCGAACTATCTTACCGTATAAGAATTGATTTGGACGTTTCTGATTATGGGTGGCTGGGTACGGATCGAACCTACGTACCCTAATGCAAATGGCATGGTCAAAAAAAGGCTTCTACAAAGTAGAAGAATATATAAATGACAAGAACGTGTGGACCACTAACTAGTCTGCTCGCCTGTACTTACGCTTTTTATATTGTCTTGAAAAGTTTAATATTTTGTTGCTTTTCCGCAATCAATGTCACGTGGGCCAACATGTATTAAATGATGCAAATAAAAAAAAATTATAAGTACCCGTACATATTTCTAATGTAATTAATACAAAATATTGTCTTTGAATTTGAATAACAAATGAGCCATCAGGCCAGTCTTCAAAGTGCACGGTTTTAAACCAGGAAAATGTAACTGCTATGATGTGACCTAAATCAAGGTGCATATCAGTGCACGAGTCACCCATTTGATGCAAATTCCTTTCCTTTTAATTGCTATGACGTGTCAACTTACCAATTATTGCAGAACTGGCTTTGCCCGCGACTGGGTCTGCCCAGGACGGTTGCCGTTAGGAATGTACTTATTGAAATTGCAAATAATACTCCTACAATCTGTGGTCTTCTGACGTGGGTCCGTATATGTCCTAAATTTGCGGCGAACTTTCATTAAAACTAACGTCAGTTACTTATAATTGTTTAAATTGTATTTCCTTTTTTAATATTTTAATTGGTTCAGTAGTATTAAAGCGCAACAGACTTACTAATATTATGATGCGAAAACTCTTGTCTTTCTGTCTTTCCGACTTTCACGCCTAAACCACGCAACCGATTTTGATGAAATTTGGTATAGGTATACGTTGGACCTCTAGAACGGACATTTTTGTTTTGAAAATAAGGGGTAATACCGTCCTTGTTTAGAATTTTTTATGGTAGAGATATGACATTCAGCACAAATATAGCTCTAAGCTAACATTATGGACTACTTTTTGTTTCGAATATTAGGGGAGATAGGGGTTAAACCGGCCATCTATATTTATTGCTAGAACAGACTAAGTCCACGCGTACGAAGTCGCGGGCAGCCGCTACTCTAGAATGCTTGTTAGTAGGGATGAGGTACAGTTAATAAGCCAGCCGGCCGCGGGTGTGGGGACACCCTGGCCGGCCTTGCACGGTACTCCGCAGATGCGCGGGAACGGTTTAGCACCTTCGACCGTTCCCGCCAGTCCCCCGACCATCCAGGGCAGACTTGGCGACGCCGCCCCGTAGGGGCAGCAATTCCGCCGACGGTGCTGTGGCAGTCATGGGTCGACCGATATCCCATGGCGCCGTCAATAGGCGATGAGAAGGTGGGGAGGTTTTTTAGTTCGGGTAGTCCCCGCCCCCTCTGGGCGGGGGAGCCCCACACACGTCGCTGTCGTCCCCACGGCAGCGATATGGTGCGCAAAGGCATTTTCCCTCCCTCAAAAAAAAAAAAAAAGGTACAGTTAATAAGAACTGACCTCGGACATCGGTGCATAGTTGCGGTAGGTTACCACGTCACTCCTGATTCTAACTGAAGGGCTGGACGTACTTTGTGACCTCACTGATATAGTCAGGTCAGGGAAAACCCAGTTTTGTCCTGATTAAGTGTCCACCAGGCCTAGCATGCGCCACGCGACTATATTTTATCGCGCACTTAACAAACGTCAAAATCGATTGAAGTCAGTGCGTCAGCTGCTGATAGGCTGAAAATAAGAGTGCGGTGTGCTTTTAGCCAATAAAAAGTATCGACACGTTTGTCGTATGCGAGAAATTGTACGTATTGCGCATGCTAGGCCTTATAGGACAATGCTGATTTCCCGCGTGACGCATCTACCGAGAATGGATGCATTTTTTAATCGTGAACTTCTACGTATAAGATGTTTTGTTAATTTGCTAAGACACGCAAGGGTCGAAAATTCCAACTAAAGAGACCATTAAAGTAGCCAATTATATTTCTTAACGTATGCATGTATGAATTCGTTGTGTTCAATTTAAATTACAGACCAATTCAAAAAACGAAATATGTCGGGTCCCATGACGAATTTTAAATCGTAACCAAAAAACACATCAACAACAAAATAATATTTATGTAAATCATAAATCACTGTTTATTACCCAAATTTTTAATTTATCTACAAAACGATACATTTCATTTGTTAGTTTCGTTTTTGATAGTAAACTAAAGCGGTAAGTCATCATTGACTTGTTTAATGAGATCATTAGGTAAAATCATTATAAATAATATAATTTTGATGACGACCTCCGTAGCCAAGAGGCGAACGAGCCGGACTTTGGTGTCGCGCCACCTCTGAGGTCCCGGGTTCGATCCCCGATCGGGTCAATATGGGAAACGAACTTTTATATATTGTCTCGGGTCTGGGTGTTGTGGTGCCGTCGTTGTTTCTGTTTTCTGTAACACAAGTGCTTACAAGCTACTTTCCACAGTATCAGAGCAATGTATGTGATGTTGTCCAATATGTTACCCGTCCAATATATACATATAATTTGGATGATGTATGTATGGCGTTATTTTACTTCTTTTCCGACCGATAGATCAACGTGATAATATAAGATAATATAGTTCAATATGATTGTTGTCGCCTTTTCCAAAATGCACGGTTTTAATAAGACCGATAGATCAACGTGATGTAAGTAGGCAAACTAATCAGACAAATCGGTACTTAAATGCTTTTAAAAGCATTAGTGCACATAGCAAGTTGTTTATTTATATCCTAGTGATTCAACCTTGACATCGCTTTGCGCTTAATTAGAGACCTCATTTACTAATTTTGGTTTAGTTTAGTGACCTAAATGTTTTAAGTATTACGTAGAATTCGCGTCGGAAAATACTTGCTGATAGAAATTTAATAGATTTTGGTAGTTCAAGAAAATCTGCAAACAGATTTTTTTGTTAAATCTTTTTTTAGTATCTAGTTTTTATTTATACAAGTTTAGTAGTTATACCCATTTAACTAACTTTTTTTACGATTGGTGGCAACGAAACCTCTTGAGCGTAGAGTATTTCTGCTAAACTTAACTATACAACACTTGTTCCTTGGCCTACACGGAATCATAAAAAAGCTCCCAGGCTTCCGTGAAGGCTAATGATCCAATGTAAACTTCGAGGCACGATCGGGTCTGACATAAGTTGTCCATGGCAAGTACCTCGTTTGAACGCGGTCAACAAGATAAATAAATTAGCGGTCAACAAGATAAAAACTACAATCCCCTATGCCCTAACACACTTGTAACACCCAGACACAGAAAAACAAAACCATCACGCGAACGTTTGTCCTGAATAGAGATCAAACCCACAGCCCTTGGTTAAGGAGCTGAAAACTAACCATTGTTCTAACGAGCCAGTCAAAACTAACGATTAACTCATATTGTTAGTTTTCGATTAGTAAGCTGACTAATTAGTTCAAATTGGTCATTAGTAGCTATCAGCAGGGCGCGCTGCTATTCGGTGCCAGTTTTCCTGTCATCACATTCGACTGTTATAATAATAAAGTGATTACGGGTTTCGGAGAAATGCGTTCGGGAATATTTTATTTATTTAAAAACTTTTTTGCACAAAAAAGTACTACAGGTGGACTTATTGCTAGGGGCATTCTCTACCAGTCAACGTTTGGGTTATGCAGAGAGTTAGTTTATGGGTGCGGTAATAGTGAAAAAGTGCATAAGTAATCTAAAAAAAAAACATAATAAAAAAAATATTATTAACTACTAAACGTTATAGAATATAGAATAATATAAACTATAGTACCACATTATGGGACTCAAAAAGGGGCTTAATCGAATTGCAGATATATTATATAACTTCGATGTTTTGTCGACGGGTTTTCAATGGGATGATAATTCAAATATCAAAGTTTAATATCTATTGCCACTTGGCTAGGCAATTGGATTACACATAGTTTCGCATTTAAGGACAGCATTATAATAGCTGTTACTGGACTTGTCGCTCATAACTTGAAGGCTTGACGCATGCTCCTATCGAGGAGCTATCGAAACCTTACTCACGCGCAGGAACACCACAGTACCGAAGTGATTGTTATTCGGCTGCAGTCTTCTGTAAGGTGAAGGTAAATCGCATTGCCCTACCTTTCTTAATATTGCACTCCTTAAGTAAACAATGAGGATGCATGTAGTTTCTTAAAAATGTAAATAAGATTATCATCATCTTCCCTTGGCCAGCTTAAAATACGTTTTTGCATCCACTTACCATGTGTTATATATTTTTAAATTATTAGAACAAAAAAAAAACAATTAACCACCCACGCAGATTTAGTTTGCCAAAAAATGTACTTTTACCTTCACTATAAAAAGTCTGACGGTGGGGTTTCCCTTGATTAAACATTATTCTATTTATACAACTGCGACCCATGCGATCGCTACTCTTTGCCAAACGGCAAGTATTTATAAAGAATGATTTGTTGAAATTTCCATGAAGTGGACAACATTTTCCTTCTTGGATTTTACTCCAGAACTCTTTCTTTATCTTTGAATTATTTTCACAGGTTGGTATGTATGTTGTTTTTCCTTTGTATTTCAGAGGTGGGTAGTAATTTTTACATACTTGGGATCAAACTTTAGGTTACTAACCGTTCTTGTTTATTGCGGACAATATATACTACTTATATTACGAGAAAGTTTTTCTGTTGAATGCATATAATATGTTTGGATGTCTGGAAGAATATTTGTTACTCATTCACGCTAAAACTACTGAACTCTTTGGATGAAATATTGTAGGAAGAGAAGATATACTAGATTAACATGCAAGATACTTATTATCCCGAAATAACGCAGGCAAAGTCGCAGGCAAAGGCTAGTACATTATATATTACTTATTGTGGAAATAAACAGTCAAAGAAATACTGTTTCTTGGAAGAAAAAACGACTATTATCATTTTTGCATAGCATCAATTATTAGTTTAATAAAAGTCATAAGTTAAAATAATGAAGGCAGAATTATCGTGCCAATTATGCAAAGTGTAGGGAAATGTTTGAGTAGGTAATTATTACAACTTAAGCCTTAGCATAAATTATATAGTGGTGTCAGTTTTGTAGGGCAATTTCATTACATAGTTTCAAAACTCACAGCTTCGGCGCTATTACGCAGGTAATTCTATTCAATCATAGTTTTAGTTTGTGCTGAATATTAATAGTATTTGGAACCACAATAAAGCTAACTTACTATGAACGTTTGTTGTCACACTGTAAAGAGCGTTGTCACAGCGAATCAAACATTTATTATTTTAAACAATACAGGTCAACAGATAAGAGTTAGTATCTAGCGGACCGCACGGCTGCAGCCTCGCAAACGTACCTACTACCAGCGTTTTTTCCAAATTTCCACTGATTTTTCGCTTCTACGAGTATTAGTCGTTTCGACATGTTATAAGCCTTCCTCGATAAATATACTTTAAATTAGAACCTGTAGTACTTCCTGAGGTCAGCGCGTTCAGACAAACAAACAAACTTCAGCTTTATAATATTAATTATTAGTAGTTTTCCTGTACACTGGTCTTGACCAATCAAAAGAACTTTATTTACATGGAAATTGCATGAAAACGTAATGTTTGGATGAGTGCATGGGGAAATATTGGATATAAATTAGCTATATCGGCATAAGAACTATCATATACACACTTATGTTATTCTAGTATGAAATGAGTTTGTCCAAATTTATACAGTGGTTTAAAAATATTCCATACATTCATATCTTTGTTATAAACTTTTATTAGGGGTGAGAGCCTTCCGCTCCCCTGCAAGCTCGATGAAGATGAAAGGCCACCTGAGGCCATCATATGTTAGTTACTAAAAAAAATTATATAAACTTTATTTAAATATATATAAACGGAGACATGCAATAAATAATTTGAACTATAATATTGCAATATCGACCTTTGAAATTACAAATCTAGTTACATGTATAGAGCGGACAAATTTTTACACATCTAAGATGAAAACTGAGATTACTGGTTGTTTAGTGGACATAAAATGTTTTACTTTTCCTTTGTTTTTATAAAAGTACCTTAAAACAAACCGCGTTTGCTGTCTTGCCTTATAAGTACAGCAACAGCTCATAATCGCCGTTCGCGACGTTTCCGGTCTATATTATACCTACTAGCGGTCGCCCGCGACTTCGTACGCGCGGATATACAAACTTTCATCCTCTATTTTATCCCTTTGAGGGTAGAATTAATCAAAATTTTTTCTAAGCCGATATCAACGTCATAACATATAACTGTATGCCAAATTTCCGCCCGACCCGTCAAGTATTTCGGTTCCTATCTTTATGCAATATAATCGATGTTAATCGATTATAATTCAGAGCCATATTATATAATACTAGCTGCGCCCGCGACTTCGTTCGCGTGGACTACATCCTTCATGGTCGGTTTTACCCCTTTCTCCCCTAATATTCGAAACAAAAAGTAGTATATATTTTAATCCAAGTTTTGAGTTATATTTGTGCCAAATTTCATATCTCTAACTTCAAAAATAAACATTTTTCCATATTAACTTTCAAAGGTGGTATTACCCCCATCCCCCCCTTATTTTCTAATATAAAGTAGCCTATGTCCATTCTTGAGATTCAATGTAGGTATACCTATACCAAATTTCATCAAAATCGGTTGAGAGGTTTAAGCAGGAAAGCGTAACAGACAGACAGACAGAGTTACTTTCGCATTTATAATATTAGTAGGGAAATAGGGATAATTGATACAATATAATTGACATTAAAGATAGCATCGATAAATAGATTAATGAACATATCGCCTAATATACTAGATATGCTAAATTTAAAATCTAAATACTTAAACTTTAGAGTATTAGGAGGTATTCATCTTCATGCTTCAAGTTTTTGAACGTTACTTAGCAGAACGGTTCTAGGCTTTCAACGATTAGACATAACGATGTCTAATCGTTGTTTGTTTACCGAATCAATGTATGGTCCAAGGCCCCATACAATACGTTTTGTCAGGTGTTGAGTCAGCGCGTGGGCGAGGTCATCGACTCGCGTCTTTATGAGTATGCTATCATCAAGTTATTTTGGCTTTGAACTTGCTTTTGCTACTAGCAAGGCCATACGCAAGTCTGTTTGCAGTCATGTTTAGCAGTTTCAGTGGCGTAATTAGGTATCCGAACGGCCCAATTACTTCAATTAAGATTGGTTTTGAGAGTACCGTCCCACTTAGTTAAGTTTAGAAGAACTTGACTGACATAACGCTTTTAACGGCCATGAAAAATTGGTGTGCTGTTTTTGTACAAAATAAAAATACATACAAGTGAGTACCTGCACCTATATTTAGTTATGTTCGTTGTTGTCTCGTCCTCGATGATGAAAGTTTACTAGTGTAGTCCCGGTCTTGTATCCTCTGGCGCCACACAATTTTAAATCTAAAGAAAGATTTCTGAACGCAGCCGCTATCTTAGTACGCCCTCTATCTACCTGTCGACTCATTCGGTGTTTCGTGTTTAATGGCGTCACGCATTTGCCGCATTAAATTATCAAAAATCTGTGTTTTTATAGTAGATACAGTGCAAAATGGAAAGAAAAAGAAAACAAGAGGACAGGCATTATCTCCTTAAAAAGCTAAGGCGATTGGAGAAAAAGATTATAAGTCTGCCGGCGTCTGACGACGAAGGTGAGGTTATGAAAAAACAAACAAAAGTTTGTTATTTTGGTTTTTTAAACGGTTTTATTTAGCTCACCCCGTTTCTTTTATTTATACAACTTTTAAGCAACCATCGGGGTGTTTTGCGGGAACACACACGGTTGGCAATGTAACCTAGGGGCATTCTGCGGGAATGCACGTGGTTGGATATGTATGATGCAATAATACAAGTTACTTGCAAATGAGTATTTGCTACTTGTTTACATACTTTTCTGTGATATTATGCAACCATGGGGTGTTCTGCGGGAACACATGAGGTTCGCAGTATCACACAGGCAGATTACAGTAAATTTTGTGAGCCTAAACTTGGATGACGCAATTGAGCAAATACTTTAATACTTTAAACTTTTTGCAGTCAAAGAGATTGAGGAGGGTGAAATTGAAAGTGAGAAGGAGAATGATTCCCCTGAGGTCGAGTTTTTCGAGGATTTTGCCCTAGAAGAGGAGAACTCCGATAAAGATGATTTAGAGGAGGATGTTCTAAACATATTAGGCGCTGCCCCAGCTCCAGCTCCTAAGAAGGACACCTTGCACAAAAATATAGCAGAAAGATGGTATGAGATCTTAAACAAAGGACTGAAGAAAGAGGAAAAGGAATTAATTATTAACGATAACCCAGCATTTGAAAATGTTCCTAAGATGACTGCTCCTAAATTAAATAGGGAAGTAGCCACTGCACTGCAGGAAAGTGCAAAAAGAAGAGACCACCTAATTGAAAATAGGCAAAAACAAATGTCTACAGCCTTGGCCTGTATAGGCCAAGCACTACAGATGACCATTGGAGATAATCAAAACCAAAAATTAGACATTATTAAAAAGCTAAATGAAGCAGGACGATTATTGTGTGATTCAATATTTCTTGAAACAAAAGGACGGCGAAATCTAGTACTTTCAACAATAAATAAGGACTTAAAAGAGTCTTTATTAGAAACTGAAAGTGCTGAGTATCTGTTTGGGGACAACTTGACGGAGAAAATTAAAACAGCCAAGGCAATCCAGAAATCTGGAAAGGAACTGAAGGTATCAGTGGAAGATAAGAAGAAAACTTTTGTAAGGCGTTCGGAAATTAGCAACAAGAATAATAACAATCAAGCTTTAAACTGGCGGGGCCCTCCTCGGATGGGACAAGTTCAAAGGTTCCAGAGGTCAGGCGGGCTACCTCTCAACCGTCAACCAATACCCAACCGGAAGAACGAGGACAAATCAGTTGTAAGGAGAGGGAAGAAATAAGTGTTCAGGTAGGCAGAATCAGATTTTATCTTGAAAACTGGAAACAAATCACCAGCGATCCATTAATACTGGACTGGGTTCAGGGATATAAAATCCCATTTGTAAAGAAACCTTACCAGGGGTCTATTCCATTGAACAATAAGTTTTCACTGTCAGAACAAGTTCAAATAAGATCAGAAATTAATACCCTGCTTAACATAAATGCTATTGAAACCTGTGTACCCATCAGTAATCAGTTTTGTTCTCCTATTTTCATTATAAAGAAACCAAATGGTAATTTTCGCTTTATACTAAATTTAAAGAAGCTTAACACGTTTGTTAAATCCGAACACTTTAAATTAGAGGATTACCGCACAGCGTGTAAACTTATTCAAAATAGTGATTATTTAGTAACACTTGATCTCAAGGACGCATACTACATGATTAATATACATTATGAGTCTAAAAAGTACTTAAGATTCTTCTTTGAAGGTAAATTCTACCAATTTAATGTTCTTCCCTTTGGACTTTGTACAGCTCCATTTACTTTCACAAAGATAATGAAACCAGTGACTGCATTCTTGAGAGAAAGGGGCTGCATTTCAATCTTATATATCGATGATTTTCTGGCAATTGGTAAAGACTATATTACTTGTATAAACAACATGAATTTAACATTAAGCTTATTATCAAAACTTGGATTTGTTGTGAACAAAGCCAAATCTACTTTAATTCCGAAACAGACATGCAAGTTTTTAGGTTTTATTTTTAATTCAAGAGAGATGGCAATAAGCATCCCTGATGAAAAGAGATACAATTGCCTAAAATTAATTAAAGAATTAATGATAAAAGATCACATCTCAATTAGGTTCTTAGCTCATGTTGTAGGAAAGCTTGTTTCTGTTTGTCCAGCCATTAAGTATGGCATCTTATATACAAAAGAATTGGAAAGAATTAAATTTCTTGGCCTTAGGAAACATAATGATAATTATGAAGCAAAAATCACATTAAATAAACAGTGCAAAGATGATTTAAAATGGTGGT
This sequence comes from Glyphodes pyloalis, assembly GCA_037074685.1. NCBI lineage: Eukaryota > Metazoa > Arthropoda > Insecta > Lepidoptera > Crambidae > Glyphodes > Glyphodes pyloalis. Next base: position 2,857,265 of record JAYKKO010000042.1, read on the forward strand.
CTGATCACATTCTTAAGGCTGGTAATACTATCAGAAAGAACAATTACATATTAGAGATATTTAGTGATGCCTCTACAACAGGCTGGGGAGCGTCGTGTGGTACAACCCAAACAGGGGGGGCTTGGACAAGAGAGGAGTCTAATCTTCATATTAATTCTTTAGAGTTAAAAGCTGCCCTCTTCGGACTGAAATCATTTGCTTCCAAATTAAATAATTGTGATATACTCCTTAGGATTGATAATGTTACTGCCATTTCGTATATAAATAGACTAGGAGGTATTCAACACCAACACTTGCACAATCTTGCAAAACAAATATGGCAATGGTGCGAAACTAGAAATATATATATATTTGCTACCTATATAAATACCAAACTGAATGTTATCGCAGACTTTGAGTCACGTAAACAACTAAGTAATACAGAGTGGGAAATAAATCACATCTATTTTAAGAAGGTAGTATCATCGCTAGGAACACCGTTAATTGATCTTTTTGCAAGTAGAACTAATACAAAATGTGTTAAATTTGTTTCATGGCATCCAGACCCTGATGCATTCGCTGTAGATGCATTTACACTTTCCTGGTCACATTTAAATTTTTACGCTTTTCCCCCATTCTCCATGGTCCTTAAGACCTTAGAAAAAATAATTACAGACAAAGCAAAGGGTATAGTAATAGTACCTCATTGGAGTACTCAGCCTTGGTTCCCTGTATATAACAGATTGTTAGTTAGCAAACTAATAATTCTGGAACCAGCTAAAGATTTACTTGTCTTAAATAATTCCAGAAATCCACACCCTCTGTACAAGACTTTGAGACTGATGGCAGGAATACTATCAGGCAGGCCTTCTTACAATCTGGAATAAATGAAGATGCAGCAGAGATCATGTTAGCATCATTGTCACAAAACACTCTAAAACAGTATCAGCCATGCATCGTTGCATGGACTAAGCATGCTCATGAATCAGGTATATCACTTAATAAACCTAGCATCTCAGATATAATAACTTATCTTACAAAGAAATTTCATGAAGGCCTATCTTATGGTAGTTTAAATTCAATCAGATCAGCATTATCATTGATTATAGGTACTCATTTAGGTACAGATGAAAAAATAAAAAGATTATTCAAAGGTTTTTTCAAATTAAGACCAAGTACCCCAAAGTATAATCATACATGGGATGTATCTTTAGTGCTTAACTTTATAGGAAAAAACTATACAGATATTACTAATTTAGAGACTATTACTAAAAAGGCTGCTACATTATTAATTCTAGCTACAGGCCAAAGAGTACAAACTATTTCCTTGATTAATATAAATAATATAGTGATAAAAGATGATTGTATTACGATTAAGATTGATAAACTTATTAAAACTTCTGCTCCTAATAGAAGTCAACCATTCCTCACGTTGCCTTTTCTTAAGGATAAAGCAGAAATATGTCCAGCAAAAGCATTGTGTAATTATTTAGACTTAACAAGGCAGTTAAGAAGCACAAATAATTTATTTATATCATTAAGAAAACCATATAAAGAAATTTCTACCAGCACAATCAGCCGTTGGATCAAAAGATGTCTGACAGAAAGTGGTGTAGACACTTCCACATTTTCCACTCACAGTACTCGTCATGCTACGACATCTGCTGCATTTAGCAGAGGTGTGAGCATTGATGAGATTAGAAGAACGGCTGGTTGGTCCGGAGAGTCCACAGTATTTGGAAAATTCTATAATAGACCTATTGTAGATAATAATGTTTTTGCAGAAACTGTTTTTAGAAATCAGTGAGGATGGCAATGTTTAGTATAAGACTGATTATTATTAATGTTTTAAGCATTACAAATGAAAATTAGAATAAATGTCAATAATTTATTTCTTGGTGTTTGTTTAATTTTACAACTTTTCTTTGAACATCTACACTAGTAAACTTTCATCATCGAGGACGAGACAACAACGAACATAATTAATAGTCAAACGAACTTACCTGTACGTGAAGTTCGACTGTAATTATGTGAAGTTGTTGTCTCGTCCGAAGATGATGAGTCCCACCCAACCCGGTTTTTATTGCAATTACATTAGTAATCTCATAACCCTAGTTGTAAAATTAAATCATAAGGGTACATACTTTAAACTTGAATGAGTCGACAGGTAGATAGAGGGCGTACTAAGATAGCGGCTGCGTTCAGAAATCTTTCTTTAGATTTAAAATTGTGTGGCGCCAGAGGATACAAGACCGGGACTACACTAGTAAACTTTCATCATCTTCGGACGAGACAACAACTTCACATAATTACAGTCGAACTTCACGTACAGGTAAGTTCGTTTGACTATTAATAGTTGATTTTAATTGTTTGTGATAATCTTATTATATTAAGAAGTATTATAGTAAGAAGAAACTAATAGATACAATGTAATATACAGCCCGATTATACCTACATTTGGTATATATTTCAGTTGCACCAACACAACAGTAACGATAACGGCCGTTAAATTCTAACGATTGCTAAATTTTTTTTTTTTAATTATGGTCTCTATCCCGCGTTTAAAAACAACGCAGTGATTCCGCCAATGTCAAGTGTTGCTAAATTTTAACTGTATGGCATATTATGACGGTTTTGAAAGCTGTCAAATCGTCCGTTTCCGTGAACGGTAAGCTCTGTTGTAACTGACCTAGAGTGATAAGGGCTCTGGAAAACTTGGTTCATCTACCTGTTTCTGTTCGATGTAGTTTAACCCTCAACTGATACCATGGCACTACTTTTTACGTTTTTGAGACTTCATAAGATAGGTACCTACTAAAAATCATGATTACAAGCTATATTAGACATTTTACCGGCCCGCGTCGGCTAGGCTGCATACTATTCCTGTTTTTTTTCACATTTTCTACTGACTCCTTTTGGTCATAGCGTAATGTTATATAGCCTAAAGCTTTCCTCAATATATTGACTATCTAATACAAAAGCATTATTCCATTTTTTAACAGTATTCCCTGAGATCAGAGCGTTCAAACAAACAAACTCTTCTTCAGCTTTATAATATTACTATTTATGTTTTTTTTAATAATGCACTCCAAGATTGACCTCATCCCACCTGATGTTAAGTGGCAATGAGTTCCTAGCTTAAGGGCGAAAAGTATAGCATAGTATAACTGTTACTGGACTTGTCGCCTTTACCTTGAAGGCTCGACCCCTGCTACTAATGTATCACCGCCCAAGAGCTCTGGAAACCTACTCACATGCAGGAACACAACAACACCGGAGTGATTGTTATTTGGCTGCGGTCTTCTGTAAGGTGGAAGTATTTCGCCAGTCGGGCTGCTCCAGTTCGAGCGATAAATAACATTGCCCTGCCTCTCTTAAAAAATAATCTCTTAATATATGGTAATATTAATTCAATTAAAGATACATAAAATATTACATTAAAATTTTTGTAGCAATAATGTACATGTGCATAAAAACAGCGTAAATAAATAAATAAACAAAACCAGTTACCATATAAAAGCGAAATTTACGACACCAAATAAAGGGGTCCCTAGATGATGTAGTAAGTATGCTTCGCAATGTTACGGAACTACCAACAAAACAAATGTGTTCATTGAATATCGCGTACAACCATAGACAAGTTGGATTTAATTGATATGAGCTACTTGAGGAACATAGGAGTTGAATTCGTTGAAAGGACCATCCATAGAATTTAAGACTTTCGCGTTCCATTTTAAACATCTAAAATAAGTTTATTTTAAAGGTCTACAATGTATTTACCTGTCATCGAAGATTAATGGCGAGACTAAATTGACATCCTACGCTTTAAAAACTACTCACCAACATTATTTCATCTAACAAAAAATAATGATTAAGCCAGATATCCAGCTGAATCACTGTTAAAGAAACGTACCTAAATAATTACCAATAAAGTAGCCGCGAACAATGTTCGAGTGTTAGCAGCGCAATCTGATTTCTATTCAGTTACATTTTCTTCAATTGCATTTGTCGGCAGCATGCATAGGTATTTCATATTCATCGCGGCATTTTTGCACGGATTGAAGGCGGAGGCATTTTAGAAATTGGTCGACTCTTTTTGTATGGTGTAAAAAGAATTTTCCAATGTTAGAACTGTTGAGAAAGCAATCGGTAACGTAAAAAAAAATCGTACATTTTATGATTTACTCGACGATGCCAACGTTGACACAAAAGGAAATTAAGTATCAAACTATTTTGATGTCCTACCGCTGGGCTAAAGTAACCATCAATACCAACATTGAAATCAAGTCATTGTTCAACAAAATGTACCAGCTTAATCACCACGCTTCCTAAATATGGACTGGTGATCACATACCCGAGTTTTGTTTGACAAATCAGAAACATAAAGTATCTTCATTCGACCTGGGAATCAAACCCAGTACCCCTAGACCATGATCCGATATTGAAACAACTAGACCATCGAGGTATTGCAAGAAGTGAAGAAAATTGAAAATTTATTTTTCCGTGTTTTAGTGACGTCAACATTTTATTTAGATTCCTTGCACTAGGGGGTATCCAAAAATACCTGATGTACCTATGCCCCGCTATTTTTTTTGTGTACCTACCTATTTTTTTAATTTTCTGCAAGCGAGGTTTCAAAAATTAATCTCTTTTTTGTAGTAATTATATATATTTTTCAGGGCCAAAAAAAATACTGCAAAATACCTACGCGGAAAACGTATAGGCCAAAAATTTTAATGTGATTTAAGTTTGGGTACGAGAATTTTTAATTTGCTGTTAATTATAAGTAACGTTACACAACGCCTATTTCTGTCTTGTTCCAGATAGATGCCAGATGATTTGTTGTCTTTTCCTCTGCTACGACGAAACACGAGGTTTACGGAGGCCATTGAACTTTGCGTAATTATTTTACACGGCGCAAGTCAGTTCGGCAGTAAAATTTGTTGGAATTTCCATGCAAAACCATGTCACTAGTTACTCGTTTGCCGATCATACACGCCTAGTCATTAGTTAGCAGTATTGACAGAGTTTTGGATTAGACTCATTAATGGTAAACACATGGTAAACCAACAAAATAAACCGCAGACATTCTTGGACAAACTTAAGTCCATGATAAACAGATATTTGTATTGAATTTATTTCAAAGGCTTATGTCCAAAAATGGGATGGAATGAACCGGTAGCTACGTAGATACCGTACAATTAACTACCTACCTACCTATCAGGCGGGAACACCGAACCATGTTATTGCGAATATCATACTTACATTTTGTAGACTATTATAATTAAATTTAAAATGTGGTAAAAAGTATGTAAATTGGCACCTAAGTACTATTTATTTACAATCATTGTCGTTCGTCGCATTATTTACTTTTGAACTGAAATTTAATTGATTATCTAAAATGATTTTTTTTAATTAAACGGCTAGATATAGAAATATTCTTTGTTGATTCTCGATTACAAAGCTCTTGCGCCAAGATCATAAAAGAACCACTCTCGTTACAAATTGAATCTTTAAAACTGTATTTTCGTCGTGCCTAGCTTGCATGAAGAGCTTCAGCATTAATATTTTCAAAGAGTAAAAGCGGCAGCCGATACTGGTATCCTTTAATAAGTAAACAAGCTCACCTGGTCCCTCCCTGGTCTGTTCTCGTTGGCGACGGTGTGCACATCAGGCTTGGCAGCCTTCGGCGCGGCCGAGGTGCCGAAAACCATCTCCAATTCATTCATATCTATCGGCTTGGATTCTTTAGGCTTCCCAGCCTCCAACGTTGAATCTTTTGACATTCTTACACTATACAGTAACTTCACGTCACTATCTCACTCAAAGTTTAAACGAGAATTCAAGTTTCGAATTGGTACCGTTTGTTGAACTATTCGGTACGCGACCGCCTGGTGCAGTTTTTAACGATAACCTTAGATGTCAACAGTAAAATGATAGTGTTTTAATTTAGGAACTTCTCGCTAAACACTTCGCAGAACTTGTATGATTGCCAAGCGCGGTGTGCGGGCGCACGCAACGACGTCTCGACTCGCACTGACTGACTGCAAAGTTGACTGGTTGATTTAACAAGTTTTGTGGTGATCACGAATGTCATTTATTACGCGACTAAATTCGGAGGGCTATGACGAGTCGGTAATTAACGCGAAAACAAACGAATTACCGAGTTGGGTAATTTCCTAATATGGTTCATAGAGCCATTTTTGGACATATAGCTCATAACAACAATAAATGTAAAATCATCACATTCTCGCGCAAACGTTGTCCACTAAATGTAATATATACATTATCTGACGCGCCCTTGGAAAGGGTGAGTGAAATTCGTGACCTTGGATTAATATTGGACTCGAAATTGGACTTCCATGGCCATATTACAACTATATGTAAAAAAGCCAGCAAAATGCTTGGCTTTGTTATTCGTACCTCATCTCAGTTTGATGGGTTGGGAGTCGCTTTGGTACTGTATAGCGCATATGTTCGTAGTAAACTAGAATATGGTGCCATCGTTTGGAATCCGTATGAGGAGAAATATATTCTAATGATTGAAAAGATACAGCGTAAATTTGCACGTTGGCTGTATAAGCATAAATATAACCATATTACTATTACCTACATATTATTATTATTATTATTACATAACATATTATTATTATTACTACTACCCTTACCTATATCCATCATTATTTGTATCTGGCATGGTGGGATTGGACACTCTTAAAGTTAGAAGGACTATGCAGACGATAATGCACTATATGTCAGTAATACACAATAAAATAGATAGTCCAGCGATACTAAGTAAAGTGGGACTACTGGCTCCCAACCGTCTGAGTTGGAATGAGGATGGAACGGTGGAGCCGCGGCGCCGGCCGCGTCTGCTGTGTCGACCGTCTACACGCACTAGATTTGCCGCGCACGCTCCTACCACCCGAGCTCTTCGTCTAATCGGCGACATACTTGCCCGCGACTGGAATATTGACTTGTTTGCTGATAGCTTCGCCATGCTCTGTTATAAAGCTCTTTTGTATGTTGTTAAGGACAACTTATAGATATAGATTTAATTTAATTTTATACACTTGACATTTTGTATTTTTGTGACCAATTAATTAATATTTATTTGACATTTATATCGATATGAATTGTATGACTCACTATGTAATTGTGTATTTTTTGATTAACATGTTGACACTTTGGTTAATAACTGTAAGCCAGCATGTACTTTTAATAAATAAATAAATAAATAAATAAATAAATAAATAAATTACAGGATTTTAACAAGCCTTTAGGTAATTGGGTAAAGCGAATTTCATTGAAATGTTCGTTCGTCCTATTTAACCGTATAGAAAGAAAAATCACTTCTTAAACTAACCTACCTACCTACCCAGGTTTAAAAAATGATCCAATGGCAATATCTGTATTGTTTTGAAATAAAGTCGTATTGTAGCATTTGATTGATAGATAGGTACCTAATAGGTATAAAGGTAGGACCATTTTCAATAGGAAACTTAATAGAATTACCTATATTCAGCCACATAAAATAGGTACGAATTGTCTCATATGATTACCTGCATGATTTACCTATTTCTTTTTAATCATTTTTTAAAATAAATTGGCAATAGTAGTTACACCTAGCATTTACACAATTAATGCAGGAAATAAACATGTATGCGTTATTAATAAACGCGACTCGGTGTACAGCGGTGAATAATGAACCGAACGACGGAATTGCGGAAGGAATGGCTAACTGCAGTATTAACGAATGATGCACATTCATATGCACTGAGACGAGGTCTTGATTATGTATGAACAAGATGATAGTACTTATGTCCTATGTGCATATAATCACAAAGGGAAAAGAAGTACCTAGTAAGCCTTTTGTGATTTCATAAAAAAACCTCATAATTTGTCTATTAGGCCTAGCATGCGCAATAAGTACGTCAAATTTCTCGCATGAGACGATAAAAGTTTTGATACTGTTGATTGGTTAATAGCATACCGCACTCGTATTTTCAGCCAATCAGCAGCTGACGCACTGACTTTAATCGACTTTGACGTTTGTTAAGAAAGCGATAAAATTTAGTCGCATGGCGCATGCAAGGGCTGTATCTATATTGTTGCAAGGAATGATTAAGCATGCTAATTGAGAATGTGGACTTTCGTGTGATAGACAATCTAACTGTATAATGAATCTCATTTAAACCTATTTTTTGTCCGTACAAAACCATCTTCAAAACACTTTTATCGTCTTATTTTATTGAAATGCTTAAAATATGTATATGCCTCCATAGGCTAGTGTGGTTTTGATTTGTAGATAAACACTTTCACCATCCAGAATTTGGCATTAGCTTAGTGATAGAGCCAACTGTCTTTGCGACGATTCGAATTAAGTGATTACTTATGAAAGTGGGTAGGGGTGTCTAAAATGCTCTGGTTACCTAGAACATTCGATTTTTGTGCCACTGAGTAAATTTTAGGAACACGTAGGCGAAAGTATCCAGTTGCTCGTCAATCTATGAAACGTGTGGAAAGTGAATGACCCTTTTTCTTGCTTTCTGTCTAATGACGCATCACCCGAGGGAGACAACGGCGTGTGTGGGACTTCCCTTGATATGGCAGGAATACTCAATAAAACCCCCCGGTGGACCTCATTGCCTTGATGGTGTACCGTGGAAACAGAAGACTTACCACAGCATCACCGGCGGAATGGCGGCATACTAAGCAGCCCCGTCATCTTCCGGAAAGATTTGGGAGGAGTGAATGACCTGGCGTGTCTTTTAATATCCAGGTCCAATATTTTACGTTTCGTAATGTGTCTAAAATTACTATTAGTTTTTCTCCAACCGACTATCTACGAGTAATCATAATCATAATCAGTTCATTTATTCATGTTGGTTACAAGTAACACTTATGCATCGTCGTTAATACCGTTCCATAATTTTCGATACCAGGGCGTCTACTCTTGAAAACGAAACGAACAAACGAAAGGTTTCGTTTTTGAAGATTGATCAAAAGTTAGGGAATCAAAACGTGATTTTTGATTTGTATAAATAATATTTTGTTTTTTGATAACGCTTTATTCGCATTCGAAGTGTGTTAGTTGCGATAATGAGCAATAAAAAATACTAAACGTCATCGGATCCGACATATTTCGTTTTCAAGAGTAGACGCCCAGCTGTCGTCAGTCGTCCGTCCCTCGTTTTAAGCTTACGCCACGTATTATTCATTTATATACGCAAGTAGAACGGGTCGTTTTTCAAATATTGGAACCTGGTATTAGAGATGCACGAAAATCTCACGTTATGTATTCCCTCGCAAAATTCATTCAGTTTCCTGTTATACAGTTAAACATTACAAGTTAACTAAAAAATGAATAAAATAACTTCCAATTTTGTCGCATAATATTTAATGAATGCTAAATATTTACGTTAGTATGACTCGTTTCGCGTCCCAAGACCGGTTTGATACCTTTGTGTGGGGAAACCGCTGGTTGTACTACTTACAGCGATATAATACGTGTGACGTCATCTATGATCGGCAGGTTTCCCCACGAAATGTGGACTATCTGTTTAACATACAGCGTGTAAATTGGTTACGGTGTGGGTGCTGACATAGGACAACGACTGCCCACAAACGCGTTTTTTTTCCTACCTGACTATCGATGATGTATGCGAAGCCTGCAGATGGCTTTCACCCCTAAACAAACGCGTGCATGGGAAGTAGGTAGGTAGGTACTAAGGAGCCTCAGATTTTGATTTTTTAGAGGCGTGGCAAAATCTAAAAATAATATCCCTCATTATGTCGATCCTACCTCAGATAACAAGACGAGATATGGACAAGGTCCTCCCAGATACTCCCGGGAGAACGCTATAAACACTAGGTCTGCTCCAGCTTACTTCCCAAAAATAAATACTTAGTGTTTCTTCACTCATCAAAACAAAACTATATGAGTTGGTCCCATGTAGTCTATACATAGTAATAAGTTAGATACTGCTATTGTAACTAATCTACTGAGCTCCTTACCAGAGTCTTTAAGGGAAAACATACGCGAAGTGATTAACATTGTCCGTCAGCTGTCAACAAACCGTCAGAAACAGTTATAAATAAATTGATGCAAATGCCACTAGGCCTTGCTTAGAACTCTCTAGTTCAAACTTGAAGACCGCAGAGGAGTTGCCTGCCTGTAAGTTACATTTCGGTGAGTGTGAGGAGGTTTTCTCAAAGTCCCCTTCCACTATAATTCAACGAACTGCTAAACGCGACAGTTATAGACACTATTCTGTTCGCACTGATTCTGTGCTTCTATTGGTCGTTATATTTTATATGTTAGTTAGCAGCTAGGTACGATACGACACGACACACCATCTTATTAGAACTGTATACCGTTCTTGGTATGTAAAATGGTAGATTCTAGTTTTCTCCACATTATCCACTGATTCTTCGCGACTATCGGCTTAGTATAACATAAAGCCTTCCTCGGTTAACAAACTATCCGATAAAAAAATATTTTTTAATTTGAATCAGTAGGTAGTTCCTGTTACTAGCGCCTTCAAATAAACAAGCAAATAAAGAGGTAAATTTGTTCAGAAACGTTGTAACTTAGATATCTTTAAAGTGAACAGACAAAATATTATACGTTATCTTAGCCTCTTAGGCCTCAGCCTCGCCTTCCATCAAGCGAAATTAAGGTCAAACGTAAACATATTTGTAAAAAAACTTTTACCGCCACCACGAAATCTTTACGCGGGAGAACCCCAACTTTCAGGATCTATTTGTTGTTGTGACCAGTCGACATAGCGCGTCAGTGAGCATTTCTGCTGAAAAGCGAACGTACAATCTGGCCATGAGAGTTCGCGGGTTCAAAAGCTGCGCGGGCGCTGACGCAGACTTCGATGCGTAATAAGGGTTGCCACTCGTATATTATAAAGTATTTTAAACTAAATGCAAACTGGGGATTTCGCATCACATGGACGGCCAAGTCGAATGACTTTTGACGACTGCCGCAGCCGCGTGGCGGTTTTGGCTTTGCCCCATTTCTGAGGTCCTGGGTTCTCGGTTTTAAGTAGATAGATATTCATAAGTATTACTTATGTAATCTATGTGAATAAAAAAAAATATTGACTTAGACTTTGACTTAGATCATCGGTTGGGTGTGCCTTCGTTGTTTGTGATTTCTGTGATACTTTAAAGCTAATCACATCAGGCTCTCAAAAATCTGCTACTAGAAATTGAACAAAAAGGAAAAAAAATTTTTTTGCAAAATTGCAATCCCATGTACGGTCAACAGCGTGACAAGATAAACACATGCAGTTCTTTATTAGACATAAGGATGGTGTAAAGCCCAAAGGATGCAGTTTGACGTGCTTTCGTCTGTACTTAGACAAATATCATAAAAGGTCTCGACCCTAACGGTGATTCACGGTTGCGGAGATTTCTACTCCTGCGGTTAAAACATCCGGAGGTCGGTCGCTTCTCTGCTGATATTGGTCTGCCATCACTGCGTTAAGTAAACTATATGTCTAATCGTTGGGGAATACCACTAGCAGAGTCCCTCTTAGTAATGAACATCGGCTTTGTCATTAATTGCATAGCCATTTGGCAGGAGGCTTGTTTCTCCCTCCTCTTCATCCCGGCAAACGTCTGTGTCGCCTATTTTGTGTTTCCAAATTTTCGTATCCTTTGAACCTTCCTTGGACTTCCACAATAAGGGAGGACAGGGTTAAAACTTCAGATTGTTTTAGTCCAGTTTGCATTTGTTACGTCCCTGGTTGAAAATAGTATGCGATTTAATTTCGAAGAAAAATCATGCCATATTGAAATGTCAAACCAAAATTACCTTGATCCGACGAATCAATGTTCGCAGACTTCGCAGAGATGTGTTCTGTTTAGTTGCTATCATTTAAATTATAAATAGCAATGCTTCATTAATGCCTGTTATCTTTGAACCTGTTTCATCCTCTCGGATCTTGGCAACGACTTGTATAAACAATATTAACTGTTTGTTAGTAGGTACTGTGATACGGTGAAGGGCAAAGACCGCAGTCTTTAGATTTATTTTTGATGGAAAGCATTGCATCATACCTACTATGATATTATGAACGAAAGGCAAGCAGGCGAGTATTTGTCAGTGGTTTTATATAGGGGGTTTGTGCTTACATTTATAAAAAAAAATAAGTAACTATGTAAAAGAATGTGAGATGAACGGCCCGTTGGATCAAAGGTTAGGGCCTCTGGCTTTTAAACTAGTGATAGTGGTATTGATCTAAAGAAGTCAATAATGAATAAAAATCTAAGCCTTATCTTCTTCATTGGACTGTTGAGGTAGAAAGCTAAAGCTTTTTTTACTTAGGGGTAAACCCCTAAATTAAACCACCTAATAAACGTCATCAACGGCCGACTTCGGAGTTAGCTGCGTACCTATTTTTTGTCATTTTAGGAGTTATGGATTTTCATATATTTCAATAACTACGAGTATTATTTTACCTAGTTTTAGTATGAAACCTGTGTTTTGAAAATGCGAGTTTATGGTAAACATAAGTTGGATAGATGTAATGGTAGATACTTTATAGCACAAAACTTTACAAAAATTGTTTTATAAATTTTAGTAGGTACCTACCAACAAATATTGGGTCTTATCGCTAGAGAGCGATCTTCCAGGCAACCTTTAGGTAGAGGAAATACCTATTTATTATAAACTTTAAGACTTTCGCGTTCCATTTTAAACATTTAAAATAAATTAACGGGTCAAAACGCAACACCATTTTTATTTAGTAGTTAATACGAACTACTTACGGCCCGAGACGTTTCGGTTAGGTTGCACCAAGTGTGGTCACGAGCTGGCGTTTTGACCCGTTAATTTATTTTAAATACCTATTTATTATACAAAATGTTGTTCTAGAAATCTATTGTTGTATTGATAGAGAGCTTTGGAACATCATAAGGGATTCCTTCTGATCCGTAGATTGAGAATCCCTTTACAATATTTGTTAGTGCGCCCTAATGTTGGATCCAGACTCAAGTGTGCCACATAAGTCACATAACGTACCTAGATACCTATCAGATTTTGGCATAGAAGCAAGTAGGAATTCGTGTCTTCACCACCACTAATTTATTCTACACATGCCATCTACCTGTTATTATATATATAATTTTAAAGCAGGTCAACATTTTGTTACTTAGTAAACTACATAAGTTAAGTCTAATTATTCTAGCGTGCCACTAAATAGCAAACATAACATAATACCTATTCTTAGACGTCGGTAGGGTTACTCAAAGTTTTTAAGTTTTAAATAGGATAGGTTACAAAGTTATCCATAAAAGTTCTTTTGAATCGACCAAATTATTGACGATTTCTGTAAGCTTGGCATATTATTTAACTTATCTGTTTTTTTTTAGACCTTAGCCTAATTCTAAGGACATGTTTACCCAGTTATCAGTTGGTTGGTAACAATATCTACTTCCTAATGGAATTTGGTTGTTTCCGAATTTGAATGGTACCGACGACTTTCTTTGTGTCGGAGCTGGTGTGTTGGCTAAAATATACGTCACAAATCCAGGAATTTCAGTCATGTGGTAACCCCATTTAGAATAAAGCGACATTTAAGTGAGCTTATTTTATTTTCTTCTATGATTTCCGAGTACTTACCTGCTAACATTTAAACGCCTGCACATTTTGAATAGCAATATTTTACGACGAAAACGAATAGCATGTGACTTTTGTAATGGAACTTTTCGTTTTTTAAATTTTTTGGATCAACCTACCGCCCGGACATAAGAACCAATTAAGTAGCCTACCTTCTGCAACTATTTCCAGTTGCATTGCGTACCTACCTACTAACTCTGTAGATTTTTGATTTCTTTGCTATATATTAGTAAATAAAACTTAATACCTTTAGTTTATTTAGTTTATTACGGTCTTAAGGACCGTTGACATAAGTACTTACCTACCTACCTATTTGATGTTTACTTCGACTTGATGCCTCCGCGCGTTTCTGAGAATCTTGATAGACAGACAAACGGGAAACAAAGTAGGTAGGTATTCCTGTTAAAGTAAACGCACACTTAGTCGGAACGTCGAATGATTCAAAATCAAGTGGGCCTCCCAAATGTTCCTTCAGATTCTAACAAGTCGACGTGCGCAAGAGTTATTTAGTTTTTAACACTTCATGCAAATAGCTACTGGCTGCAACTTTTTTCGCCTCTTATTGGAATAGCAGCGTTTTAGTATCTTATCTGTCTACACCGGCCGAGTTCCGCTGGTGGGGTTCCCAGCGACCTTTCCTTCGAACGATGCTGCGGATTACCATGGGGATTAGATTACCCGTCCAAGTTGGATATATGACCTCATTCGCTCCTCGCGGGATAAGAAGTATTTTATCTCCACCCCTCCTACACATTAAAATAAGTAAAAAAGAATAGTATATTTTTGTATGTGAAGTATCTAGGTAGTAATTGAAAGCATCAGAGCATTTCCCGCCGTCACAAAAAAAAATTGATAATTTGATTTTAACCGTTTTTTCTTGAATTAGGTTGCAACTTTTTTTTGCAAATCCAACGAAATTTGTATACCTACAACTAAGTAGGTAGTTATAAATAAAAACTCCCTATTTCACAAAATGTGGAATAATAAATGTTGGAAGTTGGGATTCTCATCTGACCTTAATACGAGTATCATTCTACTCTGGCTGGGGGTCCGTGGCATTTTGCTGAATTCCCATCCTGTAGTTACGCTACTGAAAGGTGCACCACCATGAGTTAACTTAAACGCTTCCGCCTTTTGTTCCCGATGACCCGCACTATTTTGATTACTTGGCGCTGTTATGAATAACAGAACTGGCCTAATAAGTTTAGACCTTAACAATTATTGTAACCAGAATAATAAGTTGGCTGTTGTTATTCTTTTTCAATAAAATAAAATAAAATTTGTCCACTGATACTAGTACAGTTATCCATCCATACCTGTGGGGAACACCAGTGATGGTGAATATAGCAACATATATTTTTTTCATATCTTCCATTACCAGTGGACAAGTAGTGGTGACATCGGGAATAAACTTCTTCCGAGGCAGCAACCAGGCGACGTCATCATGTTCATTTGCGGATCTGACGACGGTTGTTGCTGGAAACGATAGGCGATATGCCGGCATTATTCATGACGTTATGAAGCGTTTTCGGTAAATAACACTTAGGTAATCGTTTCAGTTCGTTATCAGAATCAGATAAAAACTTTATGAAAAGTGTGAATATATTAGAATTTGTTAAAAATACTACTACTACTCTTTGGGCCATTTTTTTAAGTAGCTTATCTAATATACAATGTGAATATAATAGATATGCGAAGGATCTTGTTCGTTTTTTAGTTAAAGAATCCTTATGTATCTGCCTATGTACACACACATAGATACATTGCTCTCATTCTGAAGTAGTTATTTTACAGAAATAAGACGGTACCACAACACCCGAGAATATAGAGAAAAGTTCGTTTTTAATATTGACCGGACCGAGAATCGAACACGAATTCCAACTGGTTTCATATACAATAAATATGTTTTATAAAATTTTGAGTTGTCTATTGAATCTAATTAAATATTACTGTCTGATTTTTTTATTTTGGTCACTACATTTTTCATATAAAAGTAGATATGCGATCAGAAATCCGAAATTAAAATTACATTTTTTGATCAATACATTAATCAAGGGCACTAAGATATTACGCTGATGGCCTACTCTGAAAAACGAAATATGTCAGACTCGATAACGAATAGCAATGTTAATAATCGGAACCAACTTACTTCAATCAAATGCGAATGAAGCCTTTTAAAAAAAGTATTTGCAAATTAGTAACCACATTTTAAGTACTAAACTTTCGAATAAAAAACTAAAAAAAAAGGAAACCTTTCTTTTGTACATTTTCTTTCTAATTGCGAAATTTGTTCTTCGTTTCTTTTTTTAACCTCCAACGCAAAAACACGCGATGTTATAAGTTTTGCGTGTCTATCTATCTGTCTATGATGTTGTAGCTCCCGAACAAATGAACCGATTGTTATTTTATTTTTGTTTAAATCCTTACTAATATTATAAATCGGAAAGTGAGTTTGTGTGCTTGTTCCGCTTTCACGCCATAACTACTGAACTGATTGCTTTGAATTTTTGCAGACTTAAAGTTAGAAGTCCGGATTAAATAATAGGGTACTTTTTATCTTTTTTATTTGGAAAAATTGATATTCCCAACGGAAAACAAAAATATAGTTTGCTTGATGGATGGATTGGAGATGGCGCTGTGTGTCGTTTAAAACAAGGTAAAATATTGCAAACGAATATAAATATGTACATTTAGAAGCTAAATGATACGATAATGAATCCCCAAAATGAGGAATTCCCGAGGGGTGACGTACAATTTGTTTCATCGTCTAAACTGTGTTTTTTTACATCTATTTATATAATATAGTGTACCATTCAGTTTTTGTTTAACAACTAATCGTATTCCGCGTTACATCGCGCTTCTTAGATTTTGCCGTAGAAATGAGAAGTTTTCTTATAGTTCTGCTTTATACCTAACCGAATGCCACGCGAGCGAAGCCGCGGGCGGAAAGCTAGTTTGAAATACGTACATTATTTTGACACAACTCTTCCCTTAAAGGTATCAAATAAAAATGCTTGATGACTACAATATTTTATCAAATTTCAAATGTAAGATTTGCTGACCAACATCCGTAGGTATAGGATCATTTCCAACTGAAAGACTTGCGTATTTAAAATGAACTAATAACGTTATGCAAATAAACAGATGAGAATAACATACGACGGAACCCGGTGTACTTTGCATACGTAACACATTTGCCTTGTTATCTCTGGTCACGACACTACAGCGCTTGGGCATTGGGCTTAGTAGTGCGCAAGAGTTTACGTACGACAGACGTACGACCGTCCGTGTATATATATATATTTTAAGTTAGACCACAAAAACATACAAAATGGGGTGCGGAGAATTCCTCGTGAAGTACATTCTCTTCTTCACCAATTTGTTCTTCGCTGTAAGTATACATTTTAATATAATACGATTTGGATCTACCTTCATGTTTATCAGTTTATCTAAGAATTATCGCGAACAAAAAGGCTCTTGAGCAACGATGGTCATATCAAACAGCAATAATGTAATCAGGTTATCCAGAATCTTGGCACACTTGGCAATAAAATATATTTTTGGACACATACCTGCTATCAAAAAATGGCAAGATCGGGTTATCAGTAGTACCTACTACTCGTAGATGGAACAAGCGGCTAAAATATATTAAGTCCCGGGCTCACTATTTACACTATTTTGGATAAACATCAACCTATATTAATTTATTTATTTAAAAACTTTATTGCACAAAAAAAGTACAACAGGTGGACTTAATGCTATGCGCATTCTCTACCAGTCAACCTTTGGGTCATGCGGAGAGTTAGTTTATGGGTGCGGTAATAGTGACAAAGTGCATAAGAAATCTAAAAAATAAAAACATAATTAATGCACTTTACTAGCATATATACCGTATACGTAAGACCTTTTTTATAGCCCACCTGATAAAGGAAACGAAACGCTGTTGTATAGTTTGAATTGGAAAATTAGTACAATGGCCACTTATTATTCATTGTAGGTTAATATTTAATTGATGATGGGGTGCTTATACCCTTTTTTTAAGAGGTGAAAATGCCTACCGCACCGCCATTCTGTGCGAGGAACAGAGAGTGGTGTGTCGGGCTCGCACCGACTAAACCCCCTCGGTGGCCAACGCTGCGCAGTTGTGGGGGAATCGGGATCCCTTGCGGATTCTACGTAGACTCCCTCACCACGCCTACCTATAGGTGGTCCATCTTCCTTCTCGGTCGAAGCTTGCCAGGCCACCTGACATGCCCCTCCCCTAGGGACTGAGGCAATAGACGCCTGCCGTGTCAGGTCTTAGCAGCGTCAACTTTAAGGAAGAAAGAAAATGGAATGTTCCACAAGGAGAGCTTCCTCTTCATTCACAAACGTCAGAATTTCGAGAAGTCTATGCTTTGTCATTATTCAACCAAGGGCCGAATTTAGGGGAGGGCAGCCTAATCTACAGCACCGAAGTCCGCACAATAAAGACTGGAAAAATCACACTAGAGCTTTCTGTCATTTTACCTACAGTTTTTTATACGGTCAGCATTTTTAGTTTGTTTAACTTTGTACCTTATCACATTAGGTTTAACTGCCTAACTGAAGTTAGATCTGTATTATTAATCCTGTCATGTTTTTCATAAGTAAATCTATACAAATATTTACTAAAGAGTTTGTATGTTTTAACAAGCTAATCTCAAAAACTGCTAGCTCGAATTGAAAAAATATTTTTGTGTCAGTTAATCTATTTATCGAGGAAGGCTTTTGGCTATATAATATCACGCTTCAACTAATAGGCGCGAAGTATCAGTGGAATATGTGGAAAAAACTGGAGTCTACCAGGTCGCTAGTATTAAAACCACAGGAACGGTATGTAGTTCTAATAAGATGAGGTGTCGTGTCGTATCTAGCTGCTAACTAGCACATAATAATATTCTAAACAACTTTTGTTTAACTTTACAGATCTACCGTAAATGAGTGTGTTTATTCTGATTATTCTAACAATTACGTATCTACACAATATCCTGAAGGTAGTTCAAGATTAGGTAAAGATCAGGTTGAGGTTACTTTCGCTTTCTAGCGAAAATATCAACTATATCGTACTATTGGCACATATAAGAAAATTCTATAAAAGTTTTGTGCATTAAAGTATATCTATCTATTTAGGACATTACATGGGAATATCTAACACGCATGTAATACGCGCTTCATACTTCCAAATCCCAATGATCGATTTATTTTGGTATGGTCAATAGACATCATTTTAAATACTTGCAGTTTGATAGTAAGTAGTTCTTAAATAAGTAGTTTAGTAGTACGAAATAAGGGGGGTACAAAGACCAAAGTGTATGACACTGACACAACCACGGGACTTTTTTTACGTGCGATTGCTTTAGGGTTAGTACGATGTGTAGGTACCTATAATGATAAATACATATAAATAAGAATATATATATCTAGACGCATTAGATAACATCATAGAAATAGCTTTGTTTCTATGGTAAGAAGCTAAATTAAACCCGGGACCTCTAGAGATGGCGCGACGCTTAAGTCCAGCCCCATGGCCTCTTGGCTACCTCAAACACAAATATGTACTTATATAAACCATATTAAGAATGCCTTACGATATTAGAATCAAGGAAAACCGTTTTATCAAAAAATGTAATCTTGCTATAGACCTATATTTTGTAATTTACCTTATTAACACACCATTTTACTGATAATTTACGTGTTTTGTGTCGGAAAGCGAAGTCATTACCATTTTCATTATTTTTGTAGCTGACCAAGCCAAAATGATTCATTTTCCTGCCATATTTTTGCCGTGCAAACAAGACGCTTCGAATACCATATCAGTAGATTAGATTATTGTAACGTACCCAACTGCAGCTAATGTGTCTACTAAATGGATCTTCGATTCATATACATAAAGTTCGAAATCATATCTTACTATGCACCAAAGATAACTCGACATAGGTAGTCTCATATCTCGCTGTTATTGATTGACCGGGCTTCCACGAATTTACGGATGTAAAGGCGCTTGCCCATTGACGAATAATTCTGAGGAAATAATTAATGGTAATTTAAATAAGTTCATTATAATAACGCTCATAGCGCGCTAATACAAACTTTTTTTTTATATATTGCACTTGAAGATTGACTTCATCCCACCTGATGTTAAGTGGTAATGAAGTCCTAGCTTAAGGGTGAAAAGTACAGCGTAATAAATCTGTTACTGGACTTGTCACCCTTACCTTGAAGGCTCGACCCCTGCTACTAATGTAGCACCCCCCAGGAGCTCTGGAAACCTTACTCACACGCAGGAACACAACAACACCGGAGTGATTGTTATTTGGCTACGGTCTTCTGTAAGGTGGAGGTATTTCACTAATCGGGCTGCTCCAGTTCGAGTTATAATTATAATAATTAATTTGCAACTATTACATACTTACTATTATATATGTCGCAGTCATCTAGTTTAATCAGCTATTTGATTGGATCACTAGCGCGTTTATTGAATGACGACGTTTAATTGGATGACTAAAGGACAACTCGTCAAATTGTTTAATATAACGTTTAACTTCTTGTCTGAACGTCATTTAGCATAGTCGTTGAATGGTATATAGCTGACATTGTAATGTTTGATTAGGGTAACCATAAGTTCGCCACTTCAAAGATAACTAAATTTAGATAAAAAAAATTTGGACATGACATAACACACCTTAATAAGATTTTTTAATATGTTTTAAAAATTTTAAGTCTCAAAGACACTTAGGCTAAAAAGTCACTTTGAATCTCAATTTCACTCTAAAAAATATCAACACAGTGCTATTCGATTAGATCTGTACCAGCTGTTTGACGCCATCTTTGTTTTGATGAGCACTAACGCGGCAGTGGAAAAAAAATGAACTAAATTACAATCACCTGACTGATTTTACGTCCGCTATGTTCAAAGGGCTATGTTACAATCCGCTAACTTGTTGGACGTTCAGTGAGTCTTGTTCATTCAAGGTTCGGCCTAGTCATTCAATTAAACGTCGTCATTTTATAAACACGCTAGTGATCCAATCAAATAACTGATTCAACCAGATGACTGCGACATATACATTGATCTAAATAAAATATAAGGGATACTTGTTTTCGGAAGCTGGTGATTCCATTTGGTTAGATCGAACACGGTTCGAAATGTTACAATTGTGCGAAAAATTTAATTACGATTAAACTTACAACGATTTCCCATTCGTTCAATAAATATAAGATTACGAACACCAGGTTGTCGCGTTGTTGTTGTTGGAGTCGCGGGTTCGTTTTCCGGTTCGCGCCAGTTATGTTACTCATTTTTCGCGCATGGTTTAAGGTTGTAATCACCGATACACTTTTGGCAAGCTACACACAGGTGACTGGTAACAGGTGACACAACGTGTACTCATTTTAGTGACGATTACTAGATTTCAATCATTGATGCTTTTGCAATGTAATATTAATTGGATATTACTTTACCTTAAATAATAATCAGCTGTCTGCGTCATTCCGCTATTCTACTGCTGGATACAGACCTCTGCTTTATGTAGTACGCCACTGACGTCGGATTTATGCATACCGCAATCAATACCAAATAAATACAAATTTTCGGCCAAGTCATTCATTAATGCCCGGTTTCTAATATTTAAGGATTCGTAATGTGTCAAAACTGACTATCCGTTTTCTTCCAACCGACTACGAGTCGTTAATACCGCTCCATAATTTACTGTACATCAGGCCTTGCATGCGCAAGACGTCAAATTTCTCGCATGAAACGACAAAAGTTTCGATACTTTTGATTGGCTAAAAGCACACCGCACTCGTATTTCCAGCCAAACAGCAGCTGATGCGCTGACTTCAATCGATTTTGACGTTCGTTAAGAGCTCGATATAATCAAGTCGCTAGCGCATGCTAAGCTTGTATACCAGCTGTCATCAAATGTCCGTCAGTTGTTTTTAGCTTACTCCTCGTATAATTTACTCGCTATGCCCGCGACTTCGTTCGCGTGGACAGGGGTTTTCCAGCTTTTCCCACTAACTCCCGTTCACGTGGTAATTTTGCAATATCCTGTTGTAACTAAGCCTTAAGTTTACTAAGGTGCATGCCAAATTTCAAGCGTCTAACTTAAGCGGTTTAGATTTTTATACAAAAGGATTTTCCCGCTAATTCCCGTACCCGTGGGAATTTCGGGAATTCCTTTCTTAGTGCACCTTTACGGTACCTAAGCTACGTTCCTTCCAAATTAGCCGTTTAGGCTGTGCGTTGATATTTCAGTCATTCAGTCAGTTTCTCCTTTTATATTTGACCACCTCGGTGGCGCAGTGGCTAAGGTAGGCGGCCAAAGCGCGAAAGGTCCCGGGTTATCGAACCCTTTCGTGCTTTGGCCATATTTGGGCATAGACCGGGAATCGTCCCGGTCGGGTCAATTTGGAAAACGAACTTTTCTAAAGACTTGAGTCTGGGTGTGCTGGGTTAGTCGCCCCCAGTTAGTATCCGTCGTCTGGTACTCATAGTACAAGGGAAAACCTTAGTTTGAGACCAGGTGATTGGTGTGATTGTCTGGCGCATTTATTTTTATTTATATATTTAGAAGATGAATACACGGAACTAGAACGGATTGTTTTTAAAATATTGGAACCGGGCATAATGTGTCTTTTTGTTTGTAGCTGGCGGGTCTGGTGCTGCTGGTGCTGGGCATCGTGATCGAGCTGCAGCTGGCGGAGGTGATCTCCATCGCGGAGGTGAACCTGCAGGTGGCGCCCATCTTCGCCATCGTGCTCGGTTCCATTGTCTTCCTCATCGCCTTCTTCGGCTGCTGCGGCGCCATCAGGGAAAGCAACTGCATGCTGGTCACTGTAAGTATCTATGAATAAACCTATCTATCTATTGACTGTTTTTCTTATTTAACTTCTCTGACTAATTTTTATAACTTATGAAACGATTCCTATTGATGTATTGTAATACTCCATTTATAATTTAATTTTTAGACTGACATTTTATATTTATGTTTATGACGACATTTTATCTATTACCTACATATACCTACGAGTGGTTTTTAGGTAGGTATAAATTATGTGATATTGATAATAATAATAACCCTGTATCTTATAAGCTCTTTAGTATGAATCTCTTAAGCAGTAAGAAAACCGAAATAACACTCACAGATTGACTGATTGATTAATAAGGAAATCTCAGAAACAATAACACCCACATCTACATATTTGAAAACTTAGCCGGATTGTTCTTTACAGTGTGTTGGTAGACATCCCCAAAGAATGGATAGATAGTTTAATTTACGAAGACGCCCCCATCCTCTTTAATTAATTAGCAATGGGTGCACACACACACTAGATAAGTTGACAGAACGTCACGGGGTAACTAATGTTTGCAAAACTCTCCGCGCCTCCCGCTTACCCTTCATGCACCGCGGGGTCCGAGATTAAAAGTAGTGCGGCACATCTTCATGGATTGAACTTTCTATATTAAGAAACTCCACCCTACTAAAGTGGTAAAGCAAGGGTTGGAAGACTCTATTAGAGAGTTCCATATTTTAAAATGTGCTCTAAAGATGGTGTGAAGGTATACTGATAGTGTATCTTTAGAAATGAATACCCTTTTTGGATTAAAACTGGGTATTAAAAGAATTATGTGCAAATAACTCCACGCGTACTAATTCGCAGGCCACCACTTGTATACAATATATATACAATATTCTAATGTTTAAATAATATTTCACATCGCTGGATATGACTAATTTCGGGTTTGGAAGTAGGCCTCCTGAACTTGGGAAATCGAAACTCACTAAATTCGTAAACAATTCCAGTTCTCCATATTCATGCTGCTGCTAATGGCAGCCAAGATCGCGCTGGCCACCATCATCTTCGTGTACATGGACGACGTGGTGAACGAGGTCCCCCGCTGGCTGCAGGCCTCCTTCGCCCACGACCAGACCAACTTCCACACCATTGAGAAGGCTGTAAGTATGACTCGAGTCTACGTAATTACAACTCACGACTTTCGTGAGTGCTTGCTTGCTTTTGTTTCCCGTCGCGTCACGAAATCTATTTCTGCCAATCAGGAGTGAGAATTTATATTATATCACGATAGACCACGGGTGTTCGGTGTACTATAGATTTTCAAATCGCGGTCCCGAATAGGATCGGTGACCATTCCGACCGAAATTACTGGTATTTATACCGACCATCTCCTTGCTCCGAATGACACGTTTAGCAGTTGTTCCAGTTTGATATCTCGATATTATTTCTTAAGCATAGTCTGAGTCCATTTGGCAGCTTGGCAATATCTCACAGTAAGGTTGGTCACTTGCTTTACATGCTATCTACCTATTTACACAGAGCTTTGAAAAGAGGCCTGTGCTCAGCAGATTCTACAGAGATTCCGCTTTTTGTGTCCCCTTAGGCGGCTGAATTATGATTTTCTTGCGCTTCAAGTCAGACCTTATCCCAGTTAAGGAGTAATAAGGTCATAGCTTAAGAGCGTCAAATACAGCTTAATAAAGCTATTACTGGACTTGTAGCCCTTACCTTGAAGGCTTGATCACTGCTACTTACGTAGCGGCCCCCCCAGGAGCTCTGAAAACCTTACTCACACGCAGGAACACGACACTGGAGTGATTGTTATTTGGATGCGGTGTTCTGTAAGGTGGAGGTATTTCACCAGTCGGGCTGCTCCAGTTCGAGCGATAAATCGGTATGCCCTACCTCTCTTAATTATTATACAAACTTATCGTTGTATATATGTTCCAGTTCACTTGCTGCGGCCCCAATGGGCCGACTTCGTACGGCGCGTTGGTGCTGCCGGACTCGTGCTGCGCTACCTCGCCGTGCACCCTGCTGAACGCGCACCGCGGCTGCGACGTCGAGCTCCAGGAGTTCTTCCGCACCTTCGGGCTGGTCATTGGCATCATCGCCATTGCCATCGTCGCTATTGAGGTGAGTTGTTAAACGATAAACGTTAAAAATCATACGTGCTTCGTTAGTCTTGCTAAAAGTCAAATACGGTCAGACCGATTTAGTTAATTTTGGTCTTGATATAATTGTGGAGATTATATGTATATAGAAATATAAATTATATTTCAGGGAATGTATTAGAGGTAAGAACATTTTGAAAAAAATTGCGGCAAGGCGTTCGCCGGGATAGCTAATAAATATACATATAGCAATACATACAATATAGCAACAATAGGTCGTAGGTTTAAGCCTGTTGGGCAACTGTCAGTTGGCTAGGCTTTCTGATATTAATTGTAATTGGTGTCCAATACAATGATTTTATTTTTAAGAAACAGACATTTTTATCTCCTTTTTTTTTTGCGGGGGGAAATGCATTGACGCACCGTACCGCCACCCCGAGGGAGGGTGACGGCGTGTGTGGGACTCCCTGCTCTGAAAAAGGCAGGATTACCCACTAAAACCCCCCGGTTGGACCTCCATCGCCTTAGTGGCGGTGTTGTGGGAGATCGGCTCAGCCTTGACTTCCACAACACCGCCGGTGGAATAGCCGTCGGCTCCCCCCGTTGTGTTCGGAGGGAGACTGGGGATGGCCGGTCCAACGGCACCATCCCCACCTCGCAGTGGGGGCCGGTGCAATGACAGCTGAGGTGCCCTCACACCATCAGCCGGCCGGCCACCACGATTTTTATCTCCCCTTGAGGTATGGTATTCGAACCCACAACATTCACATATTGCGTGTGCAGCTCTTCTAACCGAGCTAACCGCATGTTTTCGTAGGCGATGAATTTTTCTGTTATAATACGATATACGCAGTGAACGAAAAAAAAAACATTTTTTTCGTTTACTGGATACACAAAAATCGTGGGTTCGAATCTCAGACCGCAAAGGGAGATAAATATTTTTTGTTTCTTTATAATATTTAAGGCAACTATGAAGCAGTTACGGCGTATAAGGACTATATAAGATTGTATAAATATAATGGATTGTTGACAAAACTGTGTTGTTTGTTCCAGCTGGTAGCCGCTGTGTTCGCACTGTGCTTGGCCAACCACGTCAGAAACAAGTACAGGAGACGAGCTTACTGAACACGGGTCTCCTTCTATGTTCTGCGACGTCCTACCTTCCCTATAACAGTGTGATTTGATCGGGAATTCGAAGTGTTTAGCATTTTTTTTTCAGGGTTTTAACTAGTTTTGCACAGAGTGACCAGAGATTCCCAACTGTATCTCCGTTAAGCCGTTATCGATTGTATTTATTTTTATAAGAAAACATACGAATACTTTCATGTTTTAGTGAAACGTTTAAATTTAACCCTTCTTTGCGATGTTACATTTAAGATGTGCATCATGTGCATCTTTCAGACACCGTACACTTCGAATTTTTATGTGAAAGTTAAGTTTGAGTCAGTTTTTTACTCTTAAATTTGTATGATTGGTTTGATTTGTTTGGATTGTTGTAAGGTATTATTAATCAAGGTAATTTAGTATTAGTGTGAGATTCACTGGCACAATTTTAACTTTTACTGACGATTGTCAAATTCTACACTTTGCGATTTGACAACCGTCATTAACAGTTAAAATTAGGTTGGTGCAACTTAGTGTTATTGTTATTCATGGCTGTAAACATTTAGATGGATTAATATTGTCTGTTTAACTAGCAATTTAAATTATTAATGATGACATTTTTCCAAAATTATTCATTGTAGTTTTTTTGTACTAGGTTAAGTACCTAGTTTCTTGAAAGTTTTACATTTACTGAATCTAACGTATTCAATTCAACATTACATTTTACAACATAACTTTGGTAAAGTCGATCTGGATAAAGTAGCATCCAAAAATTTCATTTTGGAAGCATTTTCATTATTCTACACTATAGGTACTGTATGTTTATAATCATAAAACAAAATCGGGGACCACAATAAAAAGTAACATTAGTTAAGACTAGCCGATATTTAGGCATGTAAGGTTTTGTATCATAAATCGATGTTAAACGAAATATACCTATATAAGTTTGTTTTATTTTCGTTACCTTTAACAATGCATTTGTAGTGTGATATGTAAGATAACAAAAAAAATATCAAATTAGTGATAGTAATGAATGTTTGTATCATTGATTGGGTTAAAACCTATGGTTTTGGTTACCCATTAGACAGCACGACTTTTTACTGAAATATTGAAATATAGCATTACAAAGTCGTCTTACAAAATGTGTCATAAAATTGTAACCGCTCACCGCTGCGCTCACGCCGCGTTCGCATCCCATTAACTTTAACTCTATACTAGGTATAGGCATAGCTGGGCATTAACTCGTTAATCCGTTAATTAACGAAGTTAACATTTTGAGTACCAGATTAACTTTTAAGTTAACTTTTAAAACTATTAACGGACTCATTAACTTCCGTTAATAATCTAGAAATCCGTTAATCGTTAACTTGCGTTAATTCATTAGAAATGTAACGCTTTAACGTTAACCGAAGCTAACTTTTTAGTAACGGATTAACGATTAACGAAGTTAACTGTTTTATTAACGGTGCCCAGCTATGGGTATAGGTGTTCTAAATGTTTACGCTATAAATGGTAATCACGCTGATTCCAAATTAGTTCAGGAATATCTTTTTTCATGTAAAAATATTACCAAAATTTAAAATAAATGGGTTCTAATAATGATACTTAACGCCCAGAATCAATTAAGAAAAAATACTTAGGTACTAATATTATAAAGCTGAAGAGTTTCTGTGTTTGATTGAACGCGTTCAGAAACTACTAATTCAATTTGGATAGATGGATAGAACATTTATCAAAAAAGACTTAATAGCTTTTAAACATCACGCTGCGACTAATTGCGAGGGACGAATCAAAGGAAAATGTGGACTCCGGCGTCGAGTTTTCTATATTGAGTTGGATTTCTGTGACACGAGTGCTTTAGTTACTTACCACAGTATCAGAGTAATGTATGTTATGTTGTCAATTATTAGACAACAGATACAGTAGAGACACCTGGCGGATTTTCCTAAAGTCGTCACAGGAAGAATTCGGTTGACATTGGTACTTGCGAATGCGAATAGGATAAAAGCGAGTCATACACTTTATCTGATGATGCGTCGTCGACGAATCGTCGAAGTGCTCAATACATGTGTAATATGTTAAGTACTTATTATATCTGATTCATTCAATAAGATACTGGAACTCAGAAACATCATCAGTTGATGACGCGTTTATAATTTTCCACTTGTTTTTAAGGGTGAATATGATTTATACTAGTGTTGCCATCGGAAAAACTACTATCGATGGTCTGTAGTATATTATCGATCATGGATATCGACCATCGATGTCGGTAGATTAATAACTAGGAACCAGGTATGAAGTATCAATGGACTGTAGTAACAGTCCATTGCTCTTCTTCTTAGTCGGTACACTCTTACCAGAGTGGTCGTGGTCCTCATTATGAATCACGTTGAGTAACTATTTTAAACGGCGCCATTCATCACGCACTGCAGTCTTCCGGGTACATTCATTCTCTCCATCTCATTGGTGATCTACCACGTACTCTGATGCCCTCCACGTTTCTCTGCACCATGATAGGGACTGACTTTTCCAGATGATAACTACCGGTACCTACTTTTTGTTGTGTGAGAGAAGGAGTGTGTGGACCTCATTAAGAGGATGCTATAAGAAATTGGAGTCAATGTGAACCATCATAGCACCATCAGCAAAACGGCCGCTGGAAAGGTCAAGGAGGTGAGGTAAGTGCATGCATGAACCTCTTTATAATCTGATCACAAGATCACAGGATCTCATAATTCTGAATTATTTATAATAAGGCCTAGTCAGAGACTGTTTGCGACCTCTGGATGTCATTACAGAAAGTCACAAATAAATAGACAGCCCTACATATGAAGCGTTTGGGGGCTTGAGAACCTCTGTCATTTTTTTTACACACACTCTCCTATCCGTTCTAAGGTCGTGAACAAGTGTCATGGAGCATGGATTGCCCGTTCCTTAATAGAGTTGAGTTTCTACTACCAAGATAATGGTCTGACTCTGTTGTGTAGTAGTTAGGCTCCAAAATCCGTCGTGGGTTCCAATCTCGCGGTAACATTAATCCGTAAGAAACATACGTTAAGCCGTTGATCCCAACTATGATGCAAATGAAAATAGATTAGTAGGCGTACTACAAAAAGCGAAACGAACAAAAAAGAAAAGTCCAAAACTCGGTGGGTTGGTTGGTATGGTTCTTGATTTGCTAAAATAATATTTTGTTTTATTAAAACTCTTTATTCGCCTTCGAAGTGAGTTGGCTAAAATGTTTTAGAGAAAACTATCCGTCATCGGATCCGATACAGTTATTTTTTGGAAGTAGGTCCACGGTTTTACCTACCATGTAATGGTTGCGACAGGGCCGGCGTTAGGGTGGCGCGCAGTTGGGCAACAGCCCAGGGCGCTCGTACTTGAACGGACTCTAGGAAGCTACCCCGAGGTACCCAGATGTATTCCCCTAAATCGATGCATTGGTATACGATTATACAGGGGCGCTGGTGGAAATTCATCCAGGGCGCCAGTAATGCTAGAACCAGCACTGGGTTGCGAAGCTCAGTCGACCATCGCGCTAACATTGTAAACAGCTACGAAAAAACAGGATCATATTTAAAGTGGACTCTGAAATAGACGTACAATCACGATGCATGCTTGCATAAATTGACGACCTCCGTAGCCAAGAGGCAAGCGTGCCGGACTTTGGCGTCGCGCCATCTCTGAGGTTCCGGATTCGATCCCCGGTCGGGTCAATATGGGAAACGAACTTTTCCATATTGTCTCGGGTCTGGTTGTTGTGGTACCTTCGTTGTTTCTGATTTCTGTAACACAAGTGCTTTAGCTACTTACCACAGAATCAGAGCAATGTATGTGATGTTGTCCAATATTTATCCTACTACTATTATAAAGGCGAAAGTTTGTAAGTATGGATGTATGGATGTTTGTTACTCTTTCACGCAAAAACTACAGAATGGATTTGGATACAATTTAGTAGGAAGACAGATGACATACTAGATTAACATATAGGATACTTTTTATCCCGAAATAACGCGGGCGAAGTCGCGGGCAACAGCTAGTTATTTATATTTATAAAGACAGACAGACGGCGATGATCTGACTCACGGTTCAAAAATACAAAAAGGAATTAGGGACTGTACTTATTGAGTCAGCTTTGTATAGTACGATCCTTATCCTTCTTTATCTATCGACAATGAGATAACGCGAGTGCCTATACCTTGTACAAACAGAAGCAATTGTAGTGCAGGTTAGGAAGTGTTAGAGTTTGGGCACCGAGTGACACTGCCGAAATGTGTTGCGCCGAGTTCATTGTGAAGTATGTGCTGTTTGGCGCCAATCTCATTTTCACGGTGAGTGATCTCAGCAAACAGAGAAACACGACCTATCTGTCTGCATCTAGAAGGCGCAATAAACTCGGTTTGTCCTTCTCATGCTATTAAAAGTGACTATTACAATCACACATACGATAAACGATATTTGGACATACTTTTACAGAAATTGGTTTTTAGACAAATTATTGTACCACTAGCTTCGCAGATTCGAACGCGTACTACCCCTGTATAGAAGCCAAGCATAGGGAGAAAAACCTAGGATTGGGCCACAAAAAACCATACCGAGTATTTTTATATTTGCACAGTAGGTATAGTGACTCTCCAAGGACCATTTCGGCCCCTGCGGCTTCGCTCGTTCCCGAAATCCCCTTTTTTTCACTATTTTCCACTGATTCTTCTTTTAGTCGCAGAACTATTTATAGATGTTATTAATTTTTAAAATTTTTAAAGTTTATTAATTAATTAACAATAATATTAATTAATTAATAATAAGTAGGAATTATGAAAAATTACTAAGTTTTATTTGATACCTATATTAAGGAAGTTGTGTCAAAATACCATTCACGGTCATTTTGAACCGATCAAACGTAGATAAGAAAGCTGTCGACTAATTTACCTTTCAAACAATAATACAAAATCAAAATCTGTTCATCCGTTTGGGAGCTCCGATGCCATAAACAGCTACACAGCTGGACAGCTACGTCAAACTTAAAAGAGTCAAACAGGCCTAGCATGCGCAATGCATAAAATTTCTCATGAATTTTCTCGCATGAGACGACATAATTTCTATCCCGTTGATTGGGTAATAGAACACCGTACTCGTATTTCAGCCAATCAGCAATTGACGCATCGATTTTGACATTTCTTAAGAGCTATCTAAGATAAAATTAACTCGCGTGCCGCATCCTTTAAATTGAATCTACCTTAGAATAAGGAAGGTAATAAATCTATGGAATCTACCACTGGTTTGAAACTTATTATCACAACTAGCAAGTCAACCCACAATGGGCGCTTTATTTCTAAGCAACCGACTTATCTGTCCTTGACACGCTTTGCCAAATCTATATTGCATCTATCTAGAGTTTCTTTGGGTACATACTGAGCTAAAAAAAACACTAAATTCTATTTATGGGCGCCACTTATTTCAAGTGGGTTGATCCATCAGATAAGAATCCACTTTGCGTCCTCTCCAACTAAAACAATTTCATAATTAGACGAGTAACTTACCTACCTTCCTATGTAAAACTAGTAATAAGGTAAGCTTTATTTGTAAATGAACGACAGAGTTCCTTTCCGGGATCTTCTCTGTAAGTTATAGGTTCCGAAGGAAGAAGGAAGGAAGGTAGAGTCATTTGCATTTTAAAAACGTTTCATAAATATTACTGGTGTAATTTACATGAATAAAAGAATATTGAATTATCTACGAGTAGGTACCTACATAACAAAGTTTATATGTAAATCTGCTGAATCTGCTGCAATGTAGATATATAGTCTACTTGAATTGGCTACTTCACAGTGTTAACAATAAAATATGAAAAGTGTTAGATATGTTAGTTAATTTTAAATTTTTATTTTTTAATTAAAAGCATAGTTAGTATTTTATTTTTGCAAAATTTTACTTTTTTATCTGTGGAACAAAAGAACCGAAACGGAAACCGCCATTGCAATTCGGAAATGACAACTGTCGGCGCAAATTATTTGTTTTATTGTGGCGAAACAATTATTATTTTACCGATTAAATTGATTTATTGTGACTCTAACCGTATTAAGGATTTTTTTAAACATTTTACGTTTATCTAAATTAAGTCGTTCCTATGCGTATCAGTTCGAGGTCTAGAACATTGACGTCATAATTGCAACAGTGACGTGACTTGGCGTTTTCGCGCGCTTTTTAAATGTGTTACACAAAATCTTATTTTTCTCTGTTTATTTACATTGTTTCCAGATAAATCGAATTGCTTGGGATATAAAAAAAGGGCGCACATTTTACAATACTTTTTCAAAAACTCTCGAGTAGCCAATTAGGTAGCCAGATATTTCTTAGTTCGATTCATCAAAAGAAAAATATAAATCGTTCAGATATTCAATAAAGTCTCGATAGAACGCTTTACGTCATCAAAAATGATCTATGCAGCTAAATATAACATAATTTGGGGGGTTAGTAGACGGCTGTGGTAGTGGAGACCAGAGGGATCATAGGGGGTGCGGCGTGGATTGAGTTCAGGTTCTTGTATGTGATTTAACAAGGAAAGCGACTTTGTTAAAATTTATTTACTTATAATATGCCGATAATTTTCCCAGTAATATTATGCGTAGAGATAATTTTTCCAACAAAAATTTGACTTCACAAAAGATAAAAATCATAAACGATATTTTATTAGTATGCCGAGTGAGATATTAGTTGATGATAATCAGAATTGATAATAAGTATTTTATCTAAATTTTCTGTATCGTTTGGCATTCCCCACAATAATAACAGCTCAACTTTTTATTGTTGCAAGTATTTTATGAGGAGCTATGTTTTGTTTAATAATAAAAAAGATAGATTATTTTCTTAGAAATAGTTCTTATTTTATGGTTTCGTATTTTTTTTGTGTCCATCGCACATTTCAGCTACGGACCCCAGGGCGATGAAACGCTAAGAAAACGTAAGAAAAAATGGGGTTCTATTAAATGATTAATCTAGAGGACAAACGCAAATAGAAATTTAACCTAGCCACAAAATTAGACATTAAAAATTTAATAGGGATGAAATTGAAGTCGTTGTGAACGATGAGATCAGGAGGCATACTCCCATAAATATTACCATGGCGGATCTGATGATAAATAGCAATTTTGAAACTGTCATAACCGTAACTTATTACCCTCGAATATAAAACAAAATATTATTTATGCAATAATTTACATAATAGCACGTTTTAATTCCCCAACTTTCGATTAATCTCAAAAAAAGTTTTTGGCAGGAGGCCTAAAGGTCCGAAGTAGATGGTGTAGTCAGATACGCGACAGTGTAACCCATTGACTGATTAATGTATCCGTTTCTTCATCCAGATAACAGGGCTCGCCCTGATCGGCGTGGGCGTGGCGGTGCTGGTTCAGCTCAAGGAGCTGCTGGAACTGATCCCGGTGAACGTAAACGCCATTCCCGTGTCCGTTATCGTCATCGGCAGCGTCATCTTCCTCATCGCCTTCTTCGGCTGCTGCGGCGCCATCAGGGAGTCGAGATGTCTCCTCGTCTTGGTAAGTACTAAAGACAGTATTATCAAGTTTTTTTTTGCTGCCGTGATTTTGAATCTTTCAGGGTCGATTTGGATGTTGAATTGAAGAACGAATGTGTTTATTTATGTCTGCAAATTTTCACGGTAATTGGTTTATTCATATATTTACAAGCGACCCGCCCCGACTTTACACGGGTGCAATAGGTACTAAAATGTGTACGTATTATTCATATAAACTTTCCTCTAGAATCACTCTATCTATTAAAAAACCGCATCAAAATCTGTTGCGTAGTTTTAAAGATCTAAGCGTACATACGGCACACAGAAGTAGTTGTGATAATTTATTGCTTTTGTTGTACAAGTTGACGTGTTTTAATATTAAATGAACGAAAAAGTCTTTATGTCAATGGAAATTAAAATACATAGGTAGAACTTCTATGCGTAAATGAAATAGTATGGAATTTAATGTAATACGTTTCCGCTTACCGTTTAATAACGTGTGTACGTCAAACGCTCAAATTTTGTTCTTTGTAATTCTAAAAAAACGAAGTATATAGCTTAATGTACGCCTTGCAATGGAATGCTTAAGACATACGCATTACTGTTCCAGTACTTCGTGTGCATGGGCATCCTAGCCGCTGCCAAGATCTATCTGGCTGTGGTAATCTTCGGCGCACTGGGAGACATACAGAACACCATCTCCGGCTGGCTGGAGGACGCCTTCCGTAACGAGGGCTTAAGGCCGGCCTTCCATGTTATGGAAGCTTTGGTAAGCTTTGCCAAATTTATATAAACCAAAATTAAAGCTACCAAACCGATTCGGAACACAAAAATAATCCAAAGGTATGTAGGTAGGTGGAAGTAAGAGAATTTATGAAAACGATGTGTGGGAATAGACGGATCGGTAGATCTGTATTTAGATACTAGCGGTCCCGGCGAACTTCGTTTTGCCTTAGAGAATTTTTCCCGCTTTTCTGTTGATTTTTTTCAAATTTTACCAAGGTTTCCTAATTTTGTAGCCTATGTCAAATTGGAAGAATGTAGCATTCTATTGGTGAAAGATTTTTTTAAATCGGCCCAGTACTTTTTGAGCCTATCCATTACAAACATACAAAAATACAAATCTTTCCTCTTTATAATATTAGTATAGATATATATTTTTATTTTTATACATGACCACTTCTAGCTATATCTAATATAATAATAATAAATAATATAATAAATAATAATGAATGTCCGAATTGAATAATTCAAAAAGTTATATAAAGGTATTGAAGCTATCTTGAATATAAAGTAATTTATTTTGATAAGGATTAATACCAAGGTACAAATAAAGAGCCTTTAAAAGAGGCGGCATATTAATAATTTTTTTAGATTAAAAAACCGCTTATTGTGACATAACTATAATATTTAGTCATATGCTATCCCGACACTTTTTGTAGATAATGATGAGTTCTGCAAAGTCGTAGTGCATGACTTTGTTCTATGATCAATAGTTTTCGCAGCGCACGCGATGTAAGGAATTTTTCAGGTCACCTTTAATTACATTATTGAAGTTTTAGTAAGGATCCCTAATTTTTTTGAAAATATAATATAGCCTATGTCACCCGTAGATAGTGTAGCTTCCCACCGGTGAAAGAATTTTTCAAATCTGCCAAGTGTTTCGGAGCCTATTCAATTCATACAAACAAACAAACAAACAAAAAATCAAACCTTTCCTCTTTATAATATTAAGTATAGAAGTATAGATATACCGATGGTGAGTGTGGACAT
This sequence comes from Glyphodes pyloalis, assembly GCA_037074685.1. Classification (NCBI taxonomy): domain Eukaryota; kingdom Metazoa; phylum Arthropoda; class Insecta; order Lepidoptera; family Crambidae; genus Glyphodes; species Glyphodes pyloalis. Next base: position 2,892,225 of record JAYKKO010000042.1, read on the forward strand.
GATTGTGTCCGGTACACTAAACCGCCATCATGTCAGTTTCAGGACTTGTGCACGAAACCGATCCAACTGCAGCGAGATGTGAAACAGGGAGATATCGTATCTCCGAAACTTTCCACCGCTGTATTGAAGCTTTTTGGTGGAAGCCTGGAAATCTTTCGGCTGAAGTTAAGATATGATTTATGTCAAAGAGGCTTCAATCTCGCAATAGGAGGCGTTGATGAGCCCTAGGATAGTACGTGTTTGCGTAGAAGGTACGTAGGTATTCATTTGGGCTTAAAGATATACGTTCCGGAAATATGAACTTGGCAGATTTTCACTCTTTAGCCGTCCGCGTAATAGAAAACGAGGCAACGTTGTGCGTAATAAAGGTATCTTTACAGCATAAGGTTGGAGCTGTTGCCTTTATCTGATTGATCTAGTCGTGATGATGAACGTTACTGAAGCTCATTCTTTCTTGCTTTCGCATTTTTATATACTAGAATTGCAACTTCAGCTGTAACTGACCTAGCTAATATACTACCTACAGCTTCATTTCTGTCGCAGTTCCAATGTTGTGGGACCACGGGTCCTGGATCGTACATCGGCGTGCTGCCCGCGCTCCCCCCCACGTGCTGCGCCGAGGGTACAGCAGACCAGGTGTGCGATCCTACTGACGCGTTCGGCGGCTGCTCGGTGCGTCTTAGCGATTACTTCGGCACCTTCGGAGAAGTCATCGCCGCGACGTTGGTCGTCGTCATCGCCGTCGAGGTACAATATATTTGTGCAGTGTTTTTCAAAGATTAATTATTCAGGAGTGTTTTTTGTTTGATGGAAATCGGTCCAAGATGGCCGCCGCCACAAAATGTCGTATTTTAATTTTAATATTGTCCCGTAATATTGGTATGAAATAAAAGAGCTTGAGTTGCACTATATATTGTGACAAATTTCACATATAAGGGGCTCATAGCAAGCTGTTGGGCGTTTTTTAAAATAATAGTTTTTTTTAATCCGCCATTATTCCTAAATAAACGAAAAGGTGGACGACTTACTAATTTATATTATTTCTTTCAGTTGGTGGCGATGATCTTCGGGATGTTCATGTGCTGGTCCATCGGGAACAAGATGTCTAGACAAAGATATTACTAGAGCCCATAATTATTATATTATAATTAAACCCTATAAAGAGAAGAGCATGTTAAAAAATTTCATTGGTTTTGGATCTTAATTCAAAGAGGAAAGGTTCAAATCATATTGGTCATACAGTACAGAGCTTTATGTGTAATACTAGCGGTCCCGGCGAACATCGTTTCGCCTTAAAGGATTTTCCCGATTTTCTGTTGAAATTTTTCCTAAATTTTCTTTGCTATAAACCCCACGGAGCCCTTTGGAAAAACCCCCCTTGGAAAGGTCTCTCCAACAAATGCAAAACCGTGGAAATCGGTTCGTGCGTTCTGGAGTTGTAGCGTCAGGAAGGAAAACCCGACTTATTTTTATACATATAGTAAACTACTAGACAAGCGGGTACAAACAAAAGCTTATTTATTTCCACAAGAGCATGCGACTGGTTTACAATTATAGGGCTTGTTCATACTTTTTTTGGAATCCATTAGCACACCGTGCCACTTCTTGGGGTGAACAGTGGCAGCGAAAGCATTCACCGAGTGTCAAGTAACTTGTTAGACAAGCTCCTTCAGACCACGTGACGTGTTTCAAATAAAAAATAATAATTTTGTACATTTTTAAATTATAATTGTGTATCTTATTTACGTTTACATAAGGCTTAAAATAGTCAGTAAGAGATGTGTACCTAATGTGTATATATGACATAAGTAATTTAAGGACTGAATTGAGCATAATTGAATTCTGAAACAATGTGTGTTGAATTACGGATTTAATACATTTACAATTAGTTTTCATAAATATGTACATGTTGCTATTGCTTTAATTTTTTTTTGTTATAACTTAAGCTTACTCAGGAAAACAATATTTGTGCGTAAACTAAAAACTCTGTAATTACGTGTGTGAAAAATGAAATGTGGTGATGAATAAATGTCCTATTTTATATTTTTAAATGTTATTTATTAATCAAACATAAATACAACAAGACATGATTACTTCATGCTTTTTCAATTTTATTTAATTAAGAAATTAACAATTACACAACAATACAATTAGTTTTGCCTACATGCATAAACATATTATTTGACAATATTAATTGAGAAAAATGAACAAAACTTTTCAAAATAAGAAAAAAGTACAAGACTATTTTGGAGTCCACTCGTCCTGTCATAGACTTACCTACTAAGTTTATTTTTTATACTTTAATCAAGAAATTAATTACTCTCCGAAATTTTGGGAAAACGGAAGAAGTTACTCCATTTTTTAAGCTTCCGTCGCATGTGCAGCCTTAATGTTAAAAGCTGCACAGAAGTCATGTATGACGGAAATGTTCTCCTTAATATTATATAAATAATTACCCACTACAGCATATAACTATCTTTTATGGTTGACTCACAATAACACGTTTAACTCCCGATAGCCAAGCAGCTCATGTCGTCCTCGCGAACGAAGCCGCTGGCACAGCTAGTACTTTAATAAACTGTTTGCAGTGCTATACTACATTTAGTCAATGATAGCTTATCACCGTTCCAAGCGGGCAAAGCCGCGGGCACAGCCATTAAATCATACCTAAATCAAAATATGCCATAATTAATAAGGTAAATGCATGTAATTATTTATAAAGATGTTTTAAAATAGAATATATAATTTTCAAATTGATTTCATACTTAAATGTGTCCGTGATGAAACGGACGACCACTTCTGTCATTACTGTTTATTTAATTAAAAGTGTATGTACTGCACAATATAAAGTAGGTAGATTTAATTGGAATTTATTCACGCGAAAGTGATCATGGCGAGAAAAGCTCTACAAACTGCAATAAAATATTTCATTTTCTTGCCTAATGCCTTAGCTGCGGTAAGTATTTTTTTTAATTACTTTTTACTTATGCACGGTTCCAATATTTGAAAATCTATCCGTTTTAGTTACAGATAGTTATAAATTATATGAGGTGTAAGCTAAAACCGTTCCAAACTCGTTGTCAGTCGGAGTAAACGTTTAGTATTTTGTAATATTAATTTTTGAACAAAAAAAAACGCTTTCAAACGGGGAAAAAAGGTTACTTAACTCACCAAAATATACTCACCAAATCCTTTTCCTAAATCTGCCCACGTTCTTCTGAAAAACGCATCTAAATCGGTTTAGCTAAACGCGACATAAATGCAGACAAACATAGAGGTCCAAATAAGAACCTCATTTTTGAAGTCGGTTAAATTGAGTACAATTGTGATTGTGCTTGTAGGTAATCGCGGCAGGGTCAGTGATAGCCGGCTTCATCCTCCATCTCGTGATGGTGCACATCTTCGTGATCGACCTCCCGTTCATAGGGTTCCTCCGGGATTTACCGGCTCTGATGATGAGGCTGGGCGCCTTCGTGTCTGTCATCGCCTTCCTTGGCAGCTGCGGTACCATTCTGAAGGGACAAGTTGGCAAATGGCTCCTGACTGCGGTAAACACAGTTGTACTAATCACCTAGGTGCTGCCCGCGTTATTATGGGATAAAAAGTATCCTAAATGTTAATCTAGTACATCAAAGGGGGGGGGGGGGGGAGGGATGCATTGGCGCACCGTACCGCTACGTTGGAGAAGATAACCTCAGAAAAGACGATGTCATCGCTGTACCAACCAAATTTCATCAAAGAGTAACAAACTTAAAACTTTCACGTTTATACTCGTAATATTAGGTATAGAAACCATTTGTCAACCTCGGTGGGCGCAGTGGTTAAGGTAGGCGGCCAAAGCGCGAAAGTTCCTGGGTTGATTCCCGGTCTGGTCAATTTGGAAAACGTACTTTTCTAAATTGACTTGAGTCTGGGTGTGGGATGACGCCCCCAGTTAGTATCCGTCGTCTGGTGCTCATACAGTACAAGGGAAAATCTTAGTTTGAGACCAGGAGATTGGTGTGGTTGTCTGGCGCATTAATTATTTTATTTATTTGTCGAAGTCAACACTCAAAATTTTATAAAAAAGTATCCTCTTGCTTCCAGTAGACGACTATAAATAATTAATAATACAAATAAAAATAATAAAGGTACAAAGCCAGACCGGAACAATATAGAGACAATTTCGTTTTCCATATGTACCCGACAGGGAATCGAACCCGGTGCCTCAGAGAGGGCGCGACGCTTAAGTGCAGGCCGCTCGCCTCTCGGCCACCTTTCGTCTTTTGGCATTTTGCCTTCCATAGAGAGAGGCTCGGCGACTGTTTCAGTTGCTTTCTAGTCTACGCAATTATAATCGGAGACGATTGTTCGTATAGATAGGAATTACGTATAGATATAAATTTATATACTTTTTCTAAAACCATGTTTTAATTTTCAGTACATCGTAATATTGACGGTATTCGTCTCAATGAACATACATGTGCTAGCGGTCTTACACCTCGGCCATGGCAGAGAGGTGGCTCCATCAGCCAGTGCCTTGACAGCAAGCTTTGATTATGATACACAAGGCATGAGCAAACATTTTGATATGAGAAACACGGATGCTGTTAAATTGAACCCGTTCCTTAAACGCGAAAGGCGTGCGGTGAAACTAAACACCCTGAATGAGGCAAGAACGCCTCCAAATGAACACAATTTGAATAATGCCACAAATCTGTCATCCTGTGAGATCTTGATGCAAAGGTTCGAAGAATTCGTACAATCAGTTCATAGGAGTAACTTGACAGAAGATAGGAAGCAAACACTAAAAACTTTATTACGTGAATTCAGTGAACACGATCAGATGACAAATATAATGGAGGATTTCACGAAAACAAGCATCGTTAATAATGATCCAACAGTGAGACTGTATTTAAATTCCAGCACAGATTATGAGAAATATAAATTGAAGAAAGGAAGAGTAACAAGAGGTATTTTTGGTGATGTTGTTAATGCCCTAGGAAGTGCGGTAGGCACAATTGTTTCTGGTGTTAAACTTGTGGTTGGTGGCTTTTATTCAATAACGATGCTGGCCACTAACACTTTGGCATTTATTGCTGATCTTTTGATTCCACTTTCGGGCGACGAGGACAGACGAGTGGAGTCGGTGAAGCCTTTGGTGAGTGAACGCTGCTTTCATCTGTTTGTTTTGTTATTAAAACGAACCGACTACGACAACCAATTTAAATGTACGGTTGACAGCATGTCAAGGGCAACATTTGCAGTTCGATATTAGTTCTTATACGCACGGCATAAGGGTGGTACAAAGTTCATTGCGTGTCCGACGTGCTCTTTCAGCAAAACAGCTCCAAATCAAAAAATGAAAATCCTGTATTTTTTTGTAATAAAGATCAGACAGATTAAGTACTAGAATGGTGTAACGGCACCTCAGCCGGCATTGCATGGTTTTCACCGCGAGGTGGGGTTAGATCCTTACTCCTCCTCAAATCACTCCAGAGGGAGATGACGGGGCTCCTCAGTTAGCCGCAATTCCACCAATGATGCTGTGTTGAGTCTCCTGTTCCCACGGCATCGTCGGCGATAAGTTTAACCGGAGTTCTAGCGGGTAGTTCCGCACACGCCGTCATCTTTCTTGCACCAGTTCGGTGCATTACTGCAGTTCCCCTCCAAAAAAGGTACTTGAATATAAAAACATATTGCCTACTAGCGTGCGCAATACGTCCAATTTCCTACATGAGTCTACAAAAGTTTCGATACTGTTGGCTAATAGCACATCGTACTCGTATTTTCAACCAATCAACAGCTGACGCTTACTCGCGATCGGATCGGCTTACAGTACTTTGAATGCACGAAGCTTGGCTATCATATCAACGCCAGTGCCAACTGTCTTTTTTTTTATATTACATTTCAATATTGACCTCTGGGCTTGTCGCCTTTATCTTGAAGGCTTGGCTCCTGCTACTAATGTAGCACCCCCCAGGAGCTCTGGAAACCTTACTCACACGCAGGAACACCACAACACAGAAGTTGTTATTTGTCTGCGGTCTTCTGTAAGGTGGAGGTATTTCACCAGTTGGGCTGCTCCAGTTTGAACGATAACTCGTTATGCCCTACTTCTCTTAAAATTACAAAATTGTTTTTAAAGGTACTATATCAATGTGGTTGTTGCAGTTGGGTAAATTAACGGCGCCAGCGTTCCGGCTCAGCGCTTATCCCTTGGTCGTGTGGTTTGGATTGGGCGCCATCATTTTAGAGGTAGGTACCTACTCCTACTGTCAGATATGAAGGGACCACGGCAATAATGATGAATGTCCAAAATATTAAAATCTATGTGATCAACGTCATTCGGTCACTTCATACATTCAGCTAGTAATTTCGTTTACTAACTAGGCAATATCGCTTCCAGTCCTGAGATAAAACCGTTTCTGATATTTGACTACACGTCTAGAACGCTCAGTGTCCCAGGTATTCAAGGCAATAAGGCACAACAATATTGGACAACGATTATAAACTTAACACCCAAATATCTCGAAATAAAAAACAAAGGACGTTTATCATTATTATAGTGGACCCTTAATATGATACGCTACGAGTGGTCCCCAGCTGTTCAGGCACAATAAACCCAGCCCAGCGTACTTGGTTGATCTGTATGAGATTTAGTTAGCTTACAGGTGTGCACCCTCCGCTTCCCCTCAAGCTCGGTGAAGATGAAAAATCCATCTGCGGCCATCATCTAGTTAGTTAGGAAAATACTGCCTTGGCCGATATCGATGGAGATGATATTATTATTGTTATTGTCTTTCTCTCTTCATTTGAGGTAATATAAAGAGGTCGGGCTTTAGCCGAGCGAATCCTTATCACTCTTATCTCTACCTACACTAGCGTCCGCCCGCGAGTCTGAGATTAGCACGTTCAATCAACAAACTCTTCAGCTTTATGTTAATAGGATAGATAAAGAAACTGACAGACTATTGTACACTTATTTCAAACTACAGCTTTTTAGGTTAGGATTAGTGTTTGTGACCCTGTTTGTAACTTTTTCGATATGACTTAGTAGCGGATTTACAGTCCCGGCCGCCCTAGGCCCCAAGCCATCAGCCGTCCCTTTCTCAGCATCCATCAAAATTATAACCCACATAATGAAATTACTTTAATCAAGAGTAAAATCTTTCTTTCTTTCGCTTAACTAAATCCGAACATGTATCCTTTATCAAAGTATTTAAATAATGCTAAGCAATAAAGTGTATCTATCTATCTTTATTGCCAACTTTTATCTCAAAAAAAATTGAAATTTAGGAAAGAAATTAATTTTATTTCAATGGTAGGTAGGTACATAAGCTGTTACAACAATTTATTTGTTCTGATATACTCTGCCAGGTTGACATACTTTGTTGTGATAATTATTACACGAGTATTATCAAGTTTTCGAGGTAAGGATTTTAATATTTTTAGGAGCGCCCCTAAAACTGGCCGCTCTAGGCTCTGGCCTACCGGGCCTTAGGTTAAATCCGTCACTGGTATGACTCTAGTTGTGGATATAACAAAAGGGTCTATTTTACCTGATAGGACCTTCGACTGCGTTTTTATTTCTACAGAAAGCTTTCGTTACATTGCTATTTTTTCTGCTTATTCAAGCAGTTTGAGTGTTACATATTGCTATATCAACAATAATTACAGTTTTGTATATTTTCTCAAGTAAATATCTATTTATTGCTGTTACAGATCATCTTCATAGCTGCGGCAGGATACTTCAGCACCACGTTGGAGGGCACTCACCCAGTGACAGTTATGTGGTCCTGGTGCACCTCTCTCGGCAGAAGGACCACGAACAAACGGTTCTGGTCCGGATTCCCTAACATTCCATTTCCGGGAAGGAACAGAGCGTCTAATATACGGCAGACATTACAGATGAATGTATTTTCGAAATTGAATTTGCGAGTTTGAGCTGAGTATACCCTGTCACAGTGCCTGCTATGTTTTTAATTTCGTAACTAACTAACTGATGATAGCCGATGGCCTTTTCATATTCACCGGGCTTGCGGGGAAGTGGAGGGCTCACACCCCTAAATACGGTAACTGTAAAGTACTATCGTAGTCGTTATACATCTCGGCAATGATTTTTTTTTGTCTCTGGTTATTCAAAACGACCACAGTTTATTTACAATAATTGGAAATACGTGTTGTAACCTAAACTATCCCTGTTTTTTCCACATTTTCCTATTGGTCGTATGATGGCGGTAGAATACTCAATTTGTACTGACGATTCATAAGTGCTTTCGTAAAGCTTACATGAATAAAGATGTTTTCTATTTTCTATTTGTTCTTCTAAACTAGAGCGGTCTACCAGTGAAGGTCAAAGGCTGTTGGCATGGAGGCATAGACAGTCGTGGCGAGATAAGTGCGTGAGCGACAGGTGTGGACGAGCGTGACCCGCTGTAACGGCTCTCTGGCCAACCTCGGCGCCGCGCAGCGCTGAAGCGCTTGCAAGCTGACCTTAAGCCCAATAAACACGCAATAAAGGTCATTGAACCTGTCAATTACGGCAACTTGATCATAAACGTCAGATTATTTGCATGTGGGCATAGTCCTGGCCAAGCGAGATACGAGCGCCAAGCAAAGCGTCTTCTTTCACATACACACGAGTAAAACTTGATATAATAAACATTTATGTGTTGTTTTAAATTTTATTGACTTTTCTGTACTATAATAAATATGGATTATACTTATAAGTTTTCGCTTGAATCTCTCTTTCTATTAAAAAACCCTGCATCAAAATCCGTTGAGTAGTTTCGATTTCAAAATTTTGCGATAGTAGAGACCTACCAAATAATCAAGTGGAAATATCAATAAAAGTCAGGACAAAGATGTATTTGCTATGATTGCAACAAGACAGGGAGATGTATTCATGATCTGTACGGAATGCAAAGCCTTGCTTTTTAAGCAACTAGCTGAAGAAATATAATATTGAGTAGGTAACTAGCTGTGCCCGCCACTTCGTTCGCGTGGACTACATACGTTCATGATCAGTTTTGCCCCTATCTCTCCTAATATTCAAAACAAAAAATAGTCCACATTTTAATCCAAGTTTCGACCTATATTTGTGACAAATTTCATATCGCTAACTTAAAAATAAACATTTACCCATATAAACTTTAAAAGATATTATTTTCAAAACAAAAAGTAGCTTAGGTCCGTTCTAGAGACTTAACGTAAACCTATACCATAATTCATCAAAAATCGGTTTAGTGGTTTAGGCGTGAAAGCGGGACTGACAAACAGACAGAGTTACTTTCGCATTTATAATATTAGTAGGTATGGATATAAAATAATTTGTCGTTACTTTAACGAGTTAGTAAGTCAACACTCACATTTGGATATATTCGATCCCAGACTACATATTATGTTCAAAAAGTCTGACATGCATCTCTATTAAAATATGAAAATTTTGTATTTAAGTACTCACTTTACTTTTGTTTTTTAACTTAATTTTCAAAAGTTCATAATCATGTGAATCTATTTGCCTTTGTACCTAACATTTATATTGAATGTAATCTGTTTTGTTTTCCAAATAAATAAATAAAAATAAATTTCTCAAGCGCCAAAAGCGCTGCCAACAACCTCCACTACCTATCGGGTGTTAGCGCCGGCGTTTGGCGTATAAAAAGCGATCGCAGCGAAAAAAGCCGTCCAAAATGCGGCGAGCGAGTAACGGGAGCCCGGGGCAAGGCACTCTGAACCTGTTGCAGGCAGGATGCGGGCTGCGATTTGACTCTAGCGACGAGTTTTCGGAAATCGAAGCGGAATCAAAAATGGAACGGTTTTTAATTGAGAACGCGTTCGAAACGTAAAGCGAATATGCATGGAATAAATCGAACACTCGAGTAAAGACATGTCCTACTCTATAAAACTCGATTAATTGAAATAAGTTTGATTCAGATAAAATTGAGGTTTAAAGCCTCACTACATCTCATCTCGGGGAGACGGAGTAAAAAACCTAACCAAACCCAATTTTTGCACCTACTACTTACAACTTTACATCCCCCTTACTTTCATTCCACATAATAGAAATACACAAAAGGGACTTATTACGTAAGATGTTTTTTACGGTTTATTGATATTTACCATTGGGATGTACGATCAACAGCACGTATATACCTTCTATTATTTTGGCACCACCCTTTTGCAGTGCGCATAAGATCCAGTATTGAACGAAAGTGTTTACCTTCACGTGCTGTTGACTGTACCTAGATAAATACGTTTGAAATATGGTAGGTAGGTAACTTAACTGTACCAGAACACACAAAGTTCTAATAATAGTTCTCCATTGTTGTGGTGGAGAGCGCTGGCCGGTACAAAAAGGTTTATACCAAAAAAGAATACACTAGACACCATTTTGACTATTTTGGGAGACCGCTGGTGTCGTACATGTTTATTTTAGTGAGGGTAGTTATAGAATAGTTAATAATAAATATTGGACAACATCACATTCGTTATAACGACAATACAGAAAAGTTCGCTTCCCCACATTGACCGAACCGTGATTCGAACCCGATACCTCAGAGACGTCGCAACGCCAAAGCCGATCGCGTCGCGGCTGAGGAGGTCGTCAAAAATACAAAAAAAACTTGATTCATATGAGCTTTGCAAAAGCACTAATCGTCAGTACCTACTGACAAAAACAGTTTTGGAAAGTTGATGATGTCGAGAAGAACCAACAAGAAACTTGACACATACTCTGTTCGGAAGTAAGTTGTCCTGAAATGCACTACCCCAATAAATAGTTTCCCCCTCCCCCTTGTTGGCTACCACTTCATCTTCTCTTTCTCTCTCACACATCTCTATCTTCACCAATCACACTTACCAAAATCAAATGACGACATCCAAGATCAAAAATTATTTTGAATGAGTTGTCACCGAGTAAACCTTACCTTTACTCGATGACTCTTGTGTTGGCTCCCTGTTCTAAATGGGGTTTAAAGTTAAACACCCCCGTGGGACCTCATCGCTTTGCTTGTGATGCTGTAGGATCACCTACCACAGCACCACCCGCAAGACCCGTTGCTTAGAAACCAACCACAAAGAGACGCTACTACCGGTTTGAAAATCATGTGTACTAAGAAGATACAATCTATTATCTTAGTAGATATTACAGTAATAGTATCCAACTTATATTATGCGTAAACTTACTCTGGTCTAAATCATAAAGTTATCTTGAGGTTAACAGGAGCAGATCAATTTCCAAAGGTGTCACCTGTTTACGAGGATGTGACAGAAATTGCTTCAATGGTTTACATAAACCTAATTTAATTTAAAACTTTTATAGGTAGGTATAATGTAGGCAGATACTTGGTACATAATCATACAAGTTTGTTGATCTTTATAGAGTTTCATCGATGCTATGCCATCGCCATGGTGACCTGCTAACGGTGTCCCATGTTCAAATGTTTAGAAATACCAATCGACCATATACAAATATTTGAATTTAAACCGTATTTTACACAAAGCACAGCTAACCGTGCATACATTTGAATAAATGTATGCATACGTTACCTTAATTCGTGATAATTAGTGATCGAGGCCTACCGATGAATCTGGTTTAGGTTGAGTCAACGAACCCATAAAGGAACAAGTTAAAAATAACAGAGCTTAACACAGAACATTCGGGAAAAAGTGCAGATAACTCTCACTACGCAACAGGAAAAACCATCATAATTGACTAAAAACGATTATATGTAACTGTTTGGCGAAACCTGTGACTAAAATGATGAAAGAAACAGGTACGATTGAGAACTGGCTGGCACACAATCGTGTTTAGCATTAGAAAAGGAAATGAGGAGTTAGTCAGCCATGTTGTTTCAGCTGTCACTTCGACAGCGGGTCCTTTGGCGGGACTTTCGTTCCGAACAATGCACTTTCTTCGCCACCTGACCTGCGATTAGCATAGGACGGATAATCGCGCTCGAAAAACGAAAGTACACTCTAAATAGTTATGTCATGTACGCAAGTACTCCATTGTTATGAAAAGACTTAGAATATGGAAGGTATAAATCTATGTGAAAAGAAGCGAAGCCAATGGTAACTGGTAAGTGCTTACCGACATGCTTACCTTAAGTTGATACTTTTGTTTATCTTATGCCCGGTTCCAATATTTGAAAAATGATCCATTCTAGTTACGAATAGTAATAATTTATACAAGGCGTAAGTTATAAACGATGAACGACTGACGGATGACATGGAAGTAAATTTGAAATTAGAATTACCGATTTGTATTCGGTAAATCGGATAGTAATTTTTGACACATTACAAATCGTAAAATATTGCAAGATTAATATAAAAAAATACCTAATCCCTATTTCCCTTGGTCACGACATCAAACGTGAACCGCTAGACCAATTTCACTTTTTTTTTGTTGTGTGTAAGGGAAAGGTTCTTAAGAAAGTCAAAAATTTAAAAAATCGTCGTTAAGACAGTATAACGTCTGTCGGGTAGCTATTAAATATTATATTAGAATACATTACATACCTTCATTGCTCTGTTTCTGTAGCAAGTAGCTAAAGCTGTTAGTGTTACAGAACACAGAAACAGCGACGATACCTGAACACCCAGATCCGAGACCAATAGAAAAGTTCGTTTTTCATATTGATCCGATCGGAAATCGAACGCGGTGGTTAGGATTTCATGCTTTAGTTGTTTTTTGTTTTAAAAAAAATACTGGTTATAGATGTTTACGTAATGTTTTATGCGTTCTAATTACTCTTAGAGATTAAGGAATAGGTATAACTTGTACAGTACCTACCTCAGAGATGGCGCGACGTCTGGTCTGAATACGAAAGCTAACAATAATGTAGTAAATCCCGTGGTTAGACTCATTTACCGTTGGTAGAGAGCCTGAACTCTGACCAGCAGCTGTTTTAGCTGTTATACTATTGTGGAGGCAATACGTCAACATCAGACATAAAGCGAATGTGGTACCTAACTCGGTTCTCGAATCCATCTCTACATTTATTTTTAACTTCTAGAGGTTTTTTATTTACTTTATTAAATCTATACTAACTAACTAATAGTCTAAAGCTGAAGGGTTTATTAGAAAGCGCTATTTGATCAGGATTAATAAAAAAAATTGTGTTTGATAGTCCATTTATCGAGGAAGGCTAGAACAACTCTCTCGTCACCAAAAATCACACTAAAAAAGGTTCGAGTTCCGTTTTAAATCATCTTATTTTAAAATACCTATTTTATTGTCAACACCTGTTGACAAAAGGATAGGAAGGCCCACAGACCCCTTCATCTAAAGTAGATCTTACAGAAACATCTACTTACACGGTATTGCGTCGACGAAATATTGCTACTTAAATTAATTGAGTTTATTATAGATTTTTTTTAAATTAAAGAATTATTTACGTGCACTGTAAAGAAAAGGTCGCTTTTAGTAGAATGACAAGTCAGGAAAACAAGGCAATAGCAATGACAGATAAAAAGTAATACAAAAACTATAAAAAGGCTCCTTCATAGGAGTCGGTAACATAGGTGATAAACTTATATTTGGGTAGATGTTTCCAGACGCTTAAGCCTCCGGTCTCTCGATCTCAAACGATGTGCTTACTGTACTTGCATTGTTTATTTACGCATTGAGTTCAGTGTGTCCGCGATTGGCATGGACGTCGCGTGGCCCTAGTAGTTAGGTCTAGAATAGCATCTGAGGTCACAGGCTCGTAAATCACTGGTCAGGCCCGTAACGGGATGGGTGTGCTTGGGTGGGCTCTTCAAATTACCTCAGTCTAAAGCAGAATTCAACATAAGAGGTAGGTGCTGATCCAAATTCTAGTTTAGGGCTCCAGGACTTTATATTCTTACTACTAAGACGAATAATGTGACTCCAGAACTTAAATATCCTTACTTCTATCTCGAGTATACAATGAACGAAAGTTTTGCTCCTTTAATTAGTAAAATCGCATTCAGAATTCCTGTGTGGTTATTTTTTTTAGAAAATTACGCGAACAACGTTGTACAAACTCTCTTGCTTCTAAGAACAAAATTCAATAAGTCTACCTACCTAAATTTCTAAATTCTACAATGATTGTTTCCTGTACTAGTACTACTTTTCCGTTCATTATCACGTCTGTCTCTCAGAGCCAACCCGCCATAAAACGCAGCATCTTATGACAGAGCCTAACAGTTAATCATCGAACTAAGATGTCCAGATAATTTAAATACAAATAATGACATTTAGCGTGAAGCGGGCTCGCGCGCAGCGTAAACATGCATGCGCCGGAGTGGACCGTTAGCCGGGCCGTATAAAGGCGGCGCCCCACCGGTTGCGCTAGTACTCCGCCACACGCCATGAGACTGCACGTGAGTCTTTTGTTAACAGCACTCGCGCTCCACGCGCGCGCCGCGTCCATACCCAGTGCCGGCCCGATCGACCTACAAAAAAAACTCCCCACCATCGAAGAGCAGAGAGATGTCGTCCCCGCCGACAACGTGTCCAGCGAACAAGAACTCATCGATTCGGCTAACAACGTAAAGGATGTCGAGAACAATCTACGCGTTAAGGCTATCGACAGCATCCCCGTGGCTGTTATCGTCGATGGCGATGTATCCAATCCCGTTGAAAATGAAGTCACCCCCGATGTGAAGAGGGCACCCATAGATCTGAACAACCCCGGCGAACCTCAGCGCCAGCAGCACGAAACACAAAACGCTGTCCACTACGACGAACAACAAATCGTGACGACTGTCAAGCAAACGGTGGTGGACACTGAAAACGCGCTCAGGCAAGGCTTTCTGGGCGTCACTGAAGGCATTCAGAACTGGATCGCTAACAATGAACAGCTCAGCGCTATCCAGGCTAGCATCAACAACTTGCAGGAAAATTTCCAAAATCAAATCTCTAAGCTGAACACCACCATCCACTCCTTCTGGAATAATCGCGTCGGATCAGACCCTCCTGCGCAAGATAGCACAGACCCGCAACCAATCGAAAACGTAGAATCGCAACTTAAAAACTTGGAAAACAACTTCCAGACCGGTGTCAAAGCTCTGTCAGAGGGCGTGCAGGTCTACGCGATTTTGAAGGCTGATAACGAGAACCCGTCTTCCCCAGCGCCGACTGTCCCAAATAACTTATTTGTACAGTACCTCCAACTGTTCCAGAATACTCTAACGCAAGGCTTCAACAACGTAACCCACGCCATTCAGAATTACGTAGGCCAGGGAGCCAATAACAACAACAGCACAAATTCCGGAGGAATCCTCCAGACTTTTAACAATGGAATCCAGAACATTTTGAACCCGGCTACCACGACACCATCGGGCGTCCAAAGCGATGTCCAGGCAAGCACCTTGAGGCCGACCATCTGGCAAGGCATTCAGTCGTCTATTCAGAATATTTTGAACCCAGGTCAGGGTCAGAACCAAGCTGCTGGTCAAAATACAAACGGGACACCGAACCGGCCAATCGCGCAGGCGATTCAGAATCTGCCGTTCGTTCAGGGTGTTGTTAATTTGATTCAGCCGAACAAGCCAGCGGCGGGAGCGGCGACGCCAGCGGCGGGAGCGGCGACACCCGCACAGCCTGCCCCCGCTCCTGACGCTTCTGCCCCAGCTGCTCCTGCCTCAGAGCAGGCAGCTGACCCAGCTCAACCCGAGAAACCCGAGGAAGCAGCAGAGCCTTTAACATTGCCAGGCAGCAACGTGGTTCCCGTCCCAGAGAAGCCTCAGGCGCCTGTACAGAACAACGGCCCCATCCGGAACATAATCCAGAACAACCCGATCGTGAAGGGTATCTCTGGGGCGGTGCAGCGGCTGCAGGCGTCGGTTACCAACCCGGAGAAGCCCAGGGATGAAGAGCTTAAGCCGGAGGCGAGCGTGAACGCTGACGTGAAGGGCCACTACGGACACGGAGGCAGCAATGCAGGTAATTAATGATTGCTATTTTGACCCATAATTGAGAAGCTTTAGGACATGTATCTCTATCTTATGTCTGGGTACTCTCAAATGTAAAATAGATTCACACAAAACACCGAACAGTTAGTCTAACAAAGTAGACATTTAAGATTGTACAAAATGCGGAAGTGAGAGCTTGAAAAAAGCATTTTATTTATTTAATTCATAGTGATCAAATTATGTGTGTCTACAAACGTAAAACACACACTTGTTTGTTCTGGATGTGGATTGAACCCACGATCTTAAGTCCATCAACCCAAACTAGTAACCACTACTCCACTGAAACCAGTCAATTGTATGATTGACATATTTATATATGTAGGAAGCGTCACTTATACAAGAAACATATTATGTTTATATATAATATTTATATATGAAAACGGAATTTATGTATTCGTAGCCGTAATCACAGCCTGGGCCAATTTCGTGAGCGGAATCATAGGGTCGATTGCAGCCACCATCAACGGAACTGCTACCAGCGTCTCCACAGCTGTCAACAGTTCTATAAACACCCTCGGCACCAACGTACAGGTACCCGGCTGAGGGACTGTCCGCTTTACTTGTTTGTGATAAGGTCGCTTTTGTGTTTATTCGCCGTTGATGTCAGCTGTGTATGTGTACGGGCGCTTTTGTTTTCAATTTTTGTTCGTCGTTGAAGGAGTTGGATTTAGAATGCTTTGAGTGTATGACACTTTGTGTTCAATCTTTTGGGTATTTAACATATTTATTGTGAATAGACTCGACACCAAAATGTAAGTAAAACCACTAGGATACGTACCAGAGCGCTGGTGCGGTGTTAGAAATAATGCCGTTGCAGCGGAACCCATGACCATTAAAATGTTCTATGTTCTGTGTTTGTGTTATCTTGTTCATTTAGTATGTGGTTGGGTCAATAAATACTTATATCTCTTTTTTTGTAAAAGGATTTGCTTTTGTGTTTGTGATAGATACACTTTCACTATCTGAGCATATTGATCAGGGAATTGTTTGAGGTTTTTGGGCTGAGAATAATAAGGTCATATAAGATTGGGCGGAGGGTAACGGAGGGAAAACCATGGTCAATATAATGTAGTCGCTTTCTTATGATTTCGTGAATTTTTGTGTATTATAAACTTGAAATATACGGTTATATTTATAGTGATAAATAAATTAATAATAGTCCACTGACTGGATTAAAACGCTCGTCGGGTGTCAGGTCACTTTACGTGAACAACTTGCTTTAGACCCGATTGTACCTTGAAACGAGCTTAAACTTTATTCGGGCCGCCACGAAATCTTTAGAAAACTAAAGAAATTGTCTGTTTTAATTGTTGGCGTTGGTTTAATGTTTCATTTATTGGTGCTTGGCATAAAAACATTAATGTCTGCTTTATGTGTTCGTGATAAGGTTGCTTTTTTGTTCATTTTTCATCGTTTCTAAACACTTTGAACACGAATATCCGTTTGTTTCAATCACCTCGTATTGCTATAAGTTTGACATGTCTGCCTGTTTATTTATGTCTGTCTGTGGTATTTGCATCGTAGCTCCCGAACGGATGAACCGTTTTGATGTTTATTATACTTATTAGTGTTTTAAATTATTAAATGTTTGATAGAAATCAGTTCAAGATGGCCGCTACACAAAATGTCGGATTACTTAATTTGACACAACTCCCTTAGTAAAAATATCAAATAAAAGGGATTAAGTGTACCAACCTATCATAATTTACGACACATTTTAAATCCACCACTATATGTTTCCCGCAATGACGGTGCGTTAGGCATTTCCACCTCAAACTACGATTGAAAAGTAAGCGCCTGGACTAAAAGAAACCTTTGTGCTGATCAAGGATTTCAATCGTAGGCTTTCTAACATACTTAACAAAGTATGTCTTTAAACGATCCTTTGTTGTGTTATTTATCTTTGTAAAGCATCCTTGTGTAGCCTCATAAACATATTCATGTTCCACTTAGTTGGTATTTTTGTTTTATGTGAAGTATTCGTGCTGTTCAATATGTTAGGTACCTAACAGTCATGGTCGATTTCATTAAAATATTATTTATTGTTATATATTTCTTGTTTTATGTGAAGCATTCATGCTCATCCATCAACTACTGTTAAGATGTTGGGTAGGTAGGTACCTATCAGATTCAGTCATGGTCGATTTCATAACAATAAGTAAATTTTTTTTTAATCTCTATACCTGCTTATAACACGCCTATAAGTACCTATAGCACTTTTATATGGTGAAGCAATGACTGTTTTAGATTGTTTATGCTTACATAGCGTATGTAAAGTTTGAGAACAATTCAAGGCTCGATAAGATATGAAGGATGTTGTTCACGTGGACTAGTGACTGGTAACTTGATGTAGATATTAATGCGGTCCACTTCTAATATTATTTTATTTATCACTCACGATTTAAGTAAAATTACTGTACAAATCAACACCAAATGTATACACTAAATCAGGATCATATATAAAAATAAGGAGAAATTTATACACTTAAAAGGTTTTTTTTACCATTAATTCACTCTTTACATACTCATTATAGCTCAATAAATGTCTTTGGTTGATTTTATTGAGGGCATCTACCGTGTAGACAATAAGGGGTTACCCCGCACCTCTATTCGGGTTTAATGTGTAGTCTCCGCGGTCCTCAGAACGGGGAAGTCCCACACATCATACTTTTGTAAGGGGGGAAAATGTAACTCCTTGTTAAAGTCACAAACTGGAATACATTTTTTCCCTTTTATTGACCTTCACACGTCGTTGTAGACCCTTAGAGACCGATACTGACAACTTTCGTGTCTTACTTCGTTGTTCACCTGTTAATGAGACTGAAACTATATAACAAGGTAGGCAGAATAACTCATTACTGACCAACCGTTAAGTGTTACTCAATGTGTTTAATAACCGTAGATGTTCGTGTTACACGAATTGGGGAACTGTGTAAGGTTAATGTATAACTGGATCATGTTTATTTTATAAGTGGCTTCCGCCCCCTTATTTTACCATGTTTCGATTTGGCAATGCGATCTTCACTTTTTTAATACGATTTTTATTATTTTACTATTGGTACATACGTATAATCTGTGAACATTTTTTTTTTTGATCCGTCATTAACTTTAATTGATTTTGTGGCTGAGTAGCATTTAGGCCTACTGCCAAAAACGCAACAAAAATACGAAAGGTTCCATTTTCGAAGATAATCATGGGTTTTTTTAAAACGCTTTATTCGCAATCGAAGTGAGTTGGTTGCGATAATAAAAATTAAAAAAAATTACATATTTGCCAGGTTTTTGTAGCAGGCTTCATTATTTTATAAATTTAGGAGATTTTCCGGGCCTAGGTATTTTATTGTCTTTAAAAGTAAACTATCTACTATACAAAAATAAGTTGGATTTTCCGTCCTGACGCTATAACTCCAGAACGCACGTACCGATTTCCACGATTGCATTCGTTGGAAAGGTCTCGGGCTCCGTGAGGTTTATAGCAAAGAAAATTTACCACGCCACCTAAGACTTTTTCGGATTTGAAAAAAACTAACACTTTTTTTCTTTTTCCAGGCGATAATAACGGCAGCAGCGGGGTAGTTAAAACTGTACCAGAAAAGGTAGAAAAAATCGAAGTACCAGTCCCGGAAGAAATGAAAGTAGTCGAAGAGAAGAAGCCGATCATTGAGACGGAGAAGACTGACAAGTCGTAATGTAGTTGTGATACTTATTTGTTAGGACCTTAATTTATTGTAACGTATTTATAATAAGATATGATGTAAATAAATGAGACTAATAAATCTACAAAATAAAATACAAATCAAAATTGTTTGTAGTGATTTTTGTGTTATATTTTCTGTGCTTAAGGATTCGAAGTCAGTTTGTAAAACATCTTCAAAAATTTAAATTTTAAGACTTTTGCGTTCCATTTTAAACATTTAAAATAATTTAACGGGTCAAAACGCGATGAGTCAGCTCGTGACCACGGTTGGTGCAACCTAACCGAAACGTCGGGCAGTAAGTAGTTCGTATTAACTACTAAATAAAAATGGTATCGCGTTTTGACCCGTTAAATTATTTAAAATCTTCAAAAATTTATCAGCAAACTCAGTTAGTCACACCTGTGTAGACTAAAATCTATTTTCGTATTTGTCAACGAAGCTTCTATGACCTTTGTCAGTAGGTCTTCTCTCTCTCTCTCAACAACAACCCGAGCCGAGGTTAGAGTAAGAAGATTAGATAGAGTTAGTAGAGGGGCACCCTCTGGCAGTTGTTCAAAGTTTAGGGGTGGGAGGCTTCCGTTCCCCCGCAAGCTCGGTGTAGATGATCATATGTCAGTAAGGAAAAAAAAGCTCTGTAGCACATTCAGTAGGTGTTCCGTGGAGGCCAATAGGTATTAAGCTTGAGCTAATTTCGCCCAATCATGTCTATAGCAAGACGTGTAATATACAGTAGGTAGGACTTACTTTTTTATAAATATTAGATACTCTTCAAGATTGAACTCATCCCACCTGTTGTTAAGTGGTAAAGTCCTAGCTTAAGGGCGACAAGTACAGCATAATAATAACTGTTACTGAAAGCTTGACCCCTGCTACTAATATAGCACCGCCCAGGAGCTCTGGCAACCTTACTCACACGCAGGAACTCAACAACACCGAAGTTATCGATATTTCGCTGCGGTCTTCTGTAAGGTGGAGGTATTTCAGCAGTCGGGCAGGATAAATCGCTATGCCCTACCTTCTTTACTTGAAGAATTAACGAAATGTAGAAGTGAACGAATTCCACTATAAAGAAAATAGAGTTAGTTATTTACACATAAAACAAGATAAAAATTACCAAATTTATAATATTAAACTCAAATTTGAACATTTCATTCACAAATAAGACAACTTTCATACTCTAAGTTTTTCACGACTTTCAATCAAGAACTTTCCCACTGAATTCCATTTGAATAACTTAAAAAATGGCAAAGTTTCATTTTAATTTTTGGCCCTCGTTTTAGGTACCCCCGTAGAGAGAGAAAGTTTCTACTTAAAATTTTGCACAGGGGTACCTTTTATAACAAAATGGAGCACTAAAAATGGATTTTTATAAAGCCTTAGGATTTTTATTAATCCTTTATAGTTTAGGCCCTGTGTTGATAGATCAGTTGCTTCAGTTGCTAGATTTCATCAATTACTTACTTTCGTGAACGTATTTGTGCAAATAAATAACAACTTTTTATTCACTAACTAAACCCATTTGAAATTTCCCCCGCCTCGCGGTTAAATTATATCACAGATAAAAACTTTGTCCAATCATCCTACAAAGCGTTACATTATATATTAAATAATGATCACTGTATTATATTAAATACAATTGATTAAAAATAACAAAATATAATTTTATTAAGTTTCTGGATATTTACTAAACGTATGTTCAGAAACCAAAATTTCAATGTTGACATTTTAATTGACATTGACTTTGGCATATTTTGACATTTTCACATGTGTTCGTTGGTGGTGCGATTCTTTCCTCCTGTTTCCTTGAATTTGCAAAAATCTAACAAGAATTTAACAGGATGAATGTATTAACGCTACGAGTAAACCCCAATAATAAGAAAATGAAGAACTCTATGGGGTTTCCTCCTATCATACTCTCCAATGAACTAAATTTAGGTTGGTGAATCGAACCCATATTAAATTTGCAAATAATTAGGAAAATAAGTAAAATGCTCAGGATATTTTTAACTGAAAATAATTAAAAATGACAAATTCTTCATAGAGTAAACTCAGCACTTTATTTTACACTGTAATATTTCAAATTCGTCCTTGTTTTGTAAAGGTATTCTAAGCCATATGTTTGTATCTGACTAAAGACTGAATTGATAATTTCTAAATATAGAAGTCATGTATATTTCTCCCTACCTATATTTACTTTACCATAATATTGTCAGTAGTTAGTTCCCTACCTACTTATTTATTGAATTTAGTAAACTTCAATTCTAGAAACTAATAACAAATTATTTGAGGAGTTCTCAAAGTCAAACTCAGCAGATGAGCAGCTGTCAATAATAAAGGCCATTGTTGACTCTGCCAGAGACCGCCCCAGTTCACATGTGATGAGGTTCTTGTCGGTGGTGTTCCTGCAGGCACCAGCTAAACATCCCGTCAAATGTTTCTTAGCAAGGTATATTTATATTTTATCTAAAAAAAGTTATCAAATGTTGAAACAATGAAGAAGCCTTTTCTTACAATTCAGACAGTAATAATAAGAAAGGCAACATTACAAAAAAGAGTATGTTTTCAATTACCTGTGACTTAGTTCACATTAGATAGCTATAACTAAAGTATAAAGACCAATAATTGTAGTACACTTTAGGTGATCTTTTTGCTAGATTAATAATATAATAATTTTTTTTTATTCAGACAACATGATCCAAATTTGTTAGTAACAAAGTAACTTATGTTCTATGTTATTATTAATTTTTAAAAATAGAGTAAAATTATAACCACTGATTGGGATTGCCAACACTTAATTTAGCAATCCCACCCAGTGTCGCAAAAGCGGCGAGTCCAATTTGTCAGACAGCACTCTTAGTATACTGTTGGAGCTGTCGCACAATCAGTTTAGCAGAGATGCAGCTTTTCCCGCATTATGGCGTAAAAATCGTCCGTGCGTGCTTCTGCAAACATGCCTGACACGCTACAAAAGCGAGGCAGCCCCAACAGCACCCTGAAAATGTTATTATATTTTCAGGGTGCTGTTGCTAGAATGCAATCTTGTCTAGACAACCTACCACATTATTTCAGAATAAAAAGTATGTATCCGATTTGTTACTGTAGTGTCTGTCTAGCTACCAAATTTTATTCAACTTCATTCGTTTTTGAGTTAGAATCTTTACATCCAAACATTTCTTGTTTATTAATATTAGGATTAAATCAAGAGTCAAGACCAAATATGTTTCTCATAAACTGATTATTATGATTTTAAAATTTACCTCCGTCATATTTCAGGCACATTACAAAGAATGAACTGCTTCAGGATCCTTTCGCAGAAGAATTAGCAAATGAAATAAAGAGGCTCACAACACCCAGTTTCAAAGAGTATCCACAGTATATAGATGTTGTATCCAAAGTAGCCACATGTATAGAAAATTTCCCTGCTGGATCGCAGGCCATCAGGACTGTTGACATTGAATTGGCTGAGCATTTGAATAACTGCTTAGAGTGTTGTATTAGTACTCTTTGGTATGTATTACATAGATATAAATTTTAAGACTTTCGCATTCCATTTTAAATATTTAAAATAACTAAGTAGTTCATATTAACTACTAAATAAAAATGGTGTCGCGTTTTGACCCGTTAATCTTTTTTCAAAGTATTCCATAGATGATTGGTAGAAAAATATACCCATTTTCTTTTCTTACCACAATTTTTTTACTTTTTTCATCAATGAATTTTCATTCATGCTTTTGGACAGCATATCCTGCAGTCCAACAATAGAATGGATACCATCAAATCACTTCACATTTTTTTTAGAAGCCATTAAGCCTTAACCTACCAGAATATGCCACTCTAAAACTTGAGTGGAAATATTAAAAATTATAACCAAAATAGTTCCGTATCATTTTGTTGAAATTTTTGAAAGTTTTCATTATTAAACTGAAAATAAATTTAGAAAATTTGATTTCAAAAAGAAGTGGATTTTTCTTAAATCTGGGACACTTTTATATGAATATAAGTTTATTTCTCAACCCTGATTACATACTATACCTGTTGAAGTTGTTGTTTATTTAATACATACCTGTAAAATTCTTATTCCTTTCAGCACAATAAAACTTTCACCAACAGAGAAGAACGAAATATTCAATCTAAGTCATTTAGCACTACGACTACTACTTTACATAGTACAGAAAGTAAATGACAACAATGCAGCCAAATTGATTTCTATGTTTACGAGGTTACGGGCTTTAATAAGGTATTTAATGTTTGATGAGGATGCGCCAATGGATACCAAGTCTATTTGTGGAATACTATTTTTGTCAATGGAACTTTTGGAGAATGGACCAAATGCTTGGATCAAGGTAAGTAAATATATAAATCAACAATATCATTGTTTATTGCTAATTTTATTGTTAACAATATTGTTGAACATGATATACGTCCTGAATTTAAAGTACGTAGCTGAAGCATTTGTGTTATAGAAGCCAGTATAAACAGTGGAAGTACGGCCCACAGCACGTTAAGGGAACTTGCAGTTCGATATTAGTTCTTATGACATTATTAGTGATTATGACATAAGGGCGGTCCAAGGTGTGGAGTTTGACGTGATTTTGACTGCACAATTTATACTTATTAAACCATATAAAGGCCTCCTGTAGAGGAGGCCTATGTCCAAGGAGGACAACCTGAATAAAATAGTGCGGGTGTTACCAATTTTAATTAGAATAAGTTATGTTAAATTTAGAAAAATGTTAAAGATAAGAAATTAGTAATACGGTTAGTTAGTAAGTAGCATGTAATTTTTCAGAGAATAAAGGCTATTTTTATTTTATTTATTTTTAAACCACATAAACACAAATGTTCATCAAATGAAAGGATTCACAACCCTTGGTACAACAGACAGAAGCACTTATAATTGTGTCAATGAGCCAGTCAACATACGGTGAACATCACATCATGGTAAACAGTTCGATTTTACACCGTACAGTTATGACAGCATTATCACAAAAAATGGGTATTCCCATGGGCGTCTCACCAAAAATATGTCTTGTAAGCCCTGATAATGTTTATGTATACGGTCAGAGTACACACTTTGAACTTCGACCTTATGACACGGGCATAAGGACTAAAATAGAACTGCAAGTGTTTACCTTAATATACTGTTCACTGTGAAGACATTTCTTAAAATCAACACTAAATCACTAATTAAATTATCTTTTAGATTCTAGAGTCTACCCAAGCTGACAAAGACATAAGCTCCCTCCTTGAAAATGAAGCAGCCCAGCTCTCTCTGTACTCTGCTATCGCCACTGTGGTCTCAGTGGACAGGATCCAAAGGGAAAGTGTAGCAGGACAATCAGCTATTGTGTACCTTACTGAAAAGATATTGGCTATTGGGGAAAGGTATTAAAATATTTTAAATATTTGACAGCATCACATACATTGCCCTGATTCTGTGGTAAGTAGCCGAAGCAGAAATAACGACGGTTTCCCAACACACAGACCTGATACAATATAGATAATAACTTAAATTACAAAAATGTATGGATTTATATTTTATTTATGTACCTGGTATGAGGATTATTATATTCGAATCAATCACTTCTGTGTTGTTGTGTTCCTGCGTGTGAGTGAGGTTTCCAGAGCTCCTGGGGGGTGCTACATTAGTAGCAGGGGTCAAGCCTTCAAGGTAAGGGCGACAAGTCTAGTAATAGCTTTATTATACTGTACTTGTCGCCCTTAAAGCTAGGACCTCATTACCACTCATGGGCCGTGGGATGAGGTCAATCTTGAAGAGTAATATAAACATTTAAGTAAGTGTCAAGTTTCTGTCAGCTTTCCTCGACATCATCAACATTCCAACACGGCGGTAGAATACTGAATTTGTAGTTGTTTTTCGAATTCGAACCTACGACCTTCACGTAGCGTGGCGTGGGATAAAATCTCACACTGCTAGGCGAGATGATATTTTTCTTTAAAATCTCATAATTTGTTTGCTGTTTCAATAAAGGTAAAAAATGTAACTTTCAGGAGTTCATCAGAGTCCACCTTCATATTAGGCGTGACGAGGACGCTAGTTCAGATCAGCAAGATGGTCGACAAGGTGTGTGACCCGAGGGTGGGGTCCTCGCTAATGGAGCACGTGCTGGGCTTCGTGTGGGGCCACTTGGAGCACTACATGGACAGCGTCAGGCATCTGGCTGCGCAGGCGCTGGCCAACGTCGTTAGGTATTGCACTGCTCTAGAGAGACGAGGTAAGGATTTGGTTTTAAATATATTGTTGCCCGCATTCGGTAACGTGATCAGAATCGATTTTATTATTTTTATAGTACTATACGCCGTACTAGCGAACTTTAAATATTAGAAACAGAAAAATTTTTATCTCCCCCTGCGGTGCGGGAATTGAACCCACGACCTTCACGTATCGCGCGTGCTGCTCTTACCAACTGAGCTAACCGCAAGTTATTGTAGGCGATGAAATTTTTCTGCTGTATCAACCGTTAGCCTTTCGGTAAGTGCCCTCTGCCGAATATGTTTATACCTACATACTTATCGGCCCATGGTACATTCGTTGCAGAAATGTTTGAAAACCGCGGAATCGAAGACACCTGGCATCTTAATCCATTTTATTATTTTTATAGTACTATACGCCGTACTAGCGAACTTAGCAGCACGCGCGATACGTGAAGGTCGTGGGTTCAATTCCCGCACCGCAGGGGGAGATAAAATTTTTCTGTTTCTAATAACGTGATCAGAAGTCCCGTTTTGAACGGGACTTCCCCATTTTTAGGAGTCCCGATACCCTCGAAATGAACAGTGGGACGCAAAATTGTCCCGTTTTCAGAAGCCGTGCGAAAAGTTGAGATTCAGCCCACCCGCCGCCGGGATTTGAGTTTCATTCTTACTTGAAATCGTCAACAGATATATAAAAACAATTTTTTTTCTCTAATAAATATATATTTTAGGTACCTTTATTTTGTGGTTCGTAACTTTTAAGCCAACCGATATATTCTGAATAAATAACTTTAACAAAGTTTTTTTTTCATTGACAACGTCCCCTCTCAAACTCTGGAAACCTTACTCACACTCAGAAACACAACAACACTGAAGTGATTGTTATTTGGCTGCGGTCTTCTGTAAGGTGGAGATATTTCACCAGACGGGCTGCTCCAGTTCCAGCGATGAACCGCTATGCCCTACCTCTCAAATGGATATATCGAACTAGCACGAACGAAGTTTCGAGAAACAACAAGTATAATGATACTTGCAGGTGACGAATCAGGCCTGAACAGGCTGTTCACAGCGCTGTCGGCGCTGGACCGGTCGCGCAAGAGCTACTACGTAAGTCTGACGTCACTGGGCGCGCAGCTGGGCGCCGGCCGCGTGCTGCGGCGGCGGCCGCGCGTCATACGTGACGTCATCGACGCGCTCGACGTGCAGGCCGTGCAGGCTAGCGTGAGTACTTTAATAAATGTACTAACTAATATGAACATATACATCTATATACATATTTTCCTGGATTTATGTATTTAACAATACAAAAATATCGACCAAGTCATAAAAACATAATAGTGGACAAAATTTGATTTTTTTAATTGTATTCGTCAAAAACTGGGTTGTAAAAAAGTTACAAAACTTACCAGGACTGCACACGTGTGAAATGGATTGAAAAATCATTGAATAACTCAATTTTGTAGTCATCTTATTTTTTTCTGTTAGTTTTGTAAGTGAAACTTTAAACTTGAAAACCTAAAACTTGTATAATAATACGCGCGAAAAAAATGTAAATGTATTATTTCTTAAAATATTTCTTAAAATAATACATTTACATTTTTCTTAAAATAATACATTTAAATTTTTTTTGCGCGTATTTTTAATTTTTATTTTTATATTTTTTTCCTTAATTTCAGTGGTAGGTGGCCAGTATCAGCAAAGAGTTTGAACACCTCTTATTTTTTTCTGTTAGTTTTGTAAGTTAAACTTTAAACTTGAAAACCTAAAACTTGTATCATAATTTAATGTAAATGTATTATTTTAAGAAACATTTTTTTCGCGCGTATTTTTAATTTTTATATTTTAATGTTTTTTATTAAATACAAAGAGTTTAAACACCTCATTAAAGCTGAACTAGCGTGAACTGCAGTATTATATCGCAGAAATGTTGTCGAACATTATTTTCCATACATTTTTACGATTTTATAGTGCTGCACGCGTCACAAGCGGACTTAAAATATTTTAAAGTAACAGAAAAATGTTTTCATCGTTCCTTGGTGTGTGAACCCACAACCTTCAAGTATCTCGCGTGCTGCTCTTCCACGTGTTATGTTCTATGTCATTATTTTTTCTCAGGCAACAACAGCGCTCGAAACGCTCCTAGAGAAGCATGCGCAGGAGTCGAACACACAGACCATCTACGAGGCGTGGGTCGCGCCCGTCCTGGCGCACGTCGGCGCCAACGAGCTGGACTCGTCGGTGCTGAACATACTCGAGAACCTCCTGGCGAAGGCGGTTTCTTTGGACGAGAACGTCTTTGATTATATGTGAGTAAAAACGATCTCGTTGAAGTGCTAGTAGAAAGACAGAGGATAGAGCAGTGAACGAAAATATCTTGACTTCTTGACTTTGGTAAGGGCCATCTGCCGATATTTAGAACTACGTACTTATCGGGCCGTGGTGCATTCGTTGCTTAACTGTTTCATAACCACAAACTTAGGCTAATACAATAAAAGAAAAATTCATCGCCTACGCAGCTACGATAACTTGTGGTTAGCTCAGTTGGAAGAGCAGCACGCGCGATACGTGAAGGCCGTGGGTTCGAGCCCCACTCCGTTATGGAAGATGGAATTTTTTTGTTTCTTTAAAATATGTATTTAAAGTTCGCTAATGCGGCGTGAAGCACTATGTACAATTCTGTAAGGAACGTATGTTCTTTACTAAGAATGGAAGTAACTTTTACTTAGAAATTTTTGTCGTCTCATGCGATAAGTTTGACGTACTGCGCATGCTAGGCCCGATTGTCGATGTATTGATTGGCTTATTGTGCATTACGTATGGAGCGTTGTTTACTGCCAATGCTGCTGATGCTGTATTTGTGTCGACTTGTAGGTAATGCCGGAGGTTGGCACGGTTCTATTATTCCCGTTTTGCCTTTGGTTACGTGCCGTAAAGAGCGAGTGTTTTCCAGCGTCCCCCACATAGAGGAGTCGTGCGAGGAGCATCAGCGGGGCAACATGAAGTGCGTGCTGCTGGCGCTGAGCGTGGCGCGGAGGGCGCGGGGGGCGCGGGGGGCACGGGGGGCGCGGGGGGCACGGGGGGCGCGGGGGGCACAGGCCGCGCGGGGGGTCAGCTGCGAGCTGCTGCGGCGGGCGGCCGTCGACGCGGTGGATGAGGTAACGCCTAACACTTTTTTTTGACGAGGGGGAAATGCCTACCGCACTGTCACTCTCTGCGGGGAACGGAGAGTGTTGTGACGGGCTCGCCCCGGCTGAAACCTGGTCCGTGGCCAAGGCTGCGCAGTAGTGGGGGGGGGTCGAGAGCTCGTGCGGACTCTACACAGGGGCTTAACACGCGCGGCACGCCTACCACTTGACCTAAGTTACCTAAGCATAACATTAGAATGTGGAGAAAATCGATCTTCATATTAATCGATATTTTTACAAGCTTTTATTAAACTTGAAATGTATGTGTTATTTCACGACTTCGTAGCCGAAAGGCGAGCGAGCCGAGCTTTGGCGTCGCGCCATCTATGACGTCCCGGGTTCGATCCCCGGCCAGGTTAATATGGAAAACGAACTTTTCTATATTATCTCAGGTCTGGATGTTGTGGTACCGTTTCTGATTTCTGTAATACAAGTGCTTCAGCTAAACATTGAATCAGAGCAATGTATGTGATTTTGTGTCATATGTGTGTTTATCCGGATGAAATCTTGCTACATCATTTTTAACCAGTTATCTTCAACCGATTGAGCTGAAATGTATACACGCTTAATTTACATGACAATGCTTGATTGTCTATCAGGCCTAGCATACGCAATATGTCAAATTTATCGCATGAGACGACAAAAGTTTCGATACTGTTGATTGGCTAATAGCACATCGCATTCGTATTTTCAGTCTATCAGCACTTGACGCACTGACGTCAATCGATTTTGACGTTTGTTAAGAACGCGATAAAATTTAGTCGCGTTGCGCATGCTAGGCATGCTAGTGATGTTCAAATTCAAGATGGCGGACTAGTATATTTTACTGCACTACCACAATAAACGTATCAAATTAAAGAGCTTGCTAAGGAGATATTAATTTGCATATTTTTAAGAGGTTCATTCCTTATTATGTCAAGTATTTCTTTAAGTATACGATCTAAAACAAAAGCCCTAATCTATATAGCCCTAAGCTAACTAGTCCTAAGCGGTGTTATTCTTCTACCTCAGGTGCGGATCCTGTCCCTTTCGCTGGTGGCGGAGTCCCCCCGCTCGACGGAGCCGTTCTCGGAGGAGGACCTCTCGCTGGTGCTGTACTACCTGCGGTACAACATCAACGCGCAGTCGCCGAACTTTAGACAACTGACGCTCTCCTTCATGAAGAAGGTGAGGACATGTTAATACACAGCGCATAACGCCCTACAGTTCGTTTATTTACTCCATGGGTGCCACATTAGTAGCAAGGGTCAAGCCTTCAAGGTAAGGGCGACAAGTCCAGTAGCAGATTTATTATGCTGTACTTAAAAACAGGTAGAATGAGGTCAATCTGGAAGTGTATTATAAAAAAAAATTAACGTTTGGGATACTTTTTATCTAGGGTTGTAACGGAGGTTGTGACGAGGTTCACCTCCACGGATGCAGAGGTTAACAGAGGCGGAGGTGGAAGTATAAGTAGATGTAGAAAACAAAAAGTAATTTATCGTTCATTAAAACTATTAAAAGTACAAAATCTTTATTTTAAGCACGTACAGTCACGTGTATTAATATGTATGGACGTAGAGTATTCATAATCGAATTACTCTTTTTTTTCTGTATTGCTCTATCTGTATATAAACATGTGAATGCACGTGACTGTATATTAATACTCCACTTAAGTAAATATATAAATAAACATTACCTTCTAGAGAGACGATTTCAAACGACTACTCAGCCGTCCGGTTCGAGCGTCGCTGCTTACGCGTAAATAAACCTCCGTTACAACTCCGCTAAAATGGTGCGGAAGCGGAGGCGGAGGCGAAGATACGATTTTTGCGGAATTTCCGCAGTAATGGAGGCGGAGGCGAAGTTCCGTTACAACCCTATTTTTATCCCATTCCAGTTCGTAAAGCGTTTCGAGGAGAGTTACAAGGCGGTCGCGCGGGCGGACGCTTGTGCGGGCGAGTACTACGTGTCGTTTGCCGAGCAACTCCGCGCGCAATGCTTGTGCAGCCTGGTGCCCGGCGCCAACTACAGCCGGCGGCTCGTCGCCTTGCAGCTGCTGGCCTGGATCGGGGACGTTGACCTCAATGGGTACACCTAGTAAGTTATTTAAAGCTATTGTATAACTTTTATCTTAGGCTTCGAGCGCGGTGACTGACACAAGAAATTGAGCAACGAATATAAACCTGTAAGGAACGAATGTTCTTTACTAAAATTGGAAGTACTTCCGCCGAGCTAGGTGTTATCTGCTCGGGGACCAAGGTCCGACTACCAATCTTGGTTTGTTGTATATATGCGTGGCGACGATAACTCTGACATCGCGATGTAGGATCGATGTATTGATTGGGTAATCGTGCATTACGTATTGTTACGTGCCACAATTGATGGCCGATAACCTAGCGCCATCTAGTTTCAAATGACGAAACTAATAGAGTTAGAGATTTCGATGACAGAACTTACTAGAATGTGCGCGAACATTCTGGATAGATTTATCGAATGTAGTATCAAGTATAGACTTGATACTTCTTTACGCCAAAAATACTCAACAAATTTAGATGAAATTTTAGGGGAGGTTACTTTTGTGCCGACCTACGACATGACCTACAAGTCGACACAAATACAGCGTCAGCAGAATTGGCGTAGTAAACAACGCTCCATACGTAATGCGTGACATCGATATCCTACATCGTGATATCAGAGTTTTCGTCGCCACTAAGTATATATAACAAACCAAGAATGGTAGTTGGGCCTTGGTCCCCGAGCAGATAACACCTAGCTCGGCGGAAGTACTTCCACTTTTAGTAAAGAACATACGTTCCTTATTGTGCCGACCTACGACATGACCTACAAGTCGACACACTTTTTATCTTGAAAAAGTTAGGCACAGCTAGTTATTTATAAAGTGATAAATTTCAGCGAATGGAAAGAGGAATACGTGGATAAGCTTCTGCGACACCTGGAGGACAGCTACGAGAAGAACAAGGCGCTGGCGCTGCAGATACTCGGCAGGGCTCCCGACGCGCTGCTGCAGGTAACAGGATACATCACAAATCTTTGAATATATATTTGTATACCCGTCGTACCCATATACGGGCAGGGAGTCCCACACACTCCCGTCGGGTGATGGTACGGTGCAACAATGCATTTCCCCTCGGAAACAAGTGATCAAAACCATGCGCTGCACAGTGGGACTATTGTATGCAAAAATGGGCGAAATATATTGACGTTTTCTAACTGCCTGTATTTCCCTTGAAAATGGTCGTACTGAAATTTTTAAATTAGCATTTTAAAGCTTGAATTTTCTAGTTTTCAGATTTTACCATCAACATTTTTTTCTGGAAGCTTCTTCTCAATCCTAAAAAAAACGAAGTATAAATTTTTCGGTTCTTTTTTGTTGGTCTTGGAACTTGGAACTTGGAAAAATAATTTCTAACTCAACCACTATGTTTATCAGATAACTTGTTTATCTCAGCTTTCATTTTATTTTTTTTTAAGTTTTATACGACCACTTCTTGCTGAAATATTGAACTTTGAATAGAAAAGAAAGGAAGGCATTTTTCTGTTTCTTTGAAGTGATTAATTTATGTTATAGTTACTAGTTGAAATTAATGCTAACGATATGCATTTCTTAAACGTATGTGCTTGTGGTTTTTAGGGCAAAAAGTACCGTGTGTATTTGGACATAGATACCATTTTACGCGAAGCGTCGTCTATGAAGCCAACGGATTGTGTGTCCGCTGCATATAAGCTTAGTTTTCTTAAAAAGAAACTACCGGAACACATATTGCAAGGAAAAGAATGGTAAGTGTACATTTTCTGGATGATGCTAATGACCTTCGTAACCAAGTGCGAGGGGTTCGATTCCCTGTCGGGTCAGTATGGAAAACAAACTTTTCTATAGTGTCTCGGGCCTCGGTGTTGTGCAACCGTTATTGATTGTTTCAATTTTCGTAACACGTGCATTAGCCAATTACCATAGAATTAGAGCAATGTATGTGATTTTGTTCAATATTTAATGGTTTTAGTTAGCGGCTTTGTTTTTCACTTATCTGACATTTGGCAAAGTAAATTATACACATTTAGTATATACATACAACTTTGGAAATGAGTAAAGTGTCTTCAGCAAATAATACTATCTCACAGAGATCTTCAGAAAGGTATGAAAAATATTTTTTATGGATAAGAAAAAGTTAAGGTCCCAATATTGAACCCTGAGGCACTCCCGTACAATAACATTATCTATTAAAACAAACCTCACCAAAATTCGTTGCGTAGTTTTAAAGCTCTAAGCAATCATAGGAAACGGACAGCTGGAACGACTTTTTTGTATTATGTAATGATATTCTTACAGTAGTGCGGCTGAGCCAGTTGTATTCACATTGCTGAAGAAGCTGCTAGAGGAACTACAGGAACAGCTCAGTGTCTGCCAACGGAGCATAGTGATGGGCGCGAGGCAGGCCCCCATGTATGGACTGCTGCATTGTATGGGCCATGTGATGGAGGAACTGGATGCTGAGTGAGTGGTCTCTACGAAAGAAGTAGCAGGGTTCTTAGCCATGCACCTCAGCTGGCATTGCATTTGTCTCCACCGCGAGGCGGGGTTTGGTCCAGAGGATCGGCCACGCTCCTCCCCCAAACCATTCCAGGAGTAGATGACGGGGTTGCTTAGTTAGCGGCCGGTGGTACTGTGGTAGATCTTCTGTTCTGCGCTGCACAGTGGAACGATTGTATGGAAAAATGGGCGAAATAAATAACTGAATATTAATTAATATTTTATGGTGGTTATAATAGTTAATTATCTGGAGAGCCACGATGAGAGGTGCAGAAAATGTTTTAGTAAGAAGCGAGGACTTCCTTTTCTCGAGAGTGGGGAGATCAGAACATACCGTTGTCTTCCCCGGGGCAGCAGTAACAGTGGATTTACTCTCCTTAAAGAAGTGTTTTTGTTCGGTAAACGTTAATTCAGGTTAAAGTTATATTTTAACTAACACCAGTTGATGCGCCTAACCTAAACGTTTGGATACTAAAATGCAGTGGCGGCTGTACCTTAAGGCCCAATACGAAGATAATTTGCGAAACTTCATGTATTTCTGTTCACTAGAACTATGACCTAAAGTAATTCTAAGCATTAAATCACTTTTTGTACGTTTATTCAGATATTTTACAAGGTCGCCGCCTTCTTGAAATTTTAAAATAAATGAATATATAAAAAATATAACAGTTTAAAAAAATGATAAAAATTGAAATCGTAAAATTATTTTTCTTCCAAAACTCTGTAAATATAAATTTAGAAAGAAATATTTTTACTAAAACATGTTAGGATTGTGATTCCGGAGGTCGCCGCCTTCTTCATTTTCGATACAATCTATTAGTTATTAAAATAATTCATTTAAAACACAAGCGCCGTTTATTTTCAAATATAAAAATTTGCCGTTATAAATATATCAGGCGCTCCGATGTGTACCTAGTGTAAGGGGATTTTAGTTAATTGTGTCTGTATTGACTATAACAGTGAAATAATGTTAGGAAAAGAAATAAATATTACCTAAGAGCTAAAATAAAAAGAGTTTACTACAAGAACGCAGCTCGAATTGTGAAAATTCCATTTTGAAATTATATTTTTTGTAGTATTTTACAATACAATAATATTTTTTTGTTGGGAGGCTGCTTAGGCTGCATTTTTACTTATTTACATTAGCCAAACTGATCATTTATACGTTTCTAGGCAAGTGAGAAACTCCAAAATGTAGCATTTGCCATAAAGATTAAATTTGTCTGTTATTTCATATTATTTCAATCCAAATTAGAACTTACGGGTAAATGTCATTACGCGGTATTGCACGCGCGTCGACGAAATATCACAACCGAGTCGGAAAATAATGAACAGAGTAAGTGCAAACTCAGAGACGGCAAATAATGTCATATATTGTCATAGGGGTATGATTGACCGCTTGGAATTGTCTAGTAAGAA
This sequence comes from Glyphodes pyloalis, assembly GCA_037074685.1. Classification (NCBI taxonomy): domain Eukaryota; kingdom Metazoa; phylum Arthropoda; class Insecta; order Lepidoptera; family Crambidae; genus Glyphodes; species Glyphodes pyloalis. Next base: position 2,927,201 of record JAYKKO010000042.1, read on the forward strand.
TTAACACACTCAGGACCTAACCCCCACTATGGAGAAAACAGAATGAAGTTTTTAATTTTTTTATTTTTGCAATTTTTACAACGACATTTTGTAAGACTCACAAGAACAATAATTTCAAAGTACGTAAAGTTATTTTTCGTACGATGCACCAATTAAGAAAATGTGGTCGCATGTGTCTAAAAGCCAATCATAATCTTTAGAGGTATCTGAGATGGAATTGGTCGATTATTTTGATGAGTTGTCGATACAGGGTTTAATTTTCGACAGAATACAAAATGTTGGCAGCATGATCGCCATGTATACCTTGGTAGCAAGTTTGATGTCTTGAGAGCAGAAGACCTCTGAATTTAGCTTACTGAATGCCGCGACTGCAGCACTAATTCTGCTTATTATTTTAGCATCGAGGGTGCACTTGGGTGTTATTATACTCCTAGGTAGCGGAATTTGTCTAGTCCTCACCAAGTCTTCAGATCAGTGTTTCGCGAACATTAACGTCCATTGACAGCCATTCATCTTTTCGATACTTATTTTTAGACTAATTTTTTGGCAAGACGGTGAAACTCCGACATGAGTTGCTGCAGGGTTTTGGTGATTCTGCCACGAAACAAAGGTCATCTACGTACAAGATCTCATTAATCACAGCGTGTGTAACACGTTCGTGCAAGCCCTGAGTGCGGAACCGGATGCGAAAACCTTTCGAAGAAGTCCGTGAGACATCCCTGACATCCAATGCAAAATACAGCGCGGATAGTGTAGGCTAGTACATACCCTTGTTTCATACCACAGGTGACGGGGAAAAAAGTCAGACTATTCGTCGTTGACAGAACTGCTCCGTGCATCATAGCTTTAGATATCAACAGAACATATTCAAAGTCAAGAGACCAGCGCACGTTGAGTAGAGCGTTGAAGTGTCCCATCCATTACTCGGGCACTTTCTCCTTTGTTTTGAGAAGTCCTTCACCATTCGATGGTTTCAAAGGAGCTTTTGAAAAAGGGATCGTGCTAATCAACTTTCGAACCTCACTGTATAACTCCCCAAGCTGGTTTGTGTCAGGAAACCACTGCATGTAGTGAGCTTTGTCTTGCCACCACCGATCCTTTCCCGAGATAGTCGACGAAGCTTCAGGTTGCTCTTGTCGTATTTCCACAACACTTTCAGGGTGAATTGCTCTGCTTTGTCGATTGCGCTAACTATGACTTTATCGTTCTCATCACACCAATTTTCATGTTTTTGGTTTTTGGTTTTTAACCCTTGAGTGACTTTAGCCGTGTCTAAGATATGAGTAGATATAGCTAACCAGCTCTTTCCGACATCACTGCTCTCAGGGCTTACAGACGGTAAACTGATTGTTAGCGCTTCAGCATATGTCTTCATTGTCTCATGATTCATAAGTCTATTACCGTTTAAACATGCAGACTTGGATGGACCGGATCTGCGAGGACGCCGGAAGCAAAGACGTAGTTTTACAATGTCAAGTCTGTGGTTAGTCTAGCAGTGACCACCACGCATCCCGCGGGTGATTAACACTTGGGAAACGTCTCTTTGCCGTACTTTCGCATAGTCTATTAGATACTAATTTTTGGGCCTTGGGTGTTCCATGTAGTTTTATGCTTCGCGGGGAGGCTGAACAAAGTGTTTGTAATCGCAAGAATTTGTGCACATAAATTGAGCAGTAGCTGACCATTCTAGTTCCTGTTACCCACTCCGTTTCTGCTCAAGATTTCAGTCCAGCCTTCATAGTCTTGAGCCATTTTGGCGCCCAACAAGAGTCTCGATCGGACGTACACTCTCGATACTGCGCGCTAATTCGTCGGAGAATAGCTAAGTTCCCGGGCAACAATTGCGGTTTTCCGTTCTGGATAGGTGTTGGAGTTGTGATCAAGTAGGGTTCGCACGTTCTACGCGCCTCAAGTCATATATGGTGATTTTAAAAACCGTATTTTATTGTATCGTCGACTACGAGTGAAACGATGCGGAGGCAGCCGCGGTTACTACCATCCGAGTGGGTTAGGGTGAACATTTCTTTAGGGCATCTTTTCTAGCCCCCTCTCCGGCTAAGGAGGCAAAGCAGTGCCTCTCTAAACAGGCCACCTTTGTCACTAAGGTTCTGCCGAATCCTCTCTATCTCCCCGGTGTAGAGTGAAAGCGACCACGATGTACCAACTACACCCCCAGAGCCGTCCAAGTGCAAGCCTCGGACAAAGCCCAGTCTGTATTAAACTGGACATCTGCCCTATCAGCTTGCCCTATGCTTATCAGCGTGGACTGGCTTTACCGCCGAGTTAGACTTTGTACACAAAGCAGGAGGTTCCACAACAAACCCTGCCAACCGAAGCATGCAGGTTTCCTCATCGGGTTTAGCTCACGAGCCGACATGGTAAGCCGAGGTGTGATCGTTGTGTGTACCACAGCTACTTGGAGCCACCGATGAGGATGCGTGTACCGTCTGCAGTTCTGCACTTCATGTACATAACCTTTGAAAGTTCGGTTAGCATACACGCTGCAAACGCTTAATTACACCCCATATATCGATGGCCCCAACGAATAAACGTGCAAGAGCTCTTACCCAAAAATTTTTTTTTCGTTTTTATGGCCTATGATACAAAATTCGTTTATTGTAGGGAAATTAAATACCTTCTTATCACATGAATAACAAAACACGCGTCTATTGAATATAATTGTTTCTTTGAGTACACCAAAATAAACGTGTTAAATCAATCTGCCGCTTGTGTCTAACCTTTCCTTTGGGTAATAACTCGATTTTTAAATTCTATTTTTAATACTAAAATCACAATAAGGCCAGTTAAATCATCACTAATCAAACAATTAATCTAAGTTTATCGTATAAAGCTAAAAATCTGTGGTGTAATCTAAGTTTTTAAAGTGTTTGTGAAACAACAATTACGGAGTGGATGACAGTTCATGATTCGAATTTGTAAGATCATTGTTTATCTCTTTTGGATTCTAAAAACTCATTAATAACAAAAGTAAGTAACACTTAGAAGGTAAATTTATCAAAACTCGTACTCGTACTTATTTATATCCTTATTTACGCGCTGAAGTGACATTTAAGTTACTTCTAATTGTGTAAACAACTTCTTGGAACTATAATACATCTACGCGTATTTTGCTATTTACACTTGAACACTTCAATATGCTGACCCGTAGCAAGGCTTTAGCTCGCCAGGGAGGGTCTGGACTCACCTCTGCTCGTCAGGCAGAGTCTAGACTCGACCTGGCTTTGAAGGAATTGAAGGCCACCAAGGAGGAAGTTACACAATTGGTTAGGGAAAGAGAGGACAATGAGAGGGAACTGTTGGAAGTGTTGGAGAAGAGTCGTGAGTTGAAAAAGAATTTGGCTGATTTACATTTGCAACATATGTCGATTATCGAGGAACGGGACAATCTACAATCAATTGTTGATGGGTTTGGTGAGTGCAGCCAGGAGTACGTGCAAAACTTAAGACGCGTCACATTACTGGAGCATGAACTACAAGAGGCTCACCACTGCATAAATGACTTACAAAATGAGAAGCAGGAGGTTGCGGCATCCCAGACCTTATGTCTATTTGAGGAACTTATAGGTAGTGTGCCCAATCTTGTTCCTGATACACCTGACATGAACCCAACGGATCTTGAGACTGTAGACCTGACACGGGAGGATACCCTGTGTTCTGTACCTTCAGCGGGAATTGTCAAATGTAGTAGGAATAAGCTAAAAAAATACATTAAAATTAATAGGTACATTAATAAAACTAAAAAATTAATTAAGAAACAAAAGTGTTCATGTAATAAAACTAAATGTATTAATGAAAGACGTCGTTTAGGTGATGAATTAGATTTATGTTCTTTAACAATAAATAATAACATCAAAACCTATGACAGTAATTTACTAGAATTAGAAAATAAAATACAAATGTTAAAAGTTTCCTTGGACAATATGACTAGTAGGTATATAAGTTCCAAGAAGGAGAGTGAGGAACACATGCTTGCTTTGAAGAGTCTACTAGAAACATCATTGACGGCTGATAAAAACTGTAAAAATTCATACAATTTAAACAGCTCTCGGTTAGTATGTGACTCATCACTGTCAAGCACATGTAATAACTTAACACCCTTATCCAATACAGGTAATTCCAACAGTTTCCTCACTCAGTCATCAAAAACAGTAAGTACTTGCAACTTTGTTATGTTTAGTGATGAGTTGGGTAAAGATATGGGCCTATTGATGAGTACATATCTGGGACAACCTGTCTCAAATTATTGTTTACCAAATTTGCCATATAATGAAATTGTAAAAAGAATTTGTAAATTTAACTTCTCAGAAAATACTATTCTGATATTATTGATTGCCAATAGAGGAAATGTAAACAAAAGGGATTTTATTCAATGTTTTGAGTGTCTTAATGCATTGAATTTAAATCAAATTGTATTGTTTACACTTCCATATAGTAAGTGTTTGTCACAGAGAGAAAATGACCTTAGGTATAAAATTAATACAATGATGAGCACATTGACATGTAATAATAATTATTCAGAAAAATTTCATATGATTGATATTAATAATATGACATTTAATTTTACAAATAAATTGACATTTAATTCAAGTTTTTATTCGACAAAAGATAACTTTTATCTTTCTAAATTTTATAAGAGACAGATAGCAATGTCGCTATCATATTTTATTAAAATTTCAGCCAAGAAATTGGCTACTCAGGCTGCTTCTATTGAGCAGAATCATGACATTATAAATGAGACTTTGGAAGTTGTTCCAAATAATTTAAATTATACCATAAGACAATAGAGGATAACTCTAGCAAATTAATTTTGACAACTAGAAAATCTAATCATTTAAATATCATACACCAAAATATTCAGGGCTTTACTGGCAAGGAACTAGAGTTAGAACTATTTTTAAATGAATTCAATATTCATGTGTTGTGTATTACTGAACACTGGTTTCGACAATATGAATTATTAATTAATATTGATAACTTTGAGCTCATTAGTTCGTTCACTAGGGTGAATGCTGTTAGAGGTGGGTCACTAATTTTACTAAATAAATCGTTAACATCAAAAAATCGTAAAGATATTGTATCACTCTCTATTGAGCGCACTATTGAACTTTCGTGTGCAGAGCTTGAGCAACATATCATAGTCTGTGTATACAGACCTCCTTCCAGTGACTTTACTGTATTTGAGTCTACCATGGAAGAGGTTCTGAGAAAAGTGTGTAAAAGCAATAAAAAAGTAGTTGTATGTGGGGATTTTAATATTAATATTTTAGATAAAAATTCACAATACTCGGTTAGGTTCTTAAACTTATTTAAGTCTTTTGACCTACATCACCTTTTTGCTGAACCAACTCGAGTAACGCCCACGTCAGCTACCTGCTTAGATAATATATTTTGCAACTGTAAAGCATTGGAAAAATCAATAATAAATTTTGTAAGCTCGGACCACAGCGGGCAGAAAGCAGTGCTTGAGCATCATCATACCTTAGCTTCTTCAAGGTTTACTTGCAGACCAATCAGTACGAGTCGCGTTGAGAAGTTTGTGAAACATATTCGTGATGAAATTTCCCTTAGTCCAATAATGAACAACAACATTGATCAGTTGTACAAAACATTATTCGATACAATTATAGACCAATTTAATTCACATTTTCCTAAGAAAGTTATTAAAATAGACAATCCTAAAATCAAATTTAGTGATTGGGCGACGAAAGGTATTTATAAAAGTCGAAGAAGACTTTTTGAATTATGATATTAAACACAACAGTACCGATATTAATATAATAGAATATATTAAAATGTATTCAAAACTTTTTAAAAAGGTTTGCGCAATAGCCAAATCAAATTTTTTTAAGGAAAAAATTAAGAAATCGACTAATAAAATAAAGGCCACTTGGAACATTATTAACAAAGAGACTTGTAAAAATAAAACCCGAGAAAACAAGTTCTCTCTTAAAATTAACGAAAATACAATTGATTCTGACAATGAAGTGGCCAATGCATTTGAAACATATTTCTCGAAAATTCCTACAGTTACTACTAGTGGAATAAATTCTAGCCCGCATCTTGCTCAATCTCTCCTCCAGTCTAATGTATGTGAATGTCTAACCTCCTTCAGCTTTACTCACATTAATCATCATGAAATTGTTAAAACATTCAAAGAGTTAAACATTAAAAAGACTGAGGATTTATGGGGGATTTCCTTAGAGATAATAAAAAGTATTATTACTACTATTGCCCCTCATCTAGCTTACATATTTAATAAGTGCATAGATCTGGGTCAGTTTCCCAATCTAATGAAATTTAGTAAAATCATTCCCCTTTTTAAGTCAGGGGTAAAAAGTGACCCTTCTAACTTTCGACCCATCTCCATACTACCAGCACTCAGTAAAATCTTTGAGAAAATTATATACAATCAATTAATAACACATTTTAATGAAAACGATCTACTACACAACAAACAATTTGGCTTCACCAAAGGTAGATCGACCACTGATGCCGGAGTGGCACTCGTCAAACATATATTGGATGCGTGGGAGAGAAAGCAGGATGTCATTGGTATTTTCTGCGACTTGTCAAAGGCGTTTGATTGTGTCAATCATGAAACCTTGCTTTTGAAGTTGCAACATTACGGTGTCTCAAGTCCTGCTATATCTTTAATCCAATCTTATTTAACTGGCAGAATACAAAAAGTTAATGTTAACGGAATCATTTCTTCTGGCGCACCACTAGTCATGGGAGTGCCCCAGGGTTCTATATTAGGACCTCTTCTCTTTTTGATTTATATAAATGATCTTCCTCACTTTGCCAAAAGTCTATGTGAGATTGTGTTGTTTGCAGATGATACATCTCTGATTTTCAAAGTTGACAGGCATAAGCAATCCTATGACGATGTAAATAATACGCTCTCACAAGTTTTGCATTGGTTTACTACAAATAACCTCGTCCTCAATGCAAAAAAGACTAAATGCATTAAATTTACAATGCCAAATGTAAGGCAAATAAAAACTGATATAGTTATGAATAATGAACAAATCGAAGTCATAAATACAACAACTTTTTTAGGAATCACTATAGATTCGAGGCTACAATGGGGTCCTCATATATGTGCTCTGGCAGGAAGACTTAGTTCTGCCGCATATGCAGTTAGAAAAATTAGGCATCTTACTGATGTTGAAACGGCGAGACTAGTTTATTTCAGCTATTTTCATAGTTTAATGTCATACGGTCTATTGCTGTGGGGCTCAGCTTCTGACATAAAAACTATATTTGTATTACAGAAGAGAGCTATTCGATCTATTTACGGCCTTAGATCGCGTGATTCACTTAAAGAATTATTTAAAGAAATTAATATTTTAACTGTAGCCTCCCAATTCATCTTTGATTGCATCATGTATGTACGTAAAAATCTTCATTTGTTCTATAAGAAATCCGACACACATAATTTTAACACAAGAAATAAACATAAGCTCGCTATTTCAAACCATAGGCTTCGTAAAACCAGTAGAACATTCGTGGGATTAAGTATAAAAATATTCAACAAGTTACCGCAATGTATTGTTGATTTACCTATGCATAGATTTAAGATCCATATTAAATCATGTTTAATGCGAAAAGGATACTATAAACTTGATGAATATTTAAACGATAAACATATATAGACATGATTGTCTGTTCGCTCGCACACCATAGTTTTTAAGTTCTCTAGCTCTAAACATTGTAAAGATTAGGATAACTACTGAGTTTCTTGCCGGATTCTTCTCGGTAGGATTAGGTTCCGAACCGGCTATAGCTTCAATTTTGGTTTGTATTCATTCTGACGATGCATAAGTGTTACTTGTAACCTACATGAATAAATGAATTGACTTTGACTTTGACTTTGACTCCTTTACAAAAAAAAAGACACGATTATTCGTGTAGAATAGAATAGAATAGAAAATATCTTTATTCATGTAAGCTTCACAAAAGCACTTATGAATAATCAGTACAAATAAAGTATTCTACCGCCGTGTTCGGAATGTTGATCATGTCGAGAAGAACCGGCAAGAAACTCGACACTTACTCTTTTCAAATATAACAATGTGTCCTTAAACTAGGTACTTAAATAAAGTATACAAAGCTATAGTAAGATTTCAAAGAATTAAAGTTATTCTAGACCCATACATTTTTGTCATTTAAATAATCATAAATTTTGTAGTAGCCCTTTTTTATTAAACAATTTTTAACATGAGACTTAAATCTATGCATGGGCAACTGGATAACATTTTCAGGTAACTTGTTAAATAATTTAACGCTTAAACCCACAAAGGAATTACTTATTCTAGTGTAAAAATGAAAGCTACTTTTATTAGTTATGCTTTATTGCAGACCGCAAAAATTTTAATACAGCTATCTTAGTATAGAATTATTATCTTTTACTAATCTGTAGAATAACCGTGCACCGTTTTACTACACTTGTTTATGCTTCATTTATGACACGAATAAACGTGCAGTGATACATTTCTGTTAACAAGTCACATATTTTTCACTAGAATAATAAAATTATATGTTTTTTCTTGAATACTGAGAAAATCGATAGTTTTATTTTCATAAAAATATATGAGCTGAAATATGTTTAATCTTTAATATAATTTATAGATTAAATATATCTATTCATTACGTCATTAAAGTAATGTGATTTCAAACGTTTTTATGGTTTCCTGAAATGTTGTAGTTTTTCGTTTGCACGTTTATTCGTTGGAGTCATCGATATGTTTGTATGTATGTAACGAATAAAGTACAAAATTGATAATCTATTGGTACTTACTAATATTACAAAGTAGTAAGATTTAATAAATTAATACGTACGCAATGCTGTCTCTTAAATCAAAATTACTCTGCACTGAATGACATGTATGTATTAGTACTACATGGCATTAGCTCGTACTAGCACCGCACACTCGTGCTGCGCTAGCACGAGCTAATGCCAAATGCGTTCAATAGATGGCGCGCGGTTCGCCGCGAAACGGGTAATGTCAATTGCTTCGTATAGGGCCTTAAGTGCGCTCGTGCGCTGAACCACCAATTCAAAAGATTTAAAAATTTCAAAATATCACTTCGTTTTTATTTCATTCATTTTAATATTTATTTTTAGCAGCATACAAAAACGTATAAAAAAATTAAATTTCCATTGGTGAAACAGTTTGAGCGCTTTATTGTGCTATTGAGACTTATTTTCCTGTAAAGACAAATTCTCGTGCGCTTCGGCGAGTGCACGAGGACTGCTAATACAACTTGTATGAGATACGAATTAATACGCCTGACGCGTGAAACAAAAGATAGTTCATAGAAATGTACCGAGTAATGAGTCGGTTTTCGAGCGCCGCACGAGCGAACCGAAGATTACCGAGAGCACCCGATGTTTGACGAATTGACCGGCCGGCATGGGCACGAGGCGATGGCAGCCATGATTGATAGTTCGCATTGATTTAATGTATAAAAAATAATAAAAAATAAACATATTATATATCAATTGTTGTTTAGTTGCATTTTCTAATTTTTAATATTTTAGTGTAGTGCACCACCACCAGTTCGATAGCCCACCAGCCGCCACTGCTAAAATGTAGATTACAGTCGTAACGGTTGACTTTTATTATGCAAACAGTTAATGCTTAAGGGGGTCAAAACATGTGTATGAAAACAAAATGGCGTCAAAGCTTTTTCATTCATGGCCATAAAGTGATCGTTGGAAATGAATATAGAAAAATAATATGAAATAGTTTAAAAGTAAGGGGTTTTTAATATACAGGGTGTAACAAAAAGGCGAAATAATATTTTAGGGTATGTATCTATAGCAGGTGTACATTCAGTTGTATTAATATCAGCTAATTACAAACAAGTTTTTTCTTCCATACTAACTAAATAAATTGTTTTTTTACTGAAAATGTTGACAACCCTGATTGAGGTCATTCGCGCTCAACCACAGACGCGCCGCGCGATCAGCTGATGCGCGGCCGCCCCGCTACGCGCCCGCGCAGCCCACCCGCCTACTAGAAACTACTATTACTTAATTTTACTTGGAATAGGACTGAATAATCAAACCATAATTACCGAAATGCATTTATTTAAATACTATTTAGAAACAGTACATAGAAATAATCTGTTAGGTACATTTCTTTTTATAACTACATATGTAGGTACACGTAAAAGTTAATGTCTAGTTTTTAGGACAATACCCCAAGTATGACTTTACCCACTGAACTACATGACTTTACAATTGAAAAAACCTCTCATTAATTGTCAGCACCCGTAATTTGAGTCAGTAAATAATTAAGACATAATAGGGACAACTTACAATGTAATCAACATGTAGGTATCAAATAACTATCGGAAATGGCAGTCATTTACTAACCTTATTTTTTTGATATGCTTAACTGACGCGATTTGCCAATTACTATTTTTTGTGTAATAAACAAATTAGTTTCTTGGAAAATGTTAATTTATGTATGTGTTACCTCTTAAGTTTCTTATCACCAACACTTATGCGCACAAGGATACACTAAAAACCAAAGAACATTTTCACTGACACTGTTTTCTTCTTTCATTCGGCTTCGATACCACTCACAAAAGGTGACCCTTGGACCAAAGTCCGTAGGAATCAATTCTTGAACTCGCGTACTTGAACTCGCGTAAACTGATCTGGATCGGGGTCTCGAGCTCTGGATGCTCCCGTGCGCTAGGACGACCTTCACTTGTGGGCGGTCGGAAAGAGCCAGTGCTCTGCAGTCGGAGACACAGGTTCCTGAAGCAGGTGTACGACCTTAAAAGCCGCTGCTCCGCAAAGGGTCTGCCATCGATGAATCGCTGGCGATACAGTTCACGAGCACCATTGATGCTCCCGGATGAAGCACCCCGACATAAAATCGTTTCATACTATTCACTATTTGAATACAAAGAATGATCTTCGCGAGACATAGTGACGAAGAATGAGATTTTGAAAGTTTAGATAGCGACTGCCCAACGAGAACGAATACGAGCAACTAAAAAACACCACAGACCAATAATGAACAAAAACACTATTCCCGTAGGTACGTAGGGATGCTCGATTTCGATTTGATTAATCGATCGATCGCAATTGAGATTTTTGTAACTTAATCGATTAATCGAAAATGGAAAAAATCGAGAAAGTAAATTATTTTAAGTTTATGTTTAAAGTCAATATTTACAACAATTTAAAATGTAGGCCCGACAGTCACACGCAGTGATAAAAAAAATTTTGAGGTTTTGTTTCTGATAACAATTGGATAATGACAGTCTTTGAAAAAGTATTGTAAAATGTGTGTTTTATATCCCAAGCAACGCGATTTATGATTTTCGAAAAAAAAAAATTTCCAGTGATAGTAAGATTTTGTGTAACAGATTATAAAAGCGCGCGTAAACGTCAAGTCACGTCACTTTACACCAAAACGATACTGGTCGGAACGCCTTAATTCTATGCAAATATCAAATTTTAAATGAATCGAAATTGTTCAAATAAATCCTTAATATGGTTAGCGACACAATAATTCAATTTACTCGGTAAAATCATCGTTTTGTCACATTAAAATAAATAAAATCCGCCGACAGCTGTCATTTGCGAATTGTAGTGTTTAATGACGTCACACAAAAGGTGCTTTCTGTTTCGGTTCTTTTGTTCCACAGACGAAAAAAGTAAAATTTAATTTTTAGAAATAAAATGCTTTTAAATAAAAAAATAAAAATGTAAAGATATTACTTAACTAATAAGCTAACATAGCTAAAGTTTTAGTAATCTCAAACTTTCACTTTTTTATACTTAATAAATATTTTTATTTGTAGATTTTTTCATTTTACCGAGAATTCTGTGTTTCATTTTTAACATGTTTAGCAGGATCTCAACGAAAAAGTTTAGAAGAAACCGTTCTAATGTAACGGCATTTCTAAGATTAATCGATTAATTTATTTCGGTCCTACGCAAATAATCAATTACCAAAATATCGATTATTTCACAATCGATTAGCATCCCTAGATCCCTACCCGGAAAGCGGTCCGAAGGTGACAGTCACGCGACAGGATATTATTGGCTAAGCGCATTGTTGCAATGTGTGCGAAATGATCGCTGATTGGTGCGGGCGCTTAGACTTTTGACGTAAAGGTGCCGCAGTCCACGTGGACTCCCGTTGTCGTGATTTTTGTGTGCGTGATTAGTCATTGATAAAATAAGCGCAGAAGGTCACCAAGTTGAAATGATTGGTAGGTAGGAGAAGTTAATTAATTTACTGCTTTTGTGATCTAATAATATTCCTTACGTAATATTTAAAAGTATGAATGGATAGTACAAATAATAAATGTAAATATCATGTTTTCGATTACAAAACTGTGCTTGCTTATATTGACTATTTCTGTTAGGTTATGTTATGTTCCAAACATCTCATATTTAAAAACCGGCCAAGTGGGAGTCGGACTCGCCCATGAAGGGTTCCATAGAAGCAAGTGTGATAATATTTGTATTACTAAAGGTAAATTGTGGTTTATGATTTATGACGTATTAAAAAAATTACTTACTAGATCTTGTTCAAACTACTACATTCTGTAGAAGTTTGCATACATTTTTCTACTTTAAACACCACACGTAGGTAAAGGTTTGAAGAAAAAAAAATGTTGACTTTCAGTTTTAAGTATGGAGAGCCCCTAAAGTTAATTGTTTTTTTTCTATTTTAGTGAAAATCTTAATGCTTAAAGGTTCACAAAATACATCTACATACCAAGTTTTAACAGCAATAGGTCTCATAGTTTCGGAAAAAAGTGCCTGTGACATACAGACAGAACGTACAGAACATTTGGCTACGGAACCCTAAAAAGTAGTGTTAAATAAGTACTTAACGATCACGATCACTGCACAATCAACTGAAATTTGTCAAAGTTGCACATCTGTATTCTACTTAATCTATTGCTTCATTTTGATTTATGATTTGTTTACATCTTAGGGTTATCAACGATAAGTTTTAGTAAAAACTTTGACATCGATTTACTCCCTAATTAATAGCTGTACGAGGTTGTGGTTTTGCATTGGAACTACACACTACCTACCCTACACGCCCTTAAAATTTTATTTCACCTTTTTGTTACACACTGTATATTTTGTTTGCTCATAAGAAATGATACTTTTAATTTTGAGCTGGCGACCCTGAATGAGTTTAACGGTTATTAGCATCATTAACAATTGGGTTCAACACCGCAAGGGAAGATTAATTATTTTCTGTTTCGTTAAAATGTTACCTATGTAAAATATTTCTTTCATGTCCCAGCGCGATCTCAGAGGATGAAAATTGGAGGTCGCTCGTTGACGATATAGTAGCGACGTGCGTGCGCGTGACGGCGGCCGCGGCGTGCGTCGTCAACAACTCGTCGCCCGAGGGACACCTGCCCATGGACGCGGCCGGCGTCGCCGTCACTGACCACGGGAACACGGGGTGTGTGCAATTAATCATTGTTCTTTATGCCTCCTCCACACTACTCGCGAAGTTCCTTGGTAAACTCCGGCGAAGTCAGACGTATGATTCTACACACTGTATGTTTTTGTAGTAGGTATATAGTATGTAATGTTACGAGCTTCGGGTTCGTGACAATAAAAAAACTGCCGATAAAAATTACCAAAAGTTGCACTTTTATTAAACGCCACTAATTACAACTTTAAAACGCACTAATTAAAACACCAATCGCTCCCAAGTCGCACTTCAAGATCGCTTTCGAAGTAATCACTTGTATCCGCTAATTCAATACTGTCCCGGTCGCGGCCAATTCCGGACTTTTATAGTGCCGCAGGTTGTTCCCAAACCTTCCAACGCAGAAACATCCAGAATATTCGCGCGCAGTCTGGCCTTGACCTACCGTACGGCCATAGTTCTAGTAAGTTCTGGCATCGACGTCTCGACTCTCTGAAGTTCCGCAATTCGAGACTAGATGGCGCTGTTTATTAGAACACCATCGATCGCGGCGCGTAACAGTAATATAATCATATAATAATAAAAGCATTAGCGCCACTCGATTGCGTGGGGAACTAGCAAGAGCCGGGGCACTTGCTAATTCTCCAAGCAAGGGGTTCCACCAGAATACCAGCGCTGCTGCGGCGTTAAAATGTCGTAGCGGCATTTGCTGAGGTGGAACCCAAATTGGCCTCACAAGGTATTTATAATAATATCTGTTATAATTGTCTTGCGTGGTGTTTGTTTGTTAATTTTGTCATGTCAATAAATGTATTTTCTTTCTTTCATTCACTCGTTCAACTCTACGACAACAACCTCGGGCTCTTTGACTTGGCCGCTAAACCGACAACAAACGGAAGTCGCCCGAAGCGAGCCGAAGTGCCTCTTTACCGTCGTATTCGTCTAACTTCGTTCAATTTCGCGAGTAGTGTGGAGGAGGCAGTAAAATATTTACAAATATACATAACTCAAATTTTGATATTTAGACTTAAAGCGATTTGAAAGTTCAAACAATCCTAGCACCAAAACTAAAAAAAAATAATGTTATTAAGTAATGCTTTTATTGATAAAATAATAAAAACTGTTTTGGTGCTAAGAGTTTTTGAATTCGTTAATCGCTTTTACTCGAAATATCTAATTTTGAGTTATGACTTTACATGTAGTTTTATATGTCATGTGCGATTTGTATGCATAAAAGCACGCTTATTACCATTGAACAATATTTATAGAGACGTGATGCTGGAAGATGGGAGACCAGTGACAGCTCAGATGGTCCTGCTTTGCGCCTGGCGCTCAGTCAAAGAGGTATTGTTACCAATCATTTTTGTATGCACTTCTATGTTCTATTGTACGACCGATATCAAAATAAATAAATAAATGCGCCAGACCATCACACCAATCACCTGGTGTCAAACTAAGGTTTTCCCTTGTACTATGAGTACCAGACGACGGATACTAACTGGGGGTGTCGTCCCAGCACACCAGACTCAACTCAATAAATAAATAAATATTGGACATCACATACATTGCTCTGATTCTGTGGTAAGTAGCTAAAGCACTTGTGTTACAGAAATCAGAAACAACGTCGGTACCACAACACCCAGACCCGAGACAATACAGAAAAGTTAGTTTCCCATATTGACCCGACCGGGGATCGAACCCGGAACCTCAGAGATGACGCGACGCCAAAGTCCGCACGCTCGCTTCTCGGCTACGGAGGTCGTATTATTGACGACCATAATATCCCATATTACTGTTCTTTATTGTGTTTTCGATTTTTAATTTAATAAATGTTAACATTTTTACGCCTAAGAGCCCAAGCTGTTTTGAAAAATCAGATATTTTGATTTGACAATTTTTCATCGAAAATTTGGGTTGATCACGGATATCTAATCAAAATAAGATGAAAAAGTATTTTTAAAAAATCCAGTGATGTTCTGTTCTATGTTTTTGTAAGTTTTTTTTTTTAATTTTTACATGAATTTTAAAGTTACGTAGAAAAGTTTCATTCTATTATTTTTTATATCGACAAGACTTGTAATTTTGCTTGAATATGAGATTAACCTATGTTTGCCCTATTTTACTTTTCTAATAGGTTTCATCCTACTACGACTATATATTTTTCGTCTTCAATTATTTTCATCGGCTTCGATCTTGGTTTAATAGTTTACGGCCAAACCAGAAATTAAGTTTTATATTCCAGTCAAAATAACTCAAACTTAATTATATTTACTTGTTGTTGTTATTCAAAAGGTTTTAGTAGATAGATATATTTTTTTTGCGTGGTCTTAAGCTAAGTTCAATATATACCATCTTTCACTCTAGGTGTCCCTCCTGCTGGGCACTATTTCCTCCCGCCTCAGCATCGTCGGTGAAGGCAAACAGAGTGGCACGCTGTCTCACCGCCAGATGGCGCTGATCGGTGAACATTTCACCAAACTGCTCGCCGAGACAAAGCATAGGGGCGCCTTCGAACAGGCGTACGTTGGATTCACTAGACTGTTGGCTAGGTGAGTTTACATTGCAGGTTATGCCCGAGTTCTATAATTTCTAGTTCCATCATTAGCAATCATGTATTTTGGATGATAACATTTTAGTTGCCGCTATTTCAAATTGTGACTTAGTATTTCTGCTGCATCGCTTAAGTAAGTGTGAAATTATTAATCGACACAGTATTAAAATAAACATACCCAACCAGAATGTTCTAATCTACAAATATATATATTTTTTTAATCGGACATTAAATTTGTTGATGGTAAACCAGCGAACGACTCGGGAAAGAGCATTATTTACCTCGTCAAAATTATAACGTCCTCGGTCAATATTAAACATAAACGAAATATCATCGGCAAACAATATAATCTCACACAACCCTGTGACATAGTATGGCAGAATATTTATATAGACTAAAAACAACAATGGACCCAAAGTAGATCCCTGGGGCACTCCCATATGTAGTGGGGCGCCAGAAGAATAAGTGCCATTCATATTTACTTTTTATATTCGCCCAGTAAGGTATGATTTTATCAGTTTTAAAGTATTACATGCAATATCATAATGTTCCAGCGTAATTAACGATATTTTATGGTCAACGCAATCGAATGCCTTAGATAAATCACAAAATTTGCTTAATGCGTCATTTTTGTTTTCCCAGTTATCAAGATTTATTTTTAATAAAACCATTCTGATTATTATGTTTTTGTCAAATTGTTCAAGCAATTTATTAAAGACGCCTCATCACCAAGATTTTGTTTTGACAAGCCTGATATCAAAACCATCGCAATGTGCCCTTTAACAGTACAGTATCATTTTTCTTTTCGTACAATCAGGTAGACTTCTCCGGTCTTTTGGAAAAACCTTACACAGGCAAAGTGTACCCAGCAAGATTAAACCTCAGACCGTAGGGTTTCGGTTTATTCTGCGATTGTGGTGTAAACAACTCTAGCCATCTTGGGCAAAATGTACAATTACGGCAATGTAATCGAGCGTCGGTGTCAATGTGTCAGGTTGTGGCGCTGCCGCAGCCCTCCGCTGCACGAGCTGCCGCGCGCGCAGCTGACGTCACTCACGTGCACCGTCGCCGCGCCCAGCGCCCTGCGCAGTGCCACCAGGCGCAGCGCCGGCCTGCCCTTCATGATACAGGTACAACCCGACCTGACTACTTGTGCACTCGTATTGTACTTGAGTGACGTCACTCACGTGCACCGTCGCCGCGCCCAGCGCCCTGCGCAGTGCCACCAGGCGCAGCGCCGGCCTGCCCTTCATGATACAGGTACAACCCGACCTGACTACTTGTGCACTCGTATTGTACTTGAGTGACGTCACTCACGTGCACCGTCGCCGCGCCCAGCGCCCTGCGCAGTGCCACCAGGCGCAGCGCCGGCCTGCCCTTCATGATACAGGTACAACCCGACCTGACTACTTGTGCACTCGTATTGTACTTGAGTGACGTCACTCACGTGCACCGTCGCCGCGCCCAGCGCCCTGCGCAGTGCCACCAGGCGCAGCGCCGGCCTGCCCTTCATGATACAGGTACAACCCGACCTGACTACTTGTGCACTCGTATTGTACTTGAGTGACGTCACTCACGTGCACCGTCGCCGCGCCCAGCGCCCTGCGCAGTGCCACCAGGCGCAGCGCCGGCCTGCCCTTCATGATACAGGTACAACCCGACCTGACTACTTGTGCACTCGTATTGTACTTGAGTGACGTCACTCACGTGCACCGTCGCCGCGCCCAGCGCCCTGCGCAGTGCCACCAGGCGCAGCGCCGGCCTGCCCTTCATGATACAGGTACAACCCGACCTGACTACTTGTGCACTCGTATTGTACTTGAGTGACGTCACTCACGTGCACCGTCGCCGCGCCCAGCGCCCTGCGCAGTGCCACCAGGCGCAGCGCCGGCCTGCCCTTCATGATACAGGTACAACCCGACCTGACTACTTGTGCACTCGTATTGTACTTGAGTGACGTCACTCACGTGCACCGTCGCCGCGCCCAGCGCCCTGCGCAGTGCCACCAGGCGCAGCGCCGGCCTGCCCTTCATGATACAGGTACAACCCGACCTGACTACTTGTGCACTCGTATTGTACTTGAGTGACGTCACTCACGTGCACCAACGCCGCGCCCAGCGCCCTGCGCAGTGCCACCAGGCGCAGCGCCGGCCTGCCCTTCATGATACAGGTACAACCCGACCTGACTACTTGTGCACTCGTATTGTACTTGAGTGACGTCACGCGACCTGAAATATATGACATATTTTTTTTATTACAATACAAATACAATTTAACACATTCTTACCAGTTCTTATTTACTCATCGTACTGTCACTGTTTCCTATATTCTACTTATTTTCTCAAAAAAATATTGGTCTAGCAGTTCAAGTTGGTACTTGAACTGCTAGACCAATATTTTAGACCAGGCTAAGGTCTCAGGGTCCTGGGTTCGACTTCCAAGACGAGGAAAGGTTTGTGACTACCACGATCTTTATGGCGAACACGATTGACAAAGCTAGTGCCTAATATTTTTGGATGACGTGAAGTTCAGTGAAGCCATTATGTGGTTTAAGTTTTTCCATAGGAAATAAAATATGCTGACAATTTGCTTCAACAACAACTTCCCATTCACAGGCCCTCGTAACAACAGAACTGCAAGTCCACGGCAACCCAAAGTGCCTACACGAATGCATCACCACTTTACTGCGACTCGCCCGCGCGACATCTCTCGACTCTACTGACCCCGCAATAAATAACACTAAATCAGACATACCAAACCACACATCCGAAAATAATGCAAATAATTCGACGAAGAAATCTGACTCTACCAAAATGTGTGACTTTACAGTAGAGTCTACTGACTCTACGTGTGATTCTGACACCATAGTAGAGTCTGGAGCTGGGTCGGTGTTGAGTGATTGCGTGATAGAGGCGCGTACGCACAGCTTGAACATTCTCAGGGCGTTATTCAGAAACTCTATGTTGGAGGAGAGCGTGGCGGGGTACGTCGGGGAGGGGTTGAAGGTGGCTCTGCAAGGGTTTGAGGGAGATACGTGGATGGTGAGTTTTGTTACCTATTATTTTCCCTCAGCTGCAACTGTAAAATTAGATAAATATTAGTTTTTGAAAGACTACAATCTTACGATTTTTTTCAACTCGCCGCTAAGTCAAGGTCTTATGGTGTCTAAGCCAATAGTCGCTTACGCATGGGAGGAGAAACGCGGGGTGACGACAGGAAGCGGGGTTACATTCGACACATTCGTCAATTCTCAAGAGTGTAAACACACGCAATCCGTTTTCTTTGAGTAAATTCGTAACAAATCATTTCTTGATGTCTGCATTACACAGTGAACGAAAAAAATATGAAAGAATTCCCGTCATACCTAATTCATTTGAATATTGGCACCAAAACATACACAATGTAAAGCACACAAGCAATAGATACGCAATATAGTAATAAAGTATCGACTCTTAAAAAAACTTTAAGGCTAATTTGTTTAAGTCAAAAAATAGACAGTCATTTCATAGAATGGGATGGAGACAAAAGAGAGAGAGGGCAAAGCGATTTATCGCTCGAACTGGAGCAGCCCGACTGGTGAAATGCCTCCACCTTACAGAAGACCGCAGCCAAATAACAATCACTCCGGTGTTGTTGTGTTCCTGCGTGCGAGTAAGGTTTCCAGAGCTCTTGGGGGGTGCTACATTAGTAGCCGGGGGTCAAGCCTTCAAGGTAAGGACGACAAGTCTAGTAACAGTTTTACTATGCTATACTTTTCGCCCTTAAGCTAGGAACTCATTACCGCTTTCAGTAGAAGTACTGAAAAACATCATACATTCTATTGCACCTCAATTGGCTTTTATATTTAATAAATGTATCGATGAAGGTCAGTTTCCAAATTTAATGAAGATCAGTAAAATTATACCTTTATTTAAAAACGGGGATAAAAGTGACCCATCGAATTTTACACCCATATCCATTTTACCTGCATTTAGTAAAATATTTGAAAAAATTATATTTAATCAGATACTCTCTCATTTTTCAGTTAACAGGTTATTCCATAAAAATCAATATGGGTTTACTAAAGGCAAATCCACAACTTATGCAGGAGTAGCTCTCATTAAGCATGTGTTTGATGCATGGGATAATAAGCAGGATGTTGTAGGTGTTTTTTGTGATCTATCAAAAGCGTTTGATTGTGTGGATCATAAAACAATGGAATTGAAGCTGCGGCATTATGGTGTTTTAAACAAATCACTTAGTCTTATTCAATCCTAAAAAAGTCAGCGTGAACGGATCAAACTCTTCTGGCGCTCCTTTATTCATGGGAGTGCCCCAGGGTTCGATATTGGGACCATTACTATTTTTTATTTATATCAATGACCTGCCCTTTTTCACAAAAGACTTATGTGAGATAGTATTATTTGCTGATGATACATCTCTTATTTTCAAAACGGATAGACAGTGTGACAATGTTGATGTAATTAATCATGCCCTTAATAAAATACTTCATTGGTTTACATCTAATAACCTTGTGCTTAATGCCAAGAAAACAAAATGTATAAAGTTTACAATGCCTAATGTAAGGCAGGTCAATACCATAATAAAAATGAATGATGAACACATTGATCTTATTAACTCCACAATATTTCTTGGCATAACTTTAGACTCAAAATTACAGTGGTCACCCCACATATCGAACCTGGCTGGAAGACTGAGTTCGGCTGCTTATGCGGTCAGAAAGATAAGGTATTTAACAGATGTGGAAACAGCGAGATTGGTTTATTTTTGCTATTTTCACAGCGTTATGTCATATGGTCTCCTGTTATGGGGATCTGCGGCCGATATTCAAACTATCTTTGTATTACAAAAGAGGGCCATCCGAGCCATTTACAAGCTAGGACCGCGTGACTCGCTGAAAGAATTATTTAAGGAAATTAACATCTTAACAGTCGCATCTCAATACATTATCGACTGTTTAATGCATGTATACAAAAACTTGCATACATTTCCTAAAAAATCAGACAATCATAGCATTAACACCAGAAATAAAAACAAGCTTGCTGTTCCTAAGCGTAGACTACATAAAATAGGTAATTCATTTGTTGCTTTAAGTATGAAAATGTTTAATAAACTCCCTCAAGTTATTGTTGAGTTACCTTTATACAAATTTAAGACATTTGTCAAACGTTGTCTTTTGAAAAAAGGCTACTACAAAGTAGAAGAGTATTTGAATGACAAGAACGTGTGGATCACTACCTAGTCTGCTCGCCTTACTTGCGTGTTTTATATTATTTTAAAAATATAGTATGACACATTTTCTCAATCAATGTCAGTATTGGGCCCGTTGACGCATGTAAGTCCTACACAGTTAATTTAATTTAATTTACAAATACTTTTGTTTTATTTTTATTTTATTTTTTTCAATAATTTATTTTTAATTTTTATTTTACAATTGACAAACTAACTGTGTGTCTTAGTGCAAAATTAGTAATAAGTGTAGCTTTCATTTGTAAAAAAAACTACTGAGTTTCTTGCCGGTATCTTCTCTTTAGTTATAGGTTCCGAACCGGAGGTAGCTGCATTTGCTTTATATAAAGACTATTCATAAGTATTACTAATGTAATCTATGTGAATAAAAAAGATTGACTTTGACTTTGACTTAACATCAGGTGGGATGAGGTCAATCTTGGAGTGCATTATAAAAAAAAAAAAGACAAGAGCTGTAATTGATCCGCGCTTGTGGTTCGCTGCGTCCTTGGAAATGGTATTTGTACCGTCGCTAGCTCAATTGTTTAAACCACGCCCACCGTGCCTTACTTTTTGTGGTGCCATTATCAAGCGTGAGATATGCTTATATGTTTTTATCGATCACCGTTATTTCCAACATAAAGTTAATCTGCATGTTCCAGGAGCGCAACAGCTCGACGCTGCTGTTCAGTGCGCTGATGGTGCGCGTGTTCGGCGTGACGCGCGACCGGCACGCGGACGCGCCCGCCCTGCGGAACACGATGACGGGGCGGATCTTCTTCCTGCGCTACCCGCAGCTGTACGACTTCATACTGGTATGATACCCTTACATTGAACTTTTAGGTCACGCGTCATCAGCTTCACCTACCAACCAACCAACCATTATAGGGTGTTAAAAACTCCATAGTCTCAGGCTCTATGCCTGGGCCAAATAACATTCTTGTTTTTATAAAGAAAAAATTGTTGTTGTCAAAACGTTCAAAAACATAGGAGTGTTTTTTGCGAAATCGTTTTTTATTGATTAAAACCAGCAACAACCTAATTACACAGACTGGGAATCGAGTCGGAAACTACTGTGGGACTATGGAGGTTTGAATATAGGGGAGGAGACGGGGCCATTCTGCCGGTGATGTTGTGGTTGGTCAGGTTGACCCGATTTCCCATAATACTTTTATATGTTTAAAAAGTATTATCAACAAAGAATACAATCACACACAGATCCTGACATAATAAAGCAAATCATTTACAAAGAACATGAACAATAATGGACCCAATAGTGATACCTGGAGCACTCCCATAAATTTTATGGCTCCGGTAAAGTCCATGCTATTAATATTTAAGTCCCAGTAAGTTATGATTCTATTGTATTTAATGCATAACTCGTAACTACATACTGTTTCACCTTAATGTGCAATACTTTATGATCTAGACAATGGAATGCCTTAGATAAGTTATTAAAATTTCCAATGCTGTTTTTCATCACTAGCATCAAAAAAAATAATTCCATAATAGAAATGCTTGGCTTTGTAGTGCATTAATTTTAGGTGAAAGCAAACTAATTATTTAAAAATCCAGAGCGTGGCATCGAAACTTTTCGAATATCCCTATATTCAATGCAATAAATTATTTCAAATCGGAATTACACATATTAGTTTAAGTTTCTGTCACTGTCTGCCGTTTGCCAGTCGGGCCTTTCGACTTTGCCGCACTTGTCGTGGGATTCCCTCGAAAAATGTTATGTTATTCTTCCAGAACAAGCTGAAAGAAGCAGGGTCCACAGTGGAAGAGCAGCTGCACCCGTCGCTGTGCCCGGTGCTGGTGCTGCTGGGGCGGCTGTACCCGTCGTCGCTCGAGGGCACCGTGTCCACGCTGCGCCTCGTCGCGCTCGTTCCGCACGTCATGCGCTGCGCCGGGAGCCGCGTGATGAGCACGAGGCAGCTGGCGGCGAGGGCCGTGGTGCCGCTCATAGCACCAGAGCAGTGAGTACATATAGTGATGAGCACGAGGCAGCTGGCGGCGAGGGCCGTGGTGCCGCTCATAGCACCAGAGCAGTGAGTACATATAGTGATGAGCACGAGGCAGCTGGCGGCGGGGGCCGTGGTGCCGCTCATAGCACCAGAGCAGTGAGTACATATAGTGATGAGCACGAGGCAGCTGGCGGCGAGGGCCGTGGTGCCGCTCATAGCACCAGAGCAGTGAGTACATATAGTGATGAGCACGAGGCAGCTGGCGGCGGGGGCCGTGGTGCCGCTCATAGCACCAGAGCAGTGAGTACATATAGTGATGAGCACGAGGCAGCTGGCGGCGAGGGCCGTGGTGCCGCTCATAGCACCAGAGCAGTGAGTACATATAGTGATGAGCACGAGGCAGCTGGCGGCGAGGGCCGTGGTGCCGCTCATAGCACCAGAGCAGTGAGTACATATAGTGATGAGCACGAGGCAGCTGGCGGCGAGGGCCGTGGTGCCGCTCATAGCACCAGAGCAGTGAGTACATATAGTGATGAGCACGAGGCAGCTGGCGGCGAGGGCCGTGGTGCCGCTCATAGCACCAGAGCAGTGAGTACATATAGTGATGAGCACGAGGCAGCTGGCGGCAGTGAAATATTAGATTTTATTATCGAGACAAATAAAGCAAAAATACAACCGTGCTCAATAATCATGATTAATAAATATATCAGATCATATTATAGTTCAACAAATTTTCTTATTTTCAAGCCAACTAAACACGCCAATATCAAACAGATACATACCACACCTCGCATCCATGTTCGCGATTCTCCGCGACCGCTCCATCAAACGGAACTACTGCCACGGCATCTTGCTGCAAGTCACGCGCCTCCTCGACAACAAGCCGCAGGACCTGCCAGCGCTAGACCAGCTCGGCGGGGTGGGGGGAACGAGCTGGATACTGGAGCAGGCGTGCGGGGGGGCTGGACCGCCATGCTATGTGCTGGCTGACGAGTATGTGAAGATGTTGAATCTGATGGTCTGGAGGTGAGTTCACCAGGCATAATGTTGATTTTTCAAATGGTCATGTAGAAATACAGTTTTCTGTCATTCGTGTGAGGAACATTTGTGTTTGTTCTATGTCTGGGAGTTAATAAATGTATAAACAAACTGTATTTATTTTAAAATACTTTTTTAGTGCTCTATGGCCGGCCAGGAGAGACTGATGTTAAAGCATGATGACTTATAAATGTACTTAAAAAAGTTGTGTGGTGCAATCAGCGTCAAATAGTTAGTGACAGTCAGGATATTTAAATAATTGTACACAACCAAACATTCACAATGATACCGGAGCAAATAAGTTTTACTTTAAATGTTCGATCGATTGGGTCTATTTGGCGGCGTTTATTTATATGAATACCTTACATCACTAACCATTTGAAACTGCTTGTACCACTGTTGGTTCCGGGTTACACAACACAAGTGCTTAAGTTTATTCCTTTGGGGTCAGGTCATTACAATCATTGAACACAATACCTCATAGAAAAATTATCAAAAAACATAACAATGTTATAATAGTAACTTATTCATCTCTTCATTTCAGATTCCCTTCGATTATTAGCAACGAAATGATGATTATTTTAAAAGGGTACTTAGAAACGATTTTGTTCACCGACTCCATCCCTCCTATCACATCGGGCCGGGAGGTCTGCCTAGCTAACTGTCTGCAATTGTATTTCGTAATTCTGAATAAACTTGACGAAAGAAATAAAGTACCAGCTTTAGTATACAAAGGTTTAGACCACAAGTCGTACGAAGTGGTACTGGCTACATTGAACTATTTACTTATTCTGTACAAAAAGCTGGACATAGACGGCTGCAGATTCCAACAGCATTTGTCTAGACTTGCAAGTGAAAAGGTATTGTCAACCTTAAGAATTTCGCCACTGTATATAGAGAAGCTATGTAATATTCTCCGGAGTAATCAATATTTAGAATGCATTCAGAAAACACTCAGGCTGCTGACTTTGGAAAAGGACACTCAAAGATATATCGTTGGAGTGAAAACTGGAATCGACAAAATATCAGATGAAGACATAATAAGACGTTTATTTGATTTTATTCAGAATGAACATGAGAATTTGACCCATATTTACTTGGAGAGCCTTTCAAATTTCGTAACGGAGAAACTAAAAGATCTAAGTATTTCTAAAGCAACTGTTTTGGATGTAGTAAGGGTGATTTTCGCGTGCAGCTCGTCGGAGAATAGCGATAGTACAAGGCATGTGGTCACTGGTTTCTTGGAACAAAATTTTGAAACATTACTGCATCTCGATTTAGATGGCTTGAATGAAGAGGATAAATGTAAGTATGTCTACACTAATATGATATAAACGCGTAGTATGCTGAATTGTAATAAATTATTTCTCAATAGAAATGATTTAGAGGAAAGTAGTAGGTATTCTTTAATGTTTAAATCGTAGAATATCAAAAATAATGGTTGAAATAACTGCAATAACCAAAGCCAAAGCTTAGGGTGGCGAAATTGTTACAAAAAAAACTAAGGCCACGTGCATGAGATAGGGCTACGGAAAAATCAATAGGTTTGTAGGTACCTACTTGCAAATGACGTTTTAATTGAAAACGCGGCGACAACGGTGTAAATGTAGCACTGGTAAATTAAACTATTTTGTTTCATCAAATAAATAAAATTGATGATACAGCGCATCAAAGTTCAGTGGTGTTGTGTTTACGTCATAGATTCCATAAAACTGTCCCGGATTAGAGATGTGGCGCTAAACTGTAACTATGTATTCTATTGTTGAATGTATTCTAGCACATTTTTGTTCACATGATAAAAGGAAAAATACGCGTCGCATATTTTTTGGAAATCTAACTGTTGGGTCAAACACAAAATATTAAAGTCATCTATCCTAGTATTGTAAATGCTTTCAGTCGAATTGTCATCAACGCTGTGGGCCACCTCGGTGACCATCCTCGAGGACGACGACGGCGTCGTGCGTCAGCGCATGTCCGACGTCATCGCGGTGACGTCACGCGCGCGCGTTGGAGTGGTCGCGACGCGCGCGGCCGAGCTGCTGCGGGGGGAGGTGCGCGGGGAGGGGGGCGAGGGGGGGAGGGAGGGGGCGGCCGCCGTGTTCGTGCTGCTGGCCCTCATGGACTTCCGGTCCGAAGTGTGCATGACCGACGAGATCAGCGACGAGGTGAGGACGCATTGAACCGTTGACCTTGAAATCGGGATATTTACACTATTTACAAACAATTTTAGGGTATCAATGACGTAATTGTTGTGTGAGTACGTGATTGTTTAAAGAGGAAGAAGGCGTTATGTTACACCGCCCATATTGACTTCTTGCAAATTGCCTATATTTAAAATGCTCCCGACGCTATTATTTTCCTCATTTAATGCATCGTATTTTGACAAGTATTTAAAAGTATATCACTTGACTAGCGGGTCAGCATCCCAATTATAGACATGTCACCATGACATTTGAATGACCAATCACATAGCAGCTGGACCTCTCGCCCACGTAGATATCGCCATCTAGTGGATTTTTCATGTGCAAACGCCCTCATTCAATTCAATTACGTTGGATCCCAACTATAATGTTCATCCAAATCACCCTTTGATTTGTAATAATTCTTTTACAATGTGAATTACCTATTAATACAAATATTCATAGACGTTAAATATCTTCATTTTTAAATTTTTAGAACGACATAAAACAACTTAACTGATATTAAATCTTTATTATCTTGAAACCAGTAAATAGTGGTTTCGAGCAAATGTAACTGTCATAGAACTCTTCTTAGCTAAGCAAGTGTGCGAAGTGTTGTACAGCGCTTCTTCAATAATTATATAAAAAAAAACAATTTTGTTTTTTAACTTGTCCCTGTTTTTCTCTTTTTTATTCAAATGGTTAGATCATCATGACGTAACACATTTTTGTTTCCAGTGTCGAGTGTTCGACCAAAATGAAAGATACAACATCTTCTTAGAGGAATGCATGTGGACAGACGCCTGCGCAGACCAATTCATCGAGCTATGCGCCCAACAACAGCAGGACCCTAAACAATTGGCACAAAGTATTGTCGATAATAACGTCTACAAAAGAACATTTGATAAACTGTGCGGTAATAATGTGATTTTATTCAGGAAAATGATCAACAATCAAATACAAACAAAAAGAAATGAAGTATTGAATCCAAAAATAGAATTATTTATTAGTAAATTATGTTAGGTATTAAGTAAGTGTAAATAGGTGTAAATGATGTAAATAGTATATAAAGAAAAAGCAAAATAATAAAAAAACATTATATTTACAAGTTTTCGTAGTCGACCTCACTTTATACATCTATACCTCATAAATCACCTATAAAGCTACAACAATGGATCTTTTTGCATCCCGTACATATAATTATTTACAAACACGTATTCGAGGCATACTGAAAGTAATTTTTGGTATCAATTAAAATTTACTATCGAATTGGCTTCAAAAATAATGTCAGATAGAAAAGAAAATAAAATTGCGAAATCAAAGAGAGGAATTACTGCAGTTTCATTATTTTTTTTTCACATTAGTTGGTTAATTAATGCTGTAAGCATGCAGTATGCTATTCGAGCTGTGCCCGCTGTTGGGTTTTGTTTTCATACAAGTTCATCAAGTGAGACATATTTTGTGACCCATAAACAATTGCTGTAATTTTAATAAATAGTTGATTGCTGTGCCCAAGCAAAATGCACATTCACAGTACTTGCACCAATGGAACAATTCAAAAACTGCAAAACATACTGTCATTCTTAGTTCTTGTGGAAAGGAAATAAATAAAATTCTCGTTCTACGTGATACGTCTGCCAACCTAGTTTGTCAAACATAAAACTATTTTTTTCAATGTGTTACCCCCGGCTGTAGTAAGCCTGCTAGCAGCAATTATAAATGGACTTATTTCCAGCTGTCCATCGCACAAACACACTATTGTCTAATATGACACCCAGCGCACATTAACTATAATAGCTTATCCCTACGTATCCGTAACACTTCGTTCGCCACTTGTCTGTTCTTGAATTTCATCGGTTCATTCTTCAACTTAATTTGTGTATTCTCTAATTCCTTCCTCATTTCTTTCACACCATCGTCAACTTCACTATCACTTTTCTCCGTCAGTCTTTGCATCTTGTTCCTCAAACTATCTGGTTCGCTCTCCTCATTATCAGAAAACAGATCCTTCACCGAAACAAGCCTGTGAGAATTTCCCACTCTTAGCAGTTTCTTGAGGCCTCTCGAGGCCTTCTTCTCAATCAGGCCTAGAAGTCCCCAGTCGTCTGTCTTCGAACCCTCGGCTGAAGATTCCAGTTGCCACGCAGCGTTTCTTATTTCAGCTTGCAACCTCTGACACTCTTCGAAGCTGACGTTTCTGCTAACATTGAGTGAAGTTTCCAACGGATTGACTATGTACAAAGGCAGTGAGTTTGGTTTTCTGATTGGGACGCCGTCGTTGATGGAGATGGCTTTGTCCTGGAAGTTGAACTGTGAGTAGAACTCGAAGAACTGCAGCAACAGGGCCTCGAGCGAGGCGGGGTTGCGCCCGTAGCTCTCCGGTGGCAGCTTGTTCATGTCGCGGAGGAACGTGCAGTTCAAATTATCTTCTGCTGTCCGGATGTCGTCTTTACCTAGAAAGTTATTATCACATAATATTAAATACATACAATTCATAGTAGCTTTCAACATTTACTTATACGTGAGCATCGCACTCAATTGAGTCGACCGACATTCACACGAATATAAATAAATTATACTTTCATTCCACTTGCCACATGGCAATTTTATGACGTTACCATAAGGTTTAATTTAGAATGACATTCTATTGACATTAGGGCACGACCATACGTGATTGCAGGTAAGACATTTTTAACTAAAAAGGACGGAGTTAATTAGTTTTCAAATAGTTTCGTTATATTTTCTTATATAACGAGATTCTGGTGCATTGACTTTTGTATTTTATACTTGCTAAACCGAGATTTACGCGCGAGCTTCATTAAATACAAATACATTTTTTTTCCATAAAGTCTGTTCCACGTTTAAGGTAATGCAGTGATACTACTAATATCAAGTACTACACCAACCTGCCCATTTGACCAAGGTCTTGAAGGTGGGCAGCACCGGGCCGGTCTTGGCCTCCTGCTGCAGGAAGAACAGCACCATAAGCGTGAGCGGGAAGTTGGTGATCCAGCGGCCCGGGTGCGCGCTGGTGAGGCCCGCGGCGGCCGCCCAGCGACGCACCGCCAGCGTCAGCGGCCGCACGCGACCGTCCAGCGAGCCCAGCTGCCACAGCAGCGCAGACATGTGCACGCCCGACCTATGCAACCACGTCACATGATGTACTGACTCAATCTGGTGCCATAACTATTCTAGGCAAATTCAGCCCTTTATAAAATGAATTGCAGTATTATTGATGATTCATACAAGTATTCTCAACTGAGTATTCCAGAATGTCACACAACTAATCAGATAAAGATTGCATGTACTGTGGATAATTTTGGCACTTTTTCTAGGGTTACCTATATTATAGAAAAATCTGAACCAGCCCAGTCATCGAGTTATGACACCTCTTTTTAGATAAGAGAGGTAGGGCATAGCGATTTATTGTTGGAATCGGAGCAGTCCAACTGGTATACCTCCACCTTACAGAAGACCACAACCAAACAACAATCATTTCTGTGTTGTTGTGTGTGTGGTTTCCAACGCTCCTGGGGGGGTACTGCATTAGTAGCAGGGGTCAAGCCTTCAAGGTAAGGGTGACAAGTCCAGTAATAACTTTAACATCAGGTGGGATGAGGTCAATCTTGAAGTACAATATAAAAAAAAGATTATCTGTTTCAAAATATGCCATCTTATGGGCACCAGCTTACTCCACCACGAATTTAGTAATTGTACCGCAAGGCAGGTGCGTGTATAGTACTCACATGTTAGAGCAGCAGAGGTCGCACTCGACGTCGGTGAGGTCGTGCGCGTACTTGACGATGGGCACGCGCGCGTGCAGGATGCGCGTGACGCGGGCCGCGCCGGCCGCGCGCAGCTCCAGCAGCTCGGCCGCGAGCTCCAGCTGCCGCCGCCACGCGCCGCGGCCGCCCTCGCAACGCTTCTCCTGGTACACCAGCCGCTTGCTGCTGTCGCTCTGTTACCCACACAAACACATGCATTACAGCCAGGGCAGATGCCGTACTGCGCTTAGCATAGTACTACAAACATCAATGTATACTTCTTTGGACATACTAGAAATACACAAAAGGCAGACTTACTAACTCTTATTGACTGTCTTGGCAAACTGTCTTTTCAGTCTAATTATTATTTGAGAATCTATACAAATATTAAATATACATATGAGATAATAAAGAGAAAAATCAATCAATTCAAACTTACCTTACATTAAAGGGGGTTAAACAAACTATTTAAATTGTCTTTTATAATACATTCTTATTACTTACCATTTCTTTTGTAACAACATTTGTAAGCACCAAATCCAAATCACAGCCCATTTTTCCAAATCCATTAACCGATGAACCAAATGGCCTCACAGCTATGTTTGCATACAGACTCTCAAATATAACTTCCAACTGAAAATAAAATATTGTTAAATTAACCAAATCAGCATTTCTCAGACATATCACATAGGACTATAACAGGCAATTTAACAACTTGTTTTATAAACATAAATATGTTGTGAAAACTGTAAAAATGTTTTGTTTAAATTCACTACTATACCAGATTAGCATAACATGAGATCAACAAGATTCAACACAATCTCCAGTACTATTGCAATAAGCTAACCTGCCTTGCCACCATGTACCTCAATCTGACCCCCAAGTCATTCAACTTAGTCTTTTCATATAACAGCTGGATCTGTTCTGACACCGTGGAGCAACCTAACAGTTCAGCATACAGGGCATCATCGTCCACCGGTGCATTGCCATCTTTCACAGCCAGTGATGCTGTTGTGGTATTATATTTTTCCTTCTTTCCAGAAGCTGCTCTAAACCATAAGAAAGGAGAATGTGACGCCATAACGTCGACCTCCTTTCTGTGCGCACCACAGTGTTGTAAAACATGCTTGAGGTTGTCTTCTGAACTGAATTCAATAAGCATGAAGTGCTGAAATAACAATATACAGATTGCCATGACTTTATTTTGTTTATTAAACAAAAACAAACAGGGATACAAAGTTATTGTACTCGTAACAAAGTCGTAAAATACATTAGTATGATATAAAAAATCAAAAAGGACATACTTCCCCTCCTGAATTGCGGTAGTGATGTACCCCATTGATTTCAGCATATTTGGAGCAGTAACCATACAATTCACTGAAGGAGGACTCTGAGTTGACTTGTACTACGAGGCTACGCCTCGCCTCTGCCCTTCTCTGAGCGACATCATCATCAAAAGACGTGAATTTCTTAGACGAACCTAAAAGTACACATAACCTCAAATTTGTTTTCATAACAACTTATCACATCGAATGCGACTGCTCATTTACCTGAATATCTTCTAACTGCTAAACATTTACAAAAAGATAAAGAGGCACGCACTGATTTGCTGAAAAAATATGGTTTACCACTATTTATTAGTGTTTGAAATATCACAGACATTTTGCCAAAGTCAGTTCAAATTTGACATTTACTATTTTGACAAATTTATAGGTCTTGGAGGGTTAAGAAATAAAAATATCTCCTTTTTTTAAAATATGCCCTTACACACGTATGCCACAGCTAGTAAATTCATTAAACATAATTTTTGACTACAATATCAACAATTGCTAGTCGGATTTGCTCAAAATAGCTGAAAGATTTAACTATTTGCCAAAGGAACGTTTGTTGCTTTCCATTTACGTATATCAACGAAACGCTAAATTAAAAAAATTGCCATCAGCTGTGCTTTTAATATAATGTCAAAAGAAACTGTTTTCATTTGAGGTTATATTTTTGTCTTGATATTTGAAGAATTTTCTTAAAATTAATCATATAATTATGGGGGCACGCTTATTAAATCGGTTTGTAATTCCGGCGATCATGAATTCATTTAGACCTAATATTTACCATGGCGGAACTGTTAGTAAAACAGTTGTGTGCTCAACTCCCACAAACTGTACCACTATAAGAAACTACGCCAAAAGTAAAGATAAAGGAAAGGATAAAAAAGGAAAAGGCGCCAAAGTGAACATAGATCCAACCATGATATCTGAGTTGGTTGCAGTAGACAAAATAAAAGAAAGATGTAACAGTGCCATTGATAAAATGAAGGATGACTTCGCAAAGAATCTCTCGCTTCGATCAACCACTGGCTCTATAGAATCCCTAGCAGTGAAATTTGAGGGAAAAGAGTATGAATTACAAGAATTGGCCCAAATTGTGCGGAAAAATCCTAAAACAATTGTTATTAATTTTGCTTCATTTCCGCAAGCCATACCTGATGCTCTAAAATCAATTCAGAGTTCTGGGCTAAATTTAAATCCTCAACAGGACGGCACCACAGTTTATGTTCCTGTGCCGAAAGTGACTAAAGAACATAGGGAAGCCCTAGCTAAGAATGCAAAGGCATTGTACATTAAATGTAGGGATGCATTGAAAGATGTGCAAAATGATTTTATTAAAAAGGTAAAGAAGCAAACTGGAGTATCTGAAGACCTGGTATTTAATGTCACGAAACAAATATCTGCT
Organism: Glyphodes pyloalis; assembly: GCA_037074685.1. Lineage (NCBI taxonomy): Eukaryota > Metazoa > Arthropoda > Insecta > Lepidoptera > Crambidae > Glyphodes > Glyphodes pyloalis. Next base: position 2,960,117 of record JAYKKO010000042.1, read on the forward strand.
TTATGTGATGAATATCAAACTCAGGCTAAGGGAATCTATGAAGTAAAACACAATGAACTTGTTGGAAAGTAATAACATGAAGTGGACACAATGCATTTACTTATGGTGGTTTTTGTTTACAGCTGGTAGATAGTTTATAAGAAAAATATTAAAGCAATAAAAGTTATTTGAAATTAATCATGTTACCTTTTTAATTGTTGAGTAATTAAATCCCAAAAATAATCTTTGTACATACAATGGTCTATATGCCTTTTTTAGCTTGTAGTTGCTACTCATTGTAGGGAGAAAGTTAATATTTAATCACTGATATTATTGTTTATACATATTAAGAATTCAGACCCTGGGTGGGTTTGCAGTGCAAATATTTTAAATCACTGCAGTAGGCAATTGTGAGTATAATCAAAGAAAAAATAGTTTTCTCACCCATGTAGTATGTATGAGCATGCATTTCTGGACATATTTATCTCTTTATCAAATTTTATCTAGAAGGCTTTTCTTTCCTTGGCCTAACCAACTGTTTTTCTTGGGCACTTATTATATCTTATTTTGGTAAATTCATAGGTACACTCATTTGTTTAAAGCTATTCGATAAACAATTTACTTATAAACTTTAAACTTGAATTTGGTGAATGGATTTTTAAATTATTTTAAAATTTCTTAACTAAGTGATCGACCTAATTATAGTAACGGCGACACAATAACAAAATTGATGACTTTCGTAGCCAAGCTCAGATCATAGAAAGAAATGTTCTGTGTAGCCATGAGACGAGCAGGTAGGACTTTGAAGTCATCTCTGGGTCCAGGATTCGATTCAATAAGGAAAACTAACTTTTCTATATTAGGCGTTGTGGTACCGTCATTATTTTTTCTATTTCTGAAACAGGTTGGGTGTTTATAATATTTAATATTGGCCAACAATAACTTATGGACTCAACATTGTTTTTAAAAGTTGTAGTAGGTTAGATCTACTTGTACTTTAGGATTAAATAGCTTTTGTCCAAAACTGTTACTTAGTTTATATTAAAAAGTAATTTGACAAGACTTTGTTCCATTACAACAATTTATTGGTGAATTCTCTCTAGTAGTTTTTCTGGTCTTACTTCAGTATTGGAATTAGTTATTTCTTTCCTTTTCTATAAAAACAGAGGAACTTTCGAAAATTATTACTCTAATGAAACACGACTTGTTTGTTGTTATTGAAGCAAAAGAGTTTGGTACTTTGGTTTTGGTGTTTGTTTATTTGTTTCAATGGATTTCTCTAACAAAAAGAGAACGGCTAAGTACGATAGAGTTATGTCGCGACTCTTTAATCGATCGCGTACCAATATGAACTCAAAATCTTACGTTACGCGGCACGAAACACCTTCAACCGTTTCTATTGGCGCGAAACCGTCTAGTTCGAACGTAAATTTTAGTGTTATTAGTGAACTTCCTGTTTTTTTAAATGATTATTCCCCAGAAGTGCCGGTGAAAAGGACATTTGTTGTGAAACCGAGACGGACGGTCAAGTCTTTGGATCCGAGTTCTTCTCCTCATCGTGCGACTTCCAAATCGGAAGTTAAGGTTTCTAAGCGGAATCCCGAGCCCAAAGTGTGTAATATTCGTGCAGGCGGCTCTGCACCAGTGGTTTCAAGTCGCGCTAAAGACAGATGGTCAGACACTCATGTCAGGCAATGTTTTTCCAGTAGGTCTCATACTAGACTCAAGGAACTTAAGGTAAATAAAACTTTAAATGAATGAAGTAGTTAATAACTATCGTGATTGATTGGGTGCATGTTAACTAGTTAATTTAGGTCACATGTATGTACTATGTACATATACTTAAATATTTAATAAAAGTTCACAAAACAACTTTTTTGCAGGATGAGATTCAACAGTTCCGTGAGTGTGACAAACAAATGAAGCTGCGTAGCCGTTTGTACCAAAGCTGTGGAGTGATCCTAGATGATGTGGGACAGGTAGCCGCTGACAAGGCTATCCAGGTGGCAGAGTCAGGTAAAGCAGACTAAATCTATTGTAATATCCTATTAATAGGTTCTTACTTAGTATAAATTGTTGACATTAAAATTAATTATTGAAATGGGAAGGATAGCTCTTATGATAGTCTTATTCAAAGTTATTGGTCGCTACAATCATATATTAATCAACCTGGCAATCATAATATTATATTAATTATAACATATTTTTAAATTTGTTTATTTCAAACATTTGATGTGCTAGCTACATGATTACGAGCAAATGTTTAAAAATGTATGCCAAGCTAATATCCAAGATCTTCTTCATTTAATTTGTAATTATTATTCAACTTAAAATAGCTGTGGATATTTTATAAATGGAACAGGCGAAGTAAAGAAATATCAGTTTCTCCCATACACTTATGTTTTATTCATTTATCCAGACATTACTAGCTATCAGGGATGGGTCGTACTTGTCAAATCGAGTACCAGGGCTTGCAAGTACGTCCCTTTTAAAATACCAGGGTCAAAAACCAGGTTTAATATACTTGAAAGTATTTATTAGTCTAGTTCGTAACTACCTAATTTTAAGGTACATAATCCCGAATGTGATTCGAAAGACTTTACGGACTTACAAGTTTATATAAACTTTAACCAAGTATGTACCAATTATTAGAATTTCGTTGATTATGAAATGAAACTTATGTGAGTTAATGAGTTATCATACGTCAAACTTTATTGTTCTATCTCGCTCTCAGCTCAGCTGCATCTTCTGATCCCGAGTCGGGCGCCGAGAAGTCTCGAACCGACCCTGGCGCCGGACGTCTTGCATAAAAATATTTTGAAAGTATCACACGCAATTTTAATCTTTATGCAACAGTGATAAGGATCATAATTTATTAAACAAAACCAAAAACCTTAAAGGCTTGCGAGTACTTGATTGAGCAAATCTATAAAAGACTTTATTCTTAGAGCCATAAAGAAAATAACACATTGCCGAGGCTGTCGAGTAAATACTTTGAAAGTATTTCGGGCTCGCACCTGGCATCTTCCGATCCCGAGTCGGGCGCCGAAAAATCACGAACCGACCCCGGCGCCGGACGTCTCGCAACAACCGCCGCGCGTAAAAATACTTTGAAGGTATCACACGCGATTTTAATCTTTATGCAACAGTTATAAGGATCATCATTTATTAAACAAAGCCAAAAACCTTAAAGGCTTGCGAGTATTTGATTGAGCTAATCTATAAAAGACTTTATTTTTATAGAAATAAAGAAAATAACACATTGCCTCGGCTGTCTAGTAAATACTTTGAACGTCTTGCAAGTATTTCGGGCTCGTACTTGGTCGGCGTACTTGGAAGCAAATACTTGGTCTAAAAACCTGGTCGCGTAAATACGCACCATCGCTACTAGCTATGTATATCAGACACCAGTCCGGTCCACTGCTTAAATAAGTAAAGCATGATAACACATGTCAGCTTTTGTTTCCAACATAAAAACACAGATGGCGCTACTTGTCTTTTACTTAGGGACAGAACAAATTAAACTTTACTGTATTAAAATTCAAGGTTACTGGAATAATTATGTAGAAGATTAATAATGGCTAAGACTTAATTAAATAAATGACACGCAATCTAAATGGGTCCGATACGGAAAAGATTGTATGACTCAAAGTTAAAAGAACGTAGTTGTAAATTTACATGTTACACACATCAGCCGAAATAGCTCAGTTGGGAGAGCGTTAGACTGAAGATCTAAAGGTCCCTGGTTCGATCCCGGGTTTCGGCAAATGTTTTGCTTTATTATTTTTTAAATCTTTCTGTTTTTTTTTCAGATTATGAGGAAATAAGGTAAGTTCACTGCATAAAATCGTATTTATTAATATAAGTATTTTTTTTCTCTTGATTCAATTTCCCTTTATAATTTCTAAACTACCCACCCATTTTAAGCAAATACTCATAAAAAAAATCTATGGAGGCGGTTACCGGTTTGAAGCTGAAATTTATTTTTATATAATGTTTTTAAAACCTTAATGGATATTTTGACGTATTCGTTTTAATAAATCAGTGATGGTAAACCTTTCTATAAAAATATGTTGTCTAATTCTTCTGCTCATGATACAGTCGACCCTATATGTATAACATTAAGGATACTGTTGCCTACTGAATACTGTCAGACATGAAGTCCGCCTTTTTTTCTTACTTTATTTTGTGCATTATAGATAAAATAAATAAACAATAAATAAATCTTTACAGCGGCGTCTAGAATCTCGACCATTTGACATACTTGTATATCTATCATTAACTTATGGACGATCATATCATACAATCCCAATTTCCTGATCTTGAAATAAAATCGTGTTTTTGGGTAACCCTAAGGGACATATTCATTTGCTTCACACAAAGTTTGCTTTTCTCCTTTTTAATCTACAAATGTCGTTACTACTGCTCAGATTTTTTAATCCGTAGTTAGTCTAATTTTCTTACAAAATGACTAAGGAACGAATTGTAAAAACATTACTTCGCTTTTACTGAGTAAGGCGAACTTGTTTCCAATATAGAAATCTGATCTGAATTCAAAAACAAATGGGAGCCCGGACGATAACACATTCTTTCGATATAAGTTCTTATTCCTACGATATAAAGGCGGTTCAACGTCAAAAGCGTTTCCGACGTGATTTTGACTGTAGGTATAGTCACGTGTACTAGTATGTATACAATCTCATTCTAAAGCGAACCTTATAGTAACGTCATAAGAGCTCAGGTGTTTACAATTCATGGTTTGTTGTACGTCGTTTTCAGTTCGTAATTGCCAACTGCTCCCCTACTTAAGCCTGAATGATCAGCTTTAAAATTCTAAGATTACTAAGGGTACTTAGTATGTGCCGGGCCCTGCTGTTTGGCAGATGAAACCTTGGCCTTGGGAGCCACCCCAGTGCGAGCTGCAGGTGTTTCCGAACCACCTGGTAGTTACCATAAATATTCGGAACACTTGTCTCAATGATTTACGCCCGATTCCAATATTTGATTAACGAACTGTTCTAGTTACGAATAGTAATTAATTATACGAGTCGTAAGCTAAAAACGACCGATGAACGACTGATGACAGCTGTATGGTATGGTATTTTTTAACGATTCTTAGTCGGTTGGAGAAAAACGGATCCTCATTTTTGACACATTACGAATCGTAAAATATTGAAACCGGACATTGGTAACTTAACAATTCAAACGACTGTCTTTTTCCGCTATCCGGTAAGATGGATGAACTGATAAATACCTGTTTAGTTCTTTTGAAATTTGTGTTAGTAACAATATTATAATGGGTTGCTGAAATTTATTTAAACGACAAAACCCTTAAATACTTTGTATATTAAAAGAAATTGATAAGTCTCCAACATAGAATAATAAAAATAGGTTTTATCATAGGTAATAAATAAAATTAAGATTTTAAATTGGTTGAGACGCTGCGGTGATTAAATTACTATAACATTGTCATAATTCGATTAAATTTTACTTACCACTCCGTTTCGATGTTATGTGCTAAGCCCAATTTAAAAAAAGTCATCTTCTATCACATAAAAAATATGAAAACATTGCGATGATTAATAATAAATAAGTAATTGATAAGGAAAATCAAAGGTTTACAAAGTCTGTGAAAGCGAGTGCCTCGTGCTTTAATATAGGAAGCACTATTTCGCGAACCCTCCCGAAGCCTCTTTAGCTCAGTGGTAGAGCACTGGTCTCGTAAACCAGGGGTCGTGAGTTCAATCCTCACAGGAGGCAGTGTTCATGTTTTTTTGTTTTTCTTTTTTAATCTAATGTAGTAACGATTAAAAAAGGATTCAGAAAAGATTTAAGAGTTAAAATGGTTAAAACGTTTGATTTTTTAGTTTTTTCTTCTTTACCCACAGTGGTTTGATTCTTTCTTGGTCGGATCGAGGATTCTTGGATCAAAGGCCTGTGCCTTCTATCTTTGGAACTATTCTTTAATAATATTACCAATACTTGACTATATTTTATTCAGTAGAAAACCAAAGGAATACATTTCTGGCGCAGGATGTTATATTTACACCTTTTTTATTTTGTTCTCTTAATTGGACCAAAATCACCACGCTCTCTTTGAAAAGATATTTTACAATTGTATTTTCAAGGAAACCAGTATTTCTAGATTAGATTTTTTTAATTTGTACATCTAAACATATAAATAAAAATTGGAGTGTCTGTTTGTTATATTGAAATAATGTAAACGTCCGGATCTGCCTGTTCGTTTCGTCCAGTCAAAATCTTTTGACTGGACTTTTAATGACAGGTAGCTGATTTAATAAGGAGTTACTTGGGCTACTTTTAAATAACTCCAAAACAAAATTGATTTTTCTAAAATATAAGTCACGCAACAAGTTAAAGTCGCGCGGCATGGCCGCGTCTATATTTTTAATAGGTAGTAGGTTTTTTTATAATGCACTTCAAAATTGACCTCATCCCACCTGATGTTAAGTGGTAATGAGGTCCTAGCTTAAGGGCGACAAGTACAGCATAATAAAACTATAAAAAAATAAAGGATAAAAAAGCAAAGACGCGAAGAAGTGATTTTCGAGGTTTTAATGCAGGATTTGAAAACCAGGTACAATCTGGCAAGAACGAAGGGAACAGATCAGCTAGGGTAATAAAAAAAATACGACTTCCTCCCTGACCCGTTTAAAGTATGTAAATAATAAGGTCCTTAGCACAAAGAACCGTTAAGCGGCTCCCCGTTACGTTTACCTACGCGGTCCGTTATTCTCGTTCATGTGGAACTCTCCGCCCTTAGGAGTCGGGGTTCACCTGACAAAAAAACCTGCCAAGCGTGATTCCGACTTGCACATGATAGGTTCCGTATCATTGACTAGGTAAAAACAGTAGGTACACAAATTTAATAGAGTAACCTTTTTTATTTATTGTTAATGTAATATACAATTTGATATTTTGTAAAAATACAAGTGCTTACAACGCCTAGAAGAAAGAAAGAGAGAAACTAAAAAAATATTATCGGCACACATAGACTCACACAAACTTTTACGCATACAGTAGGTACCTACATAGGTATTATTTACGTGCCAATAAGGTCCTAGCCTCAGCATGAGCTGCTGCAGCACTGTGTCGCATCAGCGCTGGTTCAGGCGAGACCTTGTGGTGGGTGCCGCATTTAAAAGTAAGAAAACAAAACCAAAAAAAACCATACCTATATGTTACTATTTATTGATATCAAGCGAAATCCATGTTTGATTCCATATAATTTTTTTATTATTTATTATTAAAATAAAAATACATCTGAGTATTGTGTAAAGATTTTTAGTGCTTATCGTTTTCCGATGTTATTGGTATGGAGTAAAAAAGAGCGTTTGTAGTGTGAAGGTCTCCGTAAATATTTATTTGATTTTTGTTTTTTTTTTGTTTAATTTTGTTGGCAACAGAAATACCAAATTTTGTGGAAAATTCAAATGTCTAGATAACGCTGTTATTGAGAACCTAGTGACAGACAGACGGAAGGACCGACAGTAAGTATTCGTAATAGGGTTCCGTTTCTACGCTTTGGGTACGGAACCCTAAAAACTACCTGCTGTAGGCCCCTTGAACTATTGGCGTCATTGAAACTTTGTAAACATCCGGCATCTATAAACTCATACAATCCCGGTACATATGAAACTTTCTTATTAAATAACATAAATAAAAATTTGGTACTGCGGTCTGTAGCACGTACAGACCGCAGTACCAAATTGTATTTCATTTATATTGGGTTCAATTTAATCGAGCATCAAAAAAAATACTAACCTAACCTAAATTGTAGGTTGGGGACAAATTTAATAAGTGATCCACTTGAGCTTGGGCGACTTGTGGCTCAGTCAGTGTTTCTGTAGCCCATATTATATGCTTCGATCTTTTAAACAACGTAACAGAGTTTTTGCGGTATTTTTTTATGTAGACAAGATCAAAGTTTAAACGTAAATAAAAAATATTTTGGGACAAAAAGCCGAAAGATTCATTAGTATCTGCTTTTTACGCGTGCGTGTTGATAGTATTTAGCTAAGATTAAGTGATTAATAATGTACGGTCAACAGCAGGTCAATGTAAACACTTGCAGATCGACATTCGGCAAATACCAAGAGAAGTATTTTAAGGACTAGTGGCCGCCCGCGACTTCGTACAGTCGCCGTCAGATATATCGGAGCAGACAAAGTGACCAAATACTTCTGAACAGTTAAAATGTCAAAAAGTTCCACACATCACAAGTTACCATTAATATCTGAACATTCACTACTTCAATAATATCTGAGCAGATGCTAGTCAATAATTTCTATACACACAACTTACCAATAATATCTGAACACTCATCTATACAGGTAGCTAAATGAGACACATGACGTGCGTGACACATATTGACGTTATAAGTGTTCAGATATTATTGGCATCTGCTCAGATATTATTGAAGTAATGAATGTTCAAATATTAATGGTAACTTGTGGTGTATGGAACTTTTTGACATTTTAACTGTACAGAAGTATTTGGTTTCTTTGTCTGCTCCGATGTACCTGACGACGACTGTACGTGTGAGCAGTCTTTTCTAGCAATAAATTTAGCCTATGTTACTCGGGAAAAATGTCGCTTTACAATGGTGAAATATTTTTTGGAATCGGCACAGCAGTTTTTGAGTTTATTCATTACAAACATACACACAATTTTTTCTGTATAATATTAGTGACATAGGATAAAACATGTTTGAGACACTCTTCCGAGATTACAACCGTGTGCGTTTCAAATGAATACTCACAACAAGATTATTTGAGAGAAAATTTATGAATCATTCTCATTTTGTAAACAACACGTGCAAGCCATAGATCGATTAATCACTTATGTCAAACGTAAACACGTCAACAAGCCTACCCTCATCTGTAAACTTTTAAACACTAGGTATTTGCTTGTAGTAGGATCTTATTGACTAAAAAATCTATTTCGATTAATTTTGAGTTTGATTCCTTTATACAACCTAAAAAGAAATTTATTCACCAACATTTTCAAGATTATTTGTTCATAAATTAACGAAAATTCCTTCAGAAATTGCAAAAATCCCTAAAACAATCGCATGCCACTTTTACTCCCGTAATTTAGGGGAAAGTAGCAAATTGAAGTAATCTGTAAGCTAGCAAGGATTTATCTTCTTCTTATATATAAAATTGAATGAAAGTCTTGCTAAAACTCGACAACGGCTAGACCGATTCGGCTAATATTGGTTTTGAAATAATTGTGGAGGTCCAGGGAAGGTTTAAAAGGTTAGAAAATTTGTAAAAAATAGGCGTTACGACGGTCGCCGTGACAGCTAGTTACAAAATAAATAACAGTAGTTCTAGTGTTCACTGGCATTACTCGCACCGTAACAATGGAAACAGCGCTTATTGAACGCGTCCAGAAAATGTCGATAAGCTTCGGTCAGCTTCGGTAAACTTCGGTACTCAACAGTCGCAAGTGTGGCTCGGCCAAGGACGGACGCGGGCGGTATGTCGCGCAGCTACCGACTCTATTGTGCAGTCTACGGATGCTTGAACTCGACCGTAGCGAAACCAGGCATGACGTTTTTTAGATTACCAACTCAGCAGCCAAGGTAAGATCTGCATGCCTTTATATTAAGGTGTTCGCGCATGAAATGTCCGCTAGATGGCGATGCGTAGGCTACGTAATCGGTTATTGTTTAAATGACATTGACAGACGTGTCACTATGACATTTATACCATCAATCATAGCCATCTAGCGGATTTATCATACGCGAATTCATTAAACGCTATCAAAGAAAAAACACTGAAACCCTGGTTTATTAGGTAGGTGTAGTGTAATGTAGTGATGATATGGTGTCAATCGAATGTCAGAATCATAAAATAAAATAATGCACAAGCAATGAAGGCTTAATTAATAAACAAAATCTTTCATGTCACCTGCGTGGTCTAAGATTATACTAAATTAAAGAAAAAAATATCTTACATAATTCCTATTACTATTGTAAAAAGAAGTTAGGTCAAAAGGTTTTTAATTGTAAAATAACTAATTTTTTGTATAGGGAATTTTAGCCGTTGACCTATCCTTATCTTTAAAATTTCTGCAGCCGAATTTCGAACTTATTTCGATCAGATAGAGTTAAATATTAGTTTAGATATTTTGACAGCTTTAAGTAGGTCCATGAAATGATGTAGTAGCGTAACTAACAAAACGTATTTACTCGAAGCTATATGGTGGTGCGATGGGAGACCATCTGGATGGCACAATAGACAATGGCGTCTGAAGTTTTAAACCATAGAGTCACTACCGTCTTTGACCCGCAAATTTATTTTCCTTCCTTAATTCTTACTTTAGTAACCCTACTTTTCAGACTAATAAAATGGCTACGTCTGATGTGTCGAGAGGATTTGAAAGGCAAAACTAGCTTCTCAGGCTACCGAGTTTGCGAAATACATTTTAGTACACAGGACACTCTACCTACAACAAGCCGGACGATATTAAAAAAGAATGCCCTTCCATCATTGTATTTGCCCGACTTACCTGAAACAAACAATGCCAGTTCTGATTTTGATCAGCAAGAAGATAAAGAAACTCAGACGGAAGATATAAGCGTATTACCCTCATCGAGTTCCTCTAACAACAATTCAAGGAAAAGAAAGTTGAAGAACGAAATCTCTGATACCGGAAAACAAACGATAAACAAAGATGGTGCACTACCTAAGCTTAGTGATAAATATTTGACTAAAGAACTAATTCTTCTTCTAAAAGCGCAGATCTTGTCGAAACTCCCTAAGAATGAAAATCGATATGACAAAGAATACGTTTCGTTTTGTTCGAAATTGTATTCGGTCAGTGCGAAAGCGTACGAGTTCCTACAGGACGCGCTGTGTTTGCCGTGTCCTACAGTATTATTTAGTAAGTACCCATCAGCAACTGATAAAAACGATGAAGATGAAAAAAATAATGACGTCATTAAAGATGACCAAGACCAAGAAGACTGCACATAATTAAGAATGTTTGTAATTTAGCGATTAAGATAATTTTAATTAAACTATGAAAATACATTTTGTTTTTATTCCAAAATCTGAAGCTGAAAGGGGTTTTCCAACTATTCCATGTATTAATATAATCAAATTTGACACTATAAAATATAGTTTATTTAGAATATTATTTGATCTCCCCTTGCGGTTTGGGATTCAAACCCACGATCTTCAAGTATCGCGTGTGCTGCCCTTCCAAGGGCGTGAAGCACTATACAAATTCTACAAATCTTTTCGTTACAAAAAGTTTATAGTTGATGGCTCCGTTAGTTTTCATAACCAAAATATGTTTGTGTGTTTGTCGTAATTAAAAACGGAATTACTATTGAAGTTGAAGAAATTGAAGAGGCAGAGTTTTTTTTCAATACATTTTTACAAACGAGTAAGTACATAGAAAACGCGGACGTATTTGGAGCTAGTGTTGCCGTATAATTGATTGTTTATTTTGACAAGTTAGAGAGGCGGCAATTTTAAATGTATTACAACAGTGTCGTTTTGGCTTCTACTAAGATAGGGCAAGCGAGTACAGCTACGGCAGTAGTAGTTGCGTTGCGCGCGAGTCCAGTGATGGGCAATGTCCCAGGCGTCGCGTCCGCCGCGTCATTTCCGTTTCCGTGCGCGTGCGCCTGGCGTAGCGCCAATCTAAATTTAACTGATGAATAGGGTTGGAGAATACTTTTGCTTTTATTAAATTATTAACATCACCCACTTATTCAGTGATGGACATGGCCAATCATAGCAAGTCTTCCGCTTGTCGTTTCCAATCGGGTCTGAAGCAAGTTCTTTTCGTAAACAGGTGGGTTAACATTCGATGCGGTGTATTTAAAAATGTCATCATTATTTACAACCCCTAAATCGGATCGGCCATGCTTTTCAATTGCACTGTAATTGGTCTGTTGGTAAATTGGTCCAATTTAGTTTTATATTTAAGGTCAGGATGAATCGCATTACCATCCTCCTGTCTTGTTTTATCATTGTTTGTTGAAAACCGAGACTTCAAAGCATCACCGCCAACCCTATATATTCCACATCGAATTATGTGCCACTGCAATAGGCCAAAGCGATGAAAGCTGTACTATTGCTCGGTTCTGACTCATCAGCGTTGCCCTGCCCGCATAGGTCGTTTTGAGGCAATAAAATCTATACTTAACCACAGAACAGTGAGATCTTAATGAAATCTTTGTTCCCTTTCCGTTGAAAGGTCTTTCTACGTATGCAGACTCGCCATTGTTGTGCTATCACTTCATGTACGAGTTCAGAAAATACTAGCTGTGCCCGCGACTTCGTTCGCGTAAATATATAAAAGGTAGCCTGTGTCCTTTCTCAGAGTCCAAAGATTGTCTGTGCCAGATTTCATCAAAATCAGTTGAGAGGATTAAGCGAGTAAGCGTAACAGACAAACAATGTTACTTTCGCTTTTATACTATTAGTAATTAGTAATTATTAGTAATGATTTTTATCTTGGTAGACGAATGGGTAAATAAGCCTAATTTAGCTTTCGTATCTGTAATACATTCAGGAGACCTCACTTGATATATTGAGGATAATAAATATGCCAAAACTGTGTGATCTTTTATACAGGTTCACTACATTATATCCCGGAGTTCAGTGTGCCTCTTGGCAAAGGCCTCCTTTAACCCTTTCCACTATTCTTTATCTTGTTGCCTACTATTTATTTGAGTTCGTCCTCCCATCTTAGGCGTGGTAATCCTCTTCTTCTTTTGCCTTCTCTAGGGTATATTGAAAATAACACATGCCAAATTTATTGAAGAAAATTGAGAGTAGATGGCGATAAACAATTTATTTAATTGAAACCTTTCCTCGTGTCCTTCGCTTGTAAAAGAATCGTAAATCGGAGAATACTTGTGTTTATAGGATAATTCCTTACCGAAATCATAACATTCGTTAGTTTAGTTTTATCGTAAAAGTGAGGCAGACAAACATAGAAAAATACTTTCGCATTTACACCGAATATTAATATAGAACTAAGAACAAATCAGCTCCGTAATGTTTACCAGAATATTCACCGTGCAATGTTTACATAGCCGAGATGTATTTTAAAGCTTTTGTCAACAAACGCTTTGTAAATACATTGAAAAAAAAAGGCAAATATGTGACCAACTAGGAGTATCCTCGTATTCTAATTACCGCGATGAAATGTAAATTTCGTGACAAAGCCGTCATTTCCTGCCCGCATGCAGTTGGCACTCCGCCATTCCTTCTGAACTAGTTTAAACGTGTGCCGAGACACGTCGCCGAGAACGCTCCGATACAGCTGGCTGATGGTCGTTTATGATCTGATAAGCCACATTCATGTATTCAGCAATATTGCATCATTGAGAATCTGCCTCGTTTACGAGTCAGACTTGGGCCATAATAGTCAAACCAACTACGATTTCGTCTTGGTGTGGACTTAATTTTGCTCATACTATCTACTAGAAGATAGATAGACTTGCAAATTATGATTACTATGCTCTTTGAAACGCCCTGAAACTTTTTCATAATTAGTGTGTCGAAAATTTTTACATCACAGTGTGCTATGTTTATCCATGAAGGAATCCTGTTTTGGCAGGTATTTAAAATTACCTCAGCTTACTCTCCAGTCAATATCCCTATTGTATGCGAACCAAAATTCATAAATTTCTGGTTTTGGATTGATTTGCATTTTCGCAATCCGTTGAGAAATATTTTGAAATGTGATACGTAGAGGAAATCACACGTCGTTTTCTATTTATGCGGCTGTCCATTTTAAATAAACACATGTTTAAATTTAGCAATTACATCCAATCTCGTTATTCAATTCGACGCCAAGCATCAAAGACGTGATGCAAAAGCTTTGGCAGATCTCCTGGGATGGTCGTGCCCTAATACGGTAGCAGGGAGTGCTTCCCTGGTGCATACGTCAATGTGACGCGGCGTGCACTCAATGAAATTACGTCATACGGATGTGCACCAGGGCTGTCAGTTTGTGGCAGAACGCGACAGGGAAAATGATCCCTCCGAACGTGCGATAAGGCGACGCAGAAGGTTGCGTGCGGGCTTAGGGGGCTACTACCTAAATGTGATGTAGTGCGTGCGCGACGTCAGTACGCGGGCACTAATTTTCCGCAAGGAGACCAGTTGGCTGTGCGTGTGAGGGCACCACAGTCGGCATTGCAGTTACGGTCGCAACAGGGATGGCTCCGTTGGATATTGGCCATCCCTACTCCCCTCACTGATCATATTGTGGAGATGGCGGAACGGTTCGTCAAAGAACTTACCCCCGATAAAAAAGAGCTGCCAGTTCGTATATGGTTGCAAATTACGATAATCAGACGATGTATTGTATCAATTTCATATAATGATATAGTGGAGTGTCGAGTGTGTTACAGTTTCGTTCGAACCGTATGTTTTATCTTAATCAATAAAATGACACAGCATTAAAGTACAGATCAGTATCTTTATTTGCCTAACAGCTGCCTGACTTCATTCCCATTTAGATAAAATATTCATATTCATATTCATATTCATTTATTCACGAATAATTTATACTAGGTACAAATATCCTATATATTAATCTAGTATGCCATATCCATTCAGTAGATTTTGCGTGAAAGAGTAAGAAACGTCCATCCATACATTCTTTCTCGTTTATAATGTTAATAGAAAAAGCGATTTTTAGAAGGGTATAATGCCATCAAAGTTATATAATTTATACTGAACAGTATTTTTATGTAGCTTAATCTGTCCCTCTGCTGGGCAAAGGGAGTCCTTTGCCCAGCAGATATGATACGCTGTTATACCGTTTATGGGAGAGTTCCCATAAACGGTATAACAGCGTATCATACTGGCATCCCTGATGTGCACCGCTAACGCTGCATCGCCTGCTCACAAACTGGGCTTCCTTCCGACCGGTATCTCCGTCTCCGTCTGCTGTCATACGATCCGAGTAAGATGCATATATCCCTTCGATTGGCACGTTAACGGGATGTTATTTCTGGTGAGATGATTCAGTGTGCCAAACGGTGTTATGCTTACTCTCATATTCAGAATGAAAACCGAATGTAGGTATTTTTTTTTCTGTCAAAAATATTTGTTTTTTTTAATATTCTTCATCATCATAATCGTTTTCATAGTGCAAAATAATACCTTATTTTGAGACCAATACTTTGGTGTGATAGTCTGGCGCATTAATTCAGTTTATTAGCAACACAACTTACATGGAAAATATTCAACCTAATTAAATTTGTGAAGTCAGAAAGATAATAAACATTTCATGATTCTCGTACTTCAAAAATATATTGCTACATATTGTAGTTCTATAGGTATGTTGGCGTGGAATAGGGTCCTATTTAACCTGTCAGTCAGGACATGCCATAAAACGAGTAGAGGTGTGTTTAACCTCGCGTGCTTGCGATTCTCCACTATTCCCGAACCGGAAACCTCGCAGTGAAATGCAAGATGTGTTTAATAACAACCAATCACAATCTCCTCTAGTATCTTGTAACGTACCACACGGTACATTCGTGTTTGCCGTGTTGCCACGCCATGCCGTGGTTACAGATGCCCTGCAGCTAGTTGCAGATGCCAGAGAGGTTGCAATTACTGTTACTCTAGCCAGCGAGTTATGCAATGTGCCGTCGAAGCCGACCAGTCACGAACTTGACCGTGCTTGTCAGGAGACATGCTTCAGCGCATCGGAACTTGTACTGGCTTAATGATGTTGTTTTGCGATGTTACTGAAGCAGAGTCAACCTCCTCTGATCCTCAGTATAATAAAACAGTGTTACACCTTCAGGTATCGTCGTCGATAGAATTCATTACATTTCAACACCATCAGCAATTACTCTTAACATAAGAATATCACACAGTGGTGTTAACGTAGAAGAAGGTTACTCCTTTGTTTTTGTAAATTTGATTATCTACTAATTTCACAGTAACTTAACTCACATTTCAGGTACTAGTAACTTTTTGATCATGAAACAATTGGCTACTTGACAGTTTTTGAAAAAGTATTGTAAATTTTATATCCCAAGCAATTCGATTTATCTGAAAAAAATGTAAATAACCAGAGAAAAATAAGATTTTGTGTAACACCATTTAAAAAGCGCGCGAAAACGCCAAGTCACGTCAATGTTGCAATTATGACGTCAACGTCCTAGACAACGAACCGATACGCATAGGAACGACTTAATTTAGATAAACGGAAAATGTTTCAATAAATTCTTAATACGATTAGAGAGACAATAATTCAATTTTATTGGTAAAATAATCATTGTTTCGCCACATTAAAACAAATAATTTTCGCCGACAGCTGTCATTTCCGAATTGCAATGGTGGTTTCCGTTTCGGTTCTTTTGTTCCACAGACAAAAAAAGTGAAATTTATTTTGCAAAAATAAAATACTAACTATGCTTTTAATTAAAAAATAAAAATGTAAAATTATTACTTTACTAATAAGCTAACATATCTAACACTTTTCATATTTTATTTTTTACACTGTCAAGTAGCCAATTGTGTTTTAGAAAATTTACAGCCTTACAAAGTATTTCAATGCAATCCTAATTTAAATAATTTCCTTGATATGTTTGCTGTTTACCACCTGACGACACCTAAACTGATTGAAAAGATGGAGGAAATTGGTATACGGGGCGCAGCTTTGGACATTTTTCGAGACTATCTAACTGGGCGTGAACAGTGTGTCAAGCTAGGTAATCTCACTAGCGAATACAGACCACTGAGCTACGGAGTCCCTCAGGGTAGTATCCTCGGACCTACCCTGTTTCTAATTTACATCAATGGCCTGTGTCAAACAACACTACCTAACTGCAAAATCATCACATATGCAGATGACACGGTTCTGTTGGTTAATGGGAATACATGGGAACATGCTCGTACCCTGACTGAAGACGCGCTTCGAGTCGTTGCCAAATGGCTTAACACCAACTTACTCACCTTAAATGTAGGTAAAACTACGTACATTACTTTCTCCGCCTCGGCAATCTCACAGCCAAAGGAACCATTCGATGTGAAAATTCACATATGTGATGAAGGTGAGCGATCCTGTCACTGCTTGCCGTTGTCACGCTCCAATACAACAAAATATCTTGGCGTTCACCTCGACAGTACCCTCAGCTGGACAACCCATATTAATGGCTTGACTTCACGACTGCGTAAAGTCATGCCCATTATGAGAAAGCTGAGAAATTCCGCAGACATCGGCACCCTCAGGCTGGTTTATTATGCATTGGCGCAGTCAATTGTGACATATTGCATCCCTGCTTGGGGCGGTGCTGGTGTCACACACTTTCTTAGACTTGAGAGGGCCCAGAGGGCGCTGTTGAAGGTCATGACAAAAAAACCTATTTGTTTTCCCACTACTCAACTGTATGCCAACTGCCAAGTCCTCTCGATAAGACAGTTATATGTACTGCAACTAATCCTAAACAAACATTCCTCACTTCCCCTGGATATAACTCTGCTAAACAAGCGCACGAAATACAGAGTGTGCCAGAGTGTATCTCATAGAACGTCTTTTGCGAGTAGACAATATTACATTCGTAGTTCATACCTCTATAACAAAATAAATAAAAATCTGGCCATCTATACACATCCTATAAAAAAAGTCAAGCAGATCCTAAAATCTTGGTTACAGAACCTTACCTACACTGAAACTGAAGATCTTCTGAAGAATAGTTAAATACAATAATGTGTCACTTTTATACACATATTGCACATACGCACACACATACACACTCACACCTCACACACACGCACACGCGCGCACACACACACACACACACACACACACACACACACACACACACACACACGCACACATACACACACCTCTCACACACACATAATACTGTAAAAAAACATTTTTTTATTTTTTTTATTTAATTTTTAAAACATAAGTATATAATAAGTAGCATATATAATAAGTGTTTGGCTCTGTTAAATTACAACATGTGTAACTCGGGAAGAATAATTGGCGTCTGTCACACAGTTTCTATGTAAACTAGCGCAGACGTTAATGTTTCCTTCTTACTTAATGGCTCCTTTAATTGTAATTTGCGTAAGCTAAAATATGTACCTTTATTTGCATCAATAAAGATTATTATTATTATTATTATTATTACCTTTTAATGTTTTGCTCTACCTCGTTCCGAATAAAAAAGTCAATTTTGTAAAGACACCAAAAAGAAGGCTATATTAGAACATTTCATTGTTGCGTCGTTGATGGAGATTAGTTTCCGTCTGTCTTGATTAATTGAAGATAAAAAATCCATCACAAAAAGTCTCACGGATGCGACAGAAGATAAACAGTGATAGCTGTTTATTTCCATTCAGTGCTCTCTGAGGAAGATGCCCAATTGCCGCTCGTACATTTTTTTATCTTCCTAGATGCCCAATTTGATTAATTTTCTATAGTGTCCAACCATGAGGGTCGTGCGACTTTTTACCGCGTCTAGTTTTAGATAGATAAGTATCCGTGTCGAACGGAATGAGTCGTGGCGTGTTTAACCAAACAATCCTGTCGTGATCCGATTGTTTCCGTATCGAATGCCACGTAGATTCGGATGAGATTCGATAAACTTTCGAGTCGGCTTTCTAATCGGTATGCTGAAACGCGAGTCAAGGAACGCCTTAGGTTCTAACCGGAATGGTCTTCCAGGGGAACGCTATACAAAACGTTTTCCTTTGCGTTTGAAGTAAGGGGAACAAGAATGCATAAAGATCTCTGGATAATGAGAGGTCTTGATGTTGCCTTTTTTCGTCTGGGATTTGGATTCTATTGTACGATTTTAATTTACCATGGACCTCTGTATATGCAGCAACTCTCAGTAACATAAATGCAAAGTGCATGACAAATGGGCACGGAAAATTGGCCGTCTTTGTTTTAGCGTGTTAAAAGTAGGAACTATTGAGCTTATTGCTGGTATCTTATTATTGAGCATACAAATAACACCAGTATTAAGGTCTTTGATTTAGTGCAATCTATAATAGACATGATATGATGTTAGGGCAATATAGGGTCAGAGGCCAAGCTTAAAGGATTAACTTATTTTCACGTCGTATTCGACTAGTAGGTACTTTGGAACAATAGTTAGTGTTGCTGACAGATGAACTAAAGGTCGTGGATTCGATCCGCACCCAGGTCAATTTGTATGATGAAGATTTGTGTTATATTCTATGTTTGGGTGCACTTAACAATATTTATGTATGTATTATGGTACAATCGTTGTTTCTAGTTTCCATAACACAAGTGCTTTTAAGCTAAATACTTTGAGATGACGTATGAGATTCCTGTTGTTTATTATTAATTTATTTAGACGGGATTGATTCTCATAGAAACCTATGAGGTTCACAATGGGTTCGGTGAAGGGCACACCCTACGGTTCGTCGGCCGGGTCGACGTCCGCAGGCTCCCGCGCGCCGCTCCCGTCGCTGCGCCCGCGCACAATACGGCTCGCCTTGAGGAGCGCGTGGATTTCCGTGTAACGACCGGTCGGGACCGGACTGCGGTCCTCTCGAAATGTCATAGTGTTGCGCAGGTTGTTTTGTCTGGGCTTGTTTTCGTTACGCATTTTGAAGTTGTGGCATTTGTAGTCGTAGGTGCTGCTCGTAAGCGCCATTACTGAAGGCGATGAGGTTTATATTGTGAGTTAGGGGTAGTCTCTGTCCCTCTTATGGCAAAAGATTCCCACAAACGCCGTCCCCAGATGGGTGATTGTTTCTTGACGATGTCTTGCGTTACTTTGTACCAATGAACCCTCGCTACGTTTATGTTGCACTGTAATGGAATTCCATTTCTTTATATCGACTTCCAAATACGACTTTCTTCACGGATTGGGTCCAATGGGAAGTGATCTGATGGAACAATGGTTAGGGATCCGGGCTGTTCAAGCAAGGGTTGTGGGTTTGATAATTTCTGTTTATATATAAAAGTACTTTGGTTCTCATTTCCATAACACAAGTGCTTAAAGCTTCTTACTTTAGGATTAGGTCACTGTATGTGATGTTGTCTGATGTTTTTTATTATTAATTGCAAAATTCATACGTGTACGTGTTGGGTAGCTGGATGTCCTCAAACATGTACCGTGTGAAGTGATCCTCAAGCACTATGGCGGAGAGGTTTCTGCTGGTCACGTTCGTTTAATTCTATTTATGGATTATGCACGGGCACGGGCGCGAATAAACTTTAATGTTTTTGGTTTCGCGTCTGCTCCAAGATGTTGCCAGGCGAACCGTACGCTTACAATAACAGTAACATCTTGTTAATTTCTTGTTTATTGCCTAAGATTCATTAGTGGCTCTCTCCCTGGCTAAGCCTTGTTATAAAATAATAAATACAACTTAGTTTTCATATATAGCTCTAACTTTTTTAATCAGGCCTATACCTAGTGATACCTATATTGATTAAGGTGCTGCCCATCTAGCCGTTGGGGATGTGATTGGCAACCACGCAACTGTTTTGTAATTGGGACGTTACGCAAGTGATCAACCTTACAAAAACGTAATAATTTACAAGTAAGTCACGACAAAGTACAAGACAACAGAATACACATCATTTAAAAATAAATCTAGTTTAGTTTGAAATTACACAATATTTCCGCTACATAGGTACCACTAAATGTAGGTATTAATATGATGTTAATTATTACTTACCTATGCCAAATAAATATATTATATTTTTTTTATAAAAATATCTATTTGCAGTAAGTTAATTACAAAATATGGATAAATACAATAATGAGAATAAATAAGTTACAATAATGTTGATAGTAGTATGATTTAGAGCCAAGCCGCAAAATGGACTAACACCGTTTAGAGAACAAAAAAAAAGAAAAAGAAGTAAGGTATTGAATTTTTTAAGGCAGGCGACATAGCAACTCCACTATCGGTCGGAGGGAGAGTTTCTCCCAGGAACTCCCCTCGTCACGTCCGGGGCTCACGTGCCCGGGCTCCGCTGGCCGAACAAATTGGCAACAATCAACGTGAGTGGCTTCAGAAGTGCTTATCACGTGACTAAAGCTCTTTTCATATTCCGGCCGAGTCTTAACTTTTCGTATGCCTCCGAGTTTCCAAGACTGAGCAGTTTCTGCGGCTTCTGTACATACTAATGGAACTTTAATACTGCAGTACTTGTTTTTCTTTTGTACTAAAGTTTCATACACTACAAGTAATCGTTAAGATCTGGAACATTAATTACTTCATTCATATCTGAGTCTATAATTTCTATCCATACAACTAACCAGTAATATCTAATCATCAAAATTAATAATAGTGTGAGATGAGTGTTCAGATATTATTGGCTATCATCTGCTCAGATATTCATAAAATAATGAATGTTCGCGTGGTTTGCTGGTAGTATATGAAACTCATTGACATTTTAAACTGTTCAGAAGTATTTGGACACTCTGACTGCTCCAATATATCTGATGGCGACTGTACATACAAAGAACTATAAAAATAATAAAATCGATTAAGATGCCAGGGTGTCTTCGATTCTGTGGTTTTCAAACATTTCTGCAACGAATGCACGGGCCGATAATTATGTACTTCTAAACATATTCGGCAGAGGGACTTACCGGAGTCTAACGGTTGATACAGCAGAAAAATTTCATCGCCTACGATAACTTGCGGTTAGCTCAGTTGGTAAGAGCAGCACGCGCGGTACGTGAAGGTCGTCGTGGGTTCGATTCCCGCACCGCAAGGGGAGATAAAAAAAATATGTTTCTAATATGTACATACAAAGCTATGATTACTACTCTAGGTACAACATTTTAAAAAATGTCGTATGAAAAAGGTTTATGATACTATGCAAGACTTTTTTAATGACAAAAACGTGTGGAATAATTAAATTACTTATCTGCACCAATGTAATCTTAATTGTTAATTAGTGTGCTATGTCGTCATGTAAAAAATATCTATTGAGTTTGTTGCGGCGCATCATCTCAACAAGACCAACGTCGAGGTGCTAGCAACAAGAAAAAAAATGACGTACAAAAAATAACTTCAATCATTTTATGTTAAAGCTACTAAGTTCCCTTATTTTTTCGCCAATCCAATGCTAGCTTTAGGGAAAATGAACAAACTTTCTTCCGTTGCCTCTTTTATGGTTTCTTGGGCAATGTTATTTAAATCTATGAGTGGTTAAGTTTGTATTCTGAAAATAGCTAAAGCCTTTGTAACGTCAACTTGAAATAAAGTTTACATTTCTTTATTAAAAATGGTTTAAACTTTTATGTTCCTCAGTTACTTGTTGAAAGTTTTACAGCAGTTTGTAAGATTTCATACTTTTCAAAAAGAAAAATCAAAAATATTCGCCTCGTGACTTTCCTAGAATAAACGTTCCCTTTTGTAATATAAGGAAATGTTTATAATTTTACCTGGAACAAAGTACATGCAAAAGTTTTGCCGAACAATAGGTGAACATTGAAGGTGTTCTCTAAGTTTTTTCTATTACAAAAGCGTCTAATATATTTCAACGTTTACGTTAACTTTTTATTCTTAACTATAATGTTGTTAATTATAAAATAGAAAATACCTTTACTTACGCAAACATTTACAAAGGCGTTTATAGGCGTAAAGAAATTTATATCATCAGATTAAGTTAAACTACCGCTGTCTCCGGAATGTTGTTGCTATCGAGAAGAGCTGTCAAGAAACTGTATATTACTCTGTTTACAAATGTGTTTTTGATTTATTAAAGAAATCAAGTAAGTGTTTAAACATAGGCAGAAGCTGAGGCATATAAAAATGTTTACACAGTTTGTCTGCGGGATCAGGGTCCTCATAAACATTACCGTAATTGTGCCGAGGGTGCACTTTCGTTTAAAAATGCTGTGTTAATGTTTGTTTTCATTTAACGGCGAGTTACTCACCACGGCAGGCCTGCTATCAGGTGATATTCGACCTTGGCTGCGTGAATTCTCGATAACACGTCTCGCTCCGCTGCCTGTTCCACAAGTGGAACGGCCTAATAGAAACGCCTTTCCTCCCATACGTGTGAATTTGATCGTTGATGAATATGTTGCATTATGGATCCAGGAATCTTGCAATCGTACAGGTTTGATTCATGAGGAAACGTTCATTAATTATGATGAGTTGGTTAGTTGGCGTGACTTTCCATTGCAGAGAGACGAGCGGGCCAGACTTTAGCGTCTCTAAGGTCCCAGGTTTCATTCTAGGTCAGGTCAATAAGGAAAACGAATTTCCCCCATTGTCTTGATTCTGTGTTTTGTGCTCCAGTCGTTGTTTCTGATTTCTGTAACACAAGTGCTTAAGCTACTGACCTCAGAATCAGACCAGTAAATTTAAATTCAATATTTGTTTATTCAAGTAGGTTACATATAATAACACTTTCGAATCGTCATTGTATATAATGCAAAGTGATTCTACTTCCGGTTCGGAACCTATATCTACCGAGAAGACACCGGTAAGAAACTCAGCAGATTAGTTACAGTGGCAGTATCTAACTTATAGCTATGTGTAGAACACTTTGGACCAAGTCATATAGTTTATATGTGATGTATTTCAATATGTATTTATTTACGAATTCCGGAATCTTGCAACCGTACAGGTTTGATTCATATGGATGGACGTTTATTAGATATGATAAGTTCGTTAGTTGGCGTGATATATTTTCCCTGCCATCGATCAACGAAAACGACTATAATAAACCCGATGCACTAATAAAGTACATGATGACCTCCGTGGCAAAGAGGCATCCGGACCTGATGTTATAGTACCGTTGTTATTTCGGATTTCTATAATAACCAAAGTGCCTCAGCTAATTACCTCAGAATCATACCAATGCTTGTGATGATTTTATTATTTATTTTATTACTTCCATCATCTGTTTCTGTGACCAAAGCTACGGCATCCACATTGCATCACCGGCGTACTGCAATAATTTATGCATGTCGCATCGGATGCACTGGCATTCAACTATTCCACCACGTAGGGCTTGATTTCGATTGACGATTCTTGTTACGTATCACGCTTGCCAATGTGCCTGTAACACCTCGATCCAGGAGGTCTAAATAGATACGTACCTATTAAAACACGAGCAAATTTACGTTTAATTTCAACGTAGGTTTTTTTTATAAAATCACACCCCAGCCTGATTGTAAGCAAGAGAGGAACCCACATCGAGATGACAACGGATTTGATACCGTAGTATCCTCTCCGTTAGCAGCAAGATGTTTCTTCACGCTTCTTTTGAAATAATAGTTGTTTAGAATGTGGATAAAAGTTAGAATAGAAGCAGGAATAGTAAAAAGGAATAATAGGAGAGTTTATAATATGTGGAATGTAATGGCATGCAAATTTATATTGTCTGTTACGTTTTCTAGTCATAAGGTACATTCAGCTCTCTTCTCCCATGTGTCTGTGATATTCACCGCAGCTTCACTTAAACCTATTTTTGGCAAATAAGTTGTTGAAACGCGAGCGTCCTTTCTCACATTACAGTGCCCTAATGGGGTCTATAATGATCTCATTTTAAGGTAATCACCTGTATTACAGACACAAAAGCACACTTTGGACTTTGTGCCTTATGTCGTTCGCGTAAGAACTATATCGAACTGTAAGTGTTTTAGTGATTACCTTGACGTGCTGTCAACTTGTCAATAATAAATTAAATTATGGTGGTTTATTTAACTAAGGACTCGACTTGGAAAAGTATGTATGAGTACTATATTTTTACTGAGCCAATACTGTATGTATACCACTGTAAATACGGTAAGGAACATTCAAGTTCGGTGCTTGGTAATGCGTTTAAGTTATTATATAGTAGAAACGTTTTTAAGTATTCGGAAAATTGTGTAAGTCTTATTAAAGAGAAAAATGTTTTGATGAAAAATGGTGAATTGAATCTGGTGACATTGAATTTCTTGACATGTGTAAGAGATTGATAAGTAAATCAAATCAAGTTCAGTGCCAAGACTAAACAGTTATTATGCAGATTTATGACCGTGAGCGATTCGCGCTTTACTTTCACGTCGCATGCGTTCGTAAATAAACATTACCTTTCTTGATAAGTGTGGCGACGGTGATGCCTTTTGCATTTTTATCGCATTTAACTATGTGAACCGGAATGTATTTTTTTTAGTCTTTCATAACTTATAAGCGCTGGTACAATGTTTATCTATTTTCCATTACACGTCCTAACTATCTTTTCACACATACCTTCAAGTACATATTCAACGTTTGATGTCTGTCCTAGTAAAATCTTGTGTAATATGTGTGCCGTATCTTATAACACATAGTTAGATTTTACAGATAGTGAAAAATATCGCCGGCCTTCAAAAATTGCTTTCCTTTCTGTTGTGGCTAGTTTGTTTTTAATAAAAAGAAATTTTGCATACCTATGCATAAACTGTCAATCATATGTATTGGAGAGACAAATCCAAAGTTTCTTGCCCCTTGGTAATGTAGGTAAATGGGTTTTGAAAAAAAAAGTTGATATTGCCACTCTTCGAAATTTCGCCCTTTGGCTTTGCCGCAAGGATAATCTGACTCTGATTTTGACCTAATATGAGTCAAAAGATAGATGAGATGTTCATGCCCTCCAACCACGTAAATATGTTCAGGACTAGAATCATCATTGGTTGAGCAATTTATTCGTCCCGGGTACAACCTTGCGCCGAGGGTCTCCGGTCGCCTCGGGAAGAGCGGTATGTGGATCACGTTCAAATTGTTATTCCATCGCTAGCGACGGGCTGGGGACGCGTCGCTCTTCGCGTTACATTTTCAACGAGCTCGAGTAGACGAGTCAATCACAATGACCAGCCAGAAGGCATCCTTTACTGGACATTATTATTAGGGTACTTGGGGCTGTGCAGTTCTAGTGAACTGTGGTCACTGAGACCACAGATCAGATCTATTGTGACTCGCCACCAGTTTAAAGTAACTCCTTCAGCCGGGTCGATTCTAGAAAGTCTGGTATTTTCCTAACTTTCAGAGTTTTTAATTCATCCGGTTGGGCTATATGTCGTTCCAAGTGGATGCTTCGTTTGTGGATCTCTCTGACATCTTCATCTCATCATCTCTCTTCACAGTTACATAGGAGATGAAGAGGTGTTTCCTTTTCCTCCTTGCAAAATCTGCATTCATCAGAGTCACTCAGCTTCATATGAAACTGGTGTCTTTTTAGTTTAGGCCCTAGGCCTGCTAAGTTGTAGCAGTTCTCTAAGTAAGTTGTAGCGGTCCGTTTATGCGAGTAGCCGACTAAGAGTAATGGACATGCACCGCGGACTATTCCCCTATGGAGAACTGATACCTATCTGAAAATAACTACCTCAAGTCCGACCCAGCAATTTATCAAGTTAGTGCATCTTGTTGCTAAAAGTCACGTGCGGTTGCACTTTTTATCTTTAACTGATTCTGCGGGAAGACGTTACCTGATACCCTTTTTTTATCATCATCGTCAATCGTCCTTTGATTGAAATGGATTTCTTCTAAGGCTTTCCAAATTTTCTATGTCAAGCAAAGTGCATTCAGTGCGGCCCAGTGAGTTTTATCACATTGCCTGTCCATAAATTTATTTTTAATCACGTAAGTACTAGAGTTTAGATCATAACTGCCTCTGATAAAGCGTTGAACTGCAAAGGGGCGTACATTCGTCCGGTTGTAGGTTTTCCCAATTTAGTTGGCACATGTAGGGTCCAATTACCCAATTCTGATAAAGTGATGATTCCATTCTACGAGAGGCACGATAAGTCTCGGTCCAAATATGGTCTCCATTGTAAGAGTTACAGGTAAACTCGACAGGTTTGGCGACGTTCGTGGCCGATAGGCGAACAGGCCGGACTTTGGCTTCGCACCATCTCTGAGGTTCCGATTTCGATCCCCGATCGGGTCAATATGGGAAACGAACTTTTCTGATTTTCGTTGTTTCTGATATCTGTAACACAAGTGCTTAAGCTACTTCTTCCCCAAAATCAGAGCAGTGTATGTGATGTTGTCCAATATTTAGCTCCGATATCATATTTGTAGCGGACCACAGGTTTCGTTTTACGTATGGCCATGAGAAAAAAAAGGACTTGTTTTCAAGCCAGCTATTTTTTCCTAACTGACTATAAATGATGTGCGCAGATGGACTTTTCATCTTCACCGAGCTAATCCTAATTCAAGCCCGCAATTTCATTCTTGGTTTCATTGAACCTGTTCAGTAGAAACGTGTACCTACTTGAGGCCGTGCTGATGAGATGACGTGTTTTATTTCTAAAATAAAAGGAGTTTATTATTTAGCGGAATATGGCATGAAGATTGTTTAAGCCATTTCCTTATAAAGCGTCCCGTCTGCTCGGTCCGCGAAATTTACAATGATAATAATCTATCGCCACGGCGGCGACGCGAATATCAATAAACAGTTTGTAATGTGTTCACGTAGCGGGTGGTGGGACGGTCTGCGCCTTGTAATGCGGTTCTGCAAGCAGCCCTGCGTCCGCGTAATGGGACTCTGCTGGAACTGGTAATGAGGTGTTCTCTCTGTCTGTGATAACTCTGACGCCGGGTTAGATCAGCTAGTTAACTGCACAGGAATTCTAACTAAACTAAACTAATTTAAACTAAACATTCCATCATTAAGATTATAGTCATCATGAGCGAGAATTGTTTTTTATGATAATTGAATTATCTGTACTAATATTATAAATATCAAAGATACTCTGTCTTTCTGTTTGTCTGTCTGGCTTTCACGCCTAAACAACTGAACCGATTTTGATGAAATTCGCTCCTTTTTTTGTGAAAAAAAGGGAGTATGGGTGTAATGTCGCCCTTGAAAGTTTATAAGGGAAATTTTTTATTTTTAAAGTTATTGGTATGATATTTGGCACAAATAAATCTCAAAGCTAGGATTAAAACATGGTCTGGATTTGTTTTAAATATAACACCCCTTAAAGGGGTAAAACCGACCGTGAAAGTATGTAGTCCATGCGAACAAAGTCGCGGGTATAGCTGGTATTGTATAAATTTGTTTTATGTAATAATAATGCCCATAAATCTTTTCACACTTACCTTCAAGTACATATTCAACGTTTGATGTCTGTCCTAGTAAAATCTTGTGTAACATGTGTGCCGTATCTTATTATAACACATAGTTAAATTTCACAGATAGTGAAAAATATCGCCGGCCTTCAAAAATTGCTTTTCTTTCTGTTATTTGCATATTGGAGAATCGAAGCAGGGCATTAGCGGAATATGGCATGAAGATTGTTTAAGCCATTTCCTTATAAAGCGTCCCGTCTGCTCGGTCCGCGAAATTTACAATGATAACACTGGTCAACAAAAAAACATTTTTTGCGTGTAACATGACAACTTTTGTCTAGTTACGTTTAGGATAACGATAAAGATACTAGAAATAAAATTGCAATGGTTCAAATACGAATAGTTTTTTTGTGATACCGTTTTATAGCATTTTTGAAATTTGGAATTTTTACAAACAAAAAGAAGTTATTTCGACTTATTGCTACATGAATAAAAGTTTACTTTTACGATTTTCGTCTGTATTTAGCTTCAAGGACGTCTCGTTTTAATGTCCAACAGCAATCCGCTAGCATACGTGGGCTCCAGTTGCCCTGATATCGTTTTTTTATGGTAGAGATGACTTGATGGAATCTTTCCCCGTGTTCATGGCTGACGACGCCCAAATTTTCAGGAAAGAAATCTAAATGAGAATGGAGAAAATGTATTTTCAATGACATATTATAGCCCAAACCCTTATATGTAGATAAAAGCTACGCGATAATTCGTTTATAGTCACTTGATCGGTGATTTTCTAGAAAATTTAAAGTTCCTTTCATGTAAGATTCCCAAGCTGATTTGTCTAAATTAATAAGCTTTTCTTTTAATACATCATCTTTGATTAATTGCCTGATTTATTTGGAGCCAACAAATATACCCTTTTTCTCTCTTGAGGAAGCTTCTTGAAAGTCAGGATCCAATGTCTCTTATTCGACTTGTGGCGTAAGGGACAGTTCGCTAGTTTGAGGTGGTTCTGGTACCGGTAGATCTTCACTATGAGGGATTGGTCGTTTAGCTGATCAGGATACTTGATTTTACTTTCTGTTTTAATTGTAATACCTTTTGTATCAGTAAGATAAAAATAACAATCAGATGAGTGGTTTGTTGGTTCCGTTCAAATCATAGGGATTGCAAAAGGCATAAATCGGGATCTTTTCGCTCATCCAGTGAGAAAACCCACTCATGTAACACAACAGAAGTGTAGAACCCACGTTTTGTCTCGTTGACCGATGACAAAACCAAATTACTGTTCATATAACTTAGTTACTAATGGTGTCAAATTCCTTCGCTGAGTTTTGAAAGTAATGTCACCACAAATTTTATGTAACAAAACATGTCAGGATCATTTTTACACTTTCTTGACATTATTGAAGAATCACTTCACTCTAAAAAAGAACAAACCATTATGCTCTTCAAATAAACGAATTCGTTGAATGCGAAAGTAAAACAAAAACGGTTAATTGTTAATTTTATGGGTAGTCGCTGTAACACGAAAACTAGATCTGATGGAATCAAAATAAATATGGTTATAAAATGAGGATAGGTAGGTAATTTAAAATTAGCCAGCACCTTTCTTGTTACAAAATTTTGTCGACCAGTGTAATCTATCGCCACGGCGGCGACGCGAATATCAATAAACAGTTTGTAATGTGTTCACGTAGCGGGTGGTGGGACGGTCTGCGCCTTGTAATGCGGTTCTGCAAGCAGCCCTGCGTCCGCGTAATGGGACTCTGCTGGAACTGGTAATGAGGTGTTCTCTCTGTCTGTGGTAACTCTGACGCCGGGTTAGATCAGCTAGTTAACTGCACAGGAATTCTAACTAAACTAAACTAATTTAAACTAAACATTCCAGCATTAAGATTATAGTCATCATGAGCGACAATTGTTTTTTTTAATGATAATTGAATTATCTGTACTAATATTATAAATATCAAAGATACTCTGTCTTTCTGTTGGTCTGTCTGGCTTTCACGCCTAAACCACTAAACCGATTTTGATGAAATTTGGTATAGGTATACGTCGAACCTCTAGAACGAATATAGGCTTCTTTTTTTTGTGAAAAAAAGGGAGTATGGGTGTAATGCCGCCCTTGAAAGTTTATAAGGGAAAAGGTTTTTTTTTAAAGTTATTGGTATCATATTTGGCACAAATAAAGCTCAATAATAGGATTAAAACATGGTCTGGATTTGTTTTAAATATAACACCCCTTAAAGGGGTAAAACCGACCGTGAAAGTATGTAGTCCATGCGAACGAAGTCGCGGGTATAGCTGGTATTGTATAAATTTGTTTTATGTAATAATAATGCCCGTAAATCTTCTGTGCAGTAACGAATCTCTCTATATACATTTTGTAATATTACTCGTAGTAACAGCAAGTATGTGTATGCAAGAATAATTGCTGTGCTTACATTTCATCAAAATACCATGCATTTACTATACCTACCTGTAATTTATTTCTTCCCTTCAATTCTGCATTTCAGGTGCCGAAATGTTATCGATCAATTAGCTTTAAGACGACGTTATTATATATCAATAAATCATTTTCGTTTAGTTTTCTTAACTTTTTCTAATAAATTATTTCCAGTGATAAACTGAGAGGTGCTTATTACCTTTTTTTTATTAGCAAACCCACTTTCAATAAGCAACCAAGAGTAATGACAACTAAATTTAAAAATAGAACAATGCGGTTTGTAAACAAACAGACAAGTGCTCAGAGGTTTTCCCATTAGATAGTACTGTCATCAAGGTACATGCTAAAAGCCAAAAGTGTACCATATCGGGCGGGTGAGTAGACAGGACTCCCCACAGTATCTTTTGTCTCTTGTAAGTTCCATGCAAATTAATGAATGCACCAGACAATGCAATCACCAGGTTACCGACTTGTGTGTTCTCCACTATCCGTGCTTTGAGTACCGGATCATTTTTCCGGATTGCAGGAATAGGGTAGGTGACTAGAAATTTATGTTCGGGCCCACGGACACCAAAAATATAATTTATGAGACAGTTGATTTCTTTTATCATTACACATTGCGTAAAAATTTTGCGCTACGTCACATCTTTAGTTTTTACGATTTAGTTCGTAAACGCACCTCTCCACTGAGATTTGTTATGCTGTATTAAATATTATGAAACAAATATATATTGGGAAGGACAAAATCATTATACATTGCTCTGACTCTGGTAAATAGCTAATGCGCATGTGTTATTGAAAGCAGAAAGAACCACAGTACAACAACATTCAGTCCTAAGACAATATTGAAAAGTTCGTTTCCCATATTGCGCCGACTCGGTATTGAACTTGGGACCTCAGATGGTTCGACTCTTAAGACCGGCCCGCTCGCCTTTCGACTACGAGAAATATCATAGTTATTCAATTCAATTTAATTCAATTCAATTCAAATCAATTTATTTCAGGCAGAGCCCATAGATGTTAGTAACAGTTTACTCTTACAAAAAACTAGTGTTAGTAGATACAATGTTACTGAATCATTATTATTATTATATATATTATATTTTATTGGTGGATTGTCACCCACCTTTGAATGATCGGTGCATCCCACCGGTCAATAAAAACCCTAAGGATACCGTTGGTGCTGCCACGCAATTCATTTTGAGAATCTAACTGCCGTCCAGTTAGGTAGTCGTAATCCTTATTCTTAAGCTTTTAAAATTTTTAATCAATTACATGACACGACCTAGCAATCTTGAGACTGACGAGCCTAAATGATTTCACCACAAAGGAAGATAACCTTCCCAGTATGTAAATTGTTCCTGATATTATCCTTGTCCATTGCGCAAACTCAACCACACCACAACACAAATTGTACTTGAATGTCTGTAAACTTTTCTGTGCAGTAAAGTGTATCTACCTATTTTAACACTATTTGGATTCTGCGGATAAGTCCTTACAATTACCCCTGGTTCATTTGCTACCAATGCCGTACATGGCTGTACTGAACGCAAATTCTAAATGTGTCATTAATTGCATTACATATTCAAGAGGCGATATCGAAAGGTTGCGCAAACTGCTACCGACCGATTGTTAGTCTCAGCGGGTCGCGCCACTACCATCGCCCTGGCTTCCGAGATAAAATAAAATAAATAAATAAAAATAAAAAACTTTTATTAACGAAGATTTTTACAATTCAGCAAACAGTGAAGCAACCCATTTAAGCAATTTTAAAAATACTTGTAGTAGGGTTGTTTCGCTCTTGACCCTTGCTCTTACAACACTGCCCGTTAATAAACTTAATGTAGTTTAAAGAAAAAAAATATATTTTTTTTGAAGACAAAGATTGTGGGATAATTTAGAGCTAAAATATAATATAATAAATTACAGAACTAAATTGTATAGTGTGTATGTGGGTGTGTGTGTATGTGTGTGTATATAACAATGGTTAAAAATAAAATTCTAATCTATATAATTCCTTTTAATATATTTTCAGTCTCTTCATATGTCAAAGTTTTTAGCCATTCAGTAACCATATCTTTACACTCATACGTCTTTCTATGGTATATATTCTATGAGATGACACGCAGGAAAGTTTCAGCGTTCACCTCACGTACTATTTATCGACAACGCGTGACTTTTGGTTTCTATTTAACCCCCACGCTAAAACGACGAGATAATATAAATTTGATATGTCTGTCTGTGGCATCGTTGCTCCTGAACGGATGAATGGGTTTTGATTTTGTTTGGAAGGTAAATCATGCTCGGTACCAATATTTCACGATTCGTAATGTGTCAACAATGACTCCAACTTGACTACTAGTATGGAACGGTTTTAGCTTACGTCTCGTATAATTTAATACTATCTGTGACTGGAAAGGATCGTTTTTTCAAATATTGGAACCGGGCATTAATCATTTGAAAGGTTTTTGATGGAAACATAGTTAGAAACACGGACCATGATGGCGGCCACCACCAAATGTATTTTGACACAATTCTCATAATCTAAGTTTCGAATGTAAGGGCTTGAGTAGTACTTACTATGCATGACGATATACTTAAATTCCAATATGCTGTATTTTCGTGCTGCCAGGGTTTTTTTTTATTTATCTAACTACATATAGCCAATTTGTCAAGGCTCCGAACCATTTGTAGAACCTATTGAAACGACGGAGGAGAGACTGCGGTTTTTATAGCTTTATTTAATGGCATTGAGATTTCGCCTATTTCGAGATTTTTCTAAATTAATAAGTTTATACACGTACTTGTAGATTGCATATTATACAGGCTCTCAACTTTACTACATTTAACTTAATGACGATATATACTATTCTTGTAGATCTATTCAAAAGGCGTGCCACGTCACTTATTTAGACTTTTTTTGTAGATCTGAAGCATATTTATATTTATGTTCAAAATTTGTAGGTAATTCGACAGTATAAATGCAAAATATTCTATTTATTCTAAATATTTATTATATTAGAAAACTTAATTAAATTGAACTAGGTTGTAAAATTTTGTTTAAAGAATGACGAAGATACTCGCGATACATAAGAGTTAAATTTATTTTCTCAAAAAGTTGCTTTATGCGACGGGAATACTTGGAACAAGCTTACGAACTTGCGAAATTGTAAAAATAATATTCTAACAAACACGGTTTTGTATTTCCTATTTCCTAGCAAGTTTTCTTGGCTTCCTGTAAAACTTGAGCCCCATACCATTACTTCCTTTTATCCGACCTTGAAGCTCTAAGAAATCGTCAGCAGTATGTTTTTGTCGTCGCACTTACATGTTTTCTAACTTCAGAAAATGTTAAGGAAATTGTTTGAATAAATACTGATACTGCATTGTGTAGGTACTTACATTTTAGTATTCGTTGTTAATTTTTTTTCAGTAGTTGAAAAGTACTGTAAGCAATGTATATGCGTACTACACGTAGAATTATAAATATGAATTTGCCAATCACACGAGGAAGACGAAACGTTCTTGTTTAGTGCTGATTATCTTAGATGAATAATCAAAGGTAGCATCATTTGATTTTTATAGAAACGATTCATAAGTGTTACTAATGTACCTACTATATGAACAAGAAGATTTTAACTTTACGGCATCAGACCATATAAATTCGAACCAGTTGTTTCTGAGATGAGCGCGTGAAAACAAACAAACAAATGCTTCAGCATTAGAATATTAGTACAGATTTAAAATAACTATTTGAAATCAGCTATTCAAATAAAATGCGGCCATCTTTTTCTTTATGGCAAGAATGAGCATAGTTTCCAAATTCGAATTCATTTCTAACGTCTTGTGAATATGGGGAAGGGTCGATCCTACAATTAGCCTGCAAGTCATAATTCTTATAAACTTCTACATATTATACACAGTACTTGTGTAAGCAGGAACGCAAGCGAACAATAGACGGTATGCCAGTGTTATGCACCTGATTAGTCCGTGTCGAATATACCTAAATATCGGAATGCGCGGTGACATAACTACTGGCTTTGAAGGTGACATTGGATAACAATTATGTTGTAATTGCTGTAACGGAGGCTGATACAAAACGTTGTAAACAGATGTGATTTATAGTAGATGAGAACAAATGAGAGATGGAGCATGTTACATAACGAGCGACCGGTTGATATGGGTCAAGCGATATGTTATTGTACTTACAAGGTAAATTTTATATAAACACTTGCATTGTTTTTTTTCACATTAGGCTCTCATAGCATTGACGCTTGTAATAAACACAAATGTTCTACTCCTTAACGGAGACTTCTAAAATTAGGATGTCATATAGATTTAATTAATGATAAGCAACCTGTTATTATTTTAGACGCGAGAGTTTGTAAGAATTTATTGATTTATGTATATCTGCATGTATGTTTGTGACTCTTTTCACGCAAAAACATTTCAAAGGATTTGTATGAAACTTCGTAGGAACAGAGACAGTACTCGTAGATTAACATAAATAATACTTTTTATGCTGAATAACGCGAGCGAAATCGCGGGTTGCTACTAGTTTTCAATAAATGGCTTCGAGTTTGTGTTTTAAGGAATAAGGTTCAACTAAGTATACTTACTAGTAATACTTTCAAGGACAAGGATGTGTTTCAGCATATCCATTCATGTTGTCGTTTCCATTACATCTCCAAAACGTTAATAAAGTATTTAACTGTTTTAATGTAGATTGTTTCAATCAGTAGGAAATGAAATATTTCTCTGTGCTTACACGTGTAATGCTTATACGCCGATGACTGATGGAACATTATTTCTATGTCGAGGACGACAATATCGACCTTTAGCGGTATTGCCATTCATTTGTATACTGCTATTCTTAAAATAGTCATATTGTATTATCTCTTTATTTATTAATCGCTTCTCATTATATTTGAATCGATATTGAATTCTACTGCTGGTTCGAATCTACTGATAAGACACCGGTAAGAAACTCAATAGATTAGTTACAGTAGCGTATTGTTATGCGTAGATATTTGGACCAAGTCACATAATTTCGTTTTGATGAGTGAAGACAGTAAGTTTTACTTTTAAGAGGTAAGCTGGAGCAGAACAGTCCCCGAAGGTGGCACCTGTTCACTGGCGTAATGTATGTGCCAGCCAACAGCTTACTCAACAATATTATAGTCAAGCCAAGCTGAAAGTTAAAAACTGAACTAGGTTAAAGTCTGTGCGCATAAAAATGGCCACCAAGCGTGGTAATGAGTCTAGGAACGCAGCGATATGTTGTGGGACTCTGGATCTTTTCAGATAATGGTTGGGAGGATTATCGTGGGTAATTAGCGCTTTTGCGCAAAAACTTACAAAAACCCTCGTGGATCGCTTAGGCGATAATGTTACGGCGCCATCGGCATATAAATTATGTATGGTAGCCACGGCACAAGTCTTACATGCCTAGCCGTTGCCTTCGAGAAACATTCAATAAGCGAGTCACCTGCAGCGGAGCGAGGGCATTCCGGATTAGTTCTGTCGACGTCCAAGAATAATGTAAGAATAATGTCCTTGCCAATCATCTGATCGCTTTCGTGAACTGCTGAAACAGTTGCATGACCGATACGTGAACGAGAGAGCTAATTCGTTCGTCGGTCAATTTAAATTTCCTTCAAGGGAAGTTATACCAGCGAAGTTAGAACACTGAGCATTTCAGTTCCAGAATCTAGAACGCAAAGATACAATAAAGTAAACGAGTATTAAACGAGGGGGTTTGCGCATGAAAACACCGCTTGATAGCGACTCCGTGGGGACGTGATTTGTTGTGCTTTACATAAAATTGATACAGATATTTCGCCATGACATTTAAATCACCAATAACAGCAATTGAAAGCTCAAGCTCGCGTATTTTCATTTTGTCGATTTGAATGCGTTTTGCTCATTCTTTTCTAGATACAAATATATATGAATAGTTTATTTGTGGCAAATAATATCGCCGAAGTATATTGAGATTTTTTTGGAGCACACCTTTATTATTAAAGATTATGTAATTATTACGTTTTTGTTTAAGATCGTTCGTAATTGTTCTGTGTTAAAGTTCCCTCTCTCGCATTTCAAAAAAGAGGAATTAATTATCTAATTCCCAAAATCATGATAATGACAAGATATCCAGATTGATTAAAATGTAAATAAATTTTCTACTACATATTGAGAAACGCTGTAAAATCGCTGTTATCTTGCAGCTTTAAAAAGGTATTATTATCATTTGACGAATGCGTCAATAAGCTTTTTATTCGACTCCTCTATGTGGAAAAAGGTATACATATTATAACCACATCTAAAACCGTTAAGGTTCCTACACTGTTCCTATATAAACTCTTCATCTTCTTTGGTTTTACCCTCTCCCGCCAAACGGGGTCGTCTTTGCAATCATGCGTTACCATGTGCCCTGTCGATATGCTTCCTCTTCCCTTAGAACCACAAAATGGTTCTGTATAATACTCATGCACCGTCACTCCATGGCTTTCACAAAGCGGCGCGAAACGGCACCGCACGAGGCGATAAAAGGCGCATTTCACCAAGATCACGTTGCGATGATGCAATGCGCCGATATCGGTGGAATGCAATTAAACATGTCGTGTCTAATGCGTTATCGTGTCGACCTTGGCAATGACTTTGCAGAACGCGTGCGCCCGCGCAGCCTTGGCCGTCGCTGTGGAAAGTGATGGAAACAATGCGATTTGTGGCGTGCACGACGCCGGCTCATGGTGCCGGTGCTACAATGTGGTGCGCAGTTGCGATACCACCATTGGGCTGTTATCAATCGTTTGCCCGATACTTATCGTGGACCTATAGAGTGTAGCAATTAATATGTAAACGATGTATTAATATCTTTTTTTTTAGTAGCGCAGTAGGTATATTGGCTCCTCCTAGCCTGATGGTAAGCAAGAGAGAAACCCACATCGTGATGACAACTGATTTGATACCGAAATATCCTATCCGTTAGCATTGCCATACTGGCCCGCAAGATGTTTCTTCATGCTCCTTTTGAAGAAATCTTAGTAATTTTAAAACACAGAGATGAACAACTTTTTTGTTTAGAGAGATCCTGGAATGTGGCGCGATGTTACACGAACGTCATAAAACTTCTATCAATGTCTGCTTTCGTGAACAAGACGGATAGTTTTTTTTAAAACTGCTAGCTGCTGCTAATTAAAAAGCTTTAATTATTTTTCATCAATTTTATACGTTTTACAAAGTTATTATAAGTCTCATATTAAATTTGTTTTATAAAAAAGGGCTACTCTAGAATAACTTAATTCTTTGAAATCTAGCTTTGTATAATAGGTACCTAGTATAAGGGAACAATTGTTACATTGAAAAGAGTAAGTGTCGAGTTTCTTGCCGGTTCTTCTCGACATGATCAACATGCCGAACACGGCGGTAGAATACTTAATTTGTACTGACGATTCATAAGTGCTTTTGGAAAGCTTATATGAATAAAGATGTTTTCTATTCTATTCTATTGCACCGCTTATATTTGGCGTCTTAAAATGTATAAAACCACGGAACTACGATGCATACAGGAGGTTTACCTATCTTTGGATTAGTGATTCCAATAGTGGTCTATTGCCCGGTTCCAGTATTAAAGAAACCATCCGGTCGAGTTACGGATAGTAATAAATCGCGTCATTTTTATTTTTTTTTTATTTTGTTTTAATTGATTCACTAACAACTTATGCACTAGTACATTCCAGCAAAAAACATGAGTAACTAAATAATTTAAGTACACAGTCAATTACAAGTGAACACCGCATGCATTACATTAACAAGACAGAGACAACAATAGTTACATATAGGTAGGTACATATAAATATTATACCCACATAAATAATAAGTTTAAACTTAAAATAATTAATTTAATATTTCAAAAACTTTCTTCTTGAACATTTTCAATGAAACATGATTGATATCGACTTGATCGCTAATACCGTTATAAAGCTTGGACATGCGACAGATTGGCGAGTGTGATCCTAGGATAGTGCGACGAAGCGGAGGACAAAGTGGTGTGATAGGCTTACGTGGTGGTCTTACAGGAACCCTAAAGCTAAACATTTTCAGCAGGTCGGGGCAATCTACATTATTTTTCATTAATTTAATTTAAATAAGAATGTCAGGACTAAAATGTCACGTCGCTTTGATAATTTTATCATATCACAAATCGTAAAATATTGGAACCGGGAACATGTCCACCTCGTTGATACAATACGTATGTATAGTAACACTACAATATAGCCAAGGGTTTGGCTGTCTAATTTCACAACACATTTCCAGTTCTTCAATATTAGCTCTCATGTCCACGGCATAAAAAGCGTTACAATGTCCAAAGTGTGTGTTCTGATGTGCTTTTGTCTGTACATTCAAATAACCATCAAATATTAAGTCAAGTAAATCCAACAACAATACCAAAATACCAAAATGTTAGGTGTTTGCTCGTTCAATTAATATATTCATTGACTTATCCTGTAAGATTATGTCGGCACCACTTCACATGATGTGACATGTTTATGAAGATAAACGAGTTACGGTCGACGGCTCGTCAAGGTATACACTTGCAGTTCGATTTTAGAGCTTACGCACCCGACATAAGGGCGATGCAAAGTCCAAAGTGTGCTGTCTGACGTGGTAGAGTTTTCAGTTTAATCGAGCTCGAAGAGTGAAACATACCAAAGGTTAATATATGCACGGCACGTTTCAGTTTTGGATATGTGAACAATTCTACTGATATGTAGTGACATCTACCTTGAAAATCTTGTTCGGAAGGCGCCTGTAGCATTGGGTCCGTCTTTCTCCATATTAAGTTCAAGATCGTAACACACCATATAAACAAATCAAACGGACCGTAAAAGTATCAGCATTCAGCATTATTTGCACACTAATCGTAATCGTAACGTAATCGCCTCGCCTCGAGAACATTCAGTCAACAGTTCGCTCCTCTATTAAAAAGGTTGTCGTGCCACCAGTACTGTCAATATTGTACAAGATTTACCTCATTGTGCCATCAATGGAATCACACATACAAAACGCGATGAGTGGAAATCTCTCATGCTTAGCACATTTGCTGTTTTGCGTGAACAAATAAATATATGGCAGTCGTGACGAGCAATTAGGCTCTGCCGAGAGGTGCTCAGTAGGAAATTCACGCAAGAGCCGCAATGTCAACCGGCTTACGTAACATGAGTTATGTGCAACACATTTGCAATTACACAAATCATATTGTAGGGCGACAATCTAGTAGTCGCTAGCGCTGGTAATCTTTTTATCTCACTTAGTCTTTTCTAGCAATAGATGTAGCCTATGTTACCAATCGTTCTATCCGTAGCCTATGTTACCAATATATCTACCAATCTAGGTAATGTCGCTTACCAATGGTGAAATATTTTTTTAAAACGACACAGTATTTTATTCATAGATTTGTTTCTATTGATTTTTGCTGTGTTTGTAATCTTTCTGATTATAAAATTAGTGTAGATTAAAATTAAATAAATAAGTAGAGGATAGTAAGTAGCCGAAGGACTATGATGAAGTCGACACGATATTATGAGGCAGTAAGATACTGTAGGCTATGTAGCGAGTCATCGCATTACCACTATCTCATCCACACAAGTAGTCATAATGTATTTATATTTTTTGAGGTCGTTTATAAATATTATATCAGCTTCTAATAATTCATCATTCCATTGGATTAATAACAGTTTTACAAATGACAAAATACCACGTAAGCATACCATGTTCGTTATAAATTAGTTTGAAGTTCAGTTTTTTTTTTAAGTGTAGAGTTACTCGCCGGTATCTTCTCTGTAGTTACAGGTTTAGAACCGGGCGGTAGCTTTATTGGCTTTATATAGACAATTCATAAATATTACTGATTTATATTACGAAGAAGATGGCTCACTCTCATTTGAATGAAGCGTTGGCTAACACATAGGTCATGTTTGTGAGCAGTTGCCACCATTAAATTTCTACTATGATTAAGGTCTTCTCCGGATTACCTCAAAACTACACATTTACAAACTTTACTGTCACTTCTCAAATCAAATCAAAACGGTGTGGTTTGGCCAAAAGTTTCTTGCCAGTCTTCTCGGTAAAAATAGGTTTTGACATAGTACTATAGATTAGTATTTACTATATATTAGTATTAGTACCTACTATAGATATTTCTTTTTTATTAATTTGGCAAATGTAAAAAGTCGTATCTAATATTTTTTAATAACTCTTTAACGAACTATAAACTAAAATCTGATATTTTTTACCCAGACCGCTTCAAATAGGGAAAGTTAACTTCCAGTAGCAAATACTATATTATATTTTATCTAAGATTGGGGCTAGAGCCTCCTCCTTCCTTCATTATTTAATTGCCTCGGTAAGCTAAGTCGCGCTTTACCGATTACATAAGTTGTTAAATAAATAATTCATTTCCAATAA
The DNA here is from genome assembly GCA_037074685.1 of Glyphodes pyloalis. Taxonomy (NCBI): domain Eukaryota; kingdom Metazoa; phylum Arthropoda; class Insecta; order Lepidoptera; family Crambidae; genus Glyphodes; species Glyphodes pyloalis. The sequence goes on from JAYKKO010000042.1 coordinate 3,001,031, forward strand.
TATTGCTTTCGCACATATTCCGGTTTTAATGGGAACTCGGCTGTTTCTACACACGCGACATATTAATACATAACTTCACGTCCAGATTTATATGATTTAATTTTTAATCAGCCTTGCCTCGTGTAGTTTTGATCTTAGAAGGGGCAGCCATGAAGGTCACCAGATGGTGAGTGATCGGCGTAACCCATGATACATAATAGCTACACCAAGAATATTAGGTAGGTGTATGTTGTTTACAAATATTAAATTTGTATAACAGAAGTGTGTGATGATATCTGTTATTTAATTTACCAGTTCTTTCATGATCTAAGCTACTATTCCATTAGGAACGTTGTTCGGAGGCCGACACTGCCTTGAAAAGTTGTTACAAAACTTTTTCGTCCCTTCATGTTCAAATGTTATCTTTTACTTCACTAGATAGCATAAAACAAATTTTATGGCGATGTTTCCAACGTATGATTAGATCTTTAAACCATGTAACGAAGTTTTGATGCGGTTTTGTAAATAGATAGTTGGATGGATGGATGGTTAAGTAAAAATAAAGTTTATTTAAGCTACTTACCACAGAATCAGAGCAATGTATGTGATATTTATTTATTAAAAGTAGGTATTTCTAACTCCTATTCTACTTTTGAAGAAACATTACGACGAATCCTCGACGTAGTTTACACCCGACGTGAGTAATTGAAAACCTTTGTATTCAAATAAAAATAACGCCCCTCGTAAAACCTCAATACCTACTCATTGAAATGTTGTAATTGTTATTCCTGACACGTTCGGTGCCGGTTTAGGTATACTTTTATCGTCGTAACATTACTGTTTGTGCCGTTCAGTAGTGTTCTTTGTCTTTGCCAAGGTCGGCTGGTGTGAGTCACGCCTGTGCCTACTTTTATAAGTTGGCAAATTTAAAAGTGCGCTTCGATAAATAAATGTTGGCTTTATGTAATCACTAGCTGCCGCACGCGACTTCGAACTCTTGAGTTATTTATTTGCACTTAATTTTAATTAGGTATACGGTACTCGGTCCGCGATGTCCACGCTATACCTAATACTTTTTATTGATACTACAAAACATCTCATGATACAAACAAAGCATCATTATAATTTCCTCTACCTTAAGGTTGTCTGGAAGAGATCGCTTTCTAGCGATAAGACCGCCTAAATTGTACTATAATCAATCTGTAAAACCTATTTCTGTAAAGATTTTGTGCAATAAAGTATATCTATCTATCAATAATTGTAAGTAGTTGTATTCAATACCTTTTGTTATTAAAAATGATTTAAAATCTTTTTTCCAGAATAACTTTAATTTTTTTTTGGATTTTAACCCTTAAGGGAACCCCCCTAAAGATAACTTTTTAGTAACCTTCACGCTGTCTATAGAGTATACATTTGAAATTGCAAGTCCCTATAAAACATTGGACATTTATACAAATTGCAAGTCCCTATAAAACATTGGACATTTATACAAACTTCCAATCCCCTCAGGAGAAAAATCTGTTCTTAGCTGAACTTTGCATCCTATAAAAAACCTACCTGCTAAATTTCAAATTTTTATGTGTTATAGTTTCTGAGATTTCATGATTAATCAATCAGTCGGCCAGTGAATTTTGCTTTTATTATTGATGATAATGAGATGATAGAGGTATCAAGAGTGGTCTTGATCAATTTTTACCTATTTGACTGACGATTGAATATACAGAACATGTACTTAACGTAAGAGACTTTGCATTTCTCTAGTGTCGGCATTCTATGATCAAATGCGCAGCGTGGACGGCACGACAACGCGACGCGAACGACAATTTGTCTCCCGTGTGGTTTATAGACTGAATACACCCGGCATCGCGATGACCTATCCTAACCTTTTTTTGAAGTGGAGAAAATACCTTGAGGACGGTATTGTGTGGGGACACAGCGGCGTGTAAAGGACTCCCCAGCTACGTAAGAGCGAGGGCTACCCTAACTAAAAACCCCACCCACCTTCCCATAGCCTAATGACGGCGCCATGGGAATACCGGAGACTCATAACTGCCACAAGCAACCTGTACTGACCTGACTAAATGTCCATAGGTATATGAATTGCGTTATTCTGATCCGTCCACACCAATATCGATATTCACTCAATAGTTTGCATCAACTGGTATCAGTATGTAAAACGAGAACAGGTTTGACACCTAATGATTCTATTTCTGTGTGAGCCGGTTTTGGCGTTTAGTTTCTAGCGGCTTAGCTTCGTAATGGCCGATGAGGAAAACTTGCAAGGACAACGTAACGTTTTATCTGTTGCCTGCAGTGCTATGTCGCAAGATCACGTACTTATGAACCAGTCCTGCTTAGGATATATATGAAACATGTACCTACATACGTAGAGTATAATTACATCATCTTATATCTTTCCGTGAATGTTGACGTCCAATTGAAAGTGGCACAACAGCTAGATTCTTGCCTAAGAAGTTGTTCACTTTTTTTGTACTGTTTACTTTATTTCGTGAAATGTGACTGGGTGTCCTAGTAAACTTACTAGATACAAATTTTACACCTCTGTGTCGTGAAGTGAAGTTTCGAAAACTTGAAATTTTAAGAGAGACGATTTATCGCTTGAACCGGAGCAGCCCGACTGGTGATATACCTCCACCTTACAGAAGACCGCAGCCAAATAACAATTACTCCGGTGTTAATGTTGTTGCATGTGAGTGAAGTTTCCTGAGCTCCTGGGGGGGGGGGGAGGTGAGGCGACAAGTCCAGTAACAGCTATTATTATGCTGTACTTGTCGCCCTTAAGCAAGGACCTCATTACTACTCAACATCAGGTGGGATGAGGTCATCTTGAAGTGCAAAAAAAAATTTATCAAACGATTCAAACATTGTTCTTCCCGTTCTGGTAACTGATGACAATCGTTCTTTATGATAACCGTACTGCTTAATACCCTCTAAGTTTAATCGCCATTTCTAATGCGACCTTGAATCCTATTATTGCCAACCAGTACATGTATGTAGTAGTTAGGTGAGCTCAGTCACGTTCTGTCAATATAACGCACATACATGCACATACTGTGTTAGCAAACAGTTCAAAAACTAAAACAAAATATCGCGCAATAGAGATTATTGCCTGTTATCAGCTAAGTCCTGAGCAAATTATTACATGTTATCTGGTATCCAATAAGACATTGGCATGTACTCGTATTATTTTTACTGCATAGCTAATGTTAATAGAAGGCGTTAAAGATTTGAGGAAGTTACTTTAACAATTTTTGAACATAACTTAAGTTATTGTATGTAATGGCAACCAAGCTTATTTTACGAAGTCTATCTCTGCTAGTGTAACGTGAGGTTTGAATTATACAATTTCAGTATAGAACACGGTGTTTGGTGCTAATGTTAATTAGTCTTTTGTTTTAAACTTGATCATATTTCATGTTAGCTTCAATAACACTTAGAATTTGCAAGAAGTCTTCACTTCTTCATTTTAGTTCATTCCTTATATTTATATATTTTTAAATTATATGTTATATAATAATTTTCAATAAATAATTGATGTTACTAAACATATTGCATGCGATGTTTACATACAATTGAATGTGCATTTAGTTATAGCACTTAAGACTGTGTATCTGTGCAAGTATTACTGTAACAATTGCTATGACATGCTTGTCATTTGCCAGCATTTAAACAGTCAAGCGGTAGTATTGTATGTTAGTGATGAAATAACTGAATGAATCGAGTTGTCGTCTTATCTCCCTATTTCACGGAATATTGCATTTTTATTGACGTGATTACGTCACTCAATTTACGGTCAACAGCAGAAAACGGTAGTAAACATATGCAGTTCCAAATTAGTTCTTAAGTCTACGTAATAAGGGCGGTAAAAAGTCCAAAGTGTATATTCTGACGTGCTTTTGACTGAGCCTTGTAGGCGGGTAGCGGTTACATACACATTCGGTTTCGTAATTTTTTTAAATAGACGATGGGTGCAATTAAATCATCGGACGGGTTTTGCTGGTACGTCATCGTCATTCGTAATCTATATCTGAGTGCAATTATTGATGTTCTGATGATTGGCAGGAAAGTTAAAGAGTTCAAGTGAAAAACAAGGGATATATAAATACAAAAAAATCGAGATATTCACTTTGGAAAATACAACCTCAACACGAAGGCATTCCTTCGTGGTGTGAGTGCGCACGAGTTTTAAGCTAGAAAATGTAATGTAACTTTTGGTGTCATAACCTCAATTGGAAGTTTTATTTACCTGTACTGAAAAAACAGGACATGATAATATGTAAATTTTTCCCTTTAAGTGAGTCAGTTTTTTGGGAGGAAATTATTTGTATGTATGCTTTAGTGGCAGTTTTACGTGTTAAGATATCATTTGATTTCTAATCACGATAACTTATTTGGATTGTGTTTTATCTTAAAAATGAATTAGTTCGGAGGGTTGAAGTTCTATTTATAGGAAATTTTAGCAAATAACTTAATTCTTTGCCTTTCATTGCATTTCCTTTAGTTCCAATTAAGGAATTTATTAGTAAATTTAAATTTAGCTGTAGATGTTGTACTTGTACGGTCGACAGCAGGTTAATGTAAAAAATTGCATTTCGAAATTAGTTCTTATGTAAATGACATAAGGCGATGGAAAGTCTAAAGTGTATAGTCTGATGTGCTTGTTTCTGTACCTACAGTGGTAAAATAATCAATTTAAAACTGCCCTTCTTTTCACTTCATTTAAAACTGCCTAGCAGTAATTCATCTGAACGTGAAACTAAGAAGTAAAATTTAAGTCGTAACGCTAATATGAAATGGTACGGAGCCCGATTAGCACACGGCCGATAATACAGGTCCGTTCAAAATGTGTGCACTTTCAATAAAAATTTACCACCGAGATTCCACAAAACGAATGCCTCCCACGAATGGAATTGCAGAGAGAACATGCACTCACCTCACACGCACTGACCCTGTTTTATTGAACCAACGTGTTCAAAAGCAAAAGCCCGTCAGAACACACTTTGGAATTTACTCCGCCCTTATATGGATACGCATACGATCTAATTTCGAACTGCAAGGGTTTACCTAGACGGGCTGTTGACGGTGCTCCGATCGCTGAGAACATTCCCAGCGTAGAATTAGGGGGGGGGGGGGGAGGAAAGGTTCGATTGGTGCCCCTTCACGTCACTCAACTGGGCTAAGGCCGGCCGTTGAACCGGCTGAGTCGGCAAATGAACAAAGACCTGTAGATACGGTTTGGGCGTAAGATCACGTTTGCGCGTAGTAAGGTGGATTTGTATTGTACACACGAAAGCACATTTTAGAGAGAGTTAGGGCATAGCGATACATCGCTCGAAGCGGCCCGACTGGTGAAATACCTTCACCTTACAGAAGACCGCAGCCAAATAACAATCACTTCGATGATGTTGTGTTCCTGCGTGTGAGTAAGGTTTCCAGAGCTCTTGGGGGGTGCTACATTAGTTGCAGGGGTCAAGTCTTCAAGGTAAGGGTGACAAGTTATGTAACAGATTTATTATCCTGTACTTGTCGCCCTTGAGCTAGAACCTCATTTCCACTTAACATCATTTGGGATAAGGTTAATCTTGAAGTGTAATATAAAAAAAAAACAGAAGACACACCTTAGACTTTGCACCGTCCTTATATCGTTTAAGACTAGTATCGAACTACAGATGGTTATCATGACGTGCTGTGAACCGTATACGCAGTGGTCGTGGAACAGATGGTGATATGAATACGTGCTAGGTATGGATACATGAGGGGGACCTGTTCACTTCTTTATTGGTACCTCGGATGCCACGTTGTTGCTTTCACACGATGTTACATAACATTCGTTGGGCTAGCGTGGCGACTTAATACTCCTACGTAAGGTTATGGTATATATGATGAGTGCGTCCGGTAGTGTTGCTGGACCATCGATAGTTTTATAATCGATGGTTTTCATGTGAAAGACATGGTCCTGTCGATGGGAGTAAAGGTAGTTGCCTAATTCTAAGAACTCAAATTATCTTTATTGCACTTCATCACATAACAACATTTGAACATGGTAGGTACATTTAAAAGGTATACAAGTGACGCCCTGCAAGGGCATATCAACATTGAGGGCTAACTAGATTACAAAACTTAACTTAACTTATTTATTATATTAAGATTCGATACTAACAATCGTTTTTTAATTATTCAGCAACAATAGTATCGATGTTTTCGACATTTTTTTGAGCAACAATACTATTAATATTATCGACAGTTTATTCTTCTTGACGAACTTCTGTTAGCCACTGCTGTGATCCGACCTCCACAGCCCTTTTGGCAATGCTTTTTATATGTTGATATGTTTTGATCTTCTTCTATTGATACTAGCTTTTGTTATTAAGTGATAGATTGTAAGTGAGTTTGTCGCTGTGGTTGTGTAATATATTCTAAGAGCATAGAACGAGTTTAATTCTAGTTACAGTTTCATTATTCCATTATAAATACTATCGATACTATTTATAAAACGTCAACTATCGATAGACCATCGGTAATCGAGTAGCGTTGGGCGACACTCAAGTCCGGTCCATACCTCTGTCCTGATGTGAAAGAAGGTCGACCGAACACACTTTCGCATTAAGTTAGGTAGGGTCAGTGTTTGAATTTGAACTGATATATGCTGTACAAGCTTTGACGTGGATCTTAACTGATACGTAACAAACAAGACAAACCGGCCAAGTGCGAGTCAGACTCGCCACGAAGGGTTCCGTACCATTAATTACGTAAAGAACGTTAAGTACACAAATTTTATTCAAGATTACATGTGCCTACCTGATGGTACTATTTATTAAAATCGTGAAAAAAATGCTCTTTATGAATTATATTTAATAAATATTAAACATAAAACAAAATATTCTGTAAATAGTTTAAGCGTCTACCTGTCACCGTAATAAGTGTCGAGCTAAAAAAAAGGAAAAAAAACACGTTGGTTAATAAAATAAATAATTATTTTATTTTGGTTTTGTTTGCTATAGCGGCAACAGAAATACATAATCTGTGAAAATTTAAACTCTCTAGCTATCACTGTTCTTGAGATAGAGCAAGTAGGTCTACTCCCAAAAATAAAATATGTCGGATCCGACGACGGACAGCAATTTTTTATTCTCAAAATCGAAACCAACTCACTTCGAATGCGAATAAAGTATTATCAAAAAACAAAATATTAAAACCACGTTTTAATTCGCAAACTTTTGATTAATCTTCAAAAACGAAACCTTTCGTTTGTTCGTTTCGTTTTTGGGAGTAGACCCCCTGGTGACAGACAGCCGCGGCCGGACAGATAGCGAAGTCTTCGTAATAGGGTCCCGTTTTTACCCTTTGGAAACGTGCTGCTCTTACCAACTGAGCTAACCGCAAGTTATTGTAGGCGATGAAATTTTTCTGCTGTATCAACCGTTAGCCTCCGGTGAGTGCCCTCTGCCTAAAATGTTTAGAACTACATTCTTATCGGCCCGTGGTACATTCTTCATTGCTAGTACGGCGTATAGTACTATAAAAATAATAAAATCGGTTAAGATGCCAAAGTGTCTTCGATTCCGTGGTTTTCAAACATTTCTGCAACGAATGTACCACGGGCCGATAAGTATGTAGTTCTAAACATATTCGGCAGAGGGCACTTACCGGAGGCTAACGGTTGAAACAGCATAAAAATTTCATCGCCTACGATAACTTACGGTTAGCTCAGTTGGTAAGAGCAGCACGCGCGATACGTGAAGGTCGTGGGTTCAATTCCCGCACCGCAAGGGTAGATAAAATTTTTCTGTTTCTAATATTTAAAGTTCGCTAGTACGGCGTATAGTACTATAAAAATAATAAAATCGATTAAGATGCCAGGTGTCTTCGATTCCGTGGTTTTCAAACATTTCTGCAACGAATGTACCACGGGCCGATAAGTATGTAGATATAAACATATTCGGCAGAGGGCACTTACCGAAAGGCTAACGGTTGATACAGCAGAAAAATTTCATCGCCTACAATAACTTGCGGTTAGCTCAGTTGGTAAGAGCAGCACGCGCGATACGTGAAGGTCGTGGGTTCAATTCCCGCACCGCAAGGGGAGATACAATTTTTCTGTTTCTAATATTTAAAGTTCGCTAGTACGGCGTATAGTACTATAAAAATAATAAAATCGGTCTATATAAGCTAATCAGCATTTGGTATTTTGTCATATGTATCATTTTTAATACAGGAATGTTTCACCCGTATCTTATCTAGGACACTTAGTTGGGGGCTTGGTGAGCCACTGATAGTGTTTATGGAAATTCCAGTAGCAGCGAGAACGTATTGATTTTCAACATACGCTCGATGAAGAAATCTACATGTTTAGGCTTATTTAGACGTGTAACTTATTTAGCCGGTTTAGTTTCTCTATCAGGTTAATTCGGAAGAGTGTTGAATGACTCCAATAGTAGAATAAATGTCGATGGAGAAATTGATAATCGAGAAATCTTTTTATTCGTAAATACTAACATAATCGGCTATCAAAACGAATGAAGTTCCCTCTGATTTAGAACGTTTAACTACAGAGAAAACACCGGCATACAACTCTGCCGTTTTCATTATAAAATCAATCAATTCATTCATTCATGTAGGTTACAAGTAATACTTATACATCGTCAATTGAACACAAACCAAAATTGAAGTTTAAAACAAACTTAAAACTATTTTATGCAAAAAATACTCACCGGATGAGGATGACATTAGGTAGGGAAAGAATGAGTTAGTTACAAACATAAAATATACTTTTGATACCAAAATAACTCTGGCATTCGTGGGCAACAGCTTATAAACTTAGATTAAGAAAATCCTACATCCGTTACATATGAATTATATACATTCGAAAACATCACTTAAATTGTTCTGATTCTGTGGTAAGTATGTTACAGAACAAAGACGGTACCACACCCAGACGTGAGACAATACCGAAAAGTTCGTTTCCCATATTGACCCGACCGGGGGTCGAACCCAAGATCTCAGAAATGGCCCGACGCCAAAGTCCGGCCTGCTCGTCTCTCGGCTACGGAGGCCATGAAAAATCCGTTAACTGTTGCAAACATTTGTCCTCATGTGTTATGCTGAAAATCTGACCTTCGATGTTTTACATCAGACTGATAAAAAATCATTAACGTAATCCTGTGTATAGTTACTGATACATAGATGAAACCTCGTAAGATTTCGGTATCACCACCTCGCGAGTGGTCTCCGTACTCTGGGCGCAGGCTGGTGCGCTTAGCGGTCGCGTGAAAAATCATTAACGTAATCCTGTGTATAGTTACTGATACATAGATGAAAGCTCGTAAGATTTCGGTATCACCACCTCGCGAGAGGTCTCCGTACTCTGGGCGCAGGCTGGTGCGCTTAGCGGTCGCGTGAAAAATCATTAACGTAATCCTGTGTATAGTTACTGATACATAGATGAAAGCTCGTAAGATTTCGGTATCACCACCTCGCGAGAGGTCTCCGTACTCTGGGCGCAGGCTGGTGCGCTTAGCGGTCGCGTGAAAGGAAATATGCACCAAAAGAGAAAGGTTGTCTTGTAGGCCTACGGGCCCATTCGCGAAACGTGTTCCGCGAGTCGCCTGACTCGTTGTAAGCGATACGGCACAATGATACGGCGTTGCTGGGAACTTATTACTGGTGTTTGAGTGCTCTTGTGGATGTAGTTTTGTGAGGAGCTGGTAGAAGATAGTGAAGCGTTTCTGTAACATTCCTCTTGTAAAAGCCGCATTAAATTCTGGTTACAAAAGCTACTCGTTCTATTCCAGACATTGGATTTATTGAAATCCATTTTAAACTGGATGTTGTTGAACAATGGAGATGTAGCAATGCCACAAATACGTGAATGGTCATTAGAGCATAAGTAATGGTGCATTGAAGCTTTTTAACCGATTTCGTACAGGTTCTAAATTCGATTTATGTTTTTTTGGATCCTACTAATATTATAAACACAAAAGTTTGTAAGAATATGTGTTTATTATTGAACGAGTCACGTATATTCATTCTGATTCTGTAGCTGTGTATAGTTATATAGTTATCTGGTATTATATTTCATTACTCTTGCCGAGTACTTACTTTGTAAAGGTAATTTAATAAATAAATATAATGTAAATAAAAATTAAAAATCGTCACCTTCATTGCTGATCCAATGGTTAGCAACTAAAGCATTAGTGTTGCAGAAACAATGACGGAGTCACAACGTCCAGAGCCGTGACCATATAGAAAAGTTCATTTTTCATTTTGACCCGACCGGGAATCGAGTCCAGGACCTCAGAGACTTTGATCCGTACGCCGCTTGGCCAAAGAGGTGGCCAAAATTAAGATGAGAAGATGTTCATATTATGTAAAAAGAACTCGCCGCGTTAGCTTGATTGATCAAGGCAATAAAAAGTGTATTAGCACAACAAACAAAGTGTGTATAATGTAATGAATCAGATACCGTTTATGTAATTCGAGAAAATGCCGTTGACAAGTTTATGCAACAATGATAAATATCATTCATTCGTTACATGAATTTACACAATTGAAATAAGAATTATCTATCCATACAAAAGCGTTCCGCTGTTGCGATGTTACATTTTAAAATACACGGACAGTAATCGTAGTACTTTATCGCCTAAGTTTGCATTATCAGTAGGAATTTTATCATTTCTGTTGATGTTCGCGATTAGTGAGTAAACTGAATTAAGTGGGTCACCGTGATTACGTAGCTGGTATCCGGCATTATCTCTGTTGCCTAGAACTTTGGGCGTGATCAGCGGTTTCTGAACACTTTAAATTGTTGTACTCCTCGAGTGCTGACTCACGGATCTCGTTTCGAAATGTCGAACAAAGACCTCTTTCGCAGCTTCGGCTCGTTTCGTTTGCGAATGTGAACACGCGATGAGAAATGCTTGCAGAAAGAAAACGTTGAACTTAGTGATAAGTTATTGCCATAGAAACTCTTTAATTTTTTTAGCGCGAATATCAAGTACTCGTAGATTTTCACAATGTGAATTAAATTTCATTTTTTCATATTGCACTTTAAGATTGACCTCATCCCACCTAATGTTAAGTGATAATGAGGACCTAGCTTAAGGGTGACAAGTACAGCATGATAATATCTGTAACTGGACTAATCGCCCTTACGTTGGGAGGTTTGACCCCTGCTACTAATGTAGCACCCCCCAGGAGCTCTGGAAACCTTGCTCACACGCAGGAACATAACAACACCGAAGTGATTGTTATTTGGCTGCGGTCTTCTGTAAGGTGGAGGTATACACCAGTCGGGCTGCGCCTGTTCGAGGGATATATCGCTATGCCCTACCTCTTAAGTTTTTTTTTATGACGTCAAATGTATGATTCGCATAACATACTCCTCCTTGTTTCTCTTTTCGTCATCCATCACTCTCGTGCGCTTTGATAATATGTCCGATAAAAGATGTTTGCAAAAATGTTGATAATATATAAACATGAGACTGTTATCTTTAAGAATTAAAGCCTAAGTAATTGCATTCCTGCTTGTGGCACGTCATCCAACCTAATCTCGTACGAGAATATTATATACTCGACTATGTAGAATAATTTTAACTCAAAATATTACGATCTTCTTTAAATATTTCCTTTAATTACCACAGAATCAGAGCACTGTAGATGACGTTTTCTAATATTTGTATTACTGAATTGTTTTTATATCAGATTAAAAATGTATTTAATAGAAAACAAAAACTGAAAAACAGTAGACTTTCATAAGCCGACACTGTGTTTGAGAAGGTGACTTTTCAAACCTACGAGTATTTCAAAACTAGCTTTTTCCCGCGACTTTGTACGCGTTAGATGGGGATATAACGTATCCTATATGATATTCTAGTATCTAATCTGTTAAATTAGCAAATTCCATTCAAATCCAATGGTTAGCTTTTGCGTCAAACATTCATTTTAGGGGTTTAGTTACTATTCTTCCTGGAACTTCGATGATCTAAGCAAGCTGTTCTAAATTTTAAGAGGTGTAAAAAGGTTTAAACACATTATAATGTTTAAAATGCCAAGAAAAATAAATCATAGTATAAATGGACGGCCCTTATCTAGATTTGCACCGTGTATTATACATCGTATAAGCAGAAGGTGCTGTTTTCCTTCTGTACAATTGCTCACAATCAGACGAGTGCGAGCGCGTGAGGAGTATTCCATGTTGTTGCGCCTGTCGGCACAGCTGCTTACACTGGGCTGCAGGCCGAGAGTTGTGGACGCGCCCGAGACCGAACGAGGTCGCTACGTTGATGCTACGTGATGTACCCTAGGGTTACCGACTTGCGGCAACCATAACATTGTTTTTTCTTAATCTGCCTACTTTAAACTTGCTCAAATGAAAGTTAAATGTCAGAGGGGTTTAAGAAAGGTAGGGCATAGCGTTTATAGCTTGAACTGGAGCAGCCTGACTGGTGAAATATCTCCCCCTTACAGAAGACCGCAGCCAAATAACAATCACTTCGGTGTTGTTGTATTCCTGCGTGCGAGTAAGGTTTCCAGAGTTCTTGGGGGGTGTAGTGCTACATTAGTAGTAGGGGTCAAGCTTCCAAGGTAATCGCGACAAGTCCAGTAACAGTTTCATTATGCTTGTCGCCTTTATGCTAAGACCTCATGACCACTCAACCTCAGGTGGAACGAGATCGACCTTGAAGTGCATTATATATTTATATTAAAAAAAATGTTGGTAGTCTCCGATCGTCTCAGGACGGGGTATTTTCCGCTCAAATCCGTGGTGCTATATATAATCTATTTTCCCATGGGGCCGTCACTAGGCGAAGAGAGGTGCAGGGGATTTTCTAGTGGGTAGTCTCCGCTCTTCTCAGAGCGGGGTATATCCGCTTAAATCTGTGGTGGTAGTGGATGGGTAGAAAATGCCTCTAGGTATTTTGTACTGTTGCGTCCCGGCACTAAAGTTCAAATAAAACAAATAACTTACTTGCAGTTCAAGTTTGTAAGTGAATAGAATGCGAATATAATAAGAGTTATTGGAAACGATTTAGGTACGTATTTTAAGAAATTCAAGATTGATTTCAGGTGAAAACTGAAAGGCATAACGATCAAGTGTCTTTAAGGTATCTCTAGAATTTAGGAACACAAGTCTGTCTAATGACTTTTACAACTTTAGATGTCATATAACTGCATCTAGGCATAGTTGGTATTTTAATGCAGATAAATGTTACGATGTCAAGGATTATCGGCGAGCGCTAATGACTGTAGTGCTTGGATCACATCCCGGTGCAGACGATAAGCTTGCATAACCATTCGTTATTTACATTTCATTAACGCAGTTTGCCTTGCTTTGTAACTGTGTACCGTTTCTATTATCAGCTTTTGAAACGGATGTGGTACAATTATTGTTGTTGTAACCATTTGAATCAACTGTGCTTTAAGTACAAATGTCAATATTGTATCTTTTTATAGCTTTAGTGTTTTTCGACTGTAAATAATGTGTCGGTTCTTCTACTACAAATACAGAACCGAATTCTAATACGGATCTAATGCTTGGTTTATCTTGTGATGTGGTCTAAATACTGGGGCAATATATGTGTGTTATGAAAACCAGATATAAGCATATTTTCAATGAAATCAAACGTGAAAATATTTGATGTATGGATGTTCTGGAAGTATGGATGTTTTTTACGCTCTCTCGCGCATTAAGTATTGCTATAGATGAATTATGGTAGCTGGACATAATTTGTCTAATACTAGTATAACCGTCGATTAAATATTTGCTAGATACATGCAAAATATGCTTTCTAGCGATAAGACCGCCTAAATTGTACTATAATCAATCTGTAAAACCTATTTCTGTAAAGTTTTTGTGCAATAAAGTATATCTATCTATCTAAAATGCAAACATATAATTGTCCACAAGCATAGCAGTAAAGGCCTAAAGTGGCATATATTTTAATCTAACTTAAACCTTATGTGGATGAGATAAGAAGAAAAATACTAATTTTTGACGAAATGTCACGCGCTCGGTTACGAACCGAATGAGAGTGAAATAAGGCTTAATAAAATTTGGTACCTTATTTAACTAGCCGTGTTTTTTAGGTTGAAACTGTGTATCTATAAATCTTTGATAGTGGTAGTATAGCTTACTAAGATACTTTTTGCCTTGAAATAATGCAAACGAAGTCACAGTCAACAGTTTTATCTTAATTAACATTGGTAGCATCTCTGAATGACAATGAAATGACGCTTTATCACATCAAATTCGATGAACAAACAAATAAACGAATGGTTTCAAACATGATATTAATTAATAGATTGTCCTGGACCATAAGACATTTAGTCTAAACCCTAAGTACTGAGCGTTGCCAGCCCTGTTGCTAAGTATGGCGCGTGTAGGGGGTCAACGACCCCACAGCGAGCGCGAGCGCCGCGCGTGACGCAAGCAGACAACTTTCTAACCGCAGCGACGTCACCTGGTTAAGGCCGGTCGAGGAGCCACCTTCACTCTAGCCGCCTTATATCATGACTCGTAACTCAAGGTATGTCGGCGCAGGCCAATGATCTCGACACGCTTTTTTGGTACACTCTTATCTTTTCCTAGAGGACGCCCGTGACGGCCCGTGGGTTGTTGTGGCGTTCATTTTGATGCCGTGACCTCATGAACAGGGGTTGAGCTGATTTTGTTTTAACTTCTCAGTCCGCTTTGTCATCTAGAGCTGACCTCCTTCACAGATTCCTTCTTTGTGATGAACAATAAGTAGTTATTTGTTATTTACGGGATTTATTAGGTACTTTAAAAATGAAAAGGTTTATGATTATTTTTTTGACCGGTTGTATATCTGTTTGTTAGTCAAGAGGCTATTTCAAAGGAACACATAGAGGTGTCAAATCGGAATTAAAGCATTTAAATGTCTGCCAGTCGGTGAGCTGCAAATCAAGCGTCAAAGTCAATTGTATCTATTTCTTACCAAGAATCGAAATCTATGGGGTCATTCCTTTAGACCTAAAGTTATGAAATTTGAGACGTCTTATAATGAAGTTTTGATGGAAATCTAGGTTATAATCTAGGTATTTTACTATTTTTCTCTGTAGTATGCTTGAGTTTACTGTTTATACTAAAGTAAATTGCCCACATTCTGGTTTTATTTATCACGAAAATTTAATTCGAGTTTTAGCGTTACTTTGATTGTGGATGATAAAGTTGATGCAAGCCCACTATAGCTAAAGTTAAAGGAAATCAAAAGTTACCACAAAATCGAACCGAACACATGTCTGAGATTAATTGAGTTTTGTGTAAGTGCTGGAATCAAACACTGAAGTCTTTTTCTCAAGGAAGTTAATTATTGAAATAAAAAAATTATAAAAATTACCATTTACTAGTCTTTATTTTACTCTTTATGACATGTTCTTAATGTTATCTATTAGTGGACTGTGACACGCTAAATAAACGATAATTAAGGGTTCAAAATTAACTAACTCACCTTTCATTCTACTCTCATAGATAATGATACCAAATAGCCAAACTCTGTAACCTAAATAGTATTCCATAATCATCACCACTCATGCAATGATTCGACCAAGAATTAACCGGTACAGTACGTAGGCGAGTACAAATTATACGTACGCGTTTTCCTTATATGAAACCACCACTGACGATACAATCTCCTACGTTCATATGTAGGTGTATCTATTATTGGGCCATGTATCTATTATTGGGCCAGACGTTTATGTCTGTCTGTTTGAGCAATTATGGCGAGGGTCAGAGGCGCTTCTGATGAAAGGCGACCAGATTATTTTCGTCCATCTATCCGCGTTCAAAGAGTTCAAGTGGAACAAGCCCGATTAGGATTTACTGTGCTCGATCGGTTTCAGATCAGGAGATTGGTTAATTAGTTTCTTCAAGTAGATTTTTTATTGGACGAAGTTAAGTGGTAGACTGATTCCCATTATTTCATTTACCCTGTGATTAAAACCAAAAGATATATTAATCATTGGGTTTGCAGCTTTTGTTACTGGCAGTCTCAGTTTTGTGTTTGTGAAATTTCATGGTTTGATCTTGCCTCATCAATGCATCTTGAATGATTCTCGATCGAAAATTGATTGGCTATGAAATTACTGTGAGAAGAACGACGGATGCATAACAAAAACATACAGATCTATATTAACATTTTAAGGCTATTGAAAGTTTAAAAACTTTGATTTCAATTAAGCACAGGATATAAAACTTGCTGAAGTTACTTTTCTACTTCCACTTGAGAAGTTGAATAAAGTTCATTACCGCACAAGTCAAGCAAAAGTAATTTAGGCTCAGCAAACAGTTCAGGGATCAACTTTCAATAGCTCCCTGGAATCCCAACAAATTAAATTTTAGTTAAAGTAGGCAAACTTCGTACTATCTGAAGACTACCTCGCTGGCTGTGTCGAATCACAAGACCGGATTATTAGTAAGCTTTTGTTAATTTCGCTTTCGTCACTGTCTTAGTATCTACTCTCCTGTTCTTGGTTTGCGCATATTGAACTCTATTTCCAGACAGTTAGAGTCGTCAAGTATATGTGTGAGTCTTTCGGGTCGAGCAACGGTACCGCACTTTCTTTTTACACCGACCACTTCGGTGCGCTGTTGAAGGTCTTTATGCCTTGTTGTGGAAGCCATTCGGGAATGTTGTTCCGCCACTTGACTTGCTTGCTCGCTGCGAGGAAACTTGACTTGGTTCAATGCATCGTGATAGTGGTTTGAGGTTGGGAAATATATCGTTTGTTGCTTGTTACTCGTCATGGCGGCGCAGTTAATCGTCTCAGGTGTTTTTCTTTTTTAAGTTGTGATGTTTGAAATATGAATTAGCTACATTAGCTGTGCCCGCGACTTCGTCCGCATGGAATAGTAACTTAGTGAAATGTTCAAATATTTAGGCTAGATAGTGTATAAATACGACATACAAGAATACATACCTTGATGAGCTATTAATAATAATATAACTTTCACACTATTAAAGGGCCTATATGCAAAATGTAAAGTTTCTAAACTTTATAGTTAAAGATCAGTCAGTAAGTCTAAATAGATATATTTCCTACATCAAGTTAAGCATATTTTTTTCCCTAAATAACATCATATCAGCACTATCTATTTATGCTTAAAAATATATGTGAGCCAGTTATCAAGCTGGCGATAGTGCTTTTCTCATCATATCTATATCGATCAGAATCAGCGCGAATGTATCTTAAATAAACTGCTAATAATTAATTAATTTATCTCTGTAAAAAAGGGCTTGCCGCTTTCAGTTGATTAGATTTGTATATGGCTCGGAATTTATCCTCTTGCTTACTGCAATGTATTTGATGTGTGATGTTTTTGAGTAGCATGTTAAGTACGTTTGCAATCGACCGTTCAATTTTATTAGTGTTAGAACCAAACAACTTTTTTTCACATTTAGGCTGTTACTAGATAAATTAATTTTATCGACCAACTTATTTAAGAATTTCTTACCTTCACATAGAAATAAAGAATTAGAAATAAAGGCCAATTACAGATAAATAGTAAAACCTTGAACTCTCAGTGAACAACACGATCTTTCCTGCTCTTTTGGTATCTGAAAAAGGAGTTAAAGCTTGCTTTTTTTACGTAAATGGTAAATGTTTCTTGAAAGTTGTCTATTCATAGAGATATAAGGCAGGTTTATCTTATCGATAATTATACTGAACAGCCAATATGGTGGTTCCAAGAATTCATGTGGAAATACATATAATCGCTGCGCCTAGCCGTCTATTGCCAATTGTTTCAATTATTAGTATTAGATTGATTTTATGATGATTTTATAATTCTATCTTGTGATCAATGTCCAAATTGCGTTTGACGTCATTCCTTTTCGTAGTTATTCAATCCAGAGAGGAAACTAATCTTCGTCTTTACTTCTTTCTAGGTGGCAGTATGGGGTTTTTGAAAGAAGGAAGAAATAGGGTTTTTTAATTGCCTGATAAACTTTGATTGTACCTCCGATGTTCGTCTGCAATACTAATCCAACCTCTTACTAACAGGCTATGAGGCGGTTTGCTTGTTTGTTGCAATCGGGATATGTTTTTCCCGATATGGTAAAATGATCATGTGTAATCGCGTCTCCTCAAGCACTATGATTATAAACGCTGACATAACAGACTGTGTGTCGGGCGTACCTCCATGAGTGGTGATCATGTGACTCCGTTTATCGTCGCGGCTTATCTTATCACGCCGTTGCTTCGCCATGCCCGCCTTTGTTTGTACAACGAATTCTTTCATGTCAGCTGTGCCACGCGTAGGCAGTTTAAGTGTGGAATGTTCAACTAAATTATCTTGGCTATTGCCATAGTGACGAAACGTTTAGACAATATTTAGGTTACTTACTATCTTAGGTAGTCCAGTTACCGCCGAATCCATACTTGATTAGTTTTGTCACGGTGTCTATATCTGTTTTTGTTAAATTACGAATGCGTATTTGTGGATTTATATGTTTTGTTTAAATATAATATGTAATGATAACATGGAATGCTTTTCATAAGGCACATTAGGTGGACCCTCATCATCCTTATGGATTTGCCGAAGAAGGCTACTACTTGTCTTAGTTTGAATATTTTAGTTATTAAAATGCTTGAATTACTTATCATGGTTGAGATAAACCATGAATATCGAGCATGGAAAATTAATGAAAAGAGGTTGTTTAAAAAACCTATGCCTTCTTTCTTATTAGCCACCCTTGTATCGTGATATTTGGTTATTTTTAAATATGCGATTATTTTGTTCTCTCCCCGAATAAAAAATTAAAACGAATAAATTGTTGTGTGTGATATATCGCAATAAGAAGGAATCTAAAATATTTTTATTACTTCAAATGGAGCGTGAAGAAATATCTTGCGGGCCTACGGTATCAAATCCGTTGTCATCGCGATGGGTTCCTCTCTTGCTTACCATCAGGCTAAGAGGAGGCTATATACTGTGCTTGTATAAAAAAAAATTGCTTAATGCAAATGTAAAGGCTAGTTCACACCGAGGAGCGGTGGCGCAGCGGAGCGTGGTAGCGGCCGGCGCGTCTGCTCCGTGACGGCACGCTTGGCCACGCCGCGTGACTGTCCAACGGAACGCTGAGCGCGCCGCCCCGATGACTCGCATTCGATTCCTATTATTTATTAGGTGCTGTTTTTTGTCTAGCGGTCGGAAACTCGCTTTTAAACCGGGATTACGGTTTACGAGAACACGTATGGATAGCCCAACAACAGTTACGTTTGAAAGTGCACGTCTCATTGATTACATCAGATCGGATGCGTGCTGTTTGACGCGTTGGCTTATCCTATCTTTCACTGGTATTCCGCTTGATGCAATGTCATTTTGGTCACGCGCGACTAACTTCTTGTTTCTAAATTGTTAGTTACGTCATGATTTTGTGACGAACCTTCATGTGATTTTAAATAAAGTGGTACTAAGTTTGAGTTATACCAACATAATTTTATGAGTTACCGACGACAGTTTAACAAAATCTGATTTAACACATTGACTTCAAAATTTGGTGCAACTCACTAAAAACAATTGTAGAACTCTTCTAACAACTCGCACCTGCTATGAAATGATAAATTAGTTTTCTTGTGCATTGCATTTAAATTCGAAAAAGAGATTTTAAAAATAAAATAATACACGTACAACAATATTTTAATATATATATATTAATGAGATTGTTTTTCATTATTTTTACTTTAAATTAATTATTCGATATATGATTGTTGTTGTAAATAGAACGACTTATTGTTCACGGAGCGTGACATTGCGCGTGAACATGTCGGTAACCGCCGCGTGTGACGCTTCAACCGAATATTTTCACGAATTCGACAGTTACGTATATCTGATACGAATTATTCGCTGGCTCCAGGAAAGTTTCAAATGCGATTAAGATCAAGTAAGCGATGCTATAATTTAAACGATACCGCAATGTAAGAATTTACCGACACATTAAAAACGTGCACTAATTGGAGCGTCTGATGGGCTAGTATTGCTAAGCGGTCTGGAGTCTTGACTTTGGTTAAAAATTACTATCTTTATTGGATAATATATTTAATTTGGTCCCGGGAAATTTTAGTATTTTTTTACAGATCTTGTCCTGACAAATACGAACATAACAAAAAAGAAACTATCCAATTTAGGCCGGTCTTTCTGAATTTATGTGCGTACAAACATTTCGGTGATTCAGTTTTTTTATAGATTATGGTTTTTATAGGCAGGCTTACACTTATTTCATTAGCCGAAATTAAAGAAATTATACCTCTATATAGCGTTAATAGTAGAATGAATGTGTTATTCTTGACTGAAAGCATTTAACATCCAAAATACATGTGCTTTGTTTGTGGTTGTGTATGTGTTGTGGAAATTATATGTTAGTGTTTAGTAGTATGTATGTATGTGTAATTATTGACCGAAAGCATTTAACCCGCAGAAGACTTGTGCTATCGTTATGGTTGTTGTGTGTAGTGGTTTTGAACTGATAAAACTGCTCTCCGTGTAAGAAATGTAACAGAATTACACACATAAGGCCAGCAACGAAGAGCGCGTTAGAAAGCGCGCAGTGTACGCCTCGCCGAACGCGCCGCCACGCCACTGACCGACACTCGCCAGCGCGGAACCGTGCGTGTGCACCCCCCTTACTGATGGGTTTCCTTAAGCGTCTTGCTTGAGTGACCGTGTGAAATTGTAAGAGGATCTACGTTGTTACGTTTCGAAGGGATGTTCGAAGCTATAATTAGGTAAATTCGTATATGAACATTCCTTAATTTAAGAAAACATAGGTGTGTCTAGAATGTTTTTGTACATCATATTAGAGCTATCTAAGGAAGGGAGTGAAGAAAATTAAGCAAACGTATACGAGAAGATTGCTTGGAATACGTCTCTAGTCCACAAGACACCAAAGTCTTCCGAAAAAAACTTATTTCTTAAAAAATGGGTAGACAAAAACGTCCATATCCGGGGGGTTGTAGCTTTTAATAATTAATTCATAATCACAGTTAATCCGGTAATCCGGAGCCACGTGTTTTATGAGCCCTCATATCCTGGACCCCCGAAACACTTTGTTATCCGTAATCCAAACATATGAAAATCCCGTTATAATGGGCCTATTGAAGATTATTTACGCCTTTACTCTGTATCTAGCCAGTGATTCCCAAATAACATTCTTACCACAAAACTTTTCGTCGAAAATAGATGCATCATCTGAATAACTCGTAGTCAACAACAAAGTTCTTAAATCCTGTAGCGAAAAAGTTTCAAATAGCCGTTTACGACTGTTCCTCCAAGCAAGGAGAAAATCCATCTTAGGGCTTTAATTTTAAGAGGATGTAGTATTATTTATCGCATTCTGAACAAATGCCAAAATCAATGCGTCAGCTGTTGATTGGCTGAATATACATTTGTGGTAAATTAACAGCTAATCAACTATATCGAAACTGTCGTCTCATGCGAGAATTTGACGTATTTCGCTAGTAGGCATAGAAGCACAACGCTGCAATAACATGAAATAACGTAGTTGAACGCTAATGTCAGCATCGAAAACGAGCAACATGCATAGCATGCAGCACCTCGACAATTAAAGTACCGTACGGCACGTAAAGCTGAAATTCAATCGCATCCAGCCCGCACGGCACAGCTAATGGTCCCTCATTGTGATGCGGGGGACGCCGCGAGCTTTTCTCCGCGCCATGTGTTGCCATCACGCTGACACAATGGCTAGGGGGAAGGGGGGGTCGTAGCAGGATTTACTCGAGCGCATCTGCCCGGTCGTGCTCCGACGTCCTTCGGCCGACGCGGTCGGAATATCCGACTAGGCTGCGTCCAGGGGCGGGCTGGGAGTTTTGAGGATAAAACAAAAGCTGGTCTAGTAGCCTCTACTGGGGAAGTCCAGATATAATAGAGTCCACAATTGGAAATCATAGTCTAGTCTCCATGGTAATAAATAAGTAGAGTAAAGCTAAAGTAACCATTTTATCACCCTTAAATGATGCGAAATAAAGATGGTACTAATCCGATAATCTGAGAAACAGATTAAGCGAATACTCGGTTCACTGCTCAAAGAACTGAATCCAATAAGAGGCCGAACTGTAAGCGGGTCGTGAACCCTCGCTAACTGTTCTTGTTAATTGATGATGTTCAACTTACAAGTAATCATTCCTGACTGCTTTATGCTGGACAAGTCAATGCTTTTGCCCCCGAATATTTAAATGTTTGGTCAGCGCATTAATTGGTCTAGATAGTCTGAAGTTGTTGATGATATCCGCGATGTTCCAATTCCTAATTACTAACTTACCTTTAGTTTTGTTAGAGACTGCGTAGAAGTCAAAAGCGCAATAGATAATTTGTGGCGGCCAGACGTATTTGCTGATGATTCTGATACACACACACACACAAGCACTTTTTGCTACTTACCATAGAATCAGAGCACTGTATGTAATGTTGTCAAATATATCATTACATTACCATCTAAATGTTAATTTAAACGATTGTTAAACCCTCTTGAATCGATACCAAATAACAAAAATGTTTTTAGAGGTATGTGAATAATGATGGAGCAATCCTAAAATTAAAGTCTGGTCTCTGTCCCCCGATGATTTACTTATAACTGACCTTCACCACTTCGAACATAATTTGCTTTCTCGGTATTTGCGTGACGTAGTTGCGTGTGCCTATTTAAAACTTCTATATTCATCGCTTTACGAGCTCAAGTAGAAATTAAATGGCCGAAATATTGGCATCGATAACATATTGGCGGTATTTGCGCCAAACCGCTGACTCTTCCAAGAAAAAATATTTATCGTTTTAAAAATTCAGTGTTAGAGGGAATATGTTAGCTATTGATATTAAAAGTGTTGCAGTTATTAAATTACACATGTTTTTTGGTGTTCCTATATTATCTTTAGACTGAATGCACCTATAAACTTTTGGAGCGTTCTGAAACCAGAGTCGGGTAAACATTTGTGTGAAGAACATGTGTGTTTATTTATATACTGCTAAGATACGAATTATATTTGAGGACGTGAACTTTGGTGATACCCAGACAAAAATTACATTTAAAATAGCACACCGTAACTCGCGGATATACGAATGGTGTGTCTAAGGTGTCTGGAGGGCGCCTGGTGAAATTTTCCAGTGTTGGGATGTTTTCCTTAATAAATTTGTACGATTTGCGCTTAGTTGACCACGCACACCGTACAGGAAGTTGTATGATGTTGATGTTGTCCGGCACGTAGTTGACGGTGCCAGATAGTAGTTAAAGTGTAGGTTTGGAGAACGGAAAGAGTCACTTTACGAGATGTAGTTTATTAAAGTTACTAGATATACAGTTAGTTGATAGATAGGTCTTTTTCCGATCGTGGTGGTTTTCGAACTCAGTTGTTTAGTAAAGTATAGTTAGTTAAGTGTAAAGTGCTGACGCGCGCATGACCTAATTTAGCCGCGGCGCGTCCGGCGAACAAAATGTGCGGTGTAGACCGTACAAAATTTATGGTTATTTTCCCAATTTATTTAGAAAATTTGTTTACACAAAGTTTACAACGTACTCTCAATACATAATAATATTATTATCTCACCAGTCATATTGTATATTATGATAGTATCGTGGATTGATTCCCGTATCACGAGCTACTTCCTTTGGAATATGGTCGTACATCGTTCATGTTTTACGATGTCTATGTTATAACAATTACGGAAACGTCTATCAGAATATCTATATTGATAGATCGTCAAAATCCTAATTCGTAAGACAAATCAGAACCTCTGCAGTAACAATATCCTTCCCAAAGCCAAGTGAATATTTGAGTTTATTCCGGTTCACGGTTTTCTTCGGTTTTCTTCCACAGCGCAGTATATGATAAACGATGTATTAAACGATGCTTGATCCTAACCTATGCTTCATTGACATTGATGCATACGTCAATGATCAGGCCACTGCGTATTTGATGTCCGCACATTCAGTATCATCTGTGTTTGCGCCCACTCACTTCCGCCGGTCTTTTTATTAATGTTCTGGGTCCCTATGCACACCAATATAATTTCAGTAATAAAAACAAACAAGAAAAAAACAATCCTTGCTTGATTTTGTGGCAATACCTAAACGGTTGAGTTTTACATCTCAAAAAAGATTACAGTTTCTTAACGTAGGTTCGAATTTTGAATTTGCCTATGTACTGGAAATTCGAAATACCGAACGATTGTGTCTTTAATTAGAACACAATCCAACGGAAGAGGCAGGGTGGCATGGCCTGGGGTGTTGGCAGTTAACTGGGCCTCTTCCTCAATGAGCTCACCTAGTGGGCTCACCTAGTACTTGCAGCAGGGAATACCTTGGATAAGGTACACCACCTTCCTTTACCAAAAAGCCATCATCAGCCACTCCATAGTGAGAGAACTAGGATCGTGCCACCACACCATACCTAGTATTTATATATTTGCTCTGTATATGACTCCAATTATCAGCAATAACGGCCGTGGCTTCGTACGCGAACTATCCCCGTTATTTAAATATTTCCCACCGATTTTCGCTTCTTCGTAAATCCTTCCTCGATAAATAGACTAACACAAAATATTTTTTTCAATTCGAACCAGTAGTTCCTGAGATTACCGCGTTTCTAACAAACAAACAAACAAACTCTTCAGCTTTAAAATATTAGTATAGTAGACAAGTCAAGTTGCAAGCAGACATCATCTCTCCACATAGTTATACATCGTTATTACTCAACAACTAATCTAGCTTCTTCCAATGTATTTCCACACTTTCACATTTGTACAATTGAACAGTTCCTGTGGGTTCTCGTTCATCTCGTTCGTCTATCGGCTCCGCTTTTATCCGATAGAAAGCATTCGCTGCAGTTCCAAACATTCATTAGTCAAACCTGTTATATGTGTGGTTTATAGTAGTATTTATTATCAACAAACCGTATCCGGCCTCCCACGCATGTCTCGTTGGTGATACAGTGGAGAATATTACAGTGAGAGTGTTACGTTACGACATCAACGGTATTGATTATCGCTTTGAATATCGGAATGAATTTAGTAATATCGTCGAATGACGGTTGATTACGAAATATTTTAAACATAAACGAAGGTATATCGATTTTTTTCTAATATCGATAAGCCCGTTTATTGATTGATATCGACGCGAAAAATCACTGAAGACACCCTCAACCTATTAATGATACTTTAAATACCACTTAAGTTTGATTTTCTCTTGAAAGTTTTACTTTTTCTTGCAAGTTTTCATGCAAAATCACCTTTTATAAAAAATGTTTTTTTTTTAATTTTGGAAAGACGTGAATCAAATTTTGTTCAGGAGAAAATCATGAGGTCGTTTCAGTAAATCCGCTGTCGTTTCTGTAAATCCATAATAAGAGATTATGAGTAACGTTAAGTGGTATTACATGATAAAGGACAATTCTAACTGCGTTGCATTTAATACAAGGGTAATCCATTTTGTTGGGTACAATCACTACGTTCAGTTGTTTTTGCGTGAAAGAGTAAAAAGCGTACATCCAGATGTATACATAATCACTAATTTCGCGTGTTTTTTATTATATTTTCACATTCAGTTACACACCTCCTCCTACATAACAGTAATTGACACGTATTGTTGTAAACACAATTAATGAGACCAAAGGCACTGAGCGTTGTTTGTTTACGGTTTTCGGCGAAATGCCTAAAAAACTCGCGGTTTACGTCAATCGCTGTGTGCGCTTCTGTTAGCGACAACGCGTGAAGTGTCTTAACTGGGCTTGTGAACAACACTAGTACAGCACTGAAAAGTAGTCCAACTTCCAACTAGAATAATTTATAAAATCCTGTGTGAGAAGACGTCATCTTAACCGTTCTCAAGAACGTGAGTTTTACCACTGATACAATTTTAAAACCTCTTATTAATTTCACTAAAGTCGATTTTATGTTTACACTCATTTTCTTAATGGCCTCGATCTTTTAGGATAGTTCCTGAAATAATTTGTTTAGTTTTATCAAAAATTGCTAGAATTTACGTACCTACTCGTAATTTTATTTTAAACACTGTCTGGTTAGATTTACTGTTGAAAATCTTTTAACATACCTATTTCTCTTGTGTCTCATTGAAAGTGTATCATGCTAAATCAAGACGCTTTTTCCACATTTTCCTCTTCTTATTCTTCTCTCCTATTGGTCCCAGCGAGATGTTATGACCTCCATTTGGTCATATATTATGGCAAATGGGCTATCCAACACAAAAATATTTTTTCAATTAGAACCAGAAGTTCCTAAGATTAGCGCGTTCAAATAAACAAGCAAACAAACTCTTTCGCTTTATAATATTGGTAAGTATAGATACTAGCATCTTCTTCAGGAAGTTTTTACAGCTTTTTTTTTAAATGGACTACTTTCAAGCATTTTAACTACACAGACACACGTCAGGCCACATAATTTGGCCCGCACGCAGCATCACCTCGTCTAAGGAAAAGTGTACGGTCACGACCGCTACAAATGTCCGCGAAAACAACAAGATTTTTAACAAAAACAATTGCGCAAGATACTATTTGCTGATACTGTATGTAATGATAAATAATGCTGCTAAGTCTGATTCACGAAACCGCTAGAAAGAAAGATATTGTATGTCATAAGGTAACAGTCAATAAACAGTATGGGCATTTTTTTTCTCACATGAAAAAAAAGGATATACGTATACCTATGTTTTTTTAAATAAAAACACATTATATTGGCTCTTCCTAACGAATTTAACACCGTAATATTCTATTCGTTAGCATCGCCATATTGGCCGGCAACATGCTTCTTCACGCGCCTTTTGAAGGAATAAAGTATTGCGCAAGCTAGGTCCATTGGAGACCACTACTTGACAAACATAGACTAGGACATCTTCTAGCTGCCGGTGGTGCTAGGGTGAATTCAGCATTGTCAACTGCATTAAGGCGATGTGGTCCCCCGGTGGGTTTAAGTGGGTAGAGTCTCACACACGCAGCCACCGCCTAGGGTGACCGTACAATGCGTCACGCAACGCCACAAAAAATAACGACTCCTAGCTAGATAGTGTGACGGATTCGACTCCTTCGCTTGCCTGGTCAGAGTATGGAAAATATTATTTTGACATCGATATCAGAGTGCGTCTCTGGCACGCTACACCTCGGCATAAGCATGACGTAGTGGCGGCACGCTCGCCGAATGCTAACGGGCGCCGCGCCCTGCATGCTGACTAGGGAGGACTACCCACACACGAGCACGGCCGCCCGCCATAGTAAAACAGAAAGTAAGACTGCTGGTGCCGCCGCAGTGTACAGAGAACAGTAAGCTGGAGTTTCTAGAAAGAAAGAAGAAAGATACATTTAATACTTAACTAGCGACCCGCCCGGCTTCGCACGGATTTAATGTAAATACATAGGAAGGTTTGCTTATCTGTTGACGACCTCCGTAGCCGAGAGGCGAGCGGGCCTGACTTTGGCGAGCGCCATCTCTGAGGTTCCGGGTTCGATCCCCGGTCGGGTCAATATGGGAAATGAACTTTTCCATATTGTCTTGGGTCTGGGTGTTGTGGTACCGTCGTTGTTTCTGATTTCCGTAACACAAGTGCTTAAGCTACTTACCACAGAATCAGAGCAATGTATGTGATGTTGTCCAATATTTATTTATATATTTATTTATTTATCTATTCTGTATTGCAAAAAACCTTCCTCTTGAATCACACTATATAATAAACAAAACTGCATCAATCTGTTGAGTAGCTTTAAAAATCTAAGGACATATAGAAAAAGCGACTTATATACACAACACAGCCACTTATATGGCTGTGTTGTGTGTCTAAGACATAAGAATTTTGAAAAAAAGAGTGCGGTCTATAATAATATTTGTTTCTAGAACCTAAAGTCGCTTGAAATGTCGTCTTACCATTGTTATCATTATACAGATTATAGTGTTTAATTAGACTAGCGATTAAGAATCTTACTCTGGGGTCTGGTCGAATTATTTGATGTTGCGCGACATTTATTTATTACTATCAAAACTGTTATTAGTTTTATACGGTGAAATACTCCCTACTTCTTTCTAATAATCTTGTTCTGATCAATTTCGGTGAAGGTTCGCTTTGAGAAAGGATGAGGTGGGTCGGCCCTACTTGTTACATATAACACAGTAGTCGTGAGCTTATATTTACTTAGGAACCTGTCCTTGTTTTGACTCCAATGATGATTTTATTTACAACTGCCATATGTCATCGTACTCAATAGTTGCTAATATTTAGTGATGATATCACACAGACTTGACATTTTCATGTGAGTTTCTTAATCTAAACAGAAAATCTACGATCATGTTAGGCTAGGGGCAATCATTTACTGCCACATTTTAGTAACGAAGAATGAGATTAGATGGGCCAATGATATTACAATGCAACTTGTGGCCAACCTAATATACACGCTGTTTTAATTTGATTTTCTATACTTATTATAGTTTTAAATTAAACGTGCATTTTTGATATTATTTTTGTTTACTTTTCGTTCTGTCATTCTTCTTCCTTGCTGTCTATCACTTACTTAATTTAATCTTTTCCTTCCCTGCTCCCTCACAGCCGCACCACAACTATTGAAACTTCCGTAATACAATTGAGGAGGCATTGTCTTGTTGTACATCCAGGTTGTATAAGTGAAATGAAACGTTATTTTGTAAATTATCTTACCTTTTGGCCTATACTACGCCTGCGGCAGCACTGCCTGGCGCTCACGGCCGGGCCGCGCGGCCTCGGGATTGGCAGCGCGTCGTGCGTGCGTGCCGGACCTTATCCGTGCCCGGCTATTGGCTCGGCTTAAAAGGATTTATGTGTTTCGTATTCATTAAAAGATGTTTGCGTCGTTGCTGGTTTTGGGAACTGACGCGTATTGATGCTAAATACTCGATAAGTAAGAGTCAAGTTTGAATAGCAACGGTAAGGAATGCTTCGAGTATTAAGTCCACCTGTTGTACTTTTTTAGTTAAGTTAATCCCAAACAAAACACTTTTGAATAGGTTATCAATAATTGATGATCATGATGATTATTGTAACAATCTCTGGTCTGGTGATAACAGTACAACAATAATACCACAATTCATAGATAATAAATGTTCACATAACGTCGACGCGCGTGCAATACCGCGTAAGTACATTTTTCCGTAAGTTCTAATTTGGATTGAAATAATATGAAATAACAGACAAAATTAATCTTTATGACAAATGCGCGGCATATACCTTTGTATGAATATTCTATTCTGGTGTTTAATTTATTGCTATTTATTATAATTTTATTTTTGTTGTGATCCATACTCACATTTTTACTGTTACTGCACCCATAGACGAACTATCTGCATGACACAACGGTTGACTGGTAGAGAATGCTTATAGCATTAAGTCCGCCTTTTGTACTTTTTATTTTGTGCAATAAAGTTTTTAAATAAATAATAAATAGGTGGTAACTGGTAAGTTACGATCATGCGGTGATTTAAAAGTAGCTGCTCATTACTTATTATTGATTGAGGTAAGTGGTCAAGATTTAGATGAAAGTAAATCAACAACGTTCAAAAATAACGTCCATTGTCACGTCACAGTCTATGAAGAATCACAAAAAAATCGTTAAAACTGGCAAAGCCACAAAAATAAAATCTCAAACTGTTTGTTATAAACGATATCGCAATGATATTTTATATTTAATGTATGCTGTGATCAATATCCGCTCAAAATATTACTCGGTATCAAAGTTTTCATTTCTGTGTTATACTGTACTTATTTGTCGTCTTCAAATCCACTTGAATATATTATTATCTCCTCTCAGTCCTAAACTATTATTATATACTTTATGTGCTAATCCTAAACGATTACGATAATACCAAGACTGTTTATACACTTGTCCACTTAAACCCTGAATCTAATGAGGAATAAATAACGGGGAATGACGCAAGCTCTCAATAATGTAAGGAATGAAAAAGATACACATAGCAACGTAAGTTTAGACATAAGACGCGTAAAAGCAAAATAAACAGTACCTAATGTACTATCACTTATTGTAAACACACGCTTGACGACTGATCACGGAAGCGATGTGTGGCACCGCGACGTCTGATATAAATGATATAAGGCACAAATTCCCAAAAACGTTGCCAGAAGGTGTCTACCTTTTCGGTGTGTAATCTGCATTTTAAATTATATTTTGATGGAAGACAGTAATATGGCTGATGATTACTGAGTAGAGGAAGAATTGAACGTTAGTAAGAATGTATATTGGCTAAGATTGAGATTCGTGAAAATTTGTAGTAGCACGTGTTACCAGAAATGTATCCACGTGAAAATTCCTGAGGAACCTGAGTTTAAAACACTGAGTAAAGAATGACCTGATTTTGGAATGAATGCTTTTTAAATGAAGATTACAGATTCCAAATCAGGTTCTCACGAACAGAAATAAATTTTATTATGTATGTAGGCAAGCTTTGTGTAAAAAAACTATCTAAAGGTAATGCCTTCATAAAAACCCTTTCGTGGTATATGAGTAGTAAACGTATGAAGAAATGATCTAATAGATTTTGACTTTTTCCTTTGTTTCTGAAATCTCATGATTTTGCACATCCTTACGCTGCTGCCACGTTGGTGGTGATATGGAAGCAAAAAGTAAATAAATAATAATCAGTATGTGTAAATTAACGAGTGTTGACGTCGCGATCACGGAGCGGGCGCGTGGCACCGAGCTGTCTGATAGATAGTAATAGTGTGCCCGATGATTTAGGTGGTGTTATGATTCAGGCAATGAGAGATGAGGTAGTAACCGCTCATTTCGGAGCAGAGAACACACACGCAACTGTTCTATCCAGCCCGTCTAGGATGCGCCATGCGAGTAAAATCGATGCTTCGCCTGCTGGTAAAAGTACGAGTGTGGTGTGCTTCAGCCGACAATATTGAATCTCTTGATGTCTCGTGTGAAAAAATTGATAGATTGCGCATTTTAGTAGAGCAAGCAATGGTGCGGGGCGTCAAAGCAAGCATTTCGTCATTGTAGTGCAAAGCAAAGGAAACAATGTTTCACATGCACCTTTCCTCTACGAAGTAGAATGTGTTTCTGTCTATAAAAATACCACTCTGATATGTTTTGAAATCGTTCTCATATTTTCGTTTGGTGCCTTGGCTATTTTGGCGAGTTAGTTTTGGCATGTGCACCGAGATGTAAATGTCATGGGAAACTTCTGACCAATTTTAATATTTATGGCAAGAGCGGCATTCCACGATTCTAAAACAGGAAACTCAAAATTATACATATTGACAAGAATCTGTCAGTTTCGCTTTGATAGTTGAATTACATTTACTGCTATGGATAGAAAATTACAATAACGAAACCATGATTATGTTAAAAATAATTCAAAGCACGAGTCATCGCAATCTAAGGGCAAAGAAAATATTAGTTTATACAACTTAAATTATAGAATTGAAAGTTTGTAAGAATATATTTGGTAGCTTGTTGTTACTTCTTCACGCAAGAGCTACTAGATGGATTTGTATGAATCTTTTAAAAGAAATATGATATACTAGATATCGCGGGCAACAGCTAGTTGAATAAACGAAAGCAAAGACGCGTAATGTACAATTTGTACGAGCCGTCGCAAATTTGACATGCGCAAGCGCAGATGTGCGCAAGCCGCCCGTCGCCTTCAGCATTACCATCACAAAAGCTCGCCAAACAAGAGGACGCTGTTTAACCGCCTTGACGGAGTGACAAACGTGTTACGTCACGTTGCTAGTTACTGCACGTTATCTGTTCTTTTTAATTTATTTTCTCTTCTGATGAAATGTTATTTTTGATCGATTTGTATAATTATTTTTTTATAATGTTTTACGCCGCACCAGCGAACTTTAAACATTTTAAAGGAACAGAAAAATTTCATCTCACGATTTTCACGTATCGCGCGTGCTGCTCTTTCAACTGCTAACCGCAAGTTATCATAGGCGATGAATTTTTCTGTTGAATCAAAGTAATTGATGAATGTGTAAATCATTTAATGAAAGAAATCTTACTAGAATTTCGGGAAAACACAGAAAATTTTGAAAATAACACACAATGCAAAATACGTAACATGAAGTTAGCTATTGTTTTACATATAGCATTGAATACAAGAGTAAAATATTGTCAGTATTGTAATTTCGAGTATTAATGCGCTGCAAATAATTTAAACAGGAAACTGTTCTACTTTCTGTACCAGAAATGATATTAATTTGGAAGTTAGCAATTTAAAAGACATTACCATTGCAAATGTCAGTATCGCAATTAACCAGCCTCGTGGCCAAATATAAATGGAAGTTTTATTTAGATTAAACAACCTACAGACTATAATTATACTTATTTTTATACGCAAGGCCAGTCATTTAAAAGCAGAATCCTCATAAACTATTTATGCAAGACCACGGCCTCAAATAAATATTCGCTCAAAGGAAGTTAAAAACCAGCACGCGGAAAAAATTGGTTTCTTTTCCGGACGATGACGTTAGGATCTTTAAGGCAATTAAAAACGACCTTCTGCCAACCCGTTTGACTTACCGAAGCAACGGCCCAGCTGGTGACGAGGCTTTGTCACGTCATGTGATAAATATTAATTACTGACGTACTTCGCAACTACTTGATAATTGAGCGTGCATCTTCTTGCAATCTGTTGACTTAATTAATTGTAAACTGATGCCATAGCACATAACGGAGAAACAATAGCAATTATACTTTGTCCTTGCGGTGTTGAATACTTCATTTTGATGTGATTGACCATTGAGGTGACCCAACGGTAAACGGTCGTTTTTATCAAAAGAATACAACATCTAAGTTATGTAAAAGCGACTAGTGAGAAAAGACTTACTTAGTGCTAAACTAAGCTTTAAGTGTTGAAGAAAACAAAAAGAAGATTCTGCTGGTTAGAAAGTGCTAACTTTATTAGGTAGATTTAAAGACTCTTATCATCTATGACAAAATGGATACATTGTTGATGATATTATAAATGTAGATGAAGCTATCGATATTGCAATAGATGATAAGAGTACAAATCCTTAAATTTTTCACAAACTAAAGCACGTTTCATTGCTGCAACGTTGGGGACTTAGACACGAGAAGTATACCTAGTTATTCAGTATGAGATTTTTTTAAATATTACATGATTGACCTCATCCCACCTGATGTTAAGTGGTTATGAGATCCTAGCTTAAGGCGCGACAGGTACAGGATAATAAATCTGTTACTGGACTTGTTGCCCTTACCTTGAAAGCTTGACTCCTGCTACTAATGTAGCACCCCCCAAGAAACCTTACTCGCACGTAGGAACACAACAACTCAGAAGTGATTGTTTTTTGGCTGCGATCTTCCCTAAGGTGGAGGTATTTCACCAGTCGGGCTGCTCCAATCCGAGCGATAAATCGCTATGCCCTACCTCTCTTATAAATAGAGATAGTAGAGGCAGTGCAAAAGTAGGTTGTGGATGATCTCCTTGAAGTTACAACGTTGTGCGTAGTTACACGCAGGACTGAAACGGGCCCGCGGCTTGGTCTTGCGCAAACAAGGATGTCGCATTGTTAGCTCAGGTGGCGTTTATGTAACGCGCCCAGGCCACGCGTAACACAACTATTCCGATAACGGTGACTCAAGCCTGTGCCAAGCAGCCTTCATAACAATATTTAATAACCAACTGGTACCAGCTACTTTGTACCCATTAATTTGGGATAAAAATTATCCTGTATGTTGTTCGAGTATCTCATCTTTCTTTCTCCCAAATTTCACAACAAGGCTAACATACATACATTAAGACAATTCAGGTCAGTGGCAGATCATCATGTGTTTGTTTACAACCATAAAGTTACACTTACCTATTTTGATGAAAATAACCACAAATAAATAATACTATTAGTTTTGTTAATCAGAGTTCTCCGAAGTTCATAAATACCACGATATGGTATGGTATGTTCTAAAATTGATAAAGTCGTCTAACCGGTATTGTATCAATACATCCAAGCGGCTGTTGCTTATAAGAGTCTCGATAATATCAGAAAATATTATTTATTTGCCTTATAATAACGAGGTGGTTGTTTCCAAACAAAATTAGTTTACAGGTCATTGTATCTGACCTGAATTTCGTCATAAAAATAAGAGATCTTTTCGATATTAATAAGGTCTACAAAGAAGAAGTAGACTTTCAGTATTTGTATATATTGTGCACCAATTTCTTTGTATAGATAACGGGTAAAGATATAACAAACAATCAAATAAACAACCGTTTGTTTGTGGATGTCATAACCTCATTCATGTCGACAACTACTTGTAATACAGTTGGATTATTGAGTACCCACTTGTGTACTCTCCATACATAATTACACAGCGAATTTTATAACTGACTAGCTGTGCCCGCGACTTCGTTCGCGTGGACAACATCCTTTCATGGTGGGTTTTACCCCTATCTCCTCTAATATTCGAAACAAAAAGTAGTCTATATTTTAATCCAAGTTTCAAGCTATATTTGTGCCAAATTTCATATCTCTAACTTCAAAAATAAACATTTTTCCATATAAACTTTCAAAGGTGGTATTACCCTCATCCCCCCCTTATTTTCTAATAAAAAGTAGCCTATGTCCGTTCTTGAGATTCAACGTATACCTATACCAAATTTCATCAAAATCGGTTCAGAGGTTTAAGCAGGAAAGCGTTACAGACAGACAGACAGACAGACAGACAGACAGAGTTACTTTCGCATTTATAATATTAGTAGGGATAAGAGTTTCTACCTTTTTAATTTTAATAAAATGATGGTCTACTTCGATTAAAATATAGGATAGAGCGATGGGTGTGATAAAGTTGTAATAAAATGTTTTATTATCTTTCAACTAATCTTATCATTACCATATCTATTGATTTTACTTTGACTTTTGAGCGTTGGTATTGGTGACAAAATTACTGTCACCGCAACAAATATTTATGAGCCCCACCCATAACTGTTCAATTAGGACCATAAACAATAAAACACATGCTCAGGCGAAAATTGAAAGGTAGTAAAAGTAAAAGTTTAATGTAAAGGTTTTGAAACGTTTATGGTATTTGCGCACTGTTATTATTTACGTTGAAACATTTTGTATCTATTGTTCAGTCTTCACTATTCAATAGTTAAAGTAACGGTACTAATTGTTGAGGGAAACAAAAGGTCTTTGAATTTAAAACATTTGCTAGGTACATGATTGCACTTACTGATGGTTTGTCTAATAAATAAGCATTTCATCGCACACGTATTTAATTTTATTGTTTTCTTGAACGACATAAGTTATCAAAAGAGAATCTATGTCATATTAAAATAATAAAGAGATTTTCATGCGGCCAGTAACTAAATTGGAGTAATTGTTTTGCAATTTTATCAAATTTAATGAGTATGCTATCATCGTTATCTGTTTTAATATGAATTGATTTTGCTCCGGCAGTATTTCTGTGCCATTGGAGTAAAATGGTAATTTAAATTAATTGTGTATTAGTATGAATCACCTGAAGATAAAGAAAGGGTTATCCTTTTTAAAAAATCTTTTGCTTTTGTTGTTAAGTTCAACACTTTACAATCTTAGCTATTAACTGTTCATCGCAAACCAGAATTCCTGACACAACAGAAAATCTGTTTATTGTTCCCAAAATCGAGGTAACTACGACTTTTAGAACTATTGTATTTTCATAATATTTGGTATTATATAACCATGATTTCAATTCCGATACTTAATCAGCTAGCATTAGGTATTAAGTTATCATTTAAATTAAAATTCATAATACTCATTTGTGTATTTAAAAGCTTGTATTCAGAATAAGTCGTTTTTATTAACATTCGATAGATAAAGTATCCGGTAACAGAGTTCATTAGTGTAATACAATCAAATTAGATGAACAACTTAATTTATCAGATTATTCCTAATGTATCGGTGATCTAATGACGATTAGGACTGTTCAAAGATCAAAATTGTCTAAGATAACGGCACCAGTCATTACTAGTTCCGGAACTAGTTCAGTTCGTTCAGAACAGTATATTGTCCCAATAAAATCATGTTTACTTTCGAGGTAGTACTCGTATTTCATCGGCTTCTTGGAAGTTTATCGTAGCTCAACACGTTTGGGTGCTTTGTTTCGTGTTTTCGGTTATTCGTCCTATATTATGTTAGCCGTTGAAAGGGAAAGTTTATTTTGTTTATCGTCGCTTTTATTAGTAAATGTTCACTCTTGTTTGTAAAACTTTAAACGTTACTCACCTTTGAAGTGCTTTTGTTGTGGGCTGTTAATTATTTTAAAAGTTAACTTTGGAAGGTTTGCTTGATTAGAAAGTAATTACTTTAAATAATATAGCGTTAAAGGTATCACTCTCAGTAAACTTTGAAACGGAATCTACTCTTTCATACTACTATACCTACTTGTAAATGGATACGTATAACCATGAACCCGATCGGGCTGGTTGCTCTGTTGTGTTTCGGAGGTCAGATGGCAATCGCTCCATTGTTGTAAATGCATTTGCCCTATGTAACTTCATGGTCAAGGGTAATCTTTACCAAAAACTGCATACCTATTCACTTACGCCGGAATCGGATTTTATCTCTTTCCCACCTTTAATAATTGGACGGAGACAAAAAAGCACTTTCCGATTCAGAATCGTCTCTGACGTTTGAGAATCAGCTCTTTTATTTAGCAAATTTAGTATAAACTACGGTTCCTCAAACGGCACCTCATTTATAAATGTGCATCCAAGTGTTTACGGAAGGATGTTTAAATGACAGCATCAAATTGCGGAAACAGCCAACGTTGAATCATACGTTTGGTTTTATTTATACGTTTGATTTGTAACGTAAATGTCACATTCACATGATGACGTCTTCAAATAACTCAACTCACAAAACAAAACATAACACAAAAGATTCCCACCGCAGCGATCGATACGTGAATCATATCTGCGTGTGTGTTGTTAGATGGTTGTTGTGTGGGTACATTTGTGTGTCGGAGCGGGTGGCGCGGTTATCAGCGCGTATTTACATGATGCGGGAGCGATCGAGTGTTTACGTTGCCGGGGCCTTGGCACTGAGCGCTGCGTGACGTCACGTTCCATCATGGCCGCCGCGGCCGCAACGCGCACACGCAACAGAAACATTACAATATCGCGAAATTTCGTAGCATGGTAAACCTTTTTGTGTGATGTTTAATGTAGACGTTGAAGTTTTTTAAATGTTAAGAATGAAATTAGCACAGCACATCAACGTTTTAGGATACAAAATCTTTTTTTATTGAACTCTATCTCGCGTCTCTAGATAACGCGCTGATTTCCCAATGTCGAGTGTTTATGGGCACAAAGTCTTAGGGTCAGATGTGCCAACGCTACTCTAAAGGTAAAGGACGATTTGACAGTTGTCAATTTGCAAAAAAATATTAGTTAAGACAGTTTTGACAGCTGTCAAATCGTCCGTTACCCTTGAAGTTACGAGTACGTTGGTGCGACCAACCCTTTGAATGTAAGTATATAGTTGCAATAATAAGAATTTGGGAATTAAAATTAAATTCAAGTCGGTATTAGAGTACTTCGAAATCGTAACAAACATAGTATGACAAATGTAATGATTTGATTATAACACCCCGTCGTTTTTGCGTCGGGGGTTAAAAAAGGAAAATTAACATGCTTAATATTGTTTCTGGAGCCTTGTTTATAAGGATCATTACTATTGTGATTTCAATTATTAATGATACCTATAATAAAGATTAGGTACATCTTTGAACAAACCGAATAAGTTTCAATCCAAACTTTCGTCCAAAATTTATTCTTATTACTGCGTGTCTTTGTTCGATGGTTATAGCAGATTAATTTATCTACTAAAATAAGTGATGATCATGATCGATATTATCGTACATAGGGCCAATAGCACATCAAGGTTCTTATGCCGACGACTTAAGGTGCAAAATTAAAATGTGTAGTATGACGTGCTTTTCACTGTACGAGTACATTCACCGTATAAATCTTTATGTTTGAAGATATCATCTCTTTTGTTGATGTTAATGCTATACGTCTATTTGGTACATAAGCATTGTGGTTGTTGCTCTTTTAAGGATATTTAATAATTTACACTCTCTTTTTTTTTCTTCTAATAGGGTTACCAATCGAAGATTTTAGATTATGATCGTATTTCAACTGCCTGTTTTTTGTTTTACGGAGGGAAATGCATTGACGTACGTTATTCTCACCCGAGGCAGGTGACGGCGTGTGTGGGAGTCCCTGCCCTTATTCGGGCAGGAATACCCACTAAAACCCTCGGTGGACCTCTTTGCTTTGATGGTGATGCCATAGGAACAGAAGATCTACCACATCATCACCGCCGGAATGGCCTCTAATTAAGCAGCCCCGTCATCTCCCCAGGAATGATTTGGAGGAGGAGCGAGGATGGCCGATCCACTGGACCATTCCCGCCTCGCGGTGGAGACCGTGAATGTTATGCCAGCTGTGGTGCCTTCACACCATCAGCCGGCCGGTCTCCAGGCGGTGATGTATTTTAACTGCCTATTTTAAACACTGCGTTACCGACGTCGTCTTTTCCTGGTAGTAGTAGTTTTGTTTAGTTGTTGGTATCAGAAGAAACTTGCTTTTATCTAACTTGGTGTTATCACACTTAGCTCCATTTTAAAATATTTGAAATACGTTTTTATTGAGTTTGGCCCGTGCGATCTAATATATCTCTCTGATTTAGTTTCGAGTCGTAAATACACATAAATGTGGTCCTTGACAGTGGCTGTCTGACGTCAACGGCTATTTTGGCCGGCCACCATGTTGCGGCCATATGTTCCGTATTTATTTATTTATAACAGCGTTATCACTACATAGTACATATTACTTGAGACGAGAGTTTGCATTAGATTTTGTAAGGATTTCCGGATGCTTAGTGCACTTATTATTTTAGCTGTTGCCTGCAACTCGTTCGCGTTATTTCCGGATAAAGAGTATCCTAATGTTAAATAAGTAATCTCTCTTTCTACCAAAGTTAATCCATTCAGTTCAGTAGTTTTTGCGTGAAAGAGTATCAAATATGCATGGATACATGCTCGTTTATACATTCTCACAAACTGTCGCGTTTATAATATAAGTATTATATATATTTTGTGGCACGATGGTTAGTACCGGTTTCTATAACACAAGTGTTTTTGTTTATATTACACTTCAAGATTGACCTCATCCCACCTGATGTTAAGTGATAATGAGGTCCTAGCTTAAGGGCGGCAAGTACAGGATAATAAATCTGTTACTGGACTTGTCGCCCTCGCCTTGGCTTGACCACAGCTACTAATGTAGCACCCCCAAGAGCTCTGGAAACCTTACTCAAACACATAAACACAACATCATAGAGGTGTACTTAATTTGGGAACAGGTAGATAGATAGATATACTTTATTGCACAAAAACTTTACAGAAACAGGTTTTGCAGGTCGATGTTTGTAAAGTTGTCTGAATTTATTTTGCCCTGGGTTGAGTTCGAACCCGTTCCGTAGCTTCAACTTGGACCAGTCAATAACCGTACCAAAAAAGCTAAAATAAAAACAAAGTAGTGAAGACAATTGTATTCAGGGTCATCCAGTTACTGATATTTTTGAGTTCCAATCGTTTATTTCCATTCCAGAACCAATACGATAAGTGTGTCAATATTGTTCGAATGAGTGACGAAAGTATATTTAAGGCCTCGTTGCCTCGACGCGCCGAAAGATAAAGTAATTGGTAAAACAAAGTAGGTATGAACTCAGAGTAATAAATAGTTTGTATGAGGTCGACACGTCGTGCGTGGTATCGAGCGCCGAGGTATTCTTTGTCTGGTGTTTGGAGGGCAAACATTGGATCACTACTTAAATTCGTAATTGAGCATGAAAATAGACGCAAGAATTTGGTATGTATTTTACAAGAAAGGAAACAAGCGAGACCTCCTACTAATAAGTATGATGAGCAGCACCTCAAGGTAAACAGTTGCAGTTCGCTTTTAGATGTTAGGCCCGAGACATAAGGGCTAGAAGTCCAAACTGTGTAGCCTACTATGCTTTCGATGTTAGCGTCAAATAGTTAGTGACACTCAAGAGTAGTCAAATAATTTAAAGGAACTAACAATTATATATGGGAGCTACAAGGATTCCTTTTGATCTCAACAGTATAGTCAGACAATGGGTAGAAACATTTGCAATATCATTCTATTATTGACTTTTTGCGTTTCGCGGTTTGAATATCCTGAGTTGCACTAACTACCTATTTGGCGCTGAGTGTATGTTACTGTTATTCTGCTGTCAGAAGCGAGGACATAAGATATTTGACTGTTTACATCTTATTGAACACCTTATATTAGTAGATCTTTTAAAAGCGTTAATTAAATAAACTGTGGAACTACTTGCCCGAGCCGACGACGAGAGAGTGTTTCCAATCAAGTACGATATGGTCTTCATCACGTTAATAGGTATCTTCTGGGGAAGCATGTGACATCGTCTACGATGCAGTATACTGCATCATCACTTTACCATCAGGTGAGACAGTAGTAAAATTTTCAATCTGTATATTTAAAAAAACGTAACTAAGAAAATATATTTTGCAATTACAGTGTACCTTATAAATGAACATCAGTCGTCGACATAGCTCTAAAAATAGTTAAGTCATTGGGCATACTACATAGTATGAAGAACAGATGGCCCATGAGGCAGAAAAAACCAAGAATGGTGACCACCTACCAGAAAAGATCGCGTAAGAAGGCCTCTACAAGATGTTCTCTCCTCCTGATCAGCAGTGGACGTCCTTTGGCTGAATTGATGATGATAGGAGAACTGTTCGTTTGGAAACAGAGTGAACTATATGAGACTCCTAACTCTTCTGGTCTTATTGGGCTTCTTACTGGGACACGATACATTTCTTTGTACTTTCTCTCGGCATGAGCTAGACTCGTATTATTGTTCTATTGGTTCAAGCTTAAGTATTAAAGCAAAGCAGCCAAGCACGCAGGCAAGCAGGAGGTGTATAGAAATAGCTCTTGCTGACGTCACGCGCCCACTGCCAAGGACTGCACTCTGCGTCAGCGCCGGAGATCGTCCGTCATCCGTTATCAGCCTATTTGTGGAACTAGTGATCTTAGATAATGCTAGAGGTAAGTATGTTTCAAATGGCAGGAGGCATCGCTTGTTAGACCTAGGTGGAAGCTTTTATTGTCGGAGGCCAAGACTCATTTTTGGGTGCTGGGCTATTTTATTTTGTTTAGGTGTGTTACATAGACTGTGAAGGCTGTACCGTGGCCAGTTAAGGAACTATCTTTCGCAGTCATATTATGTATTTATTAAAATTACTTCAGTGAATCGTCTATGTATAAATCAGCTATTTAGTACGGCGTTTATAAACATTATTAGGAATGAATATTTACAGAATATCAAGAAATAAAAGTTATTTTAAATAAAAAAAGTTATTTCGAATCTGGTGATGTGATTCAAGAGAATAGGTTAATTATAAATAGTTCTGCGAAAGTGTTGATACAAAAGATTCGTAGAAAAATACTTTAATGAGAAACGTAATGTAAAGTTAATTGTTTTACTTCTCGGAAGGAAAGAAAAGACATTTTAAGTTATTTATGTAGATCTCTATTGTTTTCATGTTATTACATACTGTGCATTGTCATAAACTACAATTATAGATCACATCGAATACTAAATATTATTTTTGTAGAGGTATAATTCTATTTTCCGAATGATTACATACCAACATCTATTTAATTAGTCACCGTTTATCGTGTTCGTATGATGCAATACCAATTACGTGGACATATATGTATATAGGTAATGGATAATTCCATAATTAATAACAAGTATTATTTAATTGATGCATTTACCTATCTATTTAGTCCTCGACGCTTAATAGTTAATTAGTTATCTCAATTGCAATTAGAATTATTATTGTATAATGGAACTTCAGTGAATTGTATTCTTACGAATAAGTGACGTTGCGTTAAATATCTTAGTCGCAAAATAAGTGTGTTTTATTTTTTGTAAACTGACTGTCGGAGCATCTATTGTATCTGACGTAGAGTAATGCACAGAGCACAATATTGCATATTTCCCGCCTCTTTACAAGTTAACATAAAAGTTGGTTTGAATTGATAAGTGCACCAGCGTCAGATCGGGTTGTGATCAGCATTATTGCTGGCACCAATTACCCGAGCTGCTCGGAACTATTCGGGCCGCGTATGTTTTGCACGTGAGATACATATTTATCACGTCGTGCTTGGGAAATACAAGTGATTTACTAAAGTTGCGACTAGATCAAGTGCAGAAGGTTTGAAAGTAAGACAAGATTTTACCCTTAGTGTTGGGTGCTACGAGGCTACTTGCGCGTGAGCACTGACGGTTTAAAAAATTAAGTTAAGCGTTTACATTAAAAAATAATTTACTATGTATTTGTTACCTCCAGTATAATTAATAGCTATAGTCTGATAATATACATTTAGTTATTGAATTTAACACTAACTAGTTTTCTTCGGGCGTCTCAACATGCCACCAGAAAGATTTCGCTTTCTGCAGGCACTGGAAATTTGGACGACGCGACGCGTCGAACCATACAATCCCTCGGGTATCTATCAACAAGACCTCTTCCTCAATATGAAATGTCCAAAAACCCGATCTACAAGGAAAACCTTAAAGTATTTGACCTCGTTACCAAGAGTTGGCTTTACTTGAAACTTGTACAAGTCTTCCAAGCTTTATGATTTATGTTTGAAATTATTGATTACAATAATGCACGTTTGCTTCCAAAATTTGGTCTCTGCCATGGTTTTTTGAGTCACTGAACATCTGATCAATATTAAAATCGCTACCCAAAAATGACCTCACCAAACACAAAGATTTTTTTGATGTAGCGTTAATGATATAACCTCGAATAAAATGCACCTTCTGTGCACGTTTGTTGCATGACTGCTCCGTTGGGAGCGGACACGGCTCGTTGTCCTTGCCAAGAGAGCATTCGACCATTCCGAGAACGAGTTTCTGGGGAAAAAATAGCCGTCCTACTTGGTGGCACGCTCACCGATCCGAGTGTGTGCTTGTACCATTCACTCCGGTTAGTTCCTGCGACGCGAGACCAGCTCTAGGGCGCTTATGGGG
Source organism: Glyphodes pyloalis (assembly GCA_037074685.1). Classification (NCBI taxonomy): domain Eukaryota; kingdom Metazoa; phylum Arthropoda; class Insecta; order Lepidoptera; family Crambidae; genus Glyphodes; species Glyphodes pyloalis. Next base: position 3,044,173 of record JAYKKO010000042.1, read on the forward strand.
ACCTGGTAGTCAGAACGCTGGTGGGGATTCGTCTTGAAGAGATTATAGATTAACAGTTAGGATAATAATTATAATAGGAGTATTATTTTCTGAACTAACAATCAACAAAAATATTGGTTTATTATTTGGTACATTTGTATGTATGTAGTAAACTGTATATTTGATGATCAATTTATCTTTCTGAAATTTGAATGGCCGAGTTTCTGAGCAACGATCTACTGACTTTCCTGCAATTTTTTGAATAGATTGGCATCGGTTTCTCATACACCTACATAAATAAGCGAATTAGTTGTAATAGGTATACTTAACATTGTTATTGAATAGGAGCTAAATTTTAGAAGTTTCTAAATATTGTAACTATTCACTATAACTCCCAAACGCTATACCGTTTTGAAGCACGGATAATGCTTTAGGGTGGAATTGATGCATGGTAAATATAAGAAAATTGTAGCTGTTAGTAACATGGTAGTAGAATATTAACTTATCATCTGTGATGTGGTATCCTTTTGTCATGGGCTGGCGCATCGAACCTACCTCACTATACAAACGATACTGCATACTACTCTATTCCATACAATAACAGGAGTAATTGAATAGCTCGTTAGCTACATTCCTTGCTCTGCATCGATTGAGACATACCAGTATAACCACTTGTGAATGAAAATAAGGTGACATTCGAGTTGATAGCGCGTTTTGATTTGCGTTTGCTTTATTATATTAAACTGCAAATATATTGTTAGTTCATACTCCATTGATATTTGTTACTGCCAAAAATATCATCAAACTTGAAATGTCTTGTGACTACAAAATAAAATCAACATGGAATACTAACTTCTCTGTGTTCTCTCGGGTCTGGGTGTTGTGTTACTGTCATTTTTTCTGCTTTTTGTAGCACAAGTCCTTTAGCTACTTGCCAGAATCAGAGACATGAATGTAATGTTGTCGATTTTTTCATTTATATTTACTACGTTAGATTTGTTTCATTCTCATCCTCATAGGATTTTAAAATTAATTTTTACTAAAAAAACTTATTTTATAATCACCATCGAATGTTACTCAATCACGAACAAAAAAAGAACCACGTGCAGCGAAGTGACAGGTGAAGTGACAGAAGTCAACTAGGGGCTCGAGTGCCAAATGACGTCAGAGCATGATGTAATGCGTCGATGCTATTCAACTCTGGCTGAGCGGCGCACGCGCAGCGTATCACGTCTATCCCGTACTGTCCTCATGTCGAATTGTTTTTCCTACTAAAGTCTAATGAAACGATTTTTTAGATATTAAAATACACTATCTACGTCAATTCTTAACACCGAAATATAGCTTATATCTACCATATCCTATAATTACTACATATTATTCCAAGCAGTTTGTTTCACGCAGAATACCAGCGCTGCTACGTTGTTGTAACATGCCGTAGCAGCATTTGCTAAGGTGTAACCAAAATTTACCTTATACGACAACTTGCGTTTTATGCTGATTTTCTTGTAATGTGTGATGATGTGATGATGATGGTTAATCAATGTATTTATTTTGTTTCTTTCGTTAATATAAACAAGAAAGTTTCGACTAGTGGTAGGGTGAAACTACTGAATGAATTAGATAACTTTTAGTAGAAAGACAGACTATGTAGCAACTATAATAACGTAGCTTACCTTTATCCCGAAATAACGCGTATAGACAGCAAGAAATCAAATGATAATCACCACGTGCAACTATAAGACTAAACTTTTATTTAAATCTACCTTTAACACGTAGCTTCTGTTACGCGATTTTTTTTATAAACGCTCAGCATATTGGCTTGGCTCCCATTAGCCTTTAAGGCGATGCTAACGGATAGAATATTACGGCATCAAATCTGTTGTCATCGCGATGTGGGTTCCTCTCTTGTTTACCATCAAGCTGGGAAGAGCCTGAAATGAAATTTGGTAGGAAGAGAGATGACATTTTTTTCCCGATATTATGCGGGAAGAGATAATGAACGTGATTATCCACCTGACCACTCGATGTATAATGACATCAAACAGGTTAACAGGTACATACGCCGATCAGTAGGTACTAGTTACTAATCCAATCATCTATGAACACTAATGAATACATACTGTGCTGACGTCACGTGTTATCTTCTCAATTACGCAAATGCTTTGCTATCCGCTGGCGTGTTGCGAAATTAGCTACTCTCTTTAGACCGAACTGATGAAAACATCTCTTAATTTAAAAGTAAAATACAATTAACTAGTTTACAATTTAAATATATGTTTCAGCTTGTGAATTAGATCTTCATTAGGAGTTTGATCAAACGATTTTAAAATAAGTTTAGACCAGCAAATATTATGTACGTGTATACATGTAGGTGACACGTTTGTTTAAATTATCAATAAAAAGTTATAGTAAACTTCAATGCCTTCTTGTTGAAAAGGCATTTAATACATGTTTCAGGGCTATACTGTGTCTAGGTATAGTCTATAGTCCTGATACAAATACTTTAGTGCACAAAACAAAAATTTAATTTACTGACAAAAGGAAGGCTTTGGCCTTCGAACCGCCCTATAATCGAGTACAAAAAACTAATATCGAATTACAAGTGTTTACCATGGCGTGCTATCTACCTTACAATTTAGGCGGTCTTATCGACAAAATGTGAATCCTACCAGACAACCTTTAAGTAGAGGAAATAGTAGACGAGAAATAAGTAGGAACACATAAATTAAGTTTCCTTGTACAAACTGTATTAAAAAAAGCATAATTTAATAAATATACAAAATATATACACATACGTAATGTGAATCACGTAACAAACTTTTGACTGAAACAGATGTAGGATCAGTGATCATCGCATTCAAAATTATATTAAAATAAATAATAATAAATAGGTATTTTATTTCTCACCATAAATAAGCAAGTAGTACAGTCATATTAATATAGAATTTAAACAATGTGGTCAATACTTGTGTTACAGACCACCAGGTCTCCACCCCCAGGTACCGTCCGAAATGAGGATACTACATACTTAGGTAAATAAAATTCAACAAAAACACCTTAATTTTAAGCAATTAACTTAATACAAATACTACACAATATATGAATATCATTATATAAATGCGTGTACGTATTCCTGTGCATAAACTTTAAATCTTCTTAATAAGGTCTTCGGTCTGTTGGTATGTTAAAGTCTTTAGCCATTCGCTCAAAACGTGTTTACAGTCGTATTTATTTCTAGGATAGACATTTAACAATACACTTATCTTATCATATAATTTAGGTCCACGAACACAGAAAAATCGATCTATAAAAGAGGTCTTAAATGATTCAGTGTGACATTTATTTTTATATCTACGGCCAGTACTAACAACATGTCCTGTATATTGTAATTTGTAACATTGTAGCAAATAAACAGCATGTAGGGTCGGTTGGCGACCGGTGAATTAGGTGAATATGATTCAATGTTCATCTATTCATTTTAGGGACAGGTATAGAGAGGTACGAGATCCTACGCTGCGAACAATAGGAGCGAATATTCAGTGGAAACAGTGATAGTACGCGAGAGAAGCCGTGGCGGGCAACTAGCTAAATCATGAATTGTCAACTGTAAACATTAGAAAGCTTTACAAAAAAAATTAACAAGCTTTACAAAAAAATGTATACATTATTTGACAATCTGCTTAGCCGCATTTGGTTTCTAGAATAAGTTAGACTTCTTATTTTCCTGGAAACCGCAAACCAGAAATAAACATTTCGCAGTACGCATTCAATCCTTCATGTTTAAAATTCTAAAAACTAGGAGACTCTTTTCATACTTTCCCTTATTATAACCGTTCACCTTTGCAGAGCTGACGGCTATTTCTTAAAAAGTGACGTAAGAAAACAACAAAAGAAAACTTGAATAAATAAATAATAAACCCAGCAGATTACTCTTTGTCCTACGTACGGCAACGTGAAAGGACGAAAACACGTTGCTATTTAACAACAGTAAAAAGAAACCGAAACTAAGGTTTGTTGGCACATGTGAACAATGGTGTGACGTAGGCGGTGACGTCACGGACGCCTGCGTGGCCGCGTGGGCGCGCCGACTGCAGGTTTAGGGTCTCGCTCTAATACCTCGTGGATTGCGGATTGAGCCATAAACGAGCTTAACCGCCGAAAGTGAGTTGAAAAGTCGTCACTGATAAACGTCATCAATTTCGCGACGCCATTATTGGACTTTTTACTACTTTGTCAAGAAAATAAAAACTTGCTGGTGCGTAATTCCAAAATTTGCACTCCTTGTGTTGTTTGAGTTCTATTTTTAAGCGATTGTTCTCTTCCACTTTTATTTCTGGTATTGTGATGCAGTCTTTTTGCAATTAACTCGGAATTTTAGGAATGGTAGATCTGTTATTATTATGTATTAAAATGTAATGAGCGTGTTTTGGAAGAAATGTTGACCCGTAGGCTTATGTCACGCAACTTAATTTTATCGAAATGTCAAATAGATAGTCAACTGCTGATTGGTTGAAACAACTAGTTCAGTAGGTAAGCCAAATAAAAATTTGCTATCCAAAAATATGTGACACGTATTTTTGCATTTTCCATCTGATTAAAAAATAACAGCGATATATTTAATTGAATTGTTGCATGAGGCTAATAGTGTGCATTTATTAAAATGCCTACCAATGTCGCAACGAGACCCCACATCGCAACTTGGCATTTAAGTATTGTTTAATTAATTTAGCAAGTGAACAAATTCTTTTCTAATTGCTATTTAACGAACTAAAAATAATCTGGTATTTGTGATCCCGTCCGTTCCCCTGTTTCTGTTTATTTCTTTCAAAGTGAATAGAACACGCATATCGCCTGAATCAAACCCGAAGAGATCTCCGGCGATTTTCTTCTAAGCTTGAAATTATAGGACTTCTTCAGTTCTACTATACTTGTTGTAACGTCATCTTGTTAATTAGGCCCACTGTACCGTTACCCCGACCGGTTCTTCGCTGTCATAAACTAGAATTGGAAATCAATTAGGTACGCTTGTTTGTAGTTCATTGTACAAGCGATAAGCCTACGAATACCTTGATCAATTTACCATTCAACACGTGATTTGTTAATTGAAGTAAAACGTCATAATATCAACTTTTTTGATTGGCAGGTAAATTAATGTAACCTGTCTTTAAAACTTGTTTGTTGTGGCAAACACGTGAAACCACATATAGGCCTAGCATGCGCCACGCGAGTAAATTTTATCGCGTTCTTAAGAAATTACAAAATCAATGCGTGAACTGCTGATTGGCTAAAAATACGAGTATGGTGCACGTGTATCTGATAGGTTTTGTCTCATGCGAGAAATTTGACGAATTGCGCATGCTAGGCCTAATATACATTGTTCGTTTTGTAATTGAATTGTAGTAATGCAATCTTCTTAAATTGCAAGTCGAAAGTAGACATTATTGCATTTGAGAGGTAGGGCATAGCGATTTATCGCTCGAACTGGAGCAGCCCGACTGGTAAAATGCCTCTTTACAGAAGACCGCAGCCAAATAACAATCACTTCGGTGATGTTGTGTTTCTGAGTGTGAGTAAGTTCTCCTGGGGGGTGCTACATTAGTAGCAGACGTCAAACCTTCAACGTAAGGGCGACAAGTCCAGTTACAGATTTATTATGCTGTACTTGTCCCGTCCCCAGATTTATTATGCTGTAGATAGGTAGATACACTTTATTGTACAGAAAATTTACAGAAATTGATTTTACAGACAGGCTGTACGTGTCAGACGATTAGTAATTCCTCTGAATTATATTTTTAAATACCTTGTTTTCGCAAATAGATAACCTCTCAAAGTCGAAGTCAAAATATGTTTGTTTAGTACGTTATATAATACACTTAAGGATTGTCATGGAATACAATACAAAGACCCAAACGAAACCCTTCTCTATCGAGAAGATGTCAGTGTCATCTGGAAAATAACCAATCACGTTGCAGTTGGTCCTTTTACTTAAGCATAATATCGAAATCGACGACCTCCGTAGCCGAGAGGCGACCGGACTTTGGCGACGCACCATCTCTGAGGTCCTGGGTTCGATCCCCGGTCGGGTCAATATGGAAAACGAACTTTTCTATATTGTCTCGGGTCTGGGTGTTGTGGTACCTTCGCTGTTTCTGATTTCTGTAACACAAGTGTTTAAGCTACTTACCACAGAATCAGAGCAATGTGTGTGATGTTGTGTAATATATCGAGATGTCAGCCGGAATCAACAGTCTACCGAACCTTGTTGAGGTTAATTTCAGACCCGTTATGATTCGCAACGACCACCACATTTTAGTGAGATTAGTAAAATGCTATAGCAATGAAACAGGAATAATCAAAGTCAATATTTTTTTTATTCATATAGATTACATTAGAAATACTCATGAATAGTCTCTATATAAAACAAATGAAGCTACTTCCGGTTCGGAACCTATAACTACCGAGAAGATACCGGCAAGAAACTCAGTAGTTTGTTTAACAAAAAAGAAGCTAATCTTATTACTAATTTTGCACCAAGACATTCATTTAATTAGTATGGTGGCTCGGTAAAAAGAATGTTCTAAATATCTCTAACTCTCTAACTCAAAGGTTAACTGACTGACTGACATAGTGATCTATCAACGTACAGCCCAAACCACTGGATGGTATGATGTAGGCATCTACGAAGAAAGGATTTTGATCAGTTCTACCCCCAAGAGGCAAGCGAACGCGTCAGCATAACCCAAGGATTGTTATAATTTTATGCAATAAATAAATACAAACGTTATATCATCGCCTAAGGCGACCTTCGTATGTTCACAAATGCTTACACGTGTATCTGATAGGTTTTGTTACATTCGGCCTGACACGATACGCTTCAGATGCTAATAACGTCTCAAAATAACGTTTTGTACGCGCTTCGGTGGTTTTATACAAATGTTTGCGTAATTTTTCAACGTTAAAAGATACACGTGTAAGAGTTTTACATTAATTTAGCCGATAACGTCCGTTCGGTGAGTTGTATCTACAGGCCTCACTGTGCCGAAACGAAGATGCTTTGGAACTTGTTTACCCGCGAATGATGGTCAGCAAATTGACAAGCTTTTTTAATCCTACGACTGAGAATTGCTCACAATTTGTGACACGTTTAGATTGTTATGCGTCCTATACGGGTTTTTCTAAAATGATTATCTATCTACACTAATATTATAAAGAGGAAACATTTTTACCTATTTTTGTATGTTTGCATGTTCGTAATGAATCGGCTCAAAATGTACTGGGCCGATTTAAAAAAATATTTCACCAATAGAATGCTATATTCTTCCAATTTGTCATAGGCTACAAAATTAGGGACCCTTGGTAAAATTTGAAAAATTTCAACAGAAAAGTGGGAAAAATTCTCTAAGGCGAAACGAAGTTCGCCGGGACCGCTAGTATTATATAAAGCTAATCTTATCATATAAAAATGAATCCCTATTTCTCTTGGTCACGCGTGAACGGCTGGACCAATTTCACTGTTATTTTTTGTTGCGTTTATTATTGTCAGAAGAAACAAAATATAATTGAATAGTCGTCGTCAAGACAGGGCAATGTCTGTCGGGTCAGCTAGTTGTTTTATACAATTACAAGCGTACGGAAGGCCCAGCATGCGAAATACGTCACATTTGTCGCATGAGACGACAAAAGTTTCTATACCATTGATTGGGTGATAGTGCACCGTACTCGTGTTTTCAGCCAATCAGCAGTTGACGCATTGATTTGGCATTTATTAAGAGCGCGATAAAATTTACTCGCGTGGAGCATGCTAGGTCTGGGGGAGTCCTCGGTCCCCCGACACATGCTGAGTGTGTTCTTCTCAGTGTTTTATACATATTGTTATTTTATTTTGTTTTCTGATGTAACTTATTTTATGTTTCGGTAAGATTAGGTTCCGAACCGGCTCTAGCTACCATTTTGGTTTGTATTAATTTTGACAATGCATAAGTGTTACTTGTAACCAACATGAATAAATGAATTGATTATGATTTGCACTAAATAAATATTTTTTCTTTTCTTATAAAATTATCAATTTAAATTAACGACAACAAAATATTTTCTATGAACGTGTTTAACAATACATAATTTTCACTGTTTCCTCGCGCCCGACAATATTTCGCAATTCAAATTATTTGAACTTTCGACTTTAGATTTTAAAAATCTTGAATGCATAATTAATTACGTTTGACATTTAGGTACCAACGTTGTTGTGGCAAATAGGTTAACATTGAGGTACATTGTAATGTAAAAGGCACGCCTTAACAAAAGAAGAACCGCTTCGTAAGGTCGATTGCACTGCTATTGTTTTTGTTTATCTCTGCACATACCTATAAGAAACGTCTGTCTGTACTCCTACTGTTATGTACATCATATATGAGCGAACGTTTGGATGGGTGTAGGCATGTTTGTCACATTTATTAATTTGAATGGGATTCGGTTAAAAAGATCGTATACTACTTATATTAATTAATATGTAAGATATCGTATACCTTCGGGGTAAACGATATCTCACATATGAATTAATGTAATGTACGCGAACATACTAGCTGGTTTGTTATCTTAAAATATAACGTCGGAAAGTAAAATATTTTACAAAATTCGCTGGTTGTCCACATTTCAAGAAATATGCATTTAGAAATAAAATACAGAAAATAAATAAATATTATACAACATCACATATATTGATCTCATTCTGAAGTAAGTAGCTTAAGCACTTGTGTTACAGTAATGATAAACAACGACGGTACCATAACACCCAGACCAGAGACAATATAGAAAAGTTCAGAGATGACGCGACGTCAAAGTCCGGCTCGCTCACCTCTCGGCTACGAAAATCGTCAAAGTGAATTTGGTGATTTACTTTATACGTTACTTTATACATTTTAAAGAACGTCGCAGTTTTTAAAAACCTTATAAAACTCTTGAATCTCTAAATCAATTAAAATTGCTTCAAAATCTGTTTTGAAGATACATGCCTATAAAGTGACATCCAGACAAAGGAAAGCGGCTTTGTTTTAAACTATGTAGTCATTATTAATACTTTGTTAATTGATTTCCCCTTTCGTCTTTGAAGGCTAAAGAACTGTCAAATATTCGGTAAACATTAATATGATTTCAAAGACATTTTTAACATAAAAAATGTGGTAAATCAGACACAGTTGACAACTTCCGTGTTGTAAGTAAATATACGCCAAACATACTTTTGTAACATAATAATATGTTTTGTGTATATTATTTTCTACAGTTCGATATCAAATACCTAAGTAGTACATTTTATTCAAAACTTTAAATGTCACTACTGTAGCCAGTTACAATCGTAATGCTGATTAAATTAATAATATTATATTATAATGGTAGAGTTATTATTACAAATGGCGAGTATTACTTACTACGAAACAATTGAGATCATCATTTCAAATAGGCAACTTAACGCAAAATACAATGAGCTACTATTTACTTGGTATGTCATCAAGTAATATCTCATTAACCTCTCGATAACACCGCAAAAAACAATACGTACCGTTTCAAAACTGCGCAAATTATTTAAAATACTCGTAAATTATTTATAAACTAAACTAGTCTGCCGGTAGGTACGTTTGTCCGATAAATAATTTACATAACAGCTCACACGGGCATATACATACACACGGACAGATGTATTTACATACGCCGATAAAGAGTGTCGTAAGATATTGACCTCTTTAAATATCGCCGTTGCCACGTCGCGTTAAAAATACTCGTACTATGAGATAACTAGTTTGGTCTCTCACTCGTATTGCTCGTGTTGAAGATAACGACGCATTTGGTCATGTCTGGGCTTGTGTTTGTTGTACACAGGCATATTGATATCGATATTTATTTATGGGTATTATTACTCTAATGGTATGGTTAGGGTCCCAATTTTTATCAGTACAACGCGTGTGTCTTATGCGACATGACTATCTTTTATTTTCTACTCAATAGGCATGATACAAAGTTTCACAATCAATATTATCGGTCCTTTGGTAGAACAGGGCACAATTGCAGTTATCACAATCCCTATCGTTTTTGCGTTGGGCGTTAGATACCTATTACTTGTAATCTCGAAAACTTCATTCTTGAAGTGCGTGATGCATTATTTTTTGTATTATTGTGAGTAAACAAATCTGCACTGCGCAGGTCGTGCATGATCCGACTACTGCGTTGTTGCACTTGCAATCTTTATCGCACTGCACTTAGCTCTTAGAAAACATTACGCTTATACTCGTACCTATAGTCAATGTCAAACAAGTGCAGAAGCAAAAGTTCTAGAACAGTACTGCCATTCATATTACTTACTGCCTTTTTACCACAGATACATTAACTGTACAGATACAATGAGAAAGGACATTTGTGCCTAACCTTCCTTAATCTAGAATTCTTATGTAAACTTCAATAATTGAGTAAACTACGAATAAGCTACCTATTTATTAATGACTCTTGAGGCGTAAACTAAATTTAATTTATATAAAAAATTCTTAAACCTAAAATTCTATTTCCTTCCTCATTATGCTCTTAAATACATACTGGTAGTAATATTATCGCTTTGACGAATGATTCAGCTACAGTATCGATAAGTTAATTTTAGCGTTACATTACTCCAACTCTTGTGTTTATACATACTAGTGTTACTGATTACTAATTAGGCAAACAGGACAAAAACATTGAAAAGTAGGAGTCAATAAGTAATGTCGACTTATTTCTAATAATAAAACGCTGATTACACATAGTAGTTACCAGAAAACCAATACCTATATATTTGTATACAAACTTGTGTTAACTTGCCGCACAAGTTTAAGTTCTACGTTAAAAATATACTAATGAAATAAGGCTATTATACAGTAAATGATTATCTCAATGATAAAGATATTTGGCCTGATATAAATTAACGTGACAGCACATGTGTTTGAAACTTTTTTATTTTGTCTTTTTAATTATGGACATCTCGATAATTTAATTTATTATTTCACAAAATGACACTGTTAATTTTATAAATAGACATAGATTATTATTTTCTTTTCTTATTTTAATTATGTGACATGTCGATATTTTTAATGTTCATTTGACAAAATGACATTGTTATTGGTAATTCTGTACGATAGACATGGTAATCACGAATTTTTAAGTAGTCTCAAATATCATAATAAAATGTAGGTAGGTTACTACTTCGTGCTCGGGGTCCTATAGTTGGTTTGATGACTTAAATTGTAATTACTTTCCAAAGGGAGTTGGGAGTTAGTCATGCTCACTAAAATGTCACTGGGGTGGTGGCGCTATGTGGCGGGTCGTTACATTCCCTTCTATATGGTTGAGTGAAGCGATGGCTGGCACATACGTCATGCTTGTGACCAGGTGCCACCTTTGGGGACTGGTCTGATCCAGCTTACCTCTTAAAATAAAATAATACTTAATGCTTTTTTTCACTCATCAAAATAAAACTATATGACTTGGTCCAAAGTGTTCTACACATAGCTATAAGTTTGATACTGCTACTGTAACTAATCTGCTGAGTTTCTTACCGGTGTCTTCTCGGTAGATATAGGTTCCGAACCGGAAGTAAAATCAGTTTGCATTGTATTCAATGACGATTCAACTGTGTTACATGTTACCTACTTGAATAAAGAAATATTTGAGTTTGAGTTGAGTTTGTTTGAATTCCATCTCCGAATTTCCATATTATCAACTCTTAAGAGTTTACAGGATGAGACGAGTCAGGCTACCAAATATCTTTGCTTGCTCACTCAACCTTTTAAAATAAGAGCAGGAAACAAAGAACTTCACTTTACTTCTCGTTAAAATGTAGAACTTATCACCACCGCATAAAAATCAATACAATGAGTTATCGCACATGAAAAATCCGCTAGAGGGCAATACGTGGGCGTGATGTCCAATTGCTACGCGATTGGTGATTTACTTGTCATGGTGACATCTGATGTCAAAGATAAACATCACTTCACAGTTGGATCTTACGCCTTCGTGTTGCCACCTAGCTTATTTTTCATTCACATTCACAGCTCCCATTGGCTACCGCCCATTAGGAAGGAACATTAGGGGAATTAGTAACAGCAGCATCTTAAGTCCTTTAACCACCTTACAGAAGACCGCAGCCAAATAACAATCACTTCTGTGTTGTTGTGTTCCTGCGTGTGAGTAGAAGGGGTCAAGCCTTCAAGGTAAGGGCGACAAGTCCAGTAACATATTTATTATGCTGTACTTGTCACCCTTAAGCTAGGACCTCATCACCACTTAACATCAGGTGGGATGAGGTCAATCTTGAAGTGCAATATAAAAAAAAACCTTGCCTTTCAGATTTTAGTAACGAAAGCAAGTCATTGTTCGCATTGCATGTCATTTCATCCCCACTCTTATCACCGACCTCTGCGTCGAAGCAGTGAAACAGAAAAATAATGTCGGAAAAAAATTATTACATCATTAGTTGACAGATAAGGGCGATTACTCGTCGGGCTGTCGTCGCGCGTGGCGTAATCGCAGCGGAATATTCCCCGGGTCAGCAGTTCAGGACGCAATGCGTTATCGGTATCAGCTGGTCACAGCGCCGGTACGTCCCACGGTACACGCTTGAACACGATCTGTGACATTTACGATACACTGGGAATACGATGAAAGATAGATGCAATTTCCTCAATCGTTCTGACGTATTCCATTCTGGGAAGTTCCTATTCCCAATGTGCCCGACATGTTAATTTTCTTTGCAAATAAAACATTTGTGTTTTACGAGTAGCAACCTATTTCCCACTTAGCTACTTAGGGCTTAGCCCTCCATCAGTGAAATCAATCTACCTTTACAACAATGTGTGCCAAATGGTCAATCTCAAGGTCCAGTAAGATGTGTTCGAAAAACCAATTCATTGCTCTGATTTACAAACATCAGAAACTATTCCGATTCGACAAGTCTGTTCAATCGTTTATATTAATTAAGAGGCCAAAAGTAGTGCCTGAATTTGAATCGACTTTTCGTATATAGGTATGACCTGGTAGGTATTAAAACCACTAGACCATACCGGCGTCCTATAAATAGAAAATGTGGTATTAATCTAAGAGAAATTAGGAATACTGATCTTCGGTCTTTACGCGCATCGCTGACGTCGGGAAAAGACCGCAAAGCTGTAGAATTAGGCCAGGGTATATAGGGTATCTGTAGGATACACGAAAATCAGTTCGTGATGGGGACGCAAACCAGCTGTCGTCAAAGAGGAGATCACAAAAATGGTGAGACGATAATTCTATCAAATTATGACGATACCTGGCCCTCGAGAGGCTGATAATAAAGCTTAAGTGCTGGGAGCCATTTAATGACAATAGGTAGTAACGTTGGTAGTAAGTATTTAAAGTAATTTGGAAATATGAATATACTTACTTTTACCTGGAGGGTACTCTCAAAAACGAAACGAACAAACGAAAGGTTTCGTTTTTGAAGATTATTCAAAAGTTTAGGAATGAAGACGTGGTTTTTTATTTGCATAAATCATATTTTGTTTTTTGAAAATGCTTATTTTGCATTCGAAGTGATTTCTTTATGAATATGAGGATTAAAAATTGCCATCCGTTGTCGGATCCGACATATTTCGTTTATGGGAGTAGGCCCCCTGTCACTTCTCTCGAGTTATTTCGGTATAAAAAGTATTCTATAATATGTTAATCTAGTTTGTCATCTCTGTCCCTTCTTCTTGTTTAAGTTGAATGTTCCGAATTAGTAGTAGGCAGGATTGGTAGTGCAAACCTAGCAAAAAAATGTCAACCACCTCTAGGTTATTACGTTAAATGACGTGCTGTATAAATTAAACAGACACCAAGGGCGAGATATATGCGGTGCAACAATTGAGATAAAAGAAGTTTGAGAATGACTTGCAACTACACAAACACGTGTATTTTATCATTTCATACTTTATCGCAAAAAAATCGCTTCAGGGTTATTTTATCACTTAAATCTTGCTCGTCAAATATTAAATTGACAACTAAATACCATTTTATCTAAATAACAGATAAGCACCTATTGGTACAGTCGACAGCAGGTTAAGGTAAACACTTGCAGTTAGATATTAGTTGTTATGGGCACGACACAAGGACGGAGCAAAGACCAAAATGTATAGTCTGGCGTGCTTTTGTTGTACTTAACGTTGACAGATTTTGAAGTACCTAGGTAAAATTCAAGTAATCGAATTCAGAAAGTGGATCCAATCCTACTATTGCGATTGGTGGGGGATCAGAAATAGATAATGATAGATAATAAAATAAAACAGTGTATTAAAGAACAGGTAAGTAGTAGTGACAGACAGAAATGTAAACAATCATACATAACCAAATAGAAAAATAAATAAAAACAGCAAGTAAGTTCGTTTGACCATACCTACTGATATTGTAGGTAAACGCAAAATTTTATGTAGGACTGTATGGTTGTATTTTGTTATTCTATCCAAAAAATGAACGGATTTTTATTAAATCTGATTCGGTGATAAGTAGCTTAAGCACTTGTGTTACAGACATCAGAAACAACGACGCCACAACACCCAGACCCGAGACAATAAAAAAACGTTAGATTCCCATATTGACCTAACAGGGACCGAACCGCGATCTTAAAGATGGCGTGACGCAAAAGTTATTGTCGCCTCTGAATAAGTATAGGATAGATACGATTTAAGAATTTAGGATATCAAACTAGGCGACCCAAGTCGTGTTAACTACAGAAATATTTGCCAGTTCATCTGCGCCAGCGTCGATAAATATAAACCTGTCGTAACCGAATGAACTTGTCGTGTCGTGTAATGAGCTCATGCACCAAGTAACGCCGGATTGATCTTGCATCGGCAGCTGTCACGGTTCTTGTGCTCATGCCGGTGATTCACGGAAATGAGGAGGTCGTATGCGTAAGGTGATGACATCACGTGTTTGCGAAACGGCGACAATCATCACGGAAACCTGTACGTGTGCAATCGTTAGTTTAACATATTAATAAAGAAAAGTTTTATTTACATAATCAATCAATAGTCAAATATATTCATATACACATCAGTAACACTTATGAATAGTTGCAATATAAATCTAATGATGCTACTTCCAGTCCAGAACCTTTATCCACCGAGTAGATACCGACAAGAAACTCAGTAGTTTTTTTACAAAAAAAAACTAAAGGAGATTGCCCATAGCCAGTACTCTAAATAAAGTTTGTAGTGTCACAATCTTTTTCTTGGGGAAAAAAAAGTAATTTTTTTTTACACCATTTCGGTGTTTTTCACTAAAATTCCTTTTGGGGGTAATTTTTTTAAAAATATAAGTAATTTTATAGTTTCCCTTAGAATAAGGAAAGTATAGAAACCGCATCATGACAGCAACAATGGAATATAATATATCTATGTAGTTTCCGATACATTTGACAATTTCAGCCATGATGGAAAGTAGGGAGGTGTACGTCTTGAAGTATAACGAAAGCAATCGAATTGATTCTGATTTTTCAATAATGTGCAGTAACGATGAGAATGCATTCCTATCATTATGATTAGGTACCCATTTTAATTTAAAATGTTTTAATCGTGCAAGAAATATTTACATAATATATTAAAATGTCATCAAATAAAAAAAGATAATAACGATTTTAGACAATCACAATCATAAAATCGATTAACGTCTGGTTAATGTCACATCACCTCATGACAGTGACAATTTGACGACTGTTCTATATCTCTTTGTCTAGAGAATAGGTTCCTATAGGTGTCATTTTTATAACCTACGATACAATGTGTTTTCTTTAATATCTTCAAACTCCGGAAACGAGAATAGGTATAATTTCGTAGGAAAGATATACATAAATAACTTACTTTAAATAAGCTATTTTGATCATGACATATAAATCTTTAGGTCAGTACATTCGTCCATAGTAATTTGGGCATTGTCCTTTATTACTAATTTTTTCATCAAGACATAAAGTTAGTTTGTCAATTGTAAAAGAAAAACATTTCTCCCATTCTTATCTCACAATGAAAAAATAAGTTACAAAGTAAAAAAGCGTCATATAAAACCAATGACTTCATAAATTAAGACAGACTAGATACTGCCCGATTCGAATAAGTTACGGATAGTAATTAATTATACGTGGCGTAAGCTAAAATCGTTCCAGACTCGTAGACAGTTGGAGAAAAACGAATCGTCATTTTTGAAACATTTCGAATCGTGAAATATGTGAACTGGGCATTAATGAAGCTTTTTGTGATTGCATACTTAAAAGTATGACAATAAAAATAATGGGTAATATTATCAACAACCCTCGAAGAAAACCTTTGCTTGATGCCACTATATGTAAGGATCAATTTAAGCCTCGCTCCCTCGCACGCTCGTTCCCAAATTGGCCCAAATCAGCCGAGCTCTTATGAAACTTTGAATGGCCTAACTGCTTCGGTCACGCGAGGAGACTCCGGTAACAGACACGAGATGTCAGCACCAGCTCGGGTCAGGCTACTTGGTGATTGCTCTTTACCGAATTGGTGCCTAACGTTTGAGGTGTGAAATGATTAAGTCTTAAATTATATTTTTTAGTTATACATTATACATTAAAGTGGCCACAGATACTGAAACGAGGCAGTTGTGGCCGTAAATCTTTTACGAGTAAGTATGCACAAGACAGGTGCACCAACAAACCGATTGAATGCAATGATTAAATCATGAAAATTCTTTATTATATTTCTTCCTCTTACAGGGTCACTTCGACAAACATAAACGTAAGAGTGATTGTCCTTTTAAAAGCCAGACACAATTGATTTTAATTGGTGTCTGGTTTTCTGGGTTACGCAGCCATATATTGTTCTGCAATTTGCAGCTTATAACCTTTTTAACCTTTTATATTATTATGTTATGATACTGCCGGCTTTCACCGTTTTCCACTGATACTTATTACTGGTCTAATTTACATGAAATAAAAGAATATTGAATTTGAATTTGATTCTTCGCTTCTATTGGTCGTAGCGTGATGTTAAATAGCCTAAAGACTTCTTCAAAAATTGGACTATCCAGTACCTTTTTTTTTTTTCAAATTCGAACCAGTCGTTCCAGAGATTAGCATTGAGCTTAGATTCAGCTTTATTATATTAGTAAGTATAGATTTTGGTTTAGAGAAGAATAATTAGAGAAAGCACTAAATGTTAGCGCTAATCCCTGACGTATCGAAATGCTCACTTCTGCTTTATGCCCTAACCCGATTAGGAACCTAATGGCTGATACATTCACTGCAATATTCAGATCAAGTTAGTGTTCGTGCCTGTCTATGGGGCGGAGTTATTGAGGTTAGACAGGTAACTCACATTTAAAGGTCCCGGGTCGCGGCTCCAGTACCTACGTGACTGGCGAACGTGTTTTAGCGGCGCCACGAGCGTGTGACGTGCGCTCAAATGTCAGGGTTGGAGGTGGAAATATCGAGCCGAAGGGAGACAAGTTACAAGGGTGAAGAATGACGTCTAGAGCTTGATTGAATGTGCGGTGAACAGCGCATCAAGGTTAACACTTACAGTTCTATTTTAGTTCTTATGCCCGCGATTTAAGAACGGTACATAGTTCAAAGTGTCGGGCGTACCGTCGTTATAACCATCATGTATGTGATACCTATGGTCATCAATGTGTAAGTGGAATGCTAATTCGATGAGAGTGTCTGTACAGTCAGCATCTTTAGTTTGTTTACAACTGAGTACCTTGTCACAATTGGTTCACTGTCTATCTATCTTACTTAGTTACGTGGAGGTTTAATGTAACCAGGTCCTTTACTGTACTAATTTAAGCCTTATCGTCAAATTAAGCACTTTATTGTGACTTCTGGCTCATACGTCCCATCTTTTATAAAAAAAAGCTTACGTTGTGCCTCATCTATCTATTGTTTCTTTTGTTTTCTTTTCATTTTACGTATATACTTTTTGGTTCTTTTCTTTTTTCTTTTCTTTTTATTTAATAGATTTTGTTTTTCCAATCTCGCTTGATGGAAGGCGAAACGAGGCCTAAGATGGTACACGTTTATTTAGAAGATGTCTGTGCACTATGACCTTTTTTTGCGGCAACACTGGAGACAGCTGTCAAATGTCTCCGCTGTGTAATTTAAATTAATTTTAAATAGTAATAGTAACATATTTTTTCAATTAAAACCAGTGGTTCCTGAGATTAGCGCGTTCAAACAAACAATCAAAATCTTCAGCTTTATAATATTTTTATAGCGTTACTAGCTGCGGTGATCTCATGATTGGAATTAGAAATAGAAGAAAAGATTAACATAAGATTAGATACAAAGTCATCAAGTACCTACTGATAATAGAATACCTTGTTTAATCTAAGATACGAGTAGTTCTTATCTTTCACAGATATTCTTAAAATACTTTATTCCATTAGTTCAGGCTTGGATACAAGATACGTAAAATTCAATGTAATGTTTACTTGTGTTATGAAAACGATAAATCAACGGTGTACCACATTTTCTATTTATTCAAATATATATCTCAAAAGCTCACACACAATAACACAAATGATTGACCTTTAGTCAACGGTCCAGTCCAATTATTGAAACATTCTTTGCAGTTGAACCAGTGCAACTTTCAAAAGGAGTTATATCCTAAAGGAGTTGCACCATTTTTTTACCGAGGATTTGAGGTGTGTTTTTGTTTATTGGCGAAAATACTTTTAGCAACGTCTATTTCTGCTAGTGTCGCTTGAGAATTGTCATAATTTCACGATGTATGTGGGTTTTCGATGTTCTGTTCACGGAATCGGTGTGATGCTACCACACCGATTCCGTGGAAGCCAATGATCCAGTTTAAGCTCTTTGGAAGGTACATCGCTTTCATCGTGGAAACGTGTCTCTCTGAACACTCGACATTAGGGGAATCACCGCTTTGTCATGAGACGCGAGATCGAGTTTGCCACCAAAACTTAATGTAAAACATCTTTAGTTTATGCAACAGAACCGATAGTCGATGTTCATATGATTGCACCTTTCCTTGAAATCGCGGATACAGTATAGCTCATCCACAATGGTTAGCTAGATCGTCAGTCGAGTAATGAACCCGAGTCGGATATTCTCATTACGGCATGCATTAGCCCAAATGCACGTCCGTCGTAGTGCAGCAACGTTGGCGTCGTTTATCACGTACGTACTGGTCAGTAGTGCCTCGTTATCTGTGTTTTGTAAGCGGAATGGGATCCAAAAGTCTGCCGGCTAGCATGTTTCCTACCTCAATTTAATGAGGGTCGTTACATTCTCTTCAATATGGTGGAGTGGAACGATGGCTGGCACATGCGTCATGCTTTTGAATAGGTGCCACCTTTGGGAGTTGGTCTGCTCCAGCTTTCCTCTAAAAAATAAATACTTAATGTTTCATTCACTAATCAACACCCATAGCAATAAATAAGATACTGCTACTGTAACAATCTGATGAGATTCTTACCGGTGTCTTTTCGGTAGATATAGGTTCCGAACCGGCAGTAGAATAACTTTGCATTGTATTCAATGACGATTCAAAAGTGTTACATGTAACCTAGGCACTTGAATAAAGAAATATATGATTTGATTGATTTACCTTTTTTTACCATTTAACTTAAATTTAGAAATTGAGAAGGAGATTTGTTAGACACTTCAAGAGTGTAAGTTTATTACTCTAAAAGCACTAGTGTTCTTTGGTAATCCAATTGATTATTTGATTGGATAAAAAACAAATCGTGCCACTGTGTAGTCACTGCTTTAAATCTGATTATCCAAGACTAAAGCTGATCGTTAGAATCAAATTCATGCAAACTTGGACGGATAATGATGAGAATCTCTCTATCTTTTTATTCATATAAATTGCAACACAGTTATATTTATGAATCGTCTATATAAAACAAATAAAGCTACCTCCGGTTAATAATAGATAACCACGATAAGATAAGACACCGGGAAGAAAAAAAAGCTGAACAAAAACTAATTTTGCAACAAAACATACAGGCAGTTTGATCATTAGGTAGTTATGAATCGCACTTGCGATTTGACTAATTGATGAGTACTAATCTGTAAGTAAGGCTTCGACCACTATCATTTGGAGCCGGACCGTTTCCGGTCGCCATCAGCGGGCTGCCGTGTCCGAGTGGCATTAGGCGTGAAGTGCCTTCAGCACGCGACAGAGAAATAACCCTCGCTCGTACCGGAGCCACCTGGGACCCCTGTACTTTGATACTTCGTGAAAACAATGTACAGGTTAAAATTATTGTTGTTCCGAGGATTGTTAATTGGGATTCTTCTCGGCAGGATTAGGTTCCGGACTTAAAGGTTCCTTCAATTTTGACGATGTACTTTGTCATATTAAATTAGATATGTAATCAGTTACTCAGCTAACTTAATGTGATTTACAATTAAAGATGGTCACCGAAATAATATTTTTTGAGTTTAAAACTTTATTGTAATAAAGGATAGGTAAAAGGAAGATACAACTGGTGAACCCAATGCTAGGAACATTCTCTACCAGTTAAACCTTGATGACGTCATAGAATATTGAAACGCTAGTACCAAAGTGTCTCTACCTTCTGCGAGCTAGTGTAAAAAACATCAAACTATTTCTTCAAATTTCCATGTAATTGCATGCGAAAGGACATTAAAGCCGCCAACCCCTCGGAGTGTTAACACAAATTGTCGAATGGCGTGGCGCGCGTCACGCAGCGCTAGAAAGCGGACAGACAGACAGACTCACGCACAGAGATGCACATCGCCGAGCAAATGTACCTCGGATCGCGTGACCGTCGGCACCAAAGGTTCAAACATCTCGAGACGAAAACTTGTCATGAGACGCAAGATTGAGTTTGTAAATATCTTGGCCTAAACCGTCTTTCGTTTATGCAACAGAAAGACAGAATGGATAGTAAATGTTCATATTACCAAAGGCTCAAACATCTCGAGACGAAAGCTTACTCTAAGAAGTAGTAACGAGAAAGTTGGCTATACTAAGTGCTGGCTCAAGGGTGAAGGTAGCTGGGGGCACCTCGATGCCAACAAGTCCGAAGTTATGCTGGCTAAAAAGGGCATCAATGGTATTGTGCGGTCAACAGCACGTCATGGTAAGCACTGGCAGTTCGATATTAGATTTTATGACTACGACATAAAGGTAGTCCAAAGTGTGTGCAGTCTGACCTGCTTTGGTACTTGCTTTAATTGCTGGCTATAAGACGCAGAAGTGAAATAGGATACAATTTAAAACGTACTTACTCGACCAACAAAAACAGATGAAATTTATTTCACGAATAAGGCAGTGCTCAGCTGTGAAGGTCTGCTGCCATACGAGTGCCAAGAATATATCGCCCTATAATACTCACACATGCGATTAAGCTACTAAATTAAAAGATCTGCATGCATGGCCATCTGCTTTAAATTAAAACAATTTACAGTAGATGGTTACGCTTCATCGACAATCTTGCATTTTTTGGCAAATATATTTAAAAAACTACCTAGTCAGATAGAAAGTCTACTATCATTTAAACTCCATAGCTTCACTGGATCATTATTTTTAATTATGCTATTCGAAACACGCTACTTTAGTTGTACGTTGGAATTTTCGAAAGGTTCAGATTTATATATTATGAAGTTATTTAAGTAGAATCACTTTGCATTGTATTCAATGACGATTCAAAAGTGTTAAATGTAACCTTCATGAAATATTTGAGTTTGAGTTTATCTTTCCTGAGAGATTCCTGTCAGTTTATAATGCCACGTACAGTGGTAGGAGGGCTTATAACTTAATCTGGCTAAGTGCGCTGTGTGACTTTATAATTCACCAATCAAATCGATTCGTTTCAATTCAATGGTTTCATTGTTTCAGCCAACGCGATCCTTATCTATTAACGTCACAAGTGGAACATTAATTAGAAACACAACAATTTCCTAACACGTTGCACAAAGTGACCACGAAAAGCGCATTCGTTTTGGTGATTAACATTCAGGCCGTTTGAAATCGTCCGTTTCTTATCTGCATTGTGAAATAATGGGAGCAGTTCTTTATATTTAGCGTTCGTGAGGATAGTTGTAAATGCGACAGTGGCGTGAGGCACGCGAGGGTCGGAAACCAGCGTGGCGTGCGGCGGCGTGGTGGCACGCGACCACGCCGCCTCGCCGCGGCCGCAACCACGCCACCAGGCGATGAGCTGGGTTTAACAGGCCGCGTCTGAATACACCTTACATACCTATTGGGTCATTGAACAAGATTTTGAAACTAGAACAAGAGCCATTACCACTTTTAGTACAATCAAGTATCGTCAAAGATACATATCTCATTAATTATCGACAGGCTGACATTTATGGCAGCGACAGACGACGCTTGCTTTCAATAAGTTAGATTCGTTTGCAACGATTTCTGAGAATTATTTAAATGTAACGCCTTGAGGTTCTTGTGGTGTAAGAACCTTTTCGTGATCTAGGAGCCTTGATCCAATTCCGAGTTTCGGATTTTTCAAACAGGTATACAAATGTCGGATTTGTGATCGACATCCCACATCTCGCATGATTAAACCTTCCGTGTCATTAAGCTCCCATTATTGTGACGGTGTCTTTTAAAGTAAAATAGGCAGATATGTTACGTTACTTTGACAAAAGACTCAGGTTGTGCAATCTTATTGATTACCAAAGCACACCTGACTATACACTTGGACTTGGCACCGCCCTATGTCATGCGCATAAGATTTAATATCGAATTGCTAGTGTTTACCTTGACTTGTTTTTGATCATACTAACTGCATGTAAGACATAGGTATAAAACAACGTAACAAAAAAATCTATTTTGATGATTTTTTGCACTGAAATCTAAATAACGTGTAGCATTTGTGATGGCTTAATTTTTACATAATTTTTTTTTTATATGTTTTAATCAGTTCATCAAAGAAAGAAAATAAATCACTACTACTACTATTAATGAATTAACAACAACATGATTTTTGTTTCATGGCCACCGTGCGAATATTTGAAACGTAATCGGTAAATAACATGTACAAATATTTATGTCTCGCTCCGCAATTATCCGTTAGCATAATATGACTCGGAAAACCTTTGTCCCTAGATTAATTTTGATTTGTTTTGTATTTACCCAAGTAGAACAAATAATGGCTATCCATCATAATTAATAAGATAAAATAAGAATGAACAGACTGAGTATTTGCATCGGATTTTCCAATCACGTCATCGACGAATACATTGCAATCAAAGTAGTGGTTTATCTTCAAAAATCTTGCACAGTTACTAAACTGCTTAATTATTCCGGTGTCAATATTTTACGTAATGTGTCAAAAATGACAATTCGATTTTTTTAAACTGACTACGAGTTTGGAACGGTTTTAGATTACGCCTCGTATAATTTATTACTATCCGTAATTAAAACTCATCGTTTTCCGAATATTGAAACCGGGCATAAGATATTAGAGCGTGATGATACTATAAGCAACTAGCGGTCCCGGCGAACTTCGTTTCGCCTTAGAATATTTTCCCGCTACTCTGTTCAAATTTTTCCTGAAATTTTTTTTGCTATAAACCTCACGGAGCCCAAGACCTTTCCAACGAATGCAAAACCGTGGAAATCGGTACGCGCGTTCTGGAGTTATAGCGTCAGGAAGGAAAACCCGGCTTATTTTTATATAGTAGATAATACGTGGTTCTTGACAAAAAAGCGAAACTGTTAATTACAAGGCAACCTTTCGCTTCTTCAGGTATAGACGGATCTAAAAAGTTTTAAATAATCTCTTTACTTTCGGGTGGAACTGTTAGTTACCGGTACATTACCGTTACGGCTTACGCCAGCTTCGATTATGAGACCACCCGTGTATTCGACACCTACATTATTTGTTTGGGTTTCTGTTATACGACACAGTACTTTATATTTCACTATCTTCATTGACGTCAATGGTGCGAAGTATCTTTATTAGATTTATAATGGATAGAATGCCGCTTAGTTAATCTTCAGTTGATAAAGATTCAAATCCCGCCTTTAAAATGGCTAGTACAAGATAAGCTAGATGCAAAATTGCCTCGTCAGTGGGATTATTTCGTTACAACATACAGAGATTATTGCTTTCTTCAGTAACAAATCACTACTGTCACGTCATTTTGGGCTAAAAAGTATCCTATACGTTATTTTAATTGAACTTTTCTCAATTTACTAGGGTCTGGGTGTGCTGGGATGACGCCCCCAGTTAGTATCCGTCGTCTGGTACTCATAGTACAAGGGAAAACCTTAGTTTGAGACCAAGTGATTGGTGTGATTGTCTGGCGCATTTATTTTATTTTATTTATTTTAATATCTAATCGGTCTAGCGAAACCTTATGACCAAATTCCATTTATATCATTTTAGTACTTAATAAACAACCGATACAAACTTTTACATTTAGGGTGAAATTATTAGAAAAACACTTTGACCTTAATACAACTAAAAATCTTTAAAGGTTAACACTTTAAACAGTTATGTTACTTATTGTTCTTACTAAAGCTGTTAATTTTTATGTCCGTTCTATGTATCTCAAAGAATCTCCGTCATGTAAGACTGATGCTTGTCGCTTCTATTGAAATTAAAACTTCCTTCAAGTTACGATTAACGAATGTTGTTATTTGAATATCTATTATTACTACGTTATTTCATATAACAAGTCAACAATGGATTCATTTGAGTAGTGAACTAACCCAGGCGTGTTCTTTGTTACAGGTAACCTGGAGGAAGCGCTTTGTTCGCGCTTTATTCGTCGACTCCTATTCCTTCTTTTTGTTCAACCACCCTTTTCGCGTCCCCCTCGATACCGTTTCGTTTATTTTTACCATCCTACTCATCGAGATTTCTATTCTCGCTGTTGGTCACGTGGCTCGGCAGATGTGAGGTGAATTAAGTTTTTGAAGTAAATAACGCATTGCAAGTATTTGCTTGGTTGCGCTTTCTCGAATGTAATAGTTTCTTTCTATTTATTTAATATGCAATTTAACGTCTCATAAAACAATATTGCAATTTAGAAACTATTCAAAGCGGAAACAGAAAATTACACTTCAAAGATTTTCCTAGTATTTTTATTAGTCGTTGAAAAATTAGAATTTAATAGTTTTTATAAAGATTATCAATGTATGTCTAAAGATAATAAAGCCAGTCTTGGATTAGGGAAACGCGGATTGTGGAAGAGAAATGTGACGCGAATTAAAGGAGACCAAATATGTGAACTAACGTCCTCGAAATCGGATAGATGTGGATACTGAAGTAAAATGTTTATAAGGAGCGTGAAGGAACATCTTGCAGCCCCAGTGTGACGATGCTACCGGATATGATATTACGGTATCAAATCCGTTGTCATCGCGATGTGGGTCTTCTCCTCACTTGCTCACCATCAGGCGGAACCAATGTACTGTGCTGTTATAAAAAAAACATGCTCTGAAAAATATCATGTAATCTCAGCAACCAGTGCTTGCAGAGGCAGGCGAAGCATTTTCTAAAATTGTGACCATTAATAGACCAGTCCGGTCGATGTAACACCATGATTCAACGGTATGAAAGTAAAAAACACATAGATTCCACCATAATAGTCGACATAAAAACCCAATTTGTTACGTGCCGTCGTTACGAGCGCCACGTCACGTCACGCCGGTCACGTCCCTCCTCGCTCCGCCAAACAGAGATGTTTGCGGTGTCCAAAACTGGTATCCGAAGGTCGCCAGCTCCGCTCGGCGCGCACACTCGCAACACGACGTACACCCAGACCCGACACAGCCGTTTTGAAAACAAGTTTTTGTATTGCGAAACGTGTACGGTTTCGGTAACATCTTGCGCTTTGAATTTTAAATTACAGATCTGGGTGTAACGTATGGTTCCAAATTTTGTGAATAGATAAATAGCAGATGTTTTAACACGTTTCGATCTTTGAGCCGAAAGTTGTAGCACAAGCGTTTTTGTTTTGGAATTTTGTTCAGATTTGCAAATGAATCGGGAAAATGTGTGTGAGCGCATGAAAAACTTCACATTGACTGCACCAAATTGGATCATAATATTTTTTGTTTGTGTTTTGGGCACGAGAAAGTTTGTAAGAAAGATTTCTTTGGAAATTTAACAGGCTTGGGGCTGCTAGTTATAAATGATCAGACTATATTACAGACATTGACCTGATTCCAAAGTGTATTAAGGACACCGGAAGTAATTCTGTTACCACAATATAAAATTATTGGACAACATCACATACATTGCTTTGATCTGGCGGTAAGTAGCTAAAGCACTTGTGTTACAGAAATCAGAAACAATACACTTATATGTAAATAAACACCCAGATACAGAACAAACTCGATCGTTCATCTGACGAATGTTTGTCTTGTGTGGCGATGTAACAAGTAGCGATAGAGGAGACACGGTCATTACCAAATGCGCCATCAAACCAGTTAAACCAGAACCTGTTAAAATTAGAAATAATAGCGATATTCTATTTCGAAATACCGGTTAGAATATAAATCGGGTGCCAAGGATTTCATCATTCGCGGCGTGGCGTCTTGGGATCTGAAACTGAGTTGTATCGCGGACCGGTTGGCAAAAAGATGTGTTTGAAAGAGCTAGGTGTATAATTGTGGGAACATTCGCACGGTCGAGTGTGCCGGTGTGCAACCACCCCAGCGTTGCTAGATTCATTATTCACTTTCATATTCCCATAACACCTAATGATGTTAATGATTTACTGCGAAGCTCTAGTTTTTGTATCAATTGCGCTTTTTGTACGGATCTGTGGAATAGATTTTTTAACAGATGTTGTAGCGTTATTCCACTCGACTCGTAGTGAAGATCAAGTTTATCTTTGATTTATTCCGCTTAAAATGCGCGATGCAACTAAATATTATCGTTCTTTTAACAAATGTCAAAATCGACGCAACGTATTGGGCGTGGTTGGCTTTTAAGTTACTTTTACGGAGTCTGTCTATGTTATTTGTGTTATAATAAAGACTGATCCTAGAAACAAGCGTTTCAAGCTTCTGCTACCACCCATGAGAAATGCCAAAATTCAAAGTTCTTCTATTCATGTATATTATGTAAACGTCTATACATATAATGCGAATGACACTACCTCCGGTTCAGAACCTATTACTTATAGGAAAGATCCCGGCAAGAAACTCTGTAGTTCATATTACAAATAAAACTGAACTTATGACTAGTTTAGCACTAACCAGAAATAATCCTGTATTACTACCGTTGCCAATACACCAAATTCTAGTAAGAATGAATTTCTCACTTGACACTTACGTCATCCTTGCGATCTCACAATTAACAAGAGCCTGTTACTTATTATTACTCATTTTACAATATTCACACCTTCACGGTCTAATGCAATGGATTTTATTTCGACATGAACTTCTTGAATAGAGTGACGTAAAGCTGAGAACGAGATACACAATTAAAACCGCTATTGTCGAGAGAAAAAAAGATGGCTGGTCGTCTCAGTGAGTAATTAAGTTTAGGCGGTTTGCACATTAATTGAAGCGCGGTTGAGTCAGCAATGGATGGCTTTTTTATTGAATCGCGTTTGAAGGCCAGGAATCATTGACGTCGCATGTTCACGTGGTTCGCGAATGCAATCACTTCTTGTTCTATAATTGAAGCGATTGACCTCACTAAAATGCAATCTTCACAAATGATATCTAAATTATGGCCATGATAACAATTGCGGTTGTTTTCATCGTTGAATTATATTTACTTAAAGTAGGTAGGACATTGCAGAAGCTGTAAAATCTTCACTACAATTTCTTTGCCTAGTTTTTAAATAACTATCGTAGTTGTATCGTTAATAAGATAAAATATCTTAATTATGATAATAACCAAGTTACAAGATTCAAAAAATTGCGGCTGGGAACTATAAAAAACAATTTTGGATACCCTTGATTTAACATTGATTTACACGACATTATAGTTTGAAATTTTGGACCATTCAACAACTGGACATGAGGAAAAGCTTCAGCTTGACAAAATGTTTCCTTCTATCAATTATTTAAGCAAATTGAAGGAACACTAGTGTGCCTAACCTTTAACAAACTAGAATGATGCCGCACAAACAATGGTGTCGGGAACTGTTTAGCATTTAACACGGGCTGCGCACACGCAACTATGCCACGTGAGAACGTTCTGTGAGATCATCGCTCTTGAGATAGGTAAGGTTTTCTCATTTCCTCCTCTGTAGTACTAGAAGATATTTATAGGATATATTGAGACCTCCGTAGCCGTGAAGCGAGCGGGCCGGACGTTGATGTCGCGCCATCTCTGAGGTCGGTCTTCGTCCCCGGTCGGGTCAATATCGGAAACGAACTTTTCTATATTGTCTCGGGTCTGGGGATTGTGGTACCGTCGTTGTTTCGGATTTCTGTAACTTAAGTGCTTAAGCTTTTTACCACAGAATCAGAGCTATGTATGTGATGTTGTCCAATATTCATATTTATAGGATATAGATCAAATCTTCGAGGCAATAATTAGTCTATTAAGCCTTTCTGTGAAATTAACATTTGATTAGACATCTTTTTTCTCTTGCTTTATTCTTCCTATATATACTCTCCATTCTCTACCTCCATTATATACCTTTTTGTGAAAGGGGCCGTCCATATATTACGTCATTCTCAGTTAGGGGGGGGGGGGGGTTGGTCTGCGGATGACGATAAATGATAGATAGGGGGGGGGGGGTGTTTCGAAATTGACGTCATTTTTATTTATTTATAGTTTATTGTTCACGTACAAAAAGATTATTTCTAAAAAGAAATTTCTTACAGCACACCTAGTAAGTGAGACTGCAAATGTGAGAGGCGGCTAAGGCGCGTACAATACTAAAATAACTCATAATAAACATACATAGATGTACACAAATACAGTAATAACTACAGATAAAATACTCTAACTATAATATTACATATAATACTAGCTGCCCGCCCCGGCTTCGCCCGTGGTACTTACATGTATTATACATATAAACCCTTCTTAAGAATCACTCTATCTATTAAAAAAAACCGCATCAAAATCCGTTGCGTAGTTTTAAAGATCTAAGCATGCATAGGGACAGACAGCGAAAGCGACTTTGTTTTATACTATGTATTGATAATACATTTTGTTAAACTGGTAATGACGTCAATTTTGGGAGAAGGGGGGGGGGGTCATTAAGAAATGACGATAGGATGATTGTAGGGGGGGGGTCTAAAATCTGAAAAAATCGATGACGTAATTTATGGACGGCCCAAAGTGATATTTAATCTAACACTTGGCACCTATCTGAGGCCTCCAATGTCCGTCCAGGTATTGTTATTTCACATATAATATCTTCGTGAATTTATTTTAATCTATTAAAAATAATAAAATGTATTGCAAAGTCTTCAAGATAAGAAAAAACCTTTGGAATATGTTGGTCTTGGCTTTAACTTAAATATGATATTTTGGATTATGCTTATTTTTTAACACGCTTTGACGATCTATTTTAAGAAATCAAACGATTTATATCTTATTTATACGTCCATTAGCCTCTAAAGCCTACAAATACACGTTTGAAAACTTGTTCTTTATTATTTAACGACGTATTTAACTGTTGACCGTTTTTTTTAAAAACATCATGGAATTTGTATTTTTGTATGATGACAAAAGCATTCATATTGGACGCATCGCGCCTGATTGCATTCAATTATCATGTCACTCGACGATCTATCTCCACGCTATAACAATTACTCCGTCATTAGAGTGGAGTGACCTACGTCACGCTCGCACTTGACCGTGGCTGCGACTAGCCGGTGATTATTAGCAGCGGCAATGACTTTGTTCTCGCCAATCTGCCGATAATCCGTTTTGTAATGCTGTTTATATTTAGCGCGCGGAAAGTGAATGAAATTTTGCTTGCGACTGTCTAGTGCCCTTAATAAATATAGGGAGAGTTATTCCCATACGCTAGGAAGATTTATTTTACTAGGGACAGTGTTACACGATCTTTTGATGTTATTACATATGAGTATACCTATCTAGTTCAGTGGGGATGTTGTTACTGCAATGTCAAACTTTTAACAATAAATTAGTACTATAATATTTTATGTGATAATAAAAGATCAACCGATGAGAGTAATGGATACCGTTTTCCTGCAAATTTTCAATTGCAAGGTAACATGCGGTTCGATGTTAGTTGTTATGCCATCGTAATAAGAACGTTACAAATACCAGGTAGACGTGCGTCCGACTGGACTAAAATTACTGAATTCCCTAGATGTTTATTATCACAAAGAATATGTTTTACAAAAAATAATTATCTGGAAAGTTGTTTTATCAAGTGATATATTTTCAAATAAGGTTTTAACATAAATTTTCCATAAACAGTTTTACTACTCGTTCATTTTAAGATAATATTTATGTTTGAATGTTTGAAGA
This sequence comes from Glyphodes pyloalis, assembly GCA_037074685.1. Classification (NCBI taxonomy): domain Eukaryota; kingdom Metazoa; phylum Arthropoda; class Insecta; order Lepidoptera; family Crambidae; genus Glyphodes; species Glyphodes pyloalis. The sequence goes on from JAYKKO010000042.1 coordinate 3,074,587, forward strand.
CACAGAAGTGCCTATTTGTAATATTAAAATACACGCTTACTTCCACAGCTTACTAAATCTGTGTGTGTGCTGTCAAATCTTTTGACCGATTTTGACGGGATGCATTTTTGCACCTTACCGCTGCCTTGGGGACGGCAGCGGCGTGTGTAGGACCCCCCACGCTCACATCACCTTTGGTTGACGAAACTTCTACTGACTGTAGTAACCAAGCCTACTTTATGTACGTCAATTCTTTTTCTTATTATTTACGAAATGAATTACATAATATGAATTCCATGCTGCTGCAGCAAGTGTAATCCTAAGATGTAAAGAATCAACATCAAATCAGCATCTCATTTTGTTAGTCTTACTAAATATATTAGCTGCCTGCTCTGGTGATATTCACTGAAGTTGTGTCACGCGACAAGATGCGGCGTGACGTCACGTTTGTTTCCTTTCGCGTCGCGTCGCCTTCACCTTGACATTTGAATTTGATTCTTGAACGTGTCGCGCGCGCCGGCCGCCTCCCGCCGTGACACGTGTTGCATAATTAATTAAATTAATAAACGCTCGTTAGCTATTCGGGGACATGTACATCTGCATAACAGGTAGTGATCAACAAATAGCCGATTTACATACAATTTATTTTTATTTATTTATTTATTTGGACAACCAACAAGATCGTACACATATAGAAACTAGTACTATCAAAATCAGATATGTACTTGTCGCTCTTAAGCTAGGACCTAATAACCACTTACCATGAGGTGGGATGAGGTCAATCCTAAAGTGCAATATATAAATAAATAAATAAATGCGCCATACAATCACACCAATCGCCTGGTCTCAAACTAAGGTTTTCCCTTGTATTATGAGTACCAGACGACGAATACTAATTGGGAGCGTCATCCCAGCACACCCAGAGCCAAGTCAAAAAAGTTCGTTTTCCAAATTGACCCGACCGGGAATCGAACCGGGGACCTTTCGCGCTTTGGCCGCATACCTTAGCCACTGCGCCACCGAGGTCGTCGAGGAGGAGAAGGAATATTATTATACAGGAAACTTTTCATCCCGATTTAACCCTGGCTAAATTGCGAGAAACAGCTAATATAGATAAACATATACATGCTATATGTACACGAGTAGTACGCAAAGGAAGGCTCACCACATACGAGTATAACTGTAGGGTGAAGAATGCCGAGTACTTCTTATTGGTGCGTGTAGACAAGCCGCCACATCACTTCGAATTTAGCTGAACATCAAAACTAATGTCTACATACATATATTAGAACCGACAGATGTCACATTGTGAAACGAAGTATCTTATGTTTGTCACTATATTCTGTAAGATGAAGTTATGAGTTACAATAATTGTTGCTTCTTCACAGCGAGTTTTTATTGAATCCTGAAATCTTTGTTCTCAAACAATTTGCTAGCTTCTAGCTGCAGCCAGGGCCTTCGTTAGCGTTTTATCTGTATTAAAAGTACCCTATATGTTAAACTATTATCTCATTTCGTTTTGTACAAAGTCTTATTCACCTCCATTCAGGAGTTTTTCATGAATTAATGACAAACATACATTCAGACATCTGTATATTATTACAACCTCTCACATTTATAATATTTGTAGGAAGTCGAGCTTTGTTCAGTGAAAATAACGAAATTTAAACAAGAACTGATTTCCCTATTATTTGAAACAAGCTGAATTTGAAATAAGTTCTAGTGAAGATTCAGACATTCTGGTTTCACCCGCAGGAAACGACGTCCGGCTTCTTAACCAATGAATTAATCGCATAAGCAAATATGACACGAGATCAGTGTTGAGCAAGATTTGAGTAAATAAAGCAGGATATTTTAAAGTGTGTGTACTACTTCATAATTTAGATCGCAATAGTAACTTCAATCTTAAAAAATCCTAATTAAATAGTGGAATATACATACATTGCTTTTCGACGCGATAATTGTGAAAATGAAATCATCATCATCATCATCAGTAGCCTGTTACAGTCCACTGCTGGACATAGGCCTCTCCAAATGTTCGCCACTTCGCTAGATTTTCGACTACTCTCATCCAGCTCCTGCCAGCCGTCCTGCGCAAATCGTCACTCCACCTGGCCCGAGAGCGAAAATGAAATGCGAATTAGGTATTAGATACTTCAAAGAAACAGAAATATATATCTCCCCATGCGGTGTAGGATCCGAAGTAATTCGAACCCGCGACGTATTCAATTATTTTCTGTTTTTTTTTAATATTTAATGCTAGCGCGGCGTGAAGCACACACACACATAAATATTTTAAAAAAGGTATCAGATAAATCTCAGTTAATGTCGTCTACTTCTTCTAAGTCCTGCTCAACACAAGTACAGGTTACAAACTCTTTATCAAGACGTACCTCACCCACTACTCAAAGGAACACCCTCGCAAATAGTTTATTGTTAGTTTTACTGTTACTCTCAACGCATATCTAGCTCACTAAAAGGTGTGTAAATTATAAAGCTAGTAAACGTCGGCCCGCTGACGCGTGTGTAAATCCACCAAAACATATGACAGTCGCAAAAATAATCTCAGAAAATACTCTAACTGCGCACTCATTGACGTGGTAATAAATTAAAAAAAAACACAGTCGCAAATCATACTTGAAATACCGATAACTTTACTTTTTTTTTCCACGCGTACTTTGCGTTCGATAATAAAATGTCAGTACGCGATGACCTCCCAATGGGAACGCGTGAACCTAGTCTAAAAATATAAAGTGTGTACTGCTGATACTTCGTCGACTTTTGCAAACGACGCATTGCTTGTACTTACGTAGTGGTCCGTAATTATTGCCATGATAACTAAACAGGTCTGCTGCCACACAAACAAAAAGATAAAACGGATTGAGAATGTTCCACGAATTTGTTTTTCTGCGTATCTGGCTCAAATGAGTTCCGTTACGTAACGTCATTAATGATATAAACAAAGCTTGTGTTGATTTCTTAGTAATACAAAGTCATATTGAAATGGCACACGATAAAATTGTAGGATGTGTGGTCTGATAGCGCCAATTTGTTTTGACACAAAATAAATTAATCTTATTTCGTGGATGTCCTTAACGGATCGTTGAAAACATGAAGACAAAGATGAACCTATATGAACGTTTGCTTTAACCTCGAACAAGCAAAGTGTTTTGGAATGGAGACAACACTTGGAACACGTGGTGTAGGATGCACTTCGACTTGGTGGTGGTATTAATATACATAAAGTGCAGGCAACTGTTGCAAACGAAGAGCTAGATACTGGAATCTTAGTGGCATGGTACTGAAGAGGTCTATGCCTAGCAGTAGATGCTATCGGTCTGATGTTGTATGTAATGTAATATAGTAATAGATTATGCAGGTTAATCAGTCAAATCGAAAAGCTTTTTTTTAATAATAGGCAGAGTCCCTCAAATCTATTTCCTTGGATGGTCTGCGCAATGAGGAGTCTCATAAACATTAATATGTATTAAGATTGTATCTTAGTATTATTTGTATACATGATAAAAGAAAATTATATGTCTTATTTTGTTACGGTATCTAACTCTTGGATTAAAAATCAAATTGTAGGAGTAGCTTCTCAATAATCGAACAAGGGGAAATTAAAAATTCTCCGTATGGGTCAATAAGACGACAACGTAGCATTTGTTGGTGACTCAGTCCATAGCCGTTAGATAAAGTCACGAGACTGCTGTGCGTACACGTCTATCTAATCTGCTTATTTCTGTTAATCCTTTGCAGGGATGTTATCAAATCTCGAAGATGGATCTAACACCATGAATCAGATAGTATAGGGAAGTTTGATTGTTGATCTGTTGACGTTTCGAAACCTTATCAGTGGCTGACAAAATTGATGTCGTCTTCACAGAAATCTTGCTGATATTGCTTAATATTAGACAGGTGGTTGTCATGTTGATAGTACCGTAGCCTTTCATCATCTTTGCATAACTGTCGTTACAAAACCTTAGCATTCAAAATAAAGCAAAAGTTCACTACACGTTGGGCGCCAAAAATATTTCGAAGTTATTGTGACTGATAATGATGATGTGGTGATGATGATTGTGACGTAAGTCTTCAATTTAATGATACCTATCATGTGTTACTATCGACAGAGATCGAGTACTTCTGAAAAAAAAAAGATATACCCATTATATATATTAACAAAAACGCTTAAGCTGCGGAATGTTCTTGATATATAAGGATTAAAATTAGCACGATGATAACATCGCCTCCCAGTAAGAGCACGTACAACACCTATCAAATGTATATAGATAGTTATATAAAACGTTGAATGGTACAAAATATTTGTTTCCAAAGTCGAGGTGTATCGTTCGGCAAACAAGTGATATCGCTGATAAGCCTTTGCTGATATGCACTTATCGTGTTGTGTTGATATCCCTGCGCGTCTCACCTACCTTTTTATTTATCGTCGCAGAGTAATCTAGAAGTTTATGGCATGATTGCTTACGCACGACTGTTGTCGATTTATCATGATGTCGCTACATTTTGGCACGAGTGCTGAAAATAAAACCTTCAACGTATCTATCGCCAGAAGACAATAAAATCGATTTTGTTGGAATCGGTACACCACATTAAGTCATAGTTATTAACGGCCTCACGGAGTGTGATACTGATATGCCTCAGAAAGACACCCCATCCCCCATAGACGAATGGCATCTGAAAATATACAGTAAAAATTGAGTTATAACCCAACATTTCCACGATTACGTGATGAAGATTTATGATCTGCCTCTGCCTCTCGAGATCTCGAGATTTTGAAAATCCACTTCCCTATTAAAATAAAACTCTTCTACTCTTTGAAAAGCCATTAAAATTAAAATTAATTTCGTAAACTGTTCAAATTGATAGATACCGCGGTATTTTGTTTTAAACTTTGTTTTTCTTTCTTTGTTCTTTCTAAACAGAAGGGATCTCTAAAAATCCTAAATAGCATTTGACCCCAACTCACAGCAAGATTACGGTAAAACGTACCTATAACTTCTGTGTGCATGAAATAGAAAGAAGTAAGAATTTTTAGCGTTTGTAGGAAAACATGCTATCAGTCCACGTAAATCTTAGGATTTAGTCGCTATGTAAAAAATTGATTGATCATCACAAATGGATGATACACTGTATTTCAAAAATAATAGGTAGTGCTCAAACATTCCACGCACGACTGGTCCTAAATAAGATTGACTAATCATTGGCAGTGAAACTAGCCATAATATGATATATTCTGGGCTATGCCTCTTGCAGTTGTTATCTGGTAAGTACATCTGCAAAAGCGCGTTAATCTGACTCCTTTACTTCTACCCTGAGGGTTATTGTTAAGAAGAATATTGTAACTACACTGCTTGTCCCTGGTAAATTAATTAATAATCCTCGGTAAAACAAAAAAGACTAAGGAGATCAGAGATTAGGAGCTAAACAAATAAATCGTCTGATTAGAACATCAACCAGCTTTACATTAGGACCATAATTAAAGCTACTAAAACATACTAAGAGCCAACTAAATAGTTTAACAACGATTCAAAAATGTAATAATAAAATTATTTTTATAAACAAATTTACACAAATCGCGATAAGCTGTAAAACAGTGGATATAATAGCGATGATAACGCGGCTATCATTAATGATTGACGTAACTCCGCTAACGATGCTCGAGATTACAACGACAAACACTGCAATACTATCGTTATCAGTGTTGAAGATAGTACAGTTAATTGGAATGAAACAAATCGATAGTCGGACCATTATAAATTTATTGATTTGTAAATACGAACTTTGTATGCTGATAATTCTATATCTGCAATTATAAAATAAACATGACAAATTTAGGGAACCAAACTAAGAGTCAAAATACCACGCCCGTCCTATTTACGGTAAAATAACGTGTGGTGTTTTAGCATAACCGGCGCCCATGTCAATTTCATCTTGGGTCTCGTCTCGTGCCTGATCCAAGGTTTTGGTACTTACAAAAATAGGCAAAAAAAATTGATCTTTGGTCAAATACATAAATAAGGGCACCCAAGTCGGAGAATATAAAATAGGAACAAATTGTGAGTAATAATGAATGTAAATTATTTTTGACGCATTTTTTACAATAATAAACATTGGCAATATAGTAAATGTTAAAATTAACACGCAACTCCCCGTCATCAGTGAAAAATATTATACAACAATCTAGTCATTGTGACCTATTTAGTAAGAAATTAAAATAAATAATGACGGTATTCATAATTCAAATAGTAGGTCTCAAAGTACAGTTCTTTTATTAGAGGTCATCATCATCATTTAGCCGAAACACGTCTACTGCTAAAAATAGACCTCTGACCAAAACTTTTATACGATCGTTGTTTGTCCATCTTACGATGGCTTTCCTACGCTGCTTTTACTCATGTATCAGTACAGAATTAATAATATTAGTATCTTTAAATCCAGTGTTTGCCTATCAAATCTACTAGATAATTAAATCACTTAATTAAATGGTCCAGAAACACGTAAATCATAAGAAATTTGATATTACTGTAACGTCTTTGTTACACGCAATCGTCATTGTATGTAATCTACGACAGACAATATGAAATTTAACAATCATTATGTACTCATGTAGAAAGAGCTTAGGCATAACATTACATAAGCAGTTGTAATATCTATTGACAAGTATGACATGCACGTCGCGAGCCTTATCCTCACGTACGGTATAAACATCCGGATACACATCACATATGAATTACTCACTATTCTGTACTTCTGTTTACACTATTTTAATTTAAGGATTAATTATTATTTTATTAGTTCATTACATTAGTTAACATGTTAGTATTCATTCATTTTATTGACCCTGCAAATGTCTCACTACTGTTTTTGGCAGTTTTTATTTATCGAATTCTAAAACTCCACGCGGAGAAAGACTTGTATATAGAATGAAATATCTAAATTCGGCAAAGGTAACAAGATAATGAGATACATTGATAGCTTTTCAAGATGTGACAGATGGCCTAGACAATAATCGAAATTAAAAAATGGGGAAATTAGACATCAATCTACTACAAAAGAGTTTAAGTAAAATGTGAAACCTATCTCCAAGGACAGATCATTCCTATGGAAAGATGGTGTCTTATTTCTGCATCTTCTTGAATTGGTATTATTTATTTCGATTCAATAATAAGCGTAACCTGAAGACAACGCTAGTATGTCTGATATCGGAATGGAAAGTTTCTCGGTCCTCGGCCACTGTGTGATAGCTTATCAGCCACGCGGCTCTGACGTGATGACTTCCAACTTGGCTCTGAGCTATGACGAATCTGATGTGTACGGTCTTGGAGGCGTCCAATAGAGAACGGCGGAGATGACGTTTGGATATTGATTAAAGGAGCTCATCGTGCTCATTGTGCTCATCTAAATATAGCCCTGCATCAACGGTTTTTTTATCTTTACCACATATATTTATAAACTAAATTTCTTCTTCTGATTATTTCTCAGTAAATTCATCAAACATTATCTTAGCGTAAGTTGCACCATCTTTATTCTTGGTCGGCGTGTCTATGTCTGTGTGTTTATCTGTCTGTCACAGGCATCGTAGCCTACGAAGGAACGTCTGAACCGATTACAATTTTGTTTTTTTTTAGTTGGAAGTGTTTTCAACTTTGGTGGAAATCAGTCCAAAAAAAACAACTATTACTAACGATGTGACAGTTGTCAATTAACAGTTATAATTTATTTGTCTCCGACGCAATTGCGATTAAATATTCGCAGGAATTGACATTAATTTTTATCATGTTCATACATTTATTCTAATTGATTTTTCCATTCGTTCCTATTGACGCTTAATGCAAATCAGCTTTATGACGGATTAAAAATGCAAATGAGTCATTGTTAAGTTTGCCATACAAAAAATAGGAACTGTAAAAATCT